>JAYKKR010000008.1:0-1200000 GCA_036971615.1 Amyloporia xantha
GCATGGGCTGTTCAGGGTCCGAATATGGATCAGCTTGGGTAGATGCTCCCTGATAGATATTCTCCAGCAAAGATCCTGTAATGGGTACATCATCCATGCCAGAAGTGCAGGGTAAGCCTGCAAGCGACAATGGTCCACTTTAATATGATTCATCCTACAGAGAGCTTGGGATGGAAGAGACTCACCTTGGGTCAATGAACACTTGCAGGTGCTGCTTCAGCTGGGAAAATATAACACCATGTCGCCATGCTTTGGCCAAAGGTGATATAATATCAATTATGGATGGTGCTGCAAAATGAGAGACAACATCAGCCAATCTAACCCTAACCAACAACTGTATAGAACTAACCGGCCATTACGTATGGGTGTCAAGCCAGAGAGCCGATCCAAATCCACATAATACACGTTTGTCCATACGAAGTCGCGCGGAAGCATCGGGGGCGTGTACCTTTTGGATCAAACGTCTGATTGAGGCATTCCATTTTGACAGCTGGCCGAAGCGGTGTTGAATTTTCCATGATTTTTCTGACTCTGTGCCCATGCACCTGCCAAACCTGCGTAACCTGACCCTGGGTGATGTCATGTGAGACCCGAACGAGGGCGCAAACGATGGCTGAGCTCTGCTGTATCCCTGGCAACCCACGCCGACAACGGCGGGACCAGTCCATAAGCCCGTTGACCTCACCATCTTCATCATCTGAGAACGAGTAATCGTCATCATCACCATCACCCACATTCACTCTATGTCTGTTAGCTGCCGCAGCCGGGTCCACTGCGCCGCGCTGGCTGGAGTTGCTGTTTATTGATGCGGTCTAGAAATGTGGCTCAAAGTGGGAGAGGGATCATATCACACTGAATATTGCCAAACTTGTGTGTGAACCCTTGGGGCATACCCTCGCAAGCAGGGTTCTGCTCTGTGATATTGAAGGCGCTGGCTGGTGTGGCCGTGATTGCCAGGTGCTCGTGCAATGGCGTGATGGTTCGAGGATCATCTGCTCTTCACTTTCATATTTTCGCCTCCACTCTTGCGCATCGTTGAAGTCTGTATCTGGCATCTGATCAGGGTTCGGTTCCCAGAACTGACGCACAGTGGAAAGATTCAGAAGTAGGCCGCAGGGATGGCGTGTACTGGGTGCATCAAGCCTTGTAGTCGCGGAACTCGAAACCCGTCGGTGGTAAATATAGGGCGCTCAGTGACCCCATCAGGCAACAGAGCGGGAATCGAGAGAGGTCAGTGAATGCGTTCACGAGGATGCAGCATGCAGGGTGCGTCCCACAGTTGACGGTTCTCGAGCAAGATTTCATCGACTGCCACTGGCTCCCACTCGTCCGACTTTGATGCAGCTTGGATGTCGGTAGCGATGGCGAATGACAGATAGCGCACCTCCTTGTAGTTGCGTCTCGTTTCCCCAATCCCTCGGGCTCCTCGACCTCAGCATTTTGACCCAGATCAATGGGCTGGATTCTGTCCATGCCATAGCGACAGATGACGCAGATAGGTTCGTGGCCCTGAAGAAAGCCATCCTCACGCCAGGATTGCGGAGCTCCTGCGATGTATGGTGCCCACTGTCTTTGATTGCCTTGCTGAGAGCGATAGTATCTTTCTTCCTTAATTCGATAGGCTGCGGAAAGTCACTGCATCGACATGACGATTGAAAACAGGATGGGACATTGATCATTGATGATGAGCACGGCAGCGACGTGCGTTCGTTAAGAGGGGCAGAGAGGAAACGGCGGCAGTAGCGGCATCGGATGAAGTGAGCGAATGCCGGAGATACAGAGCAGCGAGTGAGATGATTGATACACGCGGCATTGGGGAGAATGCGCCAATGCCGCGAGAAACACGAATGGGGGAGAGTGTGATAAAGAGCAGAACTATGGTGAGCGGTCGACAGCTATGATTTAGATGGGTGACTCACTACATGTTTGTGCAATGCTTTATCTTGAGGTCATCGAAAGGTGAGCAAGCATCACCCCACCCATACAGGTGAGATACTTGATAAGACAAGTCTTGCAGCGTAGCAAGACGGCTGAAGAGGAACATCTGCAGCGCACGCTGGTGCGTGGTCTTTAAACAAGTGTTGATCTTCTTGCCTCCACTGCGCGACGATGCACGAGCAGCACCACTGTTGGTACTCCAACCCACCCTCTTCGTCGCCATCATCACTTTCGCAGGGCCGCATTCCAATCCAGACTTCGTTATTGCCGTGACGGCCGCAATAGAACATGCGGTGCTCTGGATCAAACCCGAGCTTACCATACTTTGCACTAAACCGACGATAGGGCCTGTGCAGATCCAAATTGAAACAAAATGTGTGGTCGGTTGGGGTGTTCGGAATTAGAGGACCTAATCCACGGTAGCGACCGACAACAAGAATGAAATCCAGGAAGTGTCGGTCTACCTCCCACAACAGGTGTGGATCATCGGAGTCGAGAACGTACTCGTCATCGATGATGAGATTTACCCGCCTGCCGAGTGTTCGGATGGCTTCGATACGACGCTTCCTTTTGTAATTATAATGGTAATCCGAGAGGTTGACGGACACAGGGGCCATCTGGTCGAGATGCGGGCAGAGTATACCTGGTGTGGTTAACAAACAGGTTCTCGTATACCTCATCCTGGTCCGGGTGATCATCTGCATACATGACGTCGAACCTCATCAACATCGAATGGAGTTTGACGTCCTTCGACCATGAGCGTTGCATCAGGTTCCAGGTTGAGCCTGAAACAATTGTTATTTGTGTGACCCACCAACACGAAAGTCGCAGTACATACTCTTCTTCGTTGCTGAGTTGCTCGACAGCCTGCGTGGGCGGTAATAAATCCACCTCATCGTCATCTTTATCATCTTTATCCCATTCTCCTTGATCAGGACTCGGGCTCCTGGTGGAGAGGAAAGAATTTTTCAAGTAAGTGAGACAGCCATATATTATTATTATTTTATGCACGACAATGCTAACAACAAATTGAAAAGACTGTCAGTACTGACCAGGCATCCACATCTATCACGCCTCTTCTAGTATTGATGATGCTGGTTGTTGTTGTTGATGATGATGATGATGATTCCGAGAAGATATTAATGGCAATGAAGAAGAAGACGATGCCATTTTGTGTTGATGTCGCCGTAGTCAGATCTTTGGGGTTCAGGCAGAGTGGTGTCAGGGCAAGCCTAGGGTAAGGAAAGGGCGGCGAAAAAGCCAACAAATCGAAGCAATAATAGGGGTTCCCACTTTGAAATTCCACACCCGACGGGCGGCATTCAAACGAAGCCCAATTGGTTGGGTCCATTGATGCGAAACACGACACACACAGCTCGGCCCGGCTCCATGAACTGTTTGAAGCTTGGCTGAATGGGGCAGCGGTCCTGGAGTGGAAAATTCCTAATTAGTTCAATATCGGGGATTTGCAGCCACCACTACGACATTTCTATGACAGTCAGTGATCAAAGTGCGCGTTTCTCTTGCTCTGCATCAAAACTGCATGGCATTGTTACGAAACGTCTGAATGATATACACGAATCATTGTGTGCACTAGTTGGATAACATGGAGAAGCGTCCAATATCTATGCCGTGGGCGTCTGACCACATATTCTACTTTATTTTTCTTCGGGACAGACGGCTTGGGCGCAGAGCGCGTAGTTGAGGATGATGATGATGGCCCCGGCGTGCCGCAATTTGGCCCAGGGAATTTCTTGCCCGAGGTGCGGCTTGAGGATGGCCAACTAGCGAGCGGTGTGAATGAATCATAGGCAGAGTCGACATCGTCAAATGACATTCGCGTCTGGGAGGAAGCCGTCTGAATGGGATCGTCGAGCAGGTGTTCCCAAGCTGGATCATCCTCTTGATCCTTTGCCTTTTTGCGATGTGCTACGACAGACTCAATGAATTGACAAGAAGCACAAGGATCTATTAGACACTTACGAGAGTCTCCGGATGGGACCGGAGTCCGAGGACGTTTGGATGTGGATTTGACTGATAGCGGCTTGGACGATAAGGTCAAGGAGTCTGGTGATTGAATCAGGGTCAAATTAGCAATCACGTGTGATTTAGTATTGAACATACCGGAGATGCGCAACTTCTGGACGTTGGAATTGGCCGCATGAACATGATCATCTGGCACACAATCCGAGGAGAACATTAACATGTGTATATGCGGGATGGCTCGAAAGGCTACCTTCTTCGTCCAGAAAGCTGCCTGGAGCATGTGCCACGAATGGTTTTTCGTGCCCTTTGGCGGGAGCACGAGGCATCAGGGTGTGCGGCATTGGATGATCCAGGTCAATGCCGCAAATACCTTGCTTATTATTCCTATCATCATTGACATGGACGCGTTTCATCTGAATAGTGCTGTTGCTATCAGCGGGGCCTTGACCGCATTGTTAGTTGGCTGCATTGGGACATCAGTGCCGATGCCGCACGTACCTGGGGCATGCTCCTTCAATGATGTATGGCCCTTTGCTGAGGATCTGTGCATTAGACCTAGGCTTCCTCCGTCGTCGGGAGGACGTGCTCAAGTCCTTCTGAGACCCTTCCAAGTCATCGCCAGAGAATGATGGCTTCTCACTTGTCTCCACCTGGAACTGGACATCCCCGTCTTCTGAAGCCTCCACATCGTCATCGTCATTAAAAAAGAGGTTCTCCTCGCGGAGGATGCAGAATATTATCTGCAATAAAGCTGAGAAAGGGTATCAATTGATACAGGAGGGCCTACCGACTTTGGGATCATCCGTGTTGCTGTCCTCATGTGATGGCATTCGAGGAACGATAGATATCATGGTAGAATCACCGACAAAGCGGGCCTCAGGGCCTTTGCGGGCACGAAAGCGACGTCGTGAACCATTGAGTGATGCAGCCTGTTGAATTAGCACTATGTTAGCCTGGGACACTGAATGTCACGCTGAAAATCCCTGTACATTAATCAATGCGGTGATTGCTGCTGCGCATTCCGACGACATTTGTGGGTGGCCGCTGGATGCAGGCGAACTAGGGCTGTGGAGCACAGAAAAAGCCTCCAACTTGGCAACCATATTCTGAATGTCCTTGTCATCCCGACGGAACTGTATCATATCCTCGCATTCTTCAATGTCCGACTTCGTTTCATGATGCCAAGGAGGAGCGATGATCGGGATCCCAGAGCGTGTCAGTTCTTCCCGTCCGATATTCTCCCAACTTGCCCACGCATTGTTTGAGCGGAAAACTGAACTGCATATCATCGCACGGAGGTCGAGAAATGGACCACAGGCGAGAGGCCTGCGGAGTGCTAGTGCAAAGCGGGACTCCATCCATGAAGCCATAAACATCCAGGCATTGCGCTGCCACAGGGAAGCCTTTGTGGAAATGTTCGACATAGCCCCATAAGGATCGTAAAGCGAGGCTTTTACTGCACGGACACCGATGATTTCATCATTCATTTGATCCACCTGCTTATGGACCAAGGATCGTGCCTCTCTCACAAAGGCAGTCAGATCATCCATAGGATCTACCGTCGAATCATCACAGAATTGGGCAAGGAGCTCATTTGCGATGTCCTCCTGCGTCTGATGTATACGATAGCTTTGGTTCCCTGTGTTCGATATTGCCTAAGTATTCGGGGAGTCCTGTCGCGAGATCAGGCCATGGATTCGCATTGTATTGTTCAAACATCCTCCGCATGCCGAATGCTGCCAGCGCGAAAAGGGCACCCTTGGGGAGACAACGGGCATCGTATTCATGAAGGTGACTTTCCATGCGCGGCAACACCACTGCAGTCGCACGAAGCAAGTGCCGTACAATCTGTGTTGCGGGGTAAATTAGATCCAGGAAAGGGGTGTAGCGGTAAGATGCTCACGTATTTCGCTTCGCTCTTCTTCTTTCCGGCTCTGGCAATCCGCTCGATGGCAAGTATCATATTGGTTGTGATGTCGGCATACTTCACAGATTCTTCGGGAGCACTCTTGCTAAAGGCTCTATCCATGTCGATATCTGAGGTAGATGACACAATAGTTAGTAGTGCGGCATTGAGGTGGGTGCGCGGATGCCGCAGGTGAAAATACGGTTACGGTCCCTCTCATGCAATAAAACGCCCTCCCAATAAGCAGCAGTGTTCGTACTTATGGGATCTCAACCAGGGATTGAGGGGAGACATGAAGGACTCACATAAGACAAGGCACGTGGAAACCTGGCAAAGCTGTCATCCAATGCAGACACTACACTTCGAGTCGGCAGCGGCATTGGGGCACACTTGGTGCGCGATGCAAAGAAGAATTCCAGACGAGCACGAACTGTCTTCTTGTTCGGTACCCCGTCTAAACTAGCTGCCGAATTACAGAGAATGTCCTTGACCTTGTTTGTATACACCACCCATTCGGCCAAATAGTGTTCAGCAACAGTACCGATGAGCAGCGGTGCGGTGATGGTGTTTTTGAACACCGTGTCTATTTGGTTAAGGACCTCAGTGGTGAAGAGTCTTTTGGTCTGGTCGTGTGTCGCTGGCTGTTGGTAGAATAGCTTTCCGAGCTTCCACATGGCGACAAGTGCTGGAGCATCATTGGTAGGCTTTGTTTCCTCGTCAGAACTGGGCCAGGTCGCATTGTTGTTGTCAAGCGACAAACTCCACGCATTGACTATACGCCTGGTCTGTTTGACCGAGGGGAAGTCGTCTCTCGGAGCGGCAATCAGTGACATTGCCTTCATGCCATCCATGATGGCTGCTGACCACACCTATGTGAAGGCGGTGAGTAATGCTCAGAAATGGGTGATTGGAGATAGACCTTACCCCAGCGTGCACATCAATAATTTTATTCAACTTCTCCCAATCCGAGGTTAGGTTGAAAAGATAATGCTCGTCGAACATGCGCATCTTCATCAGCACCTCGAGAAATGGGCGATTGTGGAGAACCATCATGTGGCACTCCTCTAGCTGTGGGATGCTGCGTGTGAGCTTGGAGTATGATTCCTCAAATTCTCCCGCTTCCAGGGCCTTTATCAAGTCATCAACTCTGCATTGCAGCTGTTCCTCTAGAGGTGGATCGCGCGGTACATTCCACCCATCTACCACAGCCTTCGTCAACTGGGGTGTCATTCTATCTGCGATGAGAACATGTGGTGTCAGTATGGTCTGGTCGCTACAGTAAGGTGGCTGTGTGCGGCATTAGCACAGATGCACCAATGTCGCTGCAGCGCTTGTCGCACACATGCAGGTGGTCACTCAAGCAGCAGCACACGAGTGCGGCATTCGATCCCTTGGCCCAATGCCGCACATTTATGATGCCGCCATGACACACCGAACATCATATGTTATTATTACTCAATGACTGTCGTTATCATGACTCACTCCTGTCAAACACATGACACCCCCACTTGGAATACCTTGCGATGTTCGCAACATGGAGCTGACAGTCCTGATGGTAGAGTGTTGTCTCCTCGCATGTTGGCCTCGGTAGAGCTTCATGATTCCTCTGCATATCTTGGAGAGTCTTCACTTCGTCTTCCACTAAGGCAGTGAGTGCCGCAACGCGATCTCGCCCAGTAAGCACGAGCACCGTATTGTCACGGCCCATTTTTGGCGTGGGGGCCTCCTCGATCAAGATTTCACGATCCTCTGTTGTAGTCCACGAAAGGGTAGTCAGCAGCAAAGATGGGTCAATGGCGATGCTAATGGATTGTTCAGGAGAGAGCGAGATGGGGGCCCAGTTCTCTCGCATTGATCTCATCATTTCCTGCACCTCTACATCATTGCGGGTGATTTGGCGGTCCGTCTGCCATCTCTCCGGAGATTGGATGATGTTCAGCAGGCCGTATCCAATGTACGAACGGTTACTGTCATCCAACAATATCACACCCTGTCGTTGCAGTCAGTACGAAGGAATAAGGTTTAGTTTTTGTTCGTGTGTTTCCCCACCTCTCGTGTGCCATAGATGTGATCAAGTCCCCGCGCATGGGGCGCATCCTGTGAAGGTGAGAGTCCTGACTGTCCCACTCCCTCCATTATCCCCTCGTTAGTGTGAACGGGGTCGTGTTCAGGAGGTGGCGGAGCCTCTACCGAGTTCGACAATGATGGAGGTTTTGCAGATGGCTCAAGAACACTGGTCGATGATGACAATATGACCATGGGCGTCGGGGTGGCTCTGATGGGCTGCTTCGGGTCGGATTTGGCCGGATACTGGAGCGGGTTCCGCATCGTGTTGAGGCACTAGATTTGCATGCTGCTCTGCGGCGAGCTCTGGAGTTGCCTTTGCGATGGGCCGCGAAATGCGCCTGGGTTTGGGCCTCGCGGTAGGCGTAGGGATGGATGGTAACTTTGGTGCCCTGAGTAAGCGTTCCATGGCCTCGTCGATGTCCTGCTGCTCATCGATGTCTGGAGGTTCGTATTCATTGTCATCGTCCTCTTCATAGCGTTGCCGTGCTTGCTTCCTCTTTGCCGATGTTGCTGCTTGCTGATTCGACATTGCGGTAGACGGCAAGAACAGTACCAGGGAGGATGGTGGTTTGAGAATGAAAATGTTTCGGTGGACAATCCAGATTGCCGGTCTCTGGGGGAAATTAATACCTTATCTTGTCTCAATTGATATGCCCATGGCATCAATAAAATCCAACATTTCTATTATTTACCTTTTTCTCCTTATCTGGTCTTTATGTCTCATGTAAGGAAATGGCGGCAATTGCTAATGCCGAGTGTGTCTTGCTCCAATGCGATCCACACTCTTTTGGTGTCTTGGTTTCTTTTTTTGGACGACAAAGATAATAGTAAAACAGGTTGGTTTTACTGATGTGGTGCGTACCTAGTACAGAATGATTAAAGGTTCCAGGCGCGGCACTGATACATAGAAGCTGATCTGCATGTATAACGCATGGTGAGCTGATGATGCCTACCAGCATCGGCAGGCGTGTGCGTATACAGCATGGCTAACTTAATTGTCACCGGAACAAGATGCAGGTTACACGTGTGATATACGTTGATGCAGCTTCTTTGATGGAACTTGCCATTGGTCATGGGATGCAGCCAGCCATAAATGCTCATTGTGTCGGATGATGTCAACCATAGAGAAACAACACAAAGGAACAATATATCGTTGCGGGAAAACTGTCATTGCAATTTTGTACTACAGGAGGGGGAAATGATGACATGTGGATGATGCATTGTCTATAGACCCGCATCGAGGACCACCAGTTCATGATGAATACAACTGACCAGAAGATGAGGTACTTGAAGACGACGACAGGTGATTTCTAACAGGGTACCCATTAGCGTTTCTGTATCCGCTCCTGTTGTTCCCTGTGATGTTTTCGAGCTTGCCCAGCTTTGCGGGTGTTCATTGCGGGTCTTCCATATTGAGTGAGTCCTGTGTCAAACATGCGTGTCTCATCAACGGCAGGAGCCTCGTTATCGTCATCCAGCTGCATGGCTTCAGGACTGCCGCGATCCTTGGATTTCTTACGGAGGGCTGTTGTATATGAGTACTTATAGAGTAACCAGCCGACTGTCTGTCACAGAAACTCACGTGAGGCACCTGGAAGAACCGGCGAGCGCGCTCGTTTCGCCGGGAGGGACTCATCTATGTCCATGGGCTCTGCTGTGGCGGGGCCAAATTGCGGCATCGAAGCAGACGGCACATTGCCGGTAAATCCAACATTGTCTATGTGTCCGTGCGCAGGTGGGGGTTAGACAAACAGCGGCATCGGGGCAGAGGTGGCAATGCCGCTCTTACCATCGTCATCACTGTCCAGCTCACCTCGCATGTCGTCATCTGTGTTCTGCTCGTCTTGCGCCTTGCTGGCACGGTCTGGGTCGAGATCACCTTGAGTGATGATACGGAAGGCCTGCAGAGTGGATCAGTGACGTGAACACACACGATGGAAAAACAACATACGGTGGGCAGAAGAGTTGCGGAATCAGCGATCGAAGCACTTCGGACCAGTTGCGGCTTGACCATCCCACTGCCGTCAAAGAAAGCAGACGCGTCTTCTTCCTCAGTCTCTCGGAAATGCTTCCGTTTCGCGTTGAGGGCTGCAGCCTGGATGTTGTTATATATGGTATAAGGTCAGCGAAGTAGAACACACGCAGCTCATATGCTTACGTTCACGAGCGCGGTGATGGCGACTGCGCATTCAGAGGCAATGTACCGCCCGCCTCTACCCGGCCTGCCCGCGGTTGACGCCTGCATGATGGGCCGGTTCTCCAAGTATTTCACAATCGCTTGGAGCTCTGCGTGATCTTGGACTTCCTGAAGGTGCTCTGACAAGATGCGCTCGGACTGCGTAATGCCCTCGTTGTCTATCTCATTCCACTCTTCTTCGTCAATTGGGATGTCGCTGAAGGTGTCCTTTGTGACCTTATCCCACCACGTCCATGCGACTGTCTGACGCTCTTTGCCTGTTTTAGGGTCGGTGGAGGTGACGGTGGGCTCAACCGAGTCACGAATGGCGAAGTATAATTCCCATCGGAAGGCAATAATGGGCCGGACGGCGAGATGCTCGCGTAGTTCGCGTGCCATCAGCGACTCGATCCAACTCCCCACGACCATCCAAATGTTCCGGATCGCCAGGGGCATCTTTCCTGTCTTATCCTTTTCCTTCTTGTGGAAGGGGTCCATGATAGACAAGTGAATGCCCATCGCGCCCGGTATCGAGGCCGGAATGTCCGTCTTCTTCTTCACGGCAGGATCTTCGATCGCGACCAAGAGATCGACTAGCTCTCGAATGGGATTGTCGACAGCTTTGAACTGTCGGAGGAATTGTTTCGCCTCTGCGATATGCCCTACATTGAATGGCGCCGGTTGTGCATCGGTGGCCTTCGCCTTCCCCTTACCTTTACTCGTCGACTTCTTCTTGCCTTTGCCAGTGTCATAGTCACCGTCACTGTCCACGGCATACTGCCCCTTATGCAGGCCTTCATCTGTCATGATGGTCCAGGCCATGGCAGCCAGGCCTATCAAGGTAGATTTCGGCGGGCGCACAATCTCGTGCCTTGCAAGCAAAACCTCCATGCGGGGCAAGATATTGGCTCTTGCCAACATGATGCATTCGACGACCTGGCAAACAGTCAATGGTCAATTGTCGATCCGTATTCAGACGACTCACTGCTGGGACGACGCGCAGAGCGTCGACCTTTTGATCCTGGAGATGTTGCTGAACATCGCCTGCGTGGCGTCTGCATTGCGAAAGGATTGCACTGTCGGTGGGCGCATCCATTGTGCGAGCACCTCGACCCAGGTGGAGAGCTGTGTGTGACATGACGGTCGTCAATAGTAATAAATAAACATGATAGAATATTCGTGCAGTCAAGGATGATAATGATGTCCCCTGAATAGTGACCATCCACAGGGCACGGATGCAAGGGAGTTGGCGGCGGCATTGGCACACAGGGGTGAATGCCGCGCTCACGCGTCACCTCGATGAGTGCGGCATTCATGCCTGAGTGCGGATGCCGCACGCTCAATAAATGACGCATGATGTCAGTTGATCCTTACCTGATTGATGGCCCGGGGAAAGCGACGCAAGCTCTCGTGCATCGCGATGATGACGCTTACAGTCGGGAGCGGGTATGGGCCCATCGTCTCCGTGAAGCGCACTCGAAAGCAATACGCCAGGCGCGACTTCACCTGGTCGAGAGTCGGGGACTCACTGCCCCTCTTCGTGACCTCCTTGACGATAATGTCTGTGACCGCGTCCCGATATTCGTTGAACTCTTGCAGGTATTTGGCCGACCTAATGCCTACATGCATCCGTGATGTCACGATGTGTGTCTGGAACGCAGCGTCGATCGCGTCCAGCATATCGGCCGTCCAAAACGATTTCAACTGATCGCGCGACGAGTCGAGATCGTTGAACATTTCATCGAGCTCGTCCGCTTCCACCCTGCGTGGATCCTCCTGCCGCTTGATTTCCTTCGCATGCGCGGTCTTCTTATCTTCGCCTTCCAATTCCTCGGTTTCTTCTGCGAGAAGGGCCAAGGCATCTAGGATCTTGCTCGTATCCGCCAGGGATGCGAATTTGTTTTCCGGTGCCGCTATTCTGCGCGGTACGTGCAGCTCCATTAAGAGGTGCATCGCAAGTAACTGTAGTAGATAGAAGCTTCCATTAGATCGCAGACCACACACATCCAATTGCGCTTGCTGCAAATGACCTACCCCGCCATGATCCCCAATCACGCTCCCCGGCGACGTGTTGCAGAAGAACTCCGCACCCATATGAGGACTGCCACGGTAGTGACGATCGTAGATGCTGAGTTCTACCAACATCTGCACCATAGGACGGCATTGCAGGAACCTGGATTCTTGAGGTCGAAGATTGCCCGACCCCTTTGGCGCGGTTAGAATGGTCATGAGTGTCGTGTCGAAGTCCCCGCTCTCATCTGCCTGTAAGAGTTGCTCGATGCGCGAATACAATCTGTCTGTCGCATTCGCCTTGAAGACGTACTTCGAGTCGTTGGTTGACAGATAGGCCGCCACATCGTCCTTCACCTTACCTGTGAGAGGGTAATCAATCAGCTTATCTGGATGCAGTGGCTTCAACGCGGCATTCGCTCCACTGCGTCAATGCCGCACACAAACGCCCTCTCGCATGCCACTTACTCTGGTCGTATACTCAACAGCCCCACATCCTCCATCTCCGTGCTGCGGCTTCTGCCTCTTTCACCTGCGCTTCTTTCTTCGGCGTGTTCTTCTTCTTCTCGAGTGCAAGCACGGGCTTGTGGTCGGCCTCCCACAGACTCCTCGCAGCTGCTTGACGATGCTGACCGCCCAACGCCGTGACCTCGACCGGCGTTTTGACTGTCTGCTTGAAGCGTAGGACCGGCAGACGGACCCCTAACCCGTCATTATTCTCTAGCGTCGTCTCTACATCCTCGACATTGACGAGGATGTCGAGGAACGTCGTCGGATCGTACTGATTATAATTTGCTCGCAGAGATTTTATGAGGTGTTTTGTCTGTGCTTGGTCGCGAGCACGCTTGTTGTACTTCCCAAACTTGAGCACGTACTTGGAGTCTTCCAAAATGTCAAGCTGGCCATATCCGATGAGCGCCTCACGCGCTTGCTTCATCATGGCCAGGTCTCTGGCCGCCGTCTCGTTCACCTTCACATTGATCTATTGAACAGATGACGGTTAGCCCGTACTTCAACACCGCTATATCGCTCACAATCCCATCCTTCCCCATATCACCGCCAGTCTCGCTGCCAGGCCCTCGTCTTCATTCTCGTCCTCAGCATCACGCCGTTGCCGTACCTTCGTCGTTTTACTGGTGCTGGCGACCTTCATGCGTCAGGACGATATGTTATGGTGATGGTGGCAGGATGGGAGGAGCATATATCTCACTAGCCAATTGTGCTGTCATGATGTTCGCAGATCATCATGCCTTCAATTGGATGATCATCTGATAGTCACGGTATGTGAGGTAAGGACGATATTCATCACTTGGGTGAATTGTTTCCATTCCGCCGATCACAGTCATTTATGTGCTAATACCAGCTCCCGGCACTGCTGCGAGAGTGCCAATGCCGCACGACGCCCACCATACATGCGGTCTTGTTTCGTTCATGACGGTGCGGCAACAGTGCCTCTGTGTCAATGCCGCACATCTCTGTGCATGGTTTGCGTAGATTTATCTTACCGTACTCAAGGATGCGCCCAAATCTTGTGATTCTTGCATTCGCCTGATTGATCAACGTATCGACAATCATGGCGCAAGTCACAGTGTACCATTGTGACATGCAGCTCTACATGTCGGCAGCAATGAATTTGTGCATGTGTCATATATCAACCACATGATCGCGGTAGCATCTAATGCGAAATGGCTTTTCAACATTATTTATTCATTCCTTCATCGCCCGTCAGCAACAGTTTCAAAAGCATAGTCACTGATAGTGGCCCACTCACCATTTTATTCTGTCTGCTGACAACGGTCATCTCGAGAACTTGGCCGTAGAGCAGGTCACAGGCATAGGTAACCATAGAGGTGTATGGTCCTAAACCATCAACCAGTCTTATTCCGTTCTTGCGCAACTCCCCTAACGCCAAAAGGATTGTGTCCTGCGGAAACGAGCATCATTCAGAAGATGTAATTACTCCGTTCGGACATCGAGGTTGCTTACCGCGTAGACAATGACCCGGTCCGCCCACTCTAGCCAGAAAGAAAATGGATATACCATGGGCATCACGGCCGGCCTTCGCTGATATTCAATCTGAAGAGCATTGAATCTCGAATGGATCTTTCTATGCAGCGTATCCGCCCGGGCTGCTGAAAGCATCATGGAGCAAATACTGTTATCACTTGTCATCATCCGGGGCCCACCGTCAGTCTTAAGTATACTTTCAGCTCCTCATGTTTACGTTTGGCATGAGCTCGCGTATCACGTTCAATTGAACGCGTGTGAATAGACTCAACGGGCGATGGATCATTCCCATCAGATGATCGCACTCAAACGCTGGCTCTGCGATCCTTACCATCTCATTGGTCTATATTAGTAGGTCAACTCAGATCCCCGGTCAAAGAAGCACGAGCCTCGTTTCTCAGGGTGTGCTCCACATCCACACACATCCTTCTTTGAAGTTTGGCCAAGTCCATTGACATCTTTATCATCGATTATCCATATAGGTCTTGCTTCTTCCATGAGCATATCTGTGTACACACATTAGGGTGTATTTGCAGAGACCTAGGTCTCGCTTATCAGTCAATCAGATCACGAAAACGTAAGAAAATTTCCTTTTTGGCCGTGACCTAGGTCACTGCAAATACACTCTATTAATAGCAGCTAATCAGTGCACATGCATTATACAGGAATGCTCGTAAGCTCGCAGAGTTGCCTGGCACAGCAAACTGGCCAAGCCAGTCGACTTATATTTATTGATCGGCACATCCTAGGTATGGAAAGGTAATAACAAAGTACAGATGTAGTCTCCAGGAGTGGATCCATAGTGGACATTGCCGATCAGAGGAACGCAAACCATCGATGACTGAGTTCTTCTTGCGGCATTGAAACATTGGTCCGTATGCCGCACATAGGCAGATGAAGGAGGACCACATGAAACTCATTGTGCCGCATTGCAATAAGCAATTTACTGAAAAGCTCAGATGACAATGGTCCAGGACATGTCTCCTCGTCCCGGCACCATGTCATTGAAGGCTCAATCGTTACAGAATGCGACTAACATATATACAAATCATCATTTCGCAGTATCTATCTGCACCTTCCGACCAGCCACCATATATGGGTGAACCATTCAGGCCACCGGGGCATGCAGCTTGGTTTCGACATAGTATAGTAGGTCTTCCGCGTAATCGATCATTGGTTCATAGCCTCCCATGTCTTCGTCTTCGGTCCATAACAGCCCATGCCGGCGGAACTCAAGCGTGACACTAATGATGAGGTCCTGCGTAAATCAGAGTCATGGTCTGACAAAAGTTATGTCCATTAGTTTACTTACTGCATGGTGGACCACATGACGAGCCCACTGTATCCAGTGTTTGGGCGAGTAGACCACAGGCATAACCTCTGGTCTCTCCTCGTAGGCAATCTGGAGGCCGCGATAGCCTCGTGTCATTGTGAAGGAAAGGGCTGCCACATTGGCAGAGGTGACCGACATGGTGAAATGGAGACTGATGCCATCTATGCTGGTCTGACTTTTAGCGTCTTTTCGTATATTTGTCTGTACTTACGTCTGCGACACGCTCGCGTATCGCCATCAATTATCAATTCAGTCGGTTGTGTGAATACCAATGCAGCATGTTGATCAGAAGCTGATGCGCATTGCCTCATGACGCTAGTCGTGCCAATCACCGCAATCGTATTAGCAGATTATTGTCTGGTGATCACCGATCAGTAAACACGGTCGTTGTTTGCTACGTCTGTGTCATATGTGTCATAACAGTTTGTACTTGTACTCCAAAGAGGATACACGTCGTCAATAACCATGTTCTGTGTACATTCAATTAAATATCTTCCGCGGTTTATTCAGGTATCACTATGATGATGGTCTTCCCTGGGCTCATTGCTTGGGTCACTAATTGCAACTATCACAATATCTCCTGGTGAAAACGAGAGGTACCTGCGATCACCGCTATGACGTAGGCGGTGCGGCATACAGACCGACGCTCCAATGCCGCACAGTCTGAGGCTACTGTAGAACGTGGATCATATGAGTTTTATGTTTGCCAGAGATGATTGGTCTACAAGGTTGATCTCATCAAGGACCATGGTCCGTGTGTTCCTCGGCCGCAGTCACAACGTATGATCGATCGATCTTCACCCCATCGTTACTGTTACATATATACATGGTTCATACGGCAATTCCGTATGGCCATTCCTATTCATGCGTTGATCGGAGATCACCTGTTAATGCACTAATAAAGAGAATGATTGCTGCGGTCGGTGTCTGCAGCAAGACGCATCAGCATATGTTCGATGTGCTGCTTCGATATTCACACGTTCAACTGAATTGATTGTGATGTGCGACCGTGTCGTAACGTAAGTAACGGGATTCAAGAAAGGTACTAAAGATGAGGGTAATGTTGATGGCATGAGTCCACATTTCACTATGTCGGTCGCGTTCGCCAGTCTGGGCACACTTTGTGTGACCATCGCACAAGGCTATTCAGGTCTGCTGCTCGAATATCAAGAGAGACCAGAGGCTATGCCCATCGTCTTTTCGCCTGAGTATTGGACGAAATGGGCTGCTCGTGTGATTTACTATGCAGTAAGTAAGCCAAACCAAGTGATGTTGGGTGGGAACACTTATCTATCCAGGACCTGGTCATCATGGCTACACTGGAATTCCGCCGCCGTGGCTTGTCCACGAAAGAAGACATAGGCGACTACCAACCAATGGTCGATCATGCAATGCAAATATTCTTAGCCGAAAATAAGGGGACTCCGTTGTCTCGTGCTGCAATCCGCAGTATGGTGAGTAGTGGTATCACAGGTGTGCGCTTCCACACGTGCTAATGTTCACTACGAACTGCTTCTGTAGTCCCTACGATCGCGACAGGCGTCCAACAATTTTGATCGCAACTAACTCGATCTGAGGATAGGGTCTCAATATTGAGGAAGTCCACAAAGCAACCCCTATGGCTGTGACGTGGTATTTTGTATTTGGGACTACCCGTTGGGAGTTGTGCTATATACGTATGTACATGTTTGCGGCATACGGACAAAGACTCTAATGCCGCATGAAAATATGGATTTCCTTCAGTTATAATGGATGCCTTGACGCGATATCAATTATTTACGTTATCATTTCAAATGGATTTGAACTTTACCGTCATTGCAGACAGTGATAGCAAATAGCTTGGAAGGAAGTGAACATCAATATCACCAGAATTCTGAGCTGTCTCGTAGAAATCTCATTCCCACGACCTGTCATCAGATAGTTCGCCACGTGATTCTAGCCTGCTACGCGAATGAATCCGGGACGTAAGGTGATGTAGGGTCGCGTAGCTGAAAATACTTATAAGTGGCAGCGACAGGCAACACCTCCACTCAAAACTGACACCGATGACCAGCTCTCAATCTATCACTGAACTGTGCCAAATAGCTACAGACGGCTATGTGGGACTTAGGGTGGAATCTGAAAGGGGACCGGCGGAGATGCCAATGGTATATTCATTGGCACACTGGAAGCAATGGGCAACTCGAGTGCTCTGGTATGCAGTAAGTGATTCAACTCCATTGGATGTATGTTGCCGAGATGTGATGCCATAATTTACAGGCCATGGTGGTTATTACTTCAAGGGTGTTCCGCCGCATTGGGGTGCTGAATGACCCTGGCATTCGATCATATCGGTGGATGATCAAATATGCGAGCGATCTTTTTCTTGCCGCAGAGGAGGAGGAGGCATTGTCCAGTTCCTGAGGAAGTCATCCTTGTGGTCAGTCACATTGTAAGTGAGAATGTTTTCGTAATATACATGTATTAACTAACTGAGATAGATGTGTCACAGTCATAATTTCTGTGTTTGTAAACACATGTATTAGCTCTGATTGCGCCGTATGGAGGTGACGAATATGCATGGCAATCAGGACTTTGGACAGATAACAAGAGTCTCGAGCACGATGTACGGCTTTCAGTCTGATACTGAGCTGATGCTATTAACAGCCTTCTCTCGTAGTAGTAGTAGTAATAGAGTTTCATGCTATAATTGTACTTGCGCGGCATCCGAGCATGGGTCTATATGCCGCAACTCTCAAGGTGTGTTTGTGATGCGGCATTGACACACTTGCGCTGATGCCGGTAGATACGTTCAAACTCGCGTTTCGCCGTGTATATAAGTACAATAGATGTATGCGAGCCTGTCTATAGCCATTCTAAATGGTGAATGCATAGGTAACGGTTCATCAATACATGTCATCATCGACGTCTTGCATGTCCATGTCCTCATCGTCATCTTGCGTGCCACCACCTAGCCATTCTAAATGGACAATCCATAGGTAATGATTTATCAATATATGTCATCATCGACGTCTTGCATGCCACCCACCGAACACTAAATCCATCCATGGCTCTTCGGCCAAGTCGCTCTCCTTGAGGAGATCCAGTGCAACATCGACAGTCATGTCTAAATGATCTTCGAGCTGCAGTATATCATATCCGTGCCGCTCCATGTCTTGCTGCAGCTCAACCATCAGGAGCTGCTGAAACCATTAGTACATTACCATCATTCTTGTAATGAGTTTCTCTACTAACCGCTTGATACACTACACGAAGTGCCCATTCATCCCAGTAGCTGTGAGAGTAGACAAACGGAGTTGTTCCTGGTCGCTGCTCAAATTCTTCTTGCAGAGCAGTAAAAATAGAACATGTGCGACGGAGGATAAAAATTTGATCCCTCTCACGGTTTGTTCTTGACCTTGAATACTGGCTCATTGTGAATGAGAGACTTTCGATACCCTCAAACTCACATCACCCTGCCTCTTATATACGTTTCTCAGTCTCCCTAATTACGTCCATGTATAACTCATTTGTGAGTGCCGATGCCGCATGTTGATCACCTGGTGATGCGTTGTTGTCCAATCCATCGGGTCCAGCCTCATGATTTGCTGATTGGCACAGTATCTTTATCGGCGATCAAAGAAGCTGGTGGCAATGTGACCATCATTGCAAGGTCCGTTGCAGACCACGCCATGCTGTGTTTCGTTACCGCTTCCCTGCGGATTATCTGCCAAAGATGTATTTCTCAATATAACATAATAGGATGCGCTTCATGAATTCTGGACTAAAGCTCTGGACTGGAGTTCTAACGGCTTTTGTGCATTTGGACTCAATATCATTCTATCTGAACGACGTGTTTGAAAACATAGGCTTGGGTTCTACTCTACTGCTCATGCAAGCACCACAAGTTGTTGTGAGCGGCATCGGAGTATGTGGCTCTATGCCACAGCCTATGTTGCGGCATATGATCACATGGTCCGATGCCGCACTTTCTATTCAATAGTATTGATTACATATTCTATTAGCTGCAATCATCATAACTGTTTGTGGGACGCAATCAATGCACTTACTAATGAGTGTCGTCAGTATCTCGTTGTGGTCACCTTGTATTGAATGGCAGTTTCTCCATGACGTAGATAGCTAATACCTAAGGTCGTAAATATACACAGAGGGTAGCAGGCAATGTTTAAAAATATGATGAGACGTACAAGGCCAATTGGACAATCTTCTGTAATGTGGAAGTCAATTATGAATGTTTCCCACTCATTCGCATAAAAGGCGATTGTGTAGAGAATGCTGTCAAAAGGAGGACGGAATGAATAATTGACGTTCTGCTGTGCCATATATACTGTAATTAGTGTTTTTCAGTATCAAGAAATCGTGAGAATTACATCAGGGCTTGCACCACATCACTCCATGCCGTGGTGGTGTCCAAGCCGCATATGGCATCTAGTGAAGCTCAAAATAACATCGTCATCAGTCTAATATATATCCTAGCAGAAGCACTCTAAAGCTACTCGCCGCTTGTATTTTAAATATTGTGTCATGTCATTCTTATATGTCCCCCATTGTCCGCTGTGCGACACTGCTGCAAGACATCCTGATCACAGAGCAAGTCATATTGTTTGTCTAACAAAGGCAATCATCCATTTGTACCTCCCACAAGATAAATATGATCATGTGACACATTCGTGCAGATGTAGCACTTTATAATGTTTGTGATGCGTGATATCACAGTGGGTAACAGCAGTCCTCCAATCGACCGGTCAACAGCAGATCTATGCTAAACTTCGATATTCTGCATTCAGTAAGCCCAGCGATCAATTACAAGCACACTCAAGACACTCGCAGTAATTTGCGGCATTTCCACCCATGAGTCAATGCCGCACCATATGTCATCAGATTATAAAACCATCTTGGGTACACATGTGTGGATGGATGTCCCACTGCCGAGCGAGAGACAATATAATAGTAATGTAACATGTTGTCATCTATCTCTATGGAAAATGAAGATACCTCAGCTTGTAGTTGAAGCGATATTATATGGTATTCACATTCTCATCCATTTGTGTTATAAAGATACAATCATTTTTGTGTATAGCCTGTGATGAATGCTACGTAGTTATAGTCGTTTTCTTGCCTAGAACTCATAGATTTATGTCGTATTAGACCGTTTCTGCTGCAACATATATTAGCATTTTTCAGCATCAGGAAACTGAGAGAACGACATTCGAAGATCTGGCATCATGCCACCTGAAGATGCAGTAGTGTACCGGTTGTGCTTAATATTAAGTATCTTAGTAGTGGACGTGATAATGCACTGTTCAAGCTCACTATGAGGATTGGTGATGAGGTCAATTATCAAGTCAAGTAGCAGCAATAGAATATAATATATGACCTGTCTGGTTTGAAAAATCATGTCAAGCCGACTTGCCAAACATCATCAGATGGAGTTCAAAATAATGTCGTCAGCAATCTTATATATATCCTAGCAGAAACAATCTATTCCACGCAATTATCAATCGCCTCAAATGTACCACACAAAAATCATGCATTGCATGTATATCATTCAAGATTAAATAATGTTTTACAGTTGTTACAGATAAAATGATTCTTTGGTCTACCTGCTTGTGATTGCTCGCCGTGCATGTGGTGAGGTATTGCCCAGGCTGCGAGAATATTATGGTAACGATGCCAATAATATATTGTTGCAGACTGAGTGAGCAGAGGCAAAAACCGTAGGGAGATCTGATGCGGCATCAGGACAGATGTGTCAGTGTCGGACATGGTAAATGGATCCAATCTGCACAAAGAGTGAGGAGCGATGATGATTGCTCAGGTCCAAGGAGGTAAGATTTGTGTGCGGCAACGGAACATGTGTGTGGGTGCAGGAGATAGAAATTCTCAGGATCACAGACAGAAGATAGATGCAGCCTGTGAGCGACTGAGGAGAGGATGGAGCCAGGCTCTCACAGGCTCTGTCTTTTGTCTGTGATCCTGAGAATTTCTATCTCCTGCACCCACACACATGTTCCGTTGCCGCACACAAATCTTACCTCCTTGGACCTGAGCAATCATCATCATCGCTCCTCACTCTTTGTGCAGATTGGATCCATTTACCATGTCCGACACTGACACATCTGTCCTGATGCCGCATCAGATCTCCCTACGGTTTTTGCCTCTGCTCACTCAGTCTGCAACAATATATTATTGGCATCGTTACCATAATATTCTCGCAGCCTGGGCAATACCTCACCACATGCACGGCGAGCAGGCATAATAACCTAATTAACATAGTAATAATAACAACGAGGACAATTCTGTTTCAAGATTGAAACAGTTACATCAAGCTATCAATCAAATCTTCTAGATTGCGAATATTTATTGTGAAGTATTCGCATACTGGTTCGCAATGTAATGCATGGTGAACCCAATACCAACCCTCACCTATATAGAAAATACTATATAATTTATCCCCCCCATGTAGTAACCCAACTTCTCTACTCACCTCGGTTTCTAATACCTGCAACGCCCAGTGTGTCCACACTGCCCGAGACAATACCCGCGGCATTACCGCTGGCCTACGCATGAACAATAGCCCCAATTGGTAACATTGACCACGTAGGTCCAAGATCAGCAACCTCGAAACTGCGTCGAGATGGTCAGGCATATCAATCACGAATGGCGGAACAGTGTTTTCGGCCATTCTGACTGGGATGGGTGGTTTCCGAATCCCAATGACATTGCCCACTCTTATATGTATCTCGTCTCTCTCTCTTACGTTACAGCTCTATCCGCACACACAAAATCAATTCAATTCATGAGCTTTAACACCGCATGTGAATCTTGAACTCAGTACCTACACGAGGTCGAAACACCGCGTAGAAGATCCATCTGCGATCAAAGAATCTGTCAACAATCTCATTGCTATCCACCCGATCTTTTGCTCCTCGCTTAAATTTCATATCTAAGGTTAGGGTTTAATATTATTCTCTTTATAGGAAACCACTGTGTGCAGCACATACCCCATATTTCACGGACGGTGGGTGTGGAGCTCTCCGCCTCTCATGGCTGTCCTGGAAGGCCATATCTCTCTCTACAGTAATATAGACACTTTTACCGGAGATTTCTCTTACTGCAGATAGATATCCACATAGGGAAGGTCTGTTCCTAATAAGGTGTGCACATAACCTATATGCTGTGTTGCAGCGAGGGACATCCAGGACGTCCGCCTCCGGTGCTATATATCAAGTCTGCCAAATCTAACATGCGCACTACGTGTATGTGTTCCAGAAAATATGGACGTCCTGGACTGCCATCTGCACCGCTGCGCCATTATGCTCTGTAGCGCGGATGGACGTCCAGGACGGCTGCCCCCGTGTCTGCCCCCCTCTGCTCGCCTAGGCACGTGCTAGGCGCCAACCTAGGCACTGGGTGCTGACCTAGGAGCACGCCTGGGCATTGTGCGCCAGCCTAGGAACACGCTAAGCGCTGAAACCTAGGCATTGTGCGCCAGCCTAGGTGCACGCTAGGCGCCGACCTAGGCATTAAGCGCCAGCCTAGGATTTCGATCCTAGCTCAGCCTAGGAGGCCTCATAACCCATTCTTGTCCTGTAGTAGAGGTTGAATATTGCGGAATATCGTTCACGGACGATATTCCTCACTTCTCACTTTGTCTTTGACATTGATGCCTCACAGTAAACCTTCACGGAACATCGTTCAAGATCGATATTCCATGGTATCTCACTGAAAACCCCTAGGAAGACCCTAGTTTTACCCCGACCTATTTAGAAAAAGTCCCTATAATCAACCTTCTGCTGTATGCAATGGTCGGAACCAGGAGAGCGCATCTCTACTACGTGATATCGCAATGCGCAACGCACGAGTAGGCAGGGTAGAACAACCTGGCGTTGCTTCGCTCTGTCGTACGTATCGACGGTGAGGAACGAGGGGACAGTGGAGAGCGAGGGCATGGACAGCGGGAGCGTCGTGAGGGATGCTAGAAGTGATGAGATAGAGAACAGGAATGTACGATGCTGAGCGTGATATTACACGGCTCGCATGGTCGAATGAAGAAGGGCAGTCACAGAAGAGAAGGTGCATACAGCGCGATGGGACTGGGGGCGCGCCTCGGTGAGGGCAGTCGATGGGCGTATGGACGGCGTATGTTGCTGTTGGTACCCTGCTCAAAACAAAACACCTTCAACCGATGCTGAGCGTGTAAATACACGGCTCGCACAGTCAGGTGAAGGAACTCTGTAGCCGGGGAGGGGGGAGGGGTGAAGGCCACACCACCCCGGGGCAGGTGTGCGAGAGAGAGGCGGTGGGCGAGTGGTGTATGTCGCCATAGGGTCCCTGCTCAAAATGAAAACCGTCCAACCAATGCTGAGCGTGTAAATACACGGCTCGCAAGGCGGTTGGACGAACGAGTTGGTCAGGAGAACCTGAGTACACACCTGAAAGCCCTGCACGGCTGCCACCCTGCGCGCTGTCCCTCGTCTGCCCGCCGTTCTCCACACTGTCCTCCCTCCAAAACACCTTCAGGCGAGGCCGACGGGCCATACGCGCGAGTCGCAAATGCTCCGGCACGTGCTGGAGGTTGTGGTGAACGAGCCAGGTCCGAGTTGTCAGGCAGGTGTGGCACGGGCGCTTGGCGGCTCGAGTTGTCCCGAGCATATCTCAACAACGCCGCTTGCGACTGCTACGGGGTAACTTGCAAAAGCAAGCTACAACCCGTAGCTACGAGTCGCAAGCGAGTCGGTGGTGAAAGGGGACGGGATGAGGGAGTCGCAAGAGGGACTTTGCGGGTGACGCCGACCCGTGAGACACCTCTGATCGCCGTTGCCGCCGGCGACGAACGGCTGATCCGCACACCGTCGCCCCTTTTGCGAACGGTAGATAGGATGTAGGCCGTTAGATTGAGGGTGTTCCGAGGGCAAATGGCGCGGAATTGATGTACGGCAGGACGGGAGAGTGCGGGAAGTGCCGAATGGACCATTTGGCGGCTGGCATATGGGTAGGGCCCAGGTTGAAGCGATGGCATGTCTGGGACGTGAATTGCGTTGACTGTCATGATCTAGGCAAAGGACTGATATGCACGAAGAGGATGGAGGAAATTGGATGACACTGAGCGAAACGAACAGTATATACAAAAGAGGAGATGACGGCAGTAACAGATCATCGATCCAGTGCAATCCCGACGTTGTCACGCATCATAGCTGCACGAGTCGTAGGATTCGCAGGCCGGGTCCTCTCAGTGAGTATCAGATGCATGCTGGGCGCAGTTCATCGCATGGAAGTGTAATTTAGCCAACTGTCATACCCAAAGAGTAACATTTCCCAAAATCAAAACTGTAAGTGTACAAAACGTCTCAGCACATGCGCGACAACGAAGTAGATGTGATCCAAACACTATCGATACATAGCAACACTCAACCCAAGCAATGCTCATGATCATACCACATCAGGCAAAGAGCCGCTTCGTATATCTATTCAGACATGACCATCAATACATAATCACAGCCTAAGAAAGCAGGAACCAACTCACGAATGCAATCCATGCACACCGCCCTCGACCTGTGCACTCGCTGTCCGCAGCTCAAACCGTACCTGCCCGCTCCTGACGCCATCCTGCAGCTCCTGTACGTTCTTGACACCAATGTCCTGGAACGAATGCTGCAGACCCGTGTACAAGTACGGAAGGAACTGCTTGACAGAGCCCTTGTCCTGTACGTCGCCTGATACACCCTGTGCAACTTTCACAGCAGACGACTCCGAGAAGTAGCGAGTGGTGGCTGCGTTCTCGTGAGTCGTTGATTTCTTCTTGGTAAGACCGTTGCTGGTCACGCCATTGGCAGCGGAGGTGGGGACAGGTTTGCCCTGTTCCATTGCTTCCTATTGCGCGGTTGAAAGGCTCAGCAACCAGAGCGCAGGAGAGATGATCAGGCACTCACGAGACTGCCCATGCCGCGGTAGGCCTTGACACGCTTGCCCTCGTGATAGAAGTACTCCCCGGGCGCCTCTGTCGTTCCCGCAAGCAGCCCGCCCATCATTACCGCACCCGCACCCAACGCCAACGCCTTCACGATGTGTCCAACATTCTGTATTCCACCGTCGGCAATAACTGGTACGCCGAACTTACTCGCAAACTCGGCTACCGCATACACCGCCGTGGCCTGTGGGCGCCCTACAGCCATGACCTCCTGCGTGATGCATATCGAGCCGGAGCCCATACCCACGCGGATCCCGTCCGCGCCCGCAGCAATCAGCGACGCTGCCTGCTCGCGCGTGACGACGTTCCCGGCGATGACCTCAAGTTGAGGGTACTTTTCTTTGATCCAGTGGATCATCTCGATCTGAAAGACAGAGTTACCCTGTGAGGAGTCGAGGATGACGATGTCGAGGCCGGCTTCAACGAGTATGTCTAGTCTTGTGCGGTCAGCCGGACGCGTGCCGACGGCAGCGGCGGCATACAACTGCTTGCTAGAGGGAAGTTTGGACGCGAGAGGGTAGTTTTGGTTTTTGAGCAAGTCGGAACGGGCGAGTAGAGACATGAGGCGGCCCTCCCTGTCAACGATGGGCAGCTTGCCCTTTTTGGAGTCCCGGAGGATGTCATTCGCTTCTTCAAGTGTGACACCTTGAGGCGCAGTGACAAGAGCGGTGGTCATCACCTCAGATAGAGGTGTGGCCGGAGTGCGGAACTGGATATCGCGGTTCGTGACAATGCCGAGCAATTTCCCACCAAGGGCTCCGGTATCTACATAGGTTCGTTAGTAATAAGCCTCGAAATTGGAACCATAAATGAATGAGTCAGATCAAAGGAGAAACAACTCCGCATATCACACGTGTAGACGCGTTGCTTGGAAGAACGAAGGTAATGCAATTGTATTCATCGTAGAAGATGTCGTGTGCGTTGCACACACGTGCTTAGCAGGGGAGGGCACTGACCTGTAATTGGCACACCAGCAAAACCCAACCGCTCCTTGACATCCAAAACGTCTTCGACGCGATGTGAAGGCGATAAAACGACCGGATCCGTGATGAAGCCGTTCTCGTGGCGTTTGACGCGACGCACCATGGCCGCCTGATCCTCTGGGGTCTGGTTGTGATGGATAACACCTATGCCGCCGAGGAGCTGCAATCACAACATAGGAGTTGTATATACTGTGGGTTTGGGCTGGTCGAGCATGCTCACCGCCATAGAGATAGCCATGTCGCCCTCTGTGACGGTGTCCATGGGACTACTCATGAAGGGGGTCTTGAGCACGACATTTCGGGTGATCTTGCTCTCCGTGACGACCTGATGAGCACCGAAGCCAATTTTGCCGGGAAGCATGAGGAAATCGTTATAAGTGAGGCCTCCATGGACCTTCGAATCCATGAGCTCGTCGACGGCAAGTCCATCTGAGTGTTCATAAGTCTTCAGGTGATCAAGGGCCTGTGAAGGGTCGAGGTAGGCTTTGGAAGGCATGGTCGTCGATAGCGAGAGGTTAGGGGGAGCGAGCACTCAGCAGGCAAATTGCAGGCAAGAAATTTGTGCGCTAAAAGTCTGTGACAAGCTGTGACAAGTCATGCTGTGACTGTGTGACGATGTGCGTAATCTCGATCGCGGAACTGACTGAGAATGGCACTCACGACCACCGCCGCTCTCTATCGACATTTGCCATTTGCTTATCGTCAAAGAATTATTATGCCTCCCAGATTAAACAAGCGGCAGTTGAGGGAACAGGAGGAACTGCGAGCCCTAGAGGTGGCGAAGGAAGAGGAAGATGCAGGCAGCGAGAGCGGATCCGACACTCAGGTCCCTGGACGACCTACTGGAGCAGGTTTTGCAGCGGTTAGGGCAGCTGCATGAAATTATGGATATTTTCTCTGACGATTTTTGAATAGCTTATGACACCACTTGAGTCCGATGGAGATAGCGATGAAGAGAGTGCCCCTCGTCCTTCAAAGCCCAAGAAGGCTAGTGAGCTCTTTCCGTACTTCTCCTGCTTCGCAGTGCCCTGATATCGGTTTTAAGTAGAAGAAGAAGAAAAAGAAGCCCACCGGTACTGCCTCACCTACCGCAGTACCAGAAGTGAAGCTCCATGACGAAAAGCCTTCGCAGGATCAGCCCAGCCCGTCCCCCGTGCCTTCCAAGAAGGAAAAGAAGGCAATGAAGAAGCAGAAAGCGAAGGAGAAGAGAGACGACAAGGACGACGTTGACAAGGCTCTCGCCGAGTTGTCCATCAAGTACCCCGACCTTCAGCAGGTCGTGTCGTCAATCAGTGCCTCTCCCGCAGCTCGGTCTGCCTCCAGCACCCTTGCTTCACTTCTGTCTGTTTCCCTGCAGCACCTCGACAGTGAAGCAGAGATGCGCAAATTCTTCGGGGCGAAGGTTATCTCCGCGTCTAAATCTTCCACAGCGGGATCATCGTCTTCACCAAGACGTGCTGTCACGCAGAGATCCAACCTCACTCGTCCACAGGCAAGTTGGTGGCCTGCGCAGATGCGGGAGGGGCTCTCTGTCCGCTTACTTACCAACGACGAAAACGAGGAATTGCTGGCGCATCACGGATGGCGGTCGCTTGTGGGAGAGCGGGTTTGGACCGTCGAATATGCCAAGAAATATCGCGGAGTGACGCTTGCGTTCATACAGACGGTCATGTCCGGTGGTGAGTGAGCTGAGCATATTCTCTTTTTCGTGAATAACGTACTTCCTTGATAGACCCCGACGGATTCTGGCAGATACTGAGACTGCTGCCATATCATGCTGACACTCTATTACAACTCTCAGAAGTTTACTTCCATCGAGAAGGTAAGCTCGTTGAAGAGTTTACACCCCGTTCGCTTCAATTCGTCTGATTAGACACCTTGCAGAGCATAGCACTGCAGCAGATTACATTGACCGAGCGTTGTTCACATACGAGCGAGCATTCGTAGGATCTTTCAATTTCACCAGCGGCGTCAACCGCCTAGACTTCGATCGGGTCGAGAATCGACCGTTCTTCCTCGCACTACATCGGCAGGTAAGGTACGTAAATTCATCCTCGTCGCTTTACTCACGTACTGAGTCTACTTATTGTGCAGCGATCTGCAGCGTAGGGGATGTGTTCGCACAGCGTTTGAGTTTGCGCGCCTTCTTTATTCACTGGACCCTTGGACCGATCCGCACGGCGCTCTGCTGCACTTGGACTACCTTGCTATCCGGTCAGGCATGGGACAGTGGCTACTTGATACATGGGACTTCTTCTCTATGCATGAGGGAGAATTCAACGCCTTTGCTGGCCGTTTACGGGTCACTGTCCTACCTGGATGGGCATACGCGCGTGCATTAGCCATGTATCTGAGTGAGGAGGCTAAGGGCGCGAAGGTTTGTATTTCGTTTCATATGTCAATCAAGTGCTGATCCTCGTCGCTTGCCGCAGGATCATGTTGAAAGCACAAAAGCTCTGCAAGAGGCGATTCTGGCTTTCCCCTCAGTGGTACCTCTCCTCGCTGACAAGGCGGACATTTTACTGTCGCCTGACGCTCGTGGGCGTCCTGCCTTCCGCATATACACAGACTCTGAGTAAGGCTTCGTTCCCATCCAATGTGTTTGCTTACTGACATCTTACGTGCAGCTCCCTTCGCACAGAGTCATCGGCAATTTTGCATCTTCTGTCTCATCTTTATGCCCAACGCTCCGCCGCTTTATGGAAGATTCCAGAGCGCGCGTTGTGGTTTACGCAGACAGTACTAGCCACGCTATCCTCCCTTAGTCCCTCCTACGACAATACAACACCCTCGTATAAAGCGTTCGTGGCACTCTTCGACAAACCTGATCTACAACACTCAGTGTATCGCCATGTCATTGTCCTTGAGGCGTCATGCCGTCGCTTGTTCAGCTTCATCCCACGGCATGTGACTGGAGCAAAGCACCTTGCATGTGATCCGCTCCCTCCGCCGACTCGCGCAAACGAGTACAACGCGGAATTCTTCAAGGGCGCGGAAGATGCCCTTGCGGCGCGACCGAGGGGGAGGAAGGCAAACGAGCGGATGTTGATGCGGCTCGTCCCCGACCCGGTGTTCCGCAGGCAGTTACAGGTCTGTTGTTGTGAATGTCATCTGGACCATTGCTGATCATTCCTCTGTTCCTTGTCTAGGCATTCTTCGAGGCAAATCCGAACTTTGCGCAACGCTTCCCTGGCGGGATCCTCCAATTTGCGCAGTTTGCTGGACAGTTGCCTGAGGAGGCTTTGGAGGACTTAATGATCGCGGAAGTGGCGGGCCAACAGGGCGAGGGCGGCATGCCAGGCCAGATGCCTGGACAGGAGATTGACTTCTTGGATGATGAAGACGCCGGGGACGACCGCGGTCCTATTGGAGATGATCGCGATGGCGAGGACGAAAATGAGGATGAAGCAGACGAAGACGACGAAGACGACGAAGACGAGGATGTAGTGGTAAGTGCTCAGATTGATGTTGTCAATGTGGTACTAATTGGTTTTGTATAACAGCCTTTACCTGTGCGTCTGCTGCGAAACGTGATGAATCGCTTTTGGGGAGGTGCTGCTGCTGCGGAAGAAACATCTGATGAAGACGAAGGCCTGCCTCATGCAGATGACGACGTAGATTGACCTTCAGCTTATTTCTTATTGAAAGTGAGGAGAGTATGACGCGCGCATTTCACCATCGTTGTATTCCTTGCATGTTGGACAATTCTATTGTTGTGTATCCCGTGACATTCTCATGTAGCAAAGAGGAAATCTATAGCAATGAAAGAGTATATACACACAAAATTCTACACCGACTCTTGAGGTCCGGCATTTTTAATCACGAGTCTCTAACAATCGTAGGCCACTCTTGCGCCCACCCATGGATAAGGATAGTTATGCTGGTAGAAATTACGCACTGTGCGGCGATCTCCCAAGCGAGGAATGGTAGCGTACGATGCACCAAGCTGAAAAATTAATCAGAGCGAGACTTGTAAAGAAGGTGAGGGGGGACATACCACGACTTGGTGTTTGCCATCGAAGAAATCAGACGAATATCTACAACCCACTGTAAGTGAATATGGGTTTCAAGCAGAGGGTAAGAATTGTACTGACCCGGGGAATATTGTAGTGCCAGAGAACCGTTCGTGCGTATCAAACAGGGTGGAAGACCACTCCCAGACTCCGCCGTTAGAGCCTCTGCCCCCGTCCTTCTCGCAACCAGCAGTTGCACTATAACAGGAGACCTTGAGACGTCAAATAGTGGTATCCTATCGGAGCTAAGACTCACGGCATAGGATGCCAATTCCTAAATCCAGTATTCGCCCCTTCTTCATAGCTGACCTGGTACGTATCGAGGAATAGGCGCAGCTCAGGCTCCGTCGGGATCCTGCCGTTCTTTGAAGCTGCGTACGCAACGAGGTCATCATACGAGGTCAGGACCGGCCAATCACGCGCAATATCCATCGAGATGGGCCCATACAGGGTGCGCACTTTGATCTCACCATCCTCCTCGGCCCAGCTGGCAGGCATCACGACGCGGTTCTTGCCTGCACCCCGCCAGAAGGTGAGGAACTCTCCGTTCGTGACAGGGCGCCACTCGACCTTGAAGCGGCCGACCTCAACGGTGCGCTTCGGACTCTCGTTGTCCCAGCTGAACTCATGGCCCTGAAGATCAGTGTCCAAGCCGTGGGTGAGATCCTCGGGTTCCGGGTCGTCGTGACCCATAGTCAAGATATGGGGACCAAGTGTAACATACGGCGTGGATGGTGACGGTATGTCTTTCCACTGCATGGAGAGCTGCGACCATGGCGGAATGGCGAAACCAGGCGGAGGAAGCATACCTGCACCTGCACGCTGAATCAAAATGTACAACAATGTCTGCGAAAGACATCACAGAACGATGTCAGCGTACAAACGCATATAAGTCATCCATAATAGTTAGAAGTGCTCACCTCGATGTGGAAGCCGTCATGCTCATGTACCATCATGAGCGTGCGCGCGAGGCGCCGCGTGAGCACCCGCGTACCCGCTTCGAGCTCTTGATACAGTTTCACAAGCCGAGCTCGCACTCTATCGCGGTAGGCAAGTACCTCCCCGAGCGTCGGCCAGTCTTCGTCGCGCTCAGGAACCTCCGAGTGCGAGTGACAATACTCAGGATCATCCACGTGCGGATCAATGCCGCGCTCAAAAATGGCCGTAAAACGAACAGGCGCGACGGGCGATTCGCCGAGGTACGCGGTCATGAGTAGATTGAGAAACGTCGGGAGGTGCCCGAGGTAGAAGAGCGGCTTGTGGCGCAGATCGATCGGCTTGCTATGCAGAAGGGAGGGTGGAACCATCCCGAGGGTGATTAGGTCCCAGACGTGCCAACCGTCATGGAATTCGGAAAGCGATGGCACGTTGTACGGGCAAGCAGAGGGGTTGAGAATTGAAGATGAGGTAAGCGACAAGCGGGGGAAGCTAACGGAGGGGCGCTCGAGAATATGCAGGACCAACCCAGAAGTAGCCATCGGAGAAGGAAGAGATACTATTACTCGCAAAGATGCATCGCTGAAGAGATTGAGAGCTGAGGAGTACGGCTCCTGAAGTATCTGGTCATCTCAAGTTCTGAGACTCAGAACGGGTATACGTACCAGTTCCGTCTCAACGCGCAAATTCTGGACATCAGCTCCGACTGGAGCTTCAGTAATAGTCGCCAGTTCGGTTTTCGTCCTGTAGAACTCGACCGCTTTGCCTTCATCATCGCTCTTCACATGCTCCCATTTGTCTACGCTGAACATTGACTTGTCTCCCAAACCCATTGCGGCTAGCCCGAGGAGTACTTTCACACAGCCAATTCCAGTGAAGAGAAGGACACGGTCGTTGCTTCCCTTGCGCGCAGGTAGAGCACGGAGGAAAGCAGCGCTGGGCTTGTGTGTAAGAATGAAAGACACGGGAGCAGGATCTATGTTCAGAGGTGTGGACGGAGCAGTAGATGGAGCACTGGATGGCGCAGATGAGGATGGGGAAGTGTTCAAGGACGACATCGCGAGAACAAGTGGGTGGAAAGGCTTGCAACTCGAGTCAGTGCAGACAACAAGGGTGAAACGTATGCTTTTATAGACGAACGAAAGACCAAACATGTACATGCAACAGTGGGGCAACAAACAACCAAAATCCAAGCCATACACAAAAAACGCACCGCAATAGGTGTAACCGAAACATGACGATTTTTACATAACGATAACGCCAATCCCATAAGTCGCGGAGCATCGTGCACAGGGGAAAAGCGAACTAGCCAATAGCACAGTCGAAATATGACACATGAATCAGGGTGAAGAGCGAGATAGAAGACACGAGCATCAGAATACCTGCCTGGGCACTCAGACCATGGGACTAGTTGTGAGGCGCAAGCACCGGTATCGACAGCAATTCGGAATACGAGGAGGCTAGTAGCATAAAGCAAGGACTAAAACCGCCAGCAGACAGCCGGAAGAAGGGTGCCAGGCGTCATCAGATGCGAGGCGGAAAGACATCTTGAACAACGTGGGAAACATGAGCGGGGCTCGAATGCGCTGAGAGTCGCAGCAATCATGCGACTAGGGCTGGAGGTCCACATTGAGCAAGAGGATGTCGGATACAGCGGTGACGACCAGGACAAGACAGACAGTGGCGGTCCAAGAAAAAAAGACAGTAACACCACAGGGCAACCAAAGGATAGACGAACGCATAAGTAGTGGCAAGCGACAGTGACACCGGCGCCCAAGGGGGGATCCACGCGCCAGAACGTTCCACTGACAAAAAAGATCAACCTTGCGAGAGTCCGCATAGCGCCATGGGGTAAAGCTTGCCCTATGACAAGCGGCGAGGACACCTCCGTGAGACGACCAGCGACTAGCATACAAACGAGCGCAACAAGGAGTGAGAGAATATAGTGGCGCTAGCCCCTGCGAAGAGTTGGAGCCGTCGTTCGGTCCTGCAATGTTGGAAGGTCACCGTGAATGGGAAGAGAAGCACGGTCATCACATTGCTGCTGTCCAAACGGAGGTAAGGGAGAACACAAGCTGCGAGCCTGGAGCTGGCTTTTGGAGAGCCGCCACCTGCGCTGTACATAAGCTCACCGTGTGCTGCTGTCGCTGCAGCCAAACGAACCCGCTGTCCCCCACGATATTGCCACCCTGAAGGCATCCCGACCACAAAGAGAGGCTGACCGCGATAAACTAATTGAAGGTTGTACAAGCTCGGATAAATGAGAGCGAATGGAGACGGCAGAATGGGTAATATAGGTGTAGAGATGAGGAGGAGGAGAAAGAGAGCAGAACGCGAGCCCAACGCGAGTCCCCAGACCGTTGCAAGTCCGCCGATGGCGTGCTATGGCGCGACCTACATCACGTGCACGCGACGCGACGCGTCGGGCGGCGCGTTCTCGTCTCGCGTCCGGTCACGGTATGCAACCAATGGCACCCAGTGGATGTTGCCTATCTTTCGTATGTTCAAGCTTTCACAACTGAGTGTATATTCACCAGACTTGTGTATAAATCCGAATCCTTGATGGCAAATGCCCCCCAGTATGTATCATACATCCGGCGCTCGACACGAATTCCACCGATCTCCAATGTCCCATAGATATATCCGATAGATCTGATGCATTGTCCGCAAAATTGCAAATGATATGGACCAGTCAGTTCCGTGTCTCGGCGACACCTTTTGGGTCCTAGACGCCGCAGCATCCCGGCGTGCTTCCTCTGTCTCACACTACAGAGTTGCGCCGTATTCGCTGTGTCTGCTTAGCTTCGCTGCCTACTACCGCGGGTTTCTGCAACGCGCTAAGTACCAGAAAGCGTCCATGTCTGACGTAACATACCTTCAGGCCTTCCAGAGCGCCGCCGAAAACATAGCTCTTTGGTAGCATGTTAATGGTGCCTGTATCACCCGAAGACGACCCGTACCCAGATGTCGCATGCTCCCTTGTCGTATTCGGAGCAAACACAAGACCCGTCTCTGGCATCAACTCGATGACGGAGGTGTCCTTTCTTCTTAAAGACGCGCGGTTGTTCAAGTTGGTGAGGAACGTGTTAGAATACCTGTCATTATGTCGTCAGCAACTCCATTTAGCCTTGCTAAAATCACACAGACATCTTCGTCAGTATCAATGCCCTAGATGATCAATCTTAAAGGTCAGTATTTATAACCCGCAAATGACATTAGGTGACATACGGAGCTTCATACACGAGGGTTTCATGCAGCTATGGGAGGGCATGAGACATCCTTGGCTCAAACGAGGCGATAAACACTTGCCGGGCGCACGTTCGCAAGAACTAATACGAGGATGGCGAGACTCGCTATTGAGACATTAGTCTGATGGTTGGCGATCAAACTTGAACCGCAGTACCCGTCAGAGTGCCTGTCTCCACAACAAGCCGAACCATCCGATTAATGAGAGCATCAGTCCGCGCAATACCAGTCTTGCTTCTTAGAAGCTTCAAAGCGGACATATCACCCATCAGCCAAATGCATATTTGACTGATGAGAATATACGTACTAGAACAGTCATGGTCACTGCAATCATGACGTCCACCAGGACACTTCCCGAGAGCCAGATCTATGGGACATGAGCGCCTGATATCAGAAGGAGCGGGAGGGTAACCTACAATGACGACCGTGAGCAGACGCCCCCGGATTGCTGAAGCAACGCCGACGGATTTCTCCTGTGATTATCTCAACGTCATTACCGAGCCAAGCAGGTTGAGTACATAGCCGCCGTACCATAGCTCCGCTCACAAAACATGCTATGGCTTGGGCAAACGCTAGCTATGCATCAATCCGACAGTGTCAGGGACGCCTCTCAGCCGCAGCATGAGCGAAACACACTATGATGATAGCCACAGGTAGAATACGTGATCGCGAGAGTCTCCAGATGCGCCAGGCAAAATAGACTTGCACCGTGACGGAGATGATGCCGTCCATAATCGTCGCAGAGAACCACGTATTGTGAAAAGTAAGCAGCGAGAACACATCACCATAGTTGTAGACGTAGATATTCATAGCGGCTGCCGTGATCAAGCCAGTTTGCACCCACTCGTAGATAAGGATGCCGTAGACTGTGGGGTCAAGACATAAGACAAGGCCAATGAACTACTTGTGCACGGCCTACCCAGACATTTGAGAGATAGAGTGTCCGCTGGAAAGTAGTCGTAGTACGAGTCTTCCATACACCATGATTGTCAGAGCAAAGCTTCATTGGTGAATGACCGGACTCACAAACTTGCAGGTTCAACACCCCGAGAAGAGCCCAATTGAAGCAAACGCCTAGAAACTGAGTAGCTTCGCTCAGATCGCGCATCAGACCTCGAGCAGGGAAATCTACGTACCTGGGGCCCCGCTCTGAAGACGCACGAATCAACAATCCGCTGTGACGAACCGAGTGATCGGGAAGAAATCTGCACACTCACATTGAATCGAGCGTTGTTGCCATGGACCTTCGAGGGTGACGCTGCAATGGGGAGGTCAGTGCATACCTATCGCCGACTATGCATGAAGGCGACGATATATGAGAGAGACGCAATTTGTGCCACAAGGTGCGGTGACAGATGTGATCGCCAAACAAGCGATCATTCACCACAGACGCTATGATCTATCACAACACGAGGCTCCCAGTCTTCTGATCATCATCTCGGGAGAAGATTTTGGGTTAGGGTTTTGTGTATAATCCACAGCCGACGTCGAAGAGATGAACGTATGAACGTCGAGCGGTATCTCATATACCGCATTGATCATCCGGCGCTTTGCTATACTCACTGCTTGCTGAGATCTAAGAACCACATAGTACTCATGTGTCCAAGACAGACAGGTTCACTTCGTGCGAGGATAAAAGGGAGGACATCGAAGGGGTAGACTGATGACACAAGCGCTGAGGCAGCCCGGCGAGACGTACGTATTCTATGGCAATACGTAGTCCGGATTGACAGAGCATGCAATCCTCCCACCAGGTTTTCGGACGCGGAGATTTACGGGCGCTTAGATCTAGATAAACTGATAATACATACCAAGCCGCGCACCGTCAGCATAAGTTGAGACTTGAAGTCTAAAGAATGCAACATACATAGGATAAAATGGGAGATTTTCGACCGATACCTACACGGTTTGCACATCTGGGCTGAAAATTCAAGATGGGCACATATTGGGCCACCGTGTGTGCACAGCTCACTGAGCTTCCATACTTAACACTAGGGAAAAATGAATAGATAACCCAAAAAATTGCGAGCTGGCACCTCCAAGCTCTCCAGTTGACTGTTATAGCTCATTATGCCCCTCAATCACCATGAGTCATGTGTCTTCAACAGCCATGTTGAATTGCTTGCATACCAACTCCACACATACTTCACAAGACCACTGCTGGCGACCTTCTTAAGCTAACCAGTTATCATGTACTGTCTGCCATGCAATGATGGCGGACACATCTAATAGCAATTCCTGTCTCTTTCGCTTGTCTCATCAACTACGTATACTCTATGTACATATCTGAAAGATGGAAATGTAGAGCAGAAGAGGCGACGCAGGCGTGTCAACAAGATCACGTGTCCTCCTCGTGATCTCGGATATTGCCGCGTCCGAAAACCTGGTGGGAGAATTGCATCCCGTCGGATTGACCAAGAAGTGTTTTTGGCCAGACGTCACTGGTGGAAGGCTGGTCCCACGTTACATAAAACCGTAACTCTTGATATGGTCAGGCGACGCTCACCTGGTCATGGCAAGATTCAAAATCAAGAATCATAACCAATGCATTTCCATCGCATCCACGCTGTGCCGGCACAGGATAGATTCACACAGAACTGAATATGCAATATCAATGGGACATACTTAGAGTGTGTCCTCGTTTCCATTGACTGTCACTGATGTTAACGTTGCCAACCCAAGTGCGACTGGCTCTGTTTCACTGAGGCGAGCTCGGACTTTGGTCGATGCTGTTCGACCTTCGATCACCGTTGATCGAAGGATCATTGTATTATTTATGACTGAAGGCATTCGTAAAGTTCTCCGGTCAGTGCTCTAGAGGCCTATTTCCATGTCAGCCTAGCCTAGACCCCGTAGGGAATGACTGTTGTATTCTCAAGGTACGTACCCTTTCCCTACGCTTCTATCATGTCCTCATCCGTCATGTCAACCGACGGAGAACGTCTAGCTTTGCTGACTCGAACAGGTATCATTTATCCTTATGCACGGCCTGCCATCCTTCCCGACGGTCTACTCCAATCGAAAGCTACCCGTATTGGCCAGCCCGAAATATTGGACACATCGACATTTGTGGAAGGCATCAAGGAAAAGACGCTCCATGCGGCTGACGGGGCCGACCTTGGACATACACCCCCACCGAAACTCACTATTCCTGCCAGCCATGACATCGCTGCTGGCCGGAATGGCGCTCAGTACACCGACGGTCCAGATGTTACGACCGGTTGTCTGGCTGAAGAGCTATTCGAGGACAGCGGCAGCGCCCCGTCAGTCCGGATTGCGCCAAGATCTTGGGCCAAACCTCCACCACAGCCAGGAGCCCATATGCCAATCGCTGACGCGTGCCATCCAGGTTGCGGACCGAACATGGTGCGGCTAGCGAAGGGAGCAGGGCTGACATGGCAATGTTTCAACCCTGAGCAAGTCAGTAATCGTCTTCGCTGACCGCTGAGTCCCAGTACTCTCTGCTAACGCGTTACACGGAATCACACAGCCTCAGACCGTGCGTAAAGTCAACATTCGCAAACGAGGGAGCACCCCCTTTCAAATGAAGCTGCCCGGAATGTCCGGTCGCGTGAAAGTGCGCGACGGCTGCATCATCTCGCCGCAACCATACAGCACGCACGTCAACCCGCCGCAATCGGCCAGCGCACTCAGCCCCCCTACGAGCCGGCTGAATATCCCACCTTTCGCACCATTGCACAGGGGGCATCCTTACCTTGCGCCACGAGCCGTCAATGCGCCATGGGACTGGCCTCGTCCGCATCGCGTGGGCTGGTCAGTAGCAGCGGCAGGACATTGCGTCTCAAGCCATAGATTGCCAGTCTTGCATCACAGGAGCAATATGCATTGGGCTGTAGTACCTGTGCATGCGCTGAATGCTCATCGTGGCCCACTTCCGGCAACAAAATCAGACGTTGCAAGTGAACGTACCCCTTATTCTCTGCCTCAAGTCGCGAAGGTGTCTTTGGTAAAGTCAACTTTTCCCGGGGGACGATCGTCAAAGGCTACGATCGATCCTTGGAACCAGCAGGGTACTTATACTAGCGCCGCATGCGATTCTGGGCATGCATCTCTGGCATTCCCTATACCTGTATCTGACAGCTGGGAAGAGCTTTGCGAAGACATGCTGCGCGTCGCAGCAGAGGTCAGAATATCTACCGCGTTGTTGGAAAGTGGTACTCCGCATACCAACCTCGGGAGTCTGTTGGACGCTCAAAACGGCCGCCAGGGGGTCCCGAACACGTCGTGCGTGTGCGGAGACTGGAAAATATGGGATCAGTGGCGGACAGTGGCGCAGTCTCGGCTGATGATACCGGGGCATGGGAGGGTGATTCAGTAGATGAAAGTCTCTTGGGGGTTCTCGGTTCCGAACTTCGGGGCGTCACAAGGGTTTTCTTAATCAATTTTTGATCAAGGCCGGTGTTGCTGGGTCGGGAGAGTATCAGGGTTTCATGTTGTCTTTCAGGGTACCGTGTTGGTTTCAAGGGTTTGAGGTGGTTATGAATGTGGGATTGTATCCTTGCTTTGGGTAATTTGCGTCGAGAGCCCGCCGGGCTATATGATACGTCTGCATGTTTTGAAAAATGTCAACATTCGGAAAGACATTTTGGCCAAGTCCGCGTAGCGAAGCAATCACTCCCTAGACCGACTTGGGTGGTACTACTTACCGTGGTACTAAGTACATAGTAAGGGTTGGGTTAGGGGAGTACAAGTGCAGTCAGCGACGAGAGCGGTCAGCGACGGGTCCGCGGGAGACCACTGCAAGTCCGCGTCATGCTTCATTAGGAAGGTCAAGTGGAAACCAACCGCCAGTCTCACCCAACGCGGCTCTTCGGCAGGCCTGCGCAGGTCTGCGTAGTGCCGCCACCTCCGAGTCATTGATCAAGTGAACAGCCTGAGAGCCGTTCTCACCTGGTTAGTGCTTTCTATACTTAATTGAGGCCGGACGACGGAAGGATGAGTATTTTCTCTCTGGACTATCACTATGCCTCGCCTATCCATAAGCAACTTCCTTGATTTAAGTCCTTTCACCGCTCTTTCGGCTGCCCTTGCCGTTTGGGTTTCGTACAAACTCATTCAACGATTACAACGACGGGCCCGCTCTACTCCCCTTGCAGGCCCACCCAATCCCAGCTATATCTTTGGTGTCGGCCGCTTCCTCTCGCAGCAGCCGGATCCTGCGCTCGTCTACGAGCAATGGGCGGAGAAGTACGGTCCTGTATATCGAATTCCCGCTACCGTGGGGTACACCCGCATCGTTCTATGCGACCCAAAGGCGGTCCAACATTTCTACTCTCGTGAAACCTTCGGCTATGTGCAGACCCAACTTACCAAGCGGTCAATCGAGAATCTTGTGTGTTTCATTAGTCCTTGATAGATCAGAAATAAAGTCTAAGATTACACCTTTGCAGGTCGGGCGGGGTGTCCTATGGGCGGAAGGCGAAAGTCACAGACGGTATGTCTACTTGACTAGAATTTGGCCAACATGACTACATGTCTTTCGTTGCAACCCAGTCAAAGGAAGGCTCTGTCTCCGGCTTTCAGCAATGCCGCCGTACGAAGGTTGACCCCAGTATTCTTTGATTCAGGGTATAAGGTAGACTAGTATTCATCAATTTATGAGGGTGATCACACTTACGCACGAGGGCAGGTGAAGACGGCGTGGGACAGTATAATCTCATCCGAGTCTCAAGACTCCGCTATCATTGAAGTTCAAGGCTGGTATGTGTATTCTTCTGTTGTTCGGTTACTGTATTTATGATATAAAACCAGGATGAATCACGTATCGTAAGTTTATTCTCTGAAGTGATCTATCTTTAAAGTTAGAGGCGTTTTCCGTTCACTTGCCAAGCGCCTTGTCTGGCTGTACGGCCAGACTTTTTACGGGCTGTTCCTCTTCCGTTTATCACACCTTCATACTTGAGTTGACTGTCTCCCGATCCTACAGTTTAGATTCCTTAGGCATTGCTGGGTTCTCGCACGACTTCGGTACTCTCCATGGGCAGGACTCTGCGGTGGCCAACACATTCGAATCTTTCAGCACCATCAAGCCGACACTTCTCGGTACTGCAACGTTCATCGTAGGCCTTGCTTTCCCAGCAGTCATGACCAAAGTCCCCACCGCCTTCCGTCGCATTGTCCATCAGTTGAACGCAAGCATGGGCGAGATCTCCAAGGATCTGCTAGAGAATTCGAGGAAGGAAAGCAGGGGAGAGTCGAAGACTGAGGAGAAGTCTATCATTGGTCTCCTTGGTACGGAATTTCTTGAACTGACGGATCGACTTATTGATACTTACATACGTCATTTCTAGTCAAAGCCGAGGCGAACGAATCAGGATTGCAGATGTCACAGGAAGAGGTTATGGCACAGGTGCGTCACCGAGGGGCGAAATGCCTTTTTACCTGATACAACCGCTATCTCGTAACAGATGAAAGTCCTAATCCTGGCGGGATATGAGACGACTTCAAGTCAGTTTTTCTTCCTTCGTATTGAGGTCCCTACCTCTGACGACCGTCGATCCTCTCAGTCAGCTTAACGGTTCGAGAAACCTGCTCATCACGCCCTGCAATGAATTGATAAACTTCCAACAGTGGTGTCTTGTTGAGTTGTGTAAGAAGCCGGAGGTCCAGTCGAAGCTGCGCGAAGAGCTGCAGCAGTTTTCCGATGGAGATCCCACATGGGAACAGTTAACGAATGGTCTGCCATACCTCGATGCCATTGTGCAAGAAACTTTGCGCCTCCATCCTCCATTGGGAGAGACAACACGGGTGGTACGTGCGCCATGCCTGCGCTACCGGGCAGTGTTGCATAACACATGTCTGACTTTTCGCCGCACATAGGCCACGGAGGACGACGTGATACCCTTGTCTTCGCCGATGAAAACGCCATCTGGCACCATCGTAGACAGCATCTCCATTACCAAGGGCGAAATTGTGACAGTTCCTCTACAAACCATGAACACGTCGGTCGCGTTTTGGGGTCTTGACGCCAAAGAATTCATTCCAGAGCGCTGGCTGAAGGAGGATGGTCTTCCGAAGAAGGCACAAGAGATCCAAGGACACCGGCATCTCCTGACGTTCGTGGATGGCCCCAGAATCTGTCTCGGACGTGGATTTGCGCTCGCGGAGTTCAAGGCGAGTGTGATATCTCTAACTTTCGAGAGACCTGCGATTTATGGCGTGTTTATAGGCTGTTCTTAGTGTGCTCATCAGGAACTACGCGTTCGAGTTCACTGACGGCCCGGATACCAAGATTGAGCGAGTGCGAGGGCTGCTTCCTCGCCCCGCAGTCTCAGGCTCGAAGGGTGCGAAGGTCCCTCTGCGAGTACGGCGGCTTGAGTGAGACCTGTCAGGCTACGATGCATGTAACAATAGGCTCGCAGATTCGTCACAAGAACACCGAATATACATCCTTTTCTATTTATTTCCGGCGTCATGTACGACGACGATGCCGGTACTGTACAGCATTCTGAATGCTCTGTTTCGAGCGAAATGTAAAGAGGGTTAGCGGCTAGATTAGATAAGGTGGGGACGCTGGTGCGGAATGGTCCGTGCGTGAAGGAGGCGGTCGCCGCTGTCCCCGTCGTCCACGCACGTCCGCCGATTTCCTCGTCCACTGCACCCGGTAGACCGTCCACTCGTAGACCATCCGCCATCAGCGCTCTCGGTGAGCTCTTTCTTGCTCTGAGCCGCCATGTCTGCTTTCCTCCTAACCATGTCCATCATCTTTCGCAGCTCGAGCGACCAATGGATCCTGGGGCTCGCCCGACATTGGTTACCCGCCCCACCACGTTTACCGTACCTCTCTCGCCCTCATCTCCGCTAGGCAGCAAGTGTAACATATCGAATCTCACTCAGCCCAAGAGGCCGGGCCCCATGCACAGTCCTCATATGTCCAGCGAGGCCCGAGACGTACAACATCCCGCAGACCAGCGCAGCCAGTTAGAGGAGTCTCTGAAACGATCTGTCACGATCGTCTTCTGGTACAAGGTATGTCGTACAGCTGGCCGGTAATTTCCGTCTGTTTGATACTAGGAGGTGGTCTCCCCGATGGTCAACCCTTGTAGCATCAGCAGCATCCTGTTACTCTAAGGGTCATCTGATGGATATGAGGTTTATCATCCAACACCATTACCGACGGAGTCACTGACCACACATAGTTATACTATATGCCAGAGCTATTTCCAAGCACTTTCGCTTGCGGGCATCTAGGCTCTCACTAGCTCGTTGTATCTCTCCCGACATTACGAGGGAGTACAAAATAGCGATGCAGGGCATTCAACGTATATCGCACGTTCTTGGATAGTTGGCCAAATAGGCCGTACGTATCCAGGACGCTGTGCATGCTCCAGTCTTCTTACCTATGAGATCTTAGGACATCTCGGCATCTCCTTGTTTGGCTTCGTACCTGGCGATATTTGTTCACTGTACGTGAGCACGAACCTGCGATGCTGGATGTTTTAGACGCATCTGGGTGTGATTGAGGCTGTAGAAGATAGTCTTTTAAACAGATCGATTTGGCTGTGATACTTCATTTGATATATCGTGCTGGTGCAGGATTGTCGCTAAACCATTTGTTAACGACAGCCAAATTGCGCCCCCATCCGCTTGCACGAAGAAGTGACCACCTTTCCCCTATTTCAACTTTCCCAATTTACTCAGCTTGTCACCGATCTCGGGCTGTCTTCGACGTCATATGTTGATGCCTTCAATCCCCATGCACGCACCTGGGAGCAGCAGATGGTTTCCGCTGTAAGTGTGGTAGAAAGCGAGCAACGCCTGCTGTTCCGTTCAAGAAAGAGCCTTCTCCAAGGGCTGGCCGATAGCGAATGCCCCGGCCTCAACGATGAGATTGGGATGCAGCCTGATCTGCTCGCGGTTCCTACTCCAGCGCCTTCCGCAAAACCTCGGAAGAAGAGGGCTGCACCAGATTCCGATCAAGGCACGGCCTTTGGGCATTCTGCGAAATATCCCAGGCCAGAGCCGTCATTTACTCCGCAAGCGTCTGCGGGAGAATCCAGTCAGCATAGTACAGACGAGTCGCAGGTTCCCGCTCTGCCAACGCCAACCTCGGAGAGGAGCCCTGTCGGTCCTGCAGCCTCTATCGATCAGTCCACAGCGTCCTCGAGTCGCGCAGCTCGTCGCTCCTACACGCCGCGGGACCAGTTTGTCAATTTCACGCCTCCGGCTTCTGCACCACCACCACCACCTCCTCCTGTTCTACCTTCTGTTCCTCTAGTAAAACGCTGGCCCAATGACTACACTGTGTACGAGCTTTCCGTCGGCTTCCGACAGATGGACGTGCTCATCTCGCAGCAGCCCACACTGACGCAGCGCGCCGCGTTCGAGCGCGTGTTCGGGTGCCGGTATGTCAAGTCGACCGTGTGTAGGCACCGTGGCGTGTGGCGGCGCGCGGGGAAGGAGCTGCGGGAGGCGTACGAGCGCATGGGCGCGGATGAGCATGCTGTGTGGACGGAGTTTTTGAAACAGGTGGAGGGCGGGACACGACGGAGCGACGTTACGGGGCGCGGGCGGCCTCGGCAGGCGGGTGGGGCGGGGGAGATGACGGTGGTGATGGCGCCGCAGATGGCGCAGATGGGCTTGGTCCTTTCCGAGCAGCGTGCAGCGTCTGAGAAGCCTCCGATCATGGGTTCGTTGGGTCCCCCGCCGCCCGATGTAGATGAAAGTAAGTGCCTTTCGATCGCTCTCGGGTTTAAATACTGACTTGCTGCGCCTTAGGGACTCTGCAGGAACTGCATCGCAGGGCGGAGGTGTCGGTAGGCCGCTCCAGCAGCCAAGGTAATTGTATCTATTCTACTCATTCCGGCGAACATCGACATTAATAAATTACGTTTGGCCAGAATCGAGTACGGGCGCGGGTCCTACGCCTCATTCTCCAAGCCAAGCCCATGATGCGGCTGCACCAGTAGAGACATAGTAGTTCGAACGCCTGTGTTGTCAATGCTTTAGAGTTTTTTTCTTTACTTATGGTCTGTACAAGGAACCGTAATGCCCTAACCTATTTCTGCTATTACGCTTCCAAATGAAAAGGAAGTGTTGATGAGATCAAGGCGCGTCGACGCGTCGATACGCGGTCACGTCTGGTAGAGTGCTTTTCCCGATTGGGATGTCGGAAATATGCGCACTACGCCCATCCCGCGTTGCGGGTCTAAAGGACCTGCACTGCTCATTGTCTACAAAGCACCATCTCGTCACCCCAGTGGCTCGTTCGTCTTTGTTCAAAATCTGCCCAGAACCCCCACCTCGAGGCTTGACCGCAGTTTCCCCCTTGCCCTCTATATAAAAAGGCTTCTGAAAGCACTGCTACAATGAGGTTGATGAACAGTGACGACGACGAGCTTCAGCCTCAGGGTCATCTGGGGACATCTCAACCGATGAGCACTATCCGCCGCTTTAAGGATTCCATTCACGATTATAGTGCGTTGTTCGCACTTGTTCCGTGCTCCGCCCTTTATTGACCTTTGTCCTCTTCACAATCCTCCATGGTTTCCTTTAGTTCCTTTCAGCCCTGAAGTATGTGCGATAATTGACACGTACGTGCATTTAATTTGCAGGCATTGACTTCACACGATGTGCCACCTACACATCTATCATAGACCGCAATTCCAACGCCTGCGCAACATCAAGCAGCTCGGCACATCGTACTATGTCTGGCCAGGTGCCTCGCATAATCGCTTTGAACATAGCCTCGGTATGTGTACACGTTCGCACACTTCCACTCCTCGGATGCGTGACTATATGTGCTGAGACCACAGTTAATGTCGCTCATAAGGTGTTGCATACCTCTCGAATCAGATCGCTGAGCATTTGCAAAATTCGCAGCCAGAACTGGGCATCACTCGACGTGATATTAAATGCGTCACTATGGCTGGTCTATGCCATGATCTTGGCCACGGTCCATGGAGTCATGTGTGGGATAGCCGGTTCATTCCTCGCGCACTGTGAGTCCCTTTATCCAGCTTGTTGTGGCAACGAAGTCAACTACTGCTCAGGCCCAATACCCCTTGGCGGCATGAAGACGCTTCGGAAATGATGTTTGATGCTCTCGTCCGTGAGAATGACCTTGAAATTAGTGAGAAGGACGTCAGCTTCATCAAGGCGCTCATCGCAGGCGATTCGAAGTTGTGCGAGTGTGTGACCATCTACGCTACTTCTGGTCAAACTTGCTTATGAGACTGCCCAGAAGTGATGAAGAAAAGCTGTTTTTGTTTGAAATTGTCGCCAACAAGCGGAACGGTCTGGACGTGGATAAGTAATACCATCTGTTTGTTGCACAAAGGCCGCTTTCCTGACCCACTACTTGATTTCCCAAGATTCGATTATATTGCCCGCGATACTCATGCAATTGACCAGACTGGTAATCTGTCTCTCACGAGGTATGCAGAACAATCACAGCATATATGTCTGGATCTTTTTGCCTACTACTTTGGCATAGACTTATACATTCCGCTCGGGTGATCGAGAACCAAATCTGCTATGACATCAAAGATGCAAATCAAATTTACGAGCTTTGCTACACGAGGTTCAGTCTGCACAAGAGAATCTACAATCACAAGACGGGTGCGTATGAACAGCAGACTGTTAGGATGCGTAAACAATTTTGACTCCGCAAACAGCGAAGGCCATCGAGTACATGATTGTAGATGCACTACTTGCCGCAGAACCGCATATGGAATTTGCACGAGACATTTTCTCTCCCAAGAAGTTCCTCTATCTCACTGACGACCTCATGGCCAGGATCGAGTCTACTGACAGTCCGGTGCGTATTATCATTGAAAAGAACGCTATGTCTACTCATCTGTATGCTTTCCTCTAGGAACTCGAGGAATCTCGCAGCATTTTTCATCGTATCCACAAGCGCGATCTCTATAAATGCGTAGATTACAAGGTCTTTCCATGGTCATCTAAAGACATGTGCGAACAGTACTTCACCCCCGAGAAGATCGTGGAGGCAGTGAAGGACGACATGGGGGGCGATGCCGATCCCCTTCTAGTGGAGGAGCTGCAGGCAAAGCACGTCATCGTTGACTTTGCGAAGATGCATTATGGCATGCAAGACAAGAATCCCCTCGAGTCAGTCAAGTTCTATTCCAAGCACCATCCTGACAGTGAGTGGTGTGTTATCCGTCACGTTGAGGGCATGAGGTACAAATGGGTTCTACCCACGAACAGCATGTCAGAGTGCGAATCTGGAAGACATCTCTTTGCTCATGCCCAAGGAATTCGGTGAGGTGCTCCTGCGCGTCTACACGAAGGATTCGCGGTACGTCCCAGTTTTTGTGAGATCGACGTACGGTTCACGAACATGCCCTCGCAGCTTCTTTGGTCTCATCCAAGCGGGATATAATAGTCTACTTCAGGCAATACCAGATACACCTGAGGATCCCCTTGCGTCGCCGGTCGCCACCGTGCCAACTCCGCCTGTGGATCTAGATATCGAGGTTCCTGTGACTCCTCCGCGCAAGAAGCGTACCTTGTCCCGAGTCCACAGCGCCGGTGCACGTTTGTTCGGTGACACGACGCCGTCACTCTCGCAGAACACTTTCACTGCCGTCCCGAAGAACTTTACGGGTCGGAACATGTCGCCCAGCAGAGAGGCCAAGAAGCAGAAACGAGATCGCGAGAAGGAGGGTTCGGGCTCACCGCCCTCGAAGAAGAAGAGGACAGCGTGACCCGACGGGCTGCGCTGATATCCCACTCGTGGACAATTTCGCCTTTTCAAGTCGCGCTTACGCATTCTGCTCCTCGGCCGTTTGGCCGTGTTTCGTATGCTTTCCCTGTCCTCTGATCGCCCCTAATGAGATTGTCTGCACCTGCATTGCTATCGTATATAATGTACACCCTATTCCGGAAACGTCATGTAGGGCTAGTCTTCTACGTCATAATATAACGATCACTGTACAAATGAGGTGTGGACACGGAAGGGCAGAGCTAAGACGCGCCCATGGCCCCTTATATAACTGGCGCAGAGAGAGTTTATACGACGTGTAATGTAAATCCACAATGTCAATAGAAAGCGCTGGAGGCTCCGTGCTCCGCCTCCTCGCTGTTACCCCTGGCCGTTCTTGCGTCTCTTTGGTTTCTTCGCCTCTCCTGTTTTTATCCCATGCACCATGATATCCTTCGCCTCTGCGATCTCCGTGGAGACCTCCTTGGCCGGGGCGACGTCAACACTGGGGCGAGCTGCAAGGATGGCGCGCCGGAGGATGCGCTCAAGAGGCGTGATGTCGAATTCCACATCGGAGACCGCGTCAACAGACGCCGCGATCTGCCACGCCGAAGGCATGTTATGCTTCTCGCCCAGCGCAATCGACGACTTGATCTCCGCGCGAGCGCAGGGTCCGGCTCGCCACCACCAGACGCGTCGGACGCGGCGCCCTCCTGCTCCGCGGGGGGCGGAGGGACGTAGTCGAGGCTGAGCCGCGGCTCGGTCCCGAGGCGGAGCACGCCCGCGAGCAGGCGCATGTCGTAATCGACGCTCTGCCCGACGGGGTACGTCGCCAAGCCCAGGAAGCGGTACGCCCAGAACGCCTCCGGCTCGGCCGCGTGCGGGAGGCGGGCGAGCTCGCCGCCGATGCGCTTCACGAGCGCCATGACGGCGACGCGGTACGTGTGGCCCGTGGGGCGGAGCGCGCACATGCGGAACGCGCGCAGCACGACGAACGCGGCGGGGTAGTCCTCGGCGCGCAGGAACGTCTTGAGCGCGTGGTGGAGCGCGTCCGCGGTGAGCACGGGCGAGGGCCGCGCGAGGGCCGCGCCGGTCTGCAGGAGGTGGCAGCTGAGCATTTCGTGGAAGAGGCGCCGCGGGTGGGGCGTGTTGTCTGGCCTTTTGGCTCGGCGCGTGCGGAGGGTGCGCGGGGTGTGCAGCTTGCGGAGCGCGCGGAAGAGCGCGGCGTAGGTGTAGGTGTCGGGGGTGCTGGTGCTGGAGCGGTGGACCCAGAGGAGGCGGTAGATGGCGAACGCCTGGTAGTAGCACCGGCGGGAGACCTCGGTGGAGATGAGCGCGTTGTAGAAGGCGAGGTCGGGCAGGACGTTGTTCAGTTCGAGCTGTTGCATGATCCACTTGTATATGGTGGTGTTTTCGGCGGAGGTGGCGGTGATGTCGCGCATGAGCGTGGTGTAGCGGTGGGGCGGCGGCGGGGGCGGCGACGGGGTGGCGGCGGACTTTGGCTTGGGGGAGTACGTGAGCCATCGGCCGGCGGTGCGGGGGGAGCGCGAGGAGGCGTGGACGTGGACGAGGAGGTCGACGGTCTCCTGGGCGAAGGTATAACCGCGGGGCTGTGCTTTGAGGAAGGTGTCGACGACCTTGTCGATGAAGACGGGAGAGTAGTCCATGGTGTCTACGATGAGATGGAGGAGGTGGCAGAGGGCGGGCTCGTCGAAGGATTTCTGGGAGAAGTAGGAGTGCATGGCTTTGAGGAGGGTGTCCTCGGACGGGAGAGTTGCGGCGAGGGCGACGAGGGAGAGCTGGGTGGCGATGGAGACGGAGGGGAGGAAGCCCTCTGCGGACATGCGGGTGTGGATCATGGAGGCCTGGAGGGGGAAGCCATGGCGGAGGAAGAGGGCTATGCCCGTCTCGAACGCATGGAAGCGGGCGACGTTGTCTTTGGCGAATCTGTGTAGCTGGTGGAAGAAGCGGTTGAGGGCGAGGGCTGGGTCGTCTTGCTTGAGCAGGTCAGCGACCGTAGACGACTCCTCGTCCTCTGTCGGGTCCTCAGTCGCGGGCGCAGGCGCAGGCTCAGGCGCAGGCTCAGGCGCGGGCTTGGGCTTGGGCTTAGGCTCGGGCTCGGTCTCGGGCTTTCTTGCGAGAGCTGTGGCTGCCCATCGGCGAGACAGAGGAGGTGGGTGCGCAGAGCTCGGGCGTGTGGGCGCCCTGAGTGCGGCGGGGGTTCGGCATGCGCGAAACGGGAACCAGCGGGAAAAGATGTTGGCCTGCGGGTAATGAGCAGCTTGAACGAGCTCTGAGAATGGATTACATACCAGGATAAATGGGCGAGGAGGTCGACCGAGTGCACCCAGCTCGTAGGCGTGAGGCGAAACAAAAAGTGATAGACCTCGTGTGACCTTGGCTGCTGCCCAAAGCGGAAACAAGTGTGACGCTGGGTTTCAGGATATTACGACTGGGACGACCACCGACGACGACCTCAGCTGCCCGCTGTGCCCCTCCTCGCGAGCTGCCCGCTGTGCCCCTCCTCGCTACCCTCTTCATTTCTGCGTGCAACGAGCTGTCTCTTGCCTCGGTTCACGGCCACTCATGGACCCGTCTCATGACATCGAGTCCACCCCTCCCCCAGCCGTGAGCAGTCTCCGCTCCAGATTCGAGCAGCTAGCCGCAGGCACCGCAGCCGCAGCTGCATCAAAGAGACCATCCAGTACATACGCTCTCCTCTCCCCCGACCCTCCCAGTCCTCGTCCCCGCGCGAGCTCTGGCTCAAGCGACCCCAGGCCTGATCCACAGTCCCTCCGCCCTGCTACCTCCTCGTCCGATCTTAAAACGGGCACGAAAAGACCACCGCCCCCGCCTCCCGCTCGCTCGTCTCGAGCACCGTCTCCGGCGCCCAACCCTTCCAGTCCACTGCTGCGCCCCGTCCCAGCGCCCGAGCCTCCCTCCTCCCCGCTCATTCACGCCACCGTTCTACCCTCGCATCCGCGCTCTGTCTCTCCGCACAAGGCAGGCTCGCTGTCTCGGAAACCTCCGCCCCCTCCGCCCCCGCCTATTCACCACGAATCCAGGCCAGATGCCACCGCCGACGTTTCATCACTCATCAATAAATTCGGGTAAGTGGATGCCCATTTTGAGCTTGTCACTTTCGAATCGTTCTAGCCTTGATCTGCACTTGTCGCGGCTCACGACATGCGCGCGCATGCTGCTATGACGGATCCTGGAGACGGGCGTTGCCGCCACACATGGCCAGGGCGGTACGCTCTTCATCAGCGTCTTGATAGCATGCCCTGCACTGTCGATATGTTGCTGTTCTGGTCTTTGACCGTTTCGGCTCGCGGCACCTTGACCGAAGGCTGCTCTTCGCGTGCGTCGATCAGCGAAGATACGCTGGTTGTACCGTGTCTCTCACATGTCAAACCGGTATCTTCCAGCCTAGTCCTCTTTCATGTCGGAGGCCGTCCGGCGTTCTAATCGCTCACTCATCCGTAATGCTACAGAAACGGTTCCACATCTGTGCCCTCTTTCCCTCCCAAACCAGCACCAGCCCCGAACCGCATCGTTTCCCACACTGCCTCCTTCTCCTCGGTGACTTCATCGCTATTATTACCCGCCGAAACCGCAGACACTTCGCGGAAACCACGCCATTCGTCTCCAGCCCCAGATGTAGCCTATTTGGCATCTTCCAGCTCGTCTTCTTTGACCAGCACATCTACCAGTTCGTCCTCAAGCTCGCGAGACCCGTTCGGAGACAGCACCTCCGACTCAGATGGCACAGTCGCAGCCGACCCCCCGCCTCTCCCGTCCCGCAAAAGCGGCCTAGTGAATGAACTCGAGGACCTTGTGCGCTCCGAGCAAGATGGATACGCACCGTCGAGCAGCTCAAGCCGTGCCTCGAGCGAGAGTGACGTCAGCGCCGCACACGTTCTGTCGCCCTCTGCCCCTCACGCAGCGCCTCCTCCCCGGCTCGCCGTACCCCCTCCCCGCCCGCCACCGCGCCATAAAGCATCCCTCGCATCCACCGTCTCCTCCCCGTCTCCCTCCTCCAGCATCTCGCCCCCACCTCTCCCCGCCCGCAAGGGCCCCGCGACACCCGTCGAGGAATCCGTCCGCCGCGCGCTGTTTCGCAGTGCCGTGACCATGCATGAGGCAGATACGTCTCCGCAGCCGCCCGGGCAGCCCAGCTCGGCGACCTCCCCGAATGGCGAGCGCAAGACATACGGCTCACACCCGCCACCACCCACACGCACGATCGCCCTCGGCGACAAGCTGCCGCCGCCACGCCGGACCGCGCACTCGGGCTCGTCGAGCGAGTCGGAGGAGGAGGACCTGAAGAAGGTCGAGCTTCTGCCCGACACGAGCCGCTCGTCGCGCCGCCCGCCCGTCATCGACTGTTTCAACTACTCCGAGTTCAACATTCATGTACCTGCGTACACAGGCGTGGTCGCGGTGTCCGGGCACACGGTCGCCGTTGCGCATCACCACCACCTCAAGATATACGACTTGGCCGTGTCGGAGGCGCCAGTGCAGGTCGTCGACACGCGGGCGCTGGACAAGATGAACGGGTGCAAGATCACGGCCATGGAGTTCCGGCCTGCGCTGCAGGACGCCGACAGGGGCTGCTTCCTCTGGCTCGGCACGAAGGACGGCGGGCTGCTCGAGCTCGACATCCGCAGCGGCAGCGTCATCGGCGCCAAGCCCGCCGCGCACGCGCACACGGTGACGCACATGTTCCGCCACGCGCGGTCGATGGTGACGCTGGACGACACGGGCAAGGTGCTCGTCTTCTCGCCCGAGGCAGCGGACGGCGCGGAGGACCTGCAGCTCGCGCTCGCGTCGCCGCGCGTCGCGCGCATCGCGGACAAGCAGGAGTTCGCGAAGATGCTCGGCGGGCAGCTCTGGACGTCGACGCGCGACGCGGGCGGCGGCGGGAGCGGGAGCGGGGGCGGCGCGAGCACGTCGCGCGGCCCGATCGTCCGCGTGTACGACGTGTTCGTCCCCGGGGCGTCGGGCAAGTCGCTGCTGCCCACGGAGCACCTCGGCGCGGTCACGTCGGGCACGGTCCTGCCGTCGCACCCGGGGCGCGTCTACCTCGGGCACGAGGGCGGGCACGTGAGCATCTGGGCTCTGGAGACGCAGGAGGGCGTGCCGCTGTGCGAGGAGGTCGTGCGGGTGGCGACGTCGGACGTGCTCAGTCTGGAGGGCGTGAACGACCGGCTGTGGGCGGGGGGCAGGATTGGCATGATCTCGGCGTATGACGTCGGTCCGCGGCCGTGGGTGGTCACGAACAGCTGGCAGGCACACACGAAACTGCCCGTGTTGCGGCTTGCGGTGGACACGTGGAGCCCCGAGAAGCTGGGGCGGCTTACGGTGTTCAGTATCGGCAGAGACGAGAGGCTCCGCTTTTGGGATGGCTTGCTGGGCATGGATTGGGTCGGTAAGTATCAGGTTCGACTTGTATCGTGGAGGATGATGTTGACGTCGCGTACAGATCACGAACTGATGAAACGGGAGACGGAGTTCAGCTCGTTCAGAACCATCAATGCGCTCATCGTCTCCTGGAACCTGGATTCTGCGAAGCCCGACGCGTTGAACGGCTGTGCAGAGAACGTCAATTTCCTGCAGGACGCTCTGACGAGCGTCGACGATCCCGATATCATCGCATTCGGATTTCAGGAGCTTATCGATCTGGAGAGCCGTAAGATGGCCGCGAAGACGGTCCTGCTCGGCGGGAAAAATAAGAACGCAGACGGGGCGATCTCGCAGAAGGTGACGACGTCATATAAGAAGTGGTATGACCGCCTGGTGCTGGCGGTCAAGCTGGCGATGCCGTCCGATGTACCGTATACTGTCATTCACACAGAGAATCTCGTTGGGCTGTTCAGCTGTATATTCGTAAAGAACACGGAGCGGATATCCCTGAAGCAGGTCGCAATCACGACCATCAAGCGTGGGATGGGAGGCAGATATGGAAACAAGGTTTGTCATTCATGCTTTATACCTGGCAGGTCGAATGCTGAATCACAGGGCGCCGGCGATAGGGTGGTATCGTTGCCCGTTTGGTCATCGATGACACGTCCATTTGCTTTATCAACTGCCACCTGGCCGCCGGCCAGCATCATGTGCGGCAGCGGAACGCGGACGTGGCTGCGATGCTCGAGGACAAATCCGTTTTCCCGGAGTCGGACGCGGTGGAAGAACCTCTTGCGTATGTGAATGGCGGCGACGGGTCGATGGTCCTTGATCACGAGATGGTCTTCGTGAGTATTCGAAAAACGAGGCGTGAAATCAATTCATCTGATGTGCGACCGTTCTGCAGATGAACGGAGACATGAACTATCGCATCGACCAGCGGCGAGAACCCGTCGTCGCCGCGATCAAGGCTGGAGAACTGGCAGGTTTGCTGGTGCACGATCAGCTGCTCAAGGAGATGAGGTTCAACCGCGGTTTCCGCCTACGCTCCTTCACCGAAGGACCGCTCACCTTTGCGCCGACATACAAGTACGACCGCCGCTCGCCTGAGTACGACACCTCGGAGAAGGCGCGCGTCCCTGCCTGGTGCGATCGGGTGCTCTGGCGGTCACGCGAGCCGTCGCGGGTGGAGCAGCTGCACTACCGGCGGTACGAGGCGAACGTGTCCGACCACCGGCCGATCTCTGCTGGGTTCAGGGTGACGGTCAAGTCGGTGCAGCACGATGCACGGGCGCGGATCAAGGCGGAGGTGCAGGCGGCGTGGAAGCAGCACGAGCAGAACCTGCTGTATGCCGCGCAGCAGTTTTATATCGACCAGGCTATGATCTAGCCTGTGCGATCGGTGGCGTGCGTAGTATCGTTGGCCCAGCATTGCATTAGAAATATCGGAATTCACACGGACTCTGCATCAGGACTCGGGCTTGTATTCCTCGATATGTAGCGTATTCATAATCCATTGTAATCCATATTGCATACCAATATTCACTCTGATAGTGTCGCAGGCTCAGGGTGCCTGTACTTACTACAGAAGGAGGCTGCTACTGGCTTGCACGTGGACTCATCGTTCTGGATAGAAATAATGCATGTTCAATACGAGAAGATATACCTAGGATAACACGTGTCCGACGCTGTCGATGATACCTAGGGTGGGCAGTAAAGTAGAGAGGACTATGCTACAACAGAGAGGTTTACACGATAGGGAGCGAGTGCGAGATTGAGCTACAGATAGATACGAGTAAATTACCGCGGTAATGACGGTGTGGACCCACTCCCACCCTGCAAGAGCGCAAGACGGGCTGGTAATGTGGCGAAATGTGGCGGAGACACTGTCACAAAACGAGGTACAACATTGTGACGGTAGACCCGAGGATGGCGGCAGTCCCACCAAGTCCGCGAATGGATGTGGTACCGCTTGTCTGACCTGCCGACAAGTCCTTGATTCCGCTGACAGTCTGAAGAGAAGACATTCTCAGGACGAAGTGGTCTATGAAAATCTGGAGGCTACTCACAGACTCAGCAGAAGGCTCGGGCTCGGAAGCAGACGCAGAAGGGAGAATGTCCGTCGACTCAAAGACCGGAGTGCTCTCTACGATTGCGGAAAAGATGGCGGTGGGGACGATGGTGGCGGACACAATCGCTGTAGACGCGACAAGGGTCGACTCCAATGGGAGAGAGGACGCCGCAGAGACCGCTGAGGGATCCTCCGCCATGACGAAATGCATCGGCCACCAAGGGGCAGCAGATACTAGCGTTTAAACGTCAGATAGCCTCGCAGCAAGGCACAAGATCACAACGTACCGCTAGGCGCCATGTTGAGCGCCACGGTAAACGCGACGGGAGCGGAGAGGACAAAGTTGCGGAAGAGGAACATGTTTGTGAAAGAGCGAATATGTGCAAGAGAAGGATGTGTTAAAGCTACAGGTGGAGAAGAACGAAGAGGCGCGAGCCTTAAAGTGCAGAGACCGGGGAGAAGTCCTGCTGGACAACGACGATGCTATACCTGCAATGCGCGGCCTGTTGCGATTAGCGACGGAGCGCAGCATGTTATATACCTGCGTTGAGGGTGCTCCTCCGTGTGCTGTGGTATGGAGAGGCCCTTGTATTTCCCGGATTCTGTGGCTGCATGCCATGCCGCCGGCAACTCTACTCATTGGCAATGCAGGCTGAGGATTGAGGATGGCGATACTAACAAAGTACTATATGGAGGGAGAATCAGTACGACATCCTCACCCTTGAAGTTTTGGGGAATTTGTTTGTGGATGGTAGGCGTTGTATTTCCCCATGGCCGCGGAGGAGGAACAGTATCCAAATCGGTCCGAACTTGCAAAGTTGCCTTTTTGGGAGACAATGTCTTTTTCCAGCCACTTCGGCGTTCGCTTCAGCCTGCTCTTCGTTCCTCCGGCTCAATCCTGATTAGAGAATTCAGTCAAGCTGTTTGAATGCCTACTAGTAGCTATCAGGAAATAATCTCTCTTCATACGTTCGCATTCCGAAATAACTCTTGTACTAAAAACAGGCTCGAATTCTAGCGCTTGACCTTGTCCGATATCGCGATCGACAGTTGTGAGTTCATATCAGACTTGTACGAGAGCATTCGAATTCCCCCTTATACCAGTGAATGCTCCTCCTTATGAACCTTTTGATCTCGTGTGGATAAGCTAATTCCGTCTCCCTATAAATAAGACTGAGAAGCAGTGTCGGATTCAGGTTAACTTCTCCAGTGGAGAAGTTCAAATTGAAGAGTACAAGGGGCTGAGTAGTCGGATTCCAATCCAAGTCAGAGCTTTGAGAGAAGGCGTGATTCTTTGAAGTAAATTTATTGGTGTGTCGTATGTGTCACCTCAAATTGAGGATATCGATTCTTGCGCCGCACTGTGAGGATGGCCGAACTGACTTGCTCGCATTCGGCTGCACTCTCAGAGGATCAGACGAGCGATATGACGGCAAAATAGTGCACTGGTACATGTGCCCCTTCTCATGGGAATGCAGGGGAAACACATAGGTGCTTCAAAATGAGGAACGCTCTGGTGAGCTGCAAGATCGCTTTTGGTACAAACACGTCCTCCGTGTCACCTTGACAGTCATAAACCCAGACAATATACTGTCTAACATATCTGCCCTATCTTTCTAATCAATGCACAAGACGATCGACAATGATATTATGAAAATCTCACTGACTCGTTTACAATGGCGAATTGAGGCACAAGGTATCTTTTTCTGAACAGTATAAACCAAAACTCGCATTCTGTACTGCCGCACCACTGCTACATTGCCTTCCCGACCTTCATTACGTCCTGACAAATATTGATATTGGACGCCTACGCCTCACTTTGTCTCGCGTTTCTGAGTAAGAAATCGTACTGCGGCGGATATTCCACTCGTTGCACGAGGAATTTCAGCGCTGCCAGTGTCCCGTTTAAGTACATTTCGTGTGCGTTCTTGTTCTTGGTAGCTTTAACTACTGACTCCTGTACCTATAGAGCGCAATCAGCGATACGCCTGGCAGGATGCGACGTAGTCACCTGTGTCGGCAGTTGCTGGAACGCTTTCACGTCTAGTGTCTGTGGTTCTTGTACTTCGTAAGCTCCAGTATAGAACCATTCACCCGTGACCGCCTCGAATCTGACGTTCGCTCTGCCCTGATGCAGCCATTCTTGGAGGGCTTTATTGTACTTCTTCCGTACGTGTGCTTTGGAGCATGTTGCTGGAATGACGAAGTATCCTGTGGCAGGACAAGTTTCCCAGATGAAGTTTGTCTCTTTCCAAGAGATGGAACGAATCTTATAGGGGACACTGATTCAGGAATGACTCAGTTGTCAGTAAGACAGGGTGTCAAAATTGTTCGTTCAACACTCACAGAACCTATCCAGGGTGAACATTTATTGTTGCGTCAGGCACGGGTAGATGTGATAGAAAACTGAAGACAAACTTCACGTATCTGCCCCTCGCTGGATGGCATAAACATGTTCCTCAGAATAGTGGCTACTTCGACCGCGGGGCAGGAAGCGTCAAACGCTTCCTCAATAACGAGGGAGCCTGCGCTGGATCGTGCTTGTCCTGTTCCTCCTTCCTGTCCATCCGCGCTGGAGGGGGTCTTCTGTGTTTCTTGCACTACCTGCCTCGCTTCTAATACCAGAGCCGAATGCACTTCTCGCTCCTGATCCTTTCGCACGACGTTATCAGCCATAGCAAAAATTTGGAAAAAATATAGCATTACTGGTCGGCTATTCACTTCACATTTCCGGTGTGATGTACAGTTTGAGAGATCGGAGGATTGACTATCCGCTGAGTCAGTAATCTCGGTTGAAAACGTCTGAGGTGTCCACCCAATCAATTCAGATGACCAGCGGTTGTATGATGACGACTCAGTGTCACGCAACTGTGTTTGGCCTCTCTCCTGCGTCAGCAGCGCTCATCTGTATCTTGTCCAACTCTTCTCGAAGTTGATGGAATTGTTCACTAAGAGCATCGAATGAAACCTAAGGAAGCGCAAAGTCGTCAGCCGTACTCAATTCTCAGACAGGATACATTGATACCTTCAAAGGAGGCGGTCTTGTCTTCCGCTTCCATTTTCTGCCTCAAAATTTGTGAAAAGTCGTTTAAGATCCGCCGGTTCTCCGCCTAATATCCGGAAGTGAGGCTAATTTAGACAAATAAAATAACCATACCTACCAGAACACCCTCGTGTTTGATCCCGGCCTCCTGTATTTGCGTTCGTAACTCTACGTTGTTCAGCTACGAGTGCCGTCAGATATTTGACCTCTGAGGGGATGCCGGACGCATCACAAAGTCTACGCTCTGCGATAGACTGGAGGAAGGACAGAACGCGGCATACCTCTAAACAACCTATCTTCCTGTCTGATTCACCTTGCCGATTGAGAGTGGCATGCAGGAGGTCTTCAGAAATGCGTCGGCTCTCTATCTGATATTAAGTCACGATCAATGTGGAAAAATAGATACGAGAGGTGTGTACTAGAGCTTTCTCGTGGTCAATATGTGTTTTTTCTAGTTGCGTTTTCAACTCTATGTTGGCTAGCTATGAAAGCGGCCAATCGTCAGTCTGGGAAAATCGCCTGGTCGCCATCATCGTCCTACATTCATCGCTTCGAGCTCATTTTTTGCAGCCTGCAGCTCCGCCATGGGCTGGATCTTTTCCAATGGTCATTCATGAATTTCACAATGACTGGTAAAGACGAGAAATGTATCTCATTAATCATACCTTCTCAATAAGCTCATGCAGTCTCCCGTAAAGGTTCCAGGCGTCACGGTCACTATTCTGATCGATTTGGCTCCTGAGCTTTCCATTCTCCGTCTCAATGAAGTACGGTCAGGGGAATTCGAACACCACCTATTTAATGCATACCTCTAGTATTGCGACTTTTGTTTCTACGTCAAGTTGGTTGGCACACAGAACAGCATTACGATCCTTTGGCAAAGTCGTCGTATCATTAAATAAGCAAAGCCAAGAAAAAATTGTGGACACACATTCAACCTTTGCACACTGGCTTCCATGTCTCGATATCCCACTCGAACAGACTTGAGTTGACCCTCAAGGTCATCTCTCTCCATCTGGCGGATGTCATCAAATTCCGAGTTCGACTTCAAGACAAATGGCTGACCGTCATCCGGGAGGTAAGCTTCTGTGACTGAGAAAGCTCCAGCTGAAGACCTTGCACCATGAGCTGGTAGTCCAAAATCAGGGGAAAGATCATAGAGTACATCCTGATTACTTGCTACCTCTGATGCACGCAGTTGATCGCGAATTGCACAAAGCTCCTCTACCGTTGTACACTGGTCGCTTGCTTTACTATTGGTTTCGGGGTCAAAAAGAGATCAATCATACCTTCGGAGCATGGGTGAACGCATGGATCTCCGCGAGCTCGAGTGATGCCACTATTGCATGTGCTGAAGTGGACTGGCTGTCTATCCTTACGCGCTGTATCTCATCCTAGAGTATCCGGGTCAGCATACACGCCTCACTGTTGAATATTTAGAGGTGCCACTCACCCGAACAGCATTAAGCTCTACGCGTAGTCTCGCTGATTCAGCTGCTTGCACAGCCAGAACCTCCCGCACAATGACGGATGTCAGCGTCATGGTTTCTGAACGCATTAAATCTGTATAGTTGGGGTAGCCAGTGGTTAGGAAAGATCCAAGGCACGTACTGAACAATGACCTACAAGTTCTACCACTGTGTACTATGTCCAGAAGCCGACCGTCCTCATAAGAACGAGAACATGAGGCCCATCTTCCCAAGAAGAAGCCGATGCACGAGGCAGGATCCAGATGCTCACTTATCACATCACCTTCTCCTGCCAGTCTGGGCAGTATAAATTGCTAGTCTCACCTACCTTCGGCAATTTTTGAGAGTGAAAAGGCTTCCCAGTATGTTGTATAGAGTTTACGTGACATATACGGTTAATACGGCATAGGTTGACTGGTAGTACCAGCCCCGCCCGGCTGCCATATCGACCTGAAAGTGAGCTTGTGCTAGACACGTAAGACGTGAATGAAGGACAATAGACAAATGCGTTCTACACGCCTTAGTTCCCGAGCACAACCACTGAACAGCCGCGTTTGTGCCCTTAAACTCCGAATTTACATAGAAAGGAGGTCATTTACAATGATATGTCGAAACCGTGACGAAACCCACAAATGTAAATTGCCACATCGAAAAGATACCAATTACATAATCCAATCTGAGGCCGTTCAAGTGACAAGCCCGCTTTATACGTCTGTTCAACCCAACGACAGTGGCCCTTATCAATTCTCTCCCTCCCGAGATTCCCTGCGCTGCCCTTGGCACTGGTCGGCATGATGGACCATGTGGCGTCTACCTTGAAATAGCTTCGACCTCCCAAATATGGCAGCTCTATGATAGGTTCACACAGCGTATGCATAAATATTCACACTCCGCCGTTTCCCCGAGCTCGTACATTTGATCACGGTGGGGTATCTGAGGTGTTTGTGTAATGTTCCATTGTCAATGTAAATACATATCCAGCTATTTATATAGTTATAAGATTTTCTCTCCTGCGGTCGCCTCCTTCAACAGCGTTGAAGGACGGCTGCTGACGACGCCACAAGAAGGATTTGGAAGTCCGACCATGGCGACTGCAAAATACCAAGACGCCGGTACCAGATCTGATCACTGATTAGTGGCTTCATGCCGTGCGGGGGTCTCCCGGGAATTTAGGGAGGGAGAGAATTGATAAGGGCCAGTATCCAATGATGCCTGGCACTACATCTGATTTACCCGACGCCTCACGGAGATTGACGCAGACGATCGTATACTGCTAGATTGAAGCCCACGCGTCGAACAGGAAACTTGAAAGCTGTCAGCTTACCACTCAGGTACATATTCCGTAATTCGTGATAGCTACTTGGCTTTCCGGAAGCTGCGATGAGCATTCGTTGGGCCTGCATAAATTGTAGCCACCGTGAGACAAGGTCAGGGAGGGAAGTACTGGTCGGGTACCTTAGATGGAAGGCGCACGAACTCGTCCAAAGACAGTATTTCTGCTTCGCCGACCGCGTATGTCCCAACATAATAGTACGCGCCGGAGAAATATGGCACCAGTTCATTTGAGATTTCTCTCTGCAACCGTTTGACTGACTTATTCCTGCATGCCTTCCAAACACCACCTTTTCCTAGACACTGGGCTGGTTTGACGAAGAATGCGTAGTCAGGACACTGCGCCCATACGAATTCTTCTGGAGTGACCGTGACGATGCTCTGTATACCCCTACAAAACAGAAGATAAGATCAGCAATATGTAAGTCAGACTACCCATACGACTCATTGAGAACACTGACAAGACCTAGACAGAGACGATGACATAAGATCCAGACGAAGGGGTATAATCAGTGAGACATCGATGACAAGACGAAGCTATGCACACCTTCCTGACTCTTTCCAAGTCCGGCAGATGGCTAGACAGTGCAACAAACATATCCTCCATTGCGCCATCGGCGTCCACATTGAAAGGGAAGTGTGCACCGACGATGGAAGGTTGTCTGGATGTGGCGTCCGCTGTCACGTCAACGGAAGAAACCCGGTCGACATCAAGTCTTTCAACTGTATTCGTCGAGTCGGGAGATGCACGGTGCTCAAGTCGCTTGGATGTCTAAAATGCACGTGATCAGCATTGTTATAGTTGAGATCAGCAACCTTGGCTCACTTGAGCATCTTTCAATGCGATCTCGCAGGCATGAAGTTGCGCACGGATTGCAACGACCTCCGCTTCAAGCGTACCATTTCTGTTCTAATAAACGTGTTAGAAAACCTTCAGATTGATCGCACATGCGCATTGCAGGTGAATCTGCCTACTTGTGTCTTCTCGAGGTCATTCTGAGTTGTACGTAGGAGCCATTTATTTATTCCTGCACCGCGGACATGCGCAGTCGACAATTGTTCTTCGAGGCTTTGCTGTTTCCGCTGTGCGGGATGGGACAATAAGTAACTTCCTGGCATGTATACTTGCCTACCCACCTGCTCTGTCGCAAGGTCTGACAACAGCCCTGACACACTCTGACAGGTCGAGGCTAATTCTTTTTCGTACCACAGTTGATCCTTCTGCCTCAACAAGTGGTAGGTCAGATCACTAGTGAATCAAGTACATTGATGTCACCTGCAACGTTCGCATGTTATCTTCCATCTCATCGAGTTTGGTGTTCAGATAAGCAATGTAATCATCCGCTTGGGATAGTTCTCTTGTGTATAACTCTCGCTGGAGTTCACACCGCGCCTGTATATAAGTTGAGCGATATTCGCTTCGGCTAAGATACGTGTCCCCGCCACCTTCAGCTGCTCGACTTCTTCCATCAGTGATCGTTCGGATTCGTGTACCATTGCCGATTGCGTTGTCAAAATCTTGTTCTTCGCCTATCACACATGGGAAGACGGTAAGTATGTACAAGAGTAATTAGCCTGCTCACGACTGCATCTTCGAGGTGTTTCCGGACTCCTCTGTATTGTGCCTCGACGTCGGCTTTCCCTGCCTGCAGTGAACTGTGGAGTAAGACACGAAACCATGATTGCTATATTATCTCCCACCTCTGCGATGCGCAGGTTTTCTTGAAGCCTACGTGACTCGGCCAAGTTATTGTCTTCGCGCTGGGCATTAGGAAAGAAATCAACTTTAGACTACCAGATGGGTCGGATGGAGGCTCACCATTTTGAGCAAACATCTCAGTTCCCGATTGGTTTCGTGGATATCACCAGCGTCAAGAACTTGTGTTCTCAAGTGCCCCAGCTCATCCTAACCCAGTCCGCTGTGTCGGACAGGAGTACGAACATATAGTCATAGCGCGACTCACTTTGATGGCTTTCAATTCTGCGTGAATGCACACTACGTCGCCGGCGTCGAGAGTGTCCGGTTGCGGAACCGCAGGTGAGCCTGCTGATAGATGCTGAAGCTGCATACTGTTGTAAACTAGTAACGTCCGCCTGACAGCACAATGTCCCGAGCGATAATGCGACAGAGTAAGCTCGACCTGCAGTTGGGTACTTGCGCAACTGACGAACGAAGTTACTCAAGCGCGGTTGCTCCAGGAGAGTGACGACTAGGTCTACATCAATACATATCAGCGGATGCACCCTTATATACAGACCTGAACATAGCGCCCATTCGATGATCTTCTAATTCCCACAGCCTCATCTAACCCGAATAGACCCTCCACGAGGTACGCCACAGGCTGGAATCGCTGGAACGAGCCAAGAAGTACTGACTCCCTCTCGGAGTACACTTCCCTCCTTGGCAGAAAAATGCTGCGGAACTTTAAGTGTGTCCAATTCAGAGCACATGCCATGACACGGGGAAGATCGATGATAGCAGAGATAAACTGGGAGAACGACAACTCACAGCTGTCGTTGAGGATGGTGCCGTCAGGTCTCCCAGCATTCGTAACTTAGCAGCGCAGCAAAATTGCCATCCCCGTTGGCATTATATGTATAAGAACGCTCCGGTTGCATTCAAAGCTCTGCATCAACGCTTACTAGTTCAAGATCATGCAATTCAGAATGTGGCACATGAACCGACCGACAAAGAATCTCTCGTGCCGTGTACATCGACTGTATCCGATCTACCCAAAACTTGCGGCTTTCATCTTTTTAGTTAAACAGGAAGATAGATCCGATAAACTGATGTCACTTACCTTCGATGGAGTCTCCCCCACTCAGTTCAATTCGGCGCAGGCTTTGGGAGGGACTCGATGACGCGAGCGGTAGCGCTGGTTCATGGCATCCCTCAGGCCATCTGCGATTGACATATTGAAGCCGATGTAGCGGAGGTCGATCCGAGTAACCTTGAAGTCACCAGACTGGTATCCTTGAGTAACCTCTAGCATGATATCGTGGCGAACGCTCTGTTCAATCGTCCGAGCGAATATGGCTTCCTGAGTCTGCACCATTAAGTTCTGCATGAGCCGGTTCTCGGTCCAAAATATCAATCGCAAAACCCACATCAGGAGGTAAGAGCGCAAAAGCCTCAGCATCCAGAGTGTCATTCAGATATGCTTGGTATGTACCTAAGTACTTCCATTGCCCCTTGCTGCATACGAATAGTTCATTCATTCTTTTGGCAAGCCGCGTGTGCTTCGCGACTTTCCAATGGATAGCTTCTTCATCTATCGCCTGACAGGCGTGTTGATTCGGAAGAAGGAGGACGGGGTATTTCGTAGTAGGACGCTTCGGGCCACTATACAGAAGTAGCTCATGCCCAGCAAAGAGCATCCCGGTCGAATTTCTATGCAGAGTAGCTCTTCAATGTAACATCAATATAAATCGCTCCGTCGTCACTTACTCCATCGACTAATGCCAGATTGATGGAACTCAGATGGGTGGTAATGCAGTGAAAGGCGACAAATACCTACCGCTTTCACCTTCTTGAGGTATTTCCATGGATTTTCGTTCAAGCGCGAGGCGCACACGAACTTGCGTTTGACAAGCGGGCCATTCCTCTGTGCATTCGTGCTCGGCTTAGAGTCCTTGATTCTTTCGCGCAGTTCGGGATTGAGCTGGAAGGGCGTGCATACGAGTCCACGAGGCTTCTTTTTATTTTTCTTCTGCTTCGTTCCTGGTTGATGCTTTGACCGATTCTTGTCCTTCTGAACATGCTTTCCAGCCGGTTGAACAAATCCAGACTTCGTCCCCTTCTGGACGGGACGCTCGACAGTCTAGCCGACCGACCATCGCAAGCCGAGTCAATACCACTGTGGCATCGTGCCAGCGTACCGCGCACTCACCTGTCCTGTACCAGCGCTGTTTCGCACTGTGGATGGTTGCCCTGCTACCTCCTGAGCAGGATCTAGCGTGCGTTTCCGCGATCTGTCCATGGCAATCGCAGTGAGTAGTGTACTATCCACTCGCACATGAAAGATACGGAGCATAGAATGAAGGAGGGAGTATCATGGAAAAAGGGAGAAACATTCACCTTCGTGGCATGATTAGAGCCGAGCAGCGAGGTACGGTCGGGTCGGGTCGTGCTATATCCACCCAACTGGTCAGACGAGGACGACGGATTATCGATTGAAAACATTGAACATCCAGAGCGTTTTAGCAGGCAGTAGAGTTCAGCTGCGCATGACAGATCAGCTTCGCGATGAGAGGGATAACGGAACGTGTTGATCAAGAAGGTCATCTGAGACGAACGCGAATATCATGGACCTCAGAGAGCATTGATAAGTTGAACGCCACTCTGAGGGCCACACGGCTGATACAATTCATTGAGGGAATCCCACCCACAAAAATGACTGCGCATGAAATGTACTGATAACGAAAGATATATAGCTATACTACGAACTTAAATCCTAGTTGGATTACAGCTCGTCAATATCGTACATATGCAAACCACGATTTCTGACCTGGGTGGCACTAGTGAACCACCGTCTCGCCCTTCAGCCACTCTGGCACGAAGAAGCATTCCACCTTTCAACCGTTAAAGGGTTGCTCCAGACGTGCAATACACACACTGGCAAGGCTGCGTCGAGCCTGATGGTGGTACAGCAAAGGGCTGGTCTAACGGCGAGACCACAATACCGTTCGTCAGCGGAACGACAGGCGAATTTTCTGACAACGCCTCCGCGATGGAATAGGTAGCCGGGTTACTCACAACTTCTTGGGTTGCGGTAGTCCAGTCTGGTGTTGATATCCATTCTACTCCAAGTAGCTGGGATACCGACGCCACATAAGCATCCTCCTCAGCCGCTGTCCACTCGTAAGCAGACGCGACATAAGAGGTCTGCTCAGCCGATATCCAGTCGTACGCAGACGCGGACGGCGTAACAGGCGATGATCCCGAAGGAGGCACCAACATCACAGGGCTCGTGCTGGTCGAGAACCAACAGTTACCCCCGAAATTGAAGTTGACCCAATTTGTGAACGCATTGAGCGTTGCAGGGTCAACGTTGAAATCAAAAGCGAGAGCGCGGCAAAAGTCACGCTCCATGGTGTTGATTTCATCAAGCGAGAACATGTTGGATGCCACCGAGACCATATCTTTGTTGGATTGCTTACCGTCGTAAAGCATTTTGCAAGCGACGATAAACGCGGTGAGAAACAGCCTTTCGCCGGACTTGGCAGCAACCATAGGGTACTTTGCTTTTATTTGTTGCAGAAAATACAGAGCAGTATACACGCTTGATTGGTAGTGGCGTTGGTCCCATAAGACCTGGCTAACAAAACGTGGTAATCTTGCATCCAGACTAGGCTCGATAGGTTGGACAAACGTGTAATGGACGAAGGCCACACATAGCAATGTCATTTCCGATACTTCATCGTAGTATATATCCTTGATGTAAATGTCAGATAGAACGTCGACACCACACCATTATTGCAGTACTTACCGTCAAGTCCATCGCGATAGCCTTGAGGATCATATGGGTGAAAGCAATCCGTGGAAAATAGTAGAACGCACCGAGACACAGCTTTTATACCTTCACCCCCCGGTGGCCAGAAATCCATCATGATGCGCCGTGGCCCAAACAAAAACTAGGTTACACGAAGCACGGCTGAGACTGAAAATCAAGCTCCAGTACAACATCACTCATCAAATCTCAACGATGGTATTTGAACGACAAAAATGGACAAGCATATTGTACAAAAGAAATACAGATTGGAATGTGCGCGTCGATTTAGTACTCGACTGCCCGTAATGAGCAGGACGATCAAGTGTGGATCAAGCCCTTGCGTTTATCTTCCACGTCACCAGTAAAGGAGACGAAGGCACCAAAACGCCATGTCCCTAGGCGAGAGCGAGTGGTATAACAATAAAGAAAAAAGCGTACAAGACAGAGGCTGCCACGTCGATGGTAAGCCAATGAGGACGTCGCAAGCGTTGGGATGGCAACGATTATCTTCATTGACAAAGGTTGGATGCTAGCACACAGCGACACAGGTTGAGCTCATTGCAACAAGAGGCCCAAGCAACACAACGATATAAAGGTAACTGCGCGCGTTGACAATGGAAAAAGCACAGTCTGCGAAATACTTTTCTAGGCACGCGGAAAGTCCTACCCTAAATACGCACGTGATCTCTCGCGTCCACGACGCGACAACAACTTACATTCTGCTTTCTCCTGAATCCTGATTCACTCTTCCAGCCATATCCCAGACCTCCTAGGTATCATACCCTCAAATATTTTGGTTTCTCACAAAGTACGAAATGATTCTAACGCCAGCTGCTGCACCTCCGCCAACCTTCGTAGACGACGTCCCCCGTCCACATGCCATAGTTCCTCCGAAAACCTCAGGCGCACCTTTTTCCGAAATCACGAACGAGCCTAAGCCTGATATCGAGAACTCTCAAGAGCACAGGCAAAGTCTCACCATACCATCCGTGTTTCTCGACACGCCGTCGATCACGCACACCATGGCCGCTGCCTTGGCACTCTCACTTTTAGGCCATATGTTATTCCTGAAAAGCCAGGTGCCATTGTGAGTCGGGAAAAGATGTTTTTCGTGACGTTCTTCAGGGGACTGATGGAGTTCGCAGTCCTGTGGTCCAGCTAGCACGTATGCCCACTGGGCAGTCAGACTCACGTGCCGTGAAGAAACGCGGGGAGCTGCTCTCAGCCATTGATACCCTCTCATCTCATATGCACACGACCTTCTCCGCGCTGTCGACTGCATTGGCGCGGCGAAATCAGAAGGGCTCGCAAGATGAAGACGAACAAAGGCGTGCCAGTGCACACCTTGCATTCGTCCTTGGCCCAAGCGTTGGTGCTGCACGCGCAAGAATCATTCTCGTAGTGGACGGACTGGAGGTCAAGGTGTGGGGCGAAAGGCAAGAAGGTCCTAGGGTATCAGTGACCGCCCGTGGCGCAAACGCCACGGACGATCACGAAAGCACGGAAGCTCCAGATTATTCGGACGATAGCGAAGAAGAGGACGTCGACGATGAGAGTGACCAAGACCAAGACCAAGTTCCAGATGACAGTAGCGAGGAAGGATCTGACGACAGCGGCACCGATACATCCGAATCTGACGCCGTGTCAGAACCGCCTCCCTCGCCTTCGCCATCGCCATCTCCCGCCCATAGCATGTCTCGGTCACCCTCTCCCGCGGCGGATCCTCCACCGCAAGTACCTCGTGTATGCCAGCCACCAATTCGAACTTATGCGGAAGAACAGCAAGCACTACGGGCGGCCGAACGGCTGCTTTCAAGAACGCTCGCTAATGCATGTGCAGAAGAAGGCGGAGGGATGTCTTGCGAATTAGGTGCGCTTTCTTGTCTTGCTGTATAATGCACACCACTCACTTCGCACAAAAGCCTCTACGCAGACGCACATACTTCTTCGCGCACCACGGCGGTTCTCGCACCCCGCGTGGATCCCTCGCCAGAACATGACGCGCTCCCTCGAGGGCATGCTGCAGTCCTTCCTGGACGAAGCAAGCCCCCAGGAGAAGCCGAACAAGGGTAAGGCAAAGATACTGAAGGGCCTGAAGACGGAGGGCGTCTATGTTGGGTGCCGCGGATCGCAGGGAAGTTCAAGCTTTAGGATATCGACCTCAGGCGACGAAGAGGAAGAGGAGGAAGACGAGATGATCTGGTGGGTTTGGGACGGAAGAATCGCTGGTTTCTCAGATTGGTGAGGAATATTCTCGGACTGCTTGGACTGTCTGGACTATCTGGACCTCAATCATTGTTGGAGTGCTCGTGAAACAAAGGATGTATCAATAGCATTGTCTCGCTGTCCGCTATCATCGCTGCCGTATGTAGCACCACACACTCAATATGCATCTGTCGAATACAAGTCGAACACAGTATAATTCTTTCCGGAAGACCGGTGTTAAGCTGTGATTTCTCTTGAGCCTTGAGCCGGGTGGTGCCGACACTAACTTGAACTGCTCATGCTCAACATTCATGCAAATGCGCTCTGGAGCCGCTACCATCACCGTCCTCCTGCCACACCATTCCAGTACCTGTCGACAAGTGTAACATGGTCAACCTGGAACAAGAAGCGCCTCGTCTACTCATGGCATTCTGTACTTCCTGGATATATCTATCGACTTAAGGCCGACTTACATCCCACCTGTGCACGGTCGACATGCGGCACAGGGCCACAGCCGTCATACCTCCGCTGATATCGCTCAGAGGGCTTTCTTATTCGCCACTATATATCCCGTGCTAGAAATGATTAATGACAGCCAATATGCAATAATATGATCTTTCCCCGGAAGCAGGACATGGGAAAGTTCCGCAACGTGTATGTAAAAGGCCAACGTACCGTTCCTTGTATTCGCTCCCCGTCATCTTCCAAGCATTTCGCTCTCTCTTTCGCTCTACTGGGCACCATGGGCCTCTCTTTCTCGAAGAAATTCAACCCAGAGAATCTGCCTGACCTGACGGGGAAGGTCGTCGTTGTGACGGGCGGCGCGTAAGTCTTCAGATCGTCGTCTTCTATGATGTCGCGAGGATGGGTTTACCAACAACGTGCTCATTTAGTGCGGGTGTGGGGTTCGCGGTCGTACAGCACTTAGCGCGTCGCGGAGCCAAAGTGTATATCGCTGCTCGTACGCAAGACCGAGCGGGCGACGCCATTGAGCGTCTGAAAGCTGCGGGGCTCGGTCCCGGAAACGGCAAACTTGAGCGGTTAGAGCTTGACCTGGCGGACCCTCGAACTGCCAAGAAAGCAGCTGAGGAATTCTTACAGAAGGAGGAGCGGCTGGACATCTTGGGTGGGTGCCTCTGTCCAGTTTTGGTGAGATTATGTCTGATGCATTGTGAACCGTAGTCAATTGCGCTGCTGTGTAAGTAGTCCCATGTCAAATTCTCGGATAGTGATAGGACCCTAATGTTAACTGCGCTTGTTGCGTATCAGGCTGATATGCCCGTATGATAAGACTCACGACGGTAAGCTGGGTATCGTGGATTTCCATCATTACTGCTGACAGATATATTTATTAGGCATCCAAGATGTTGTGATGGTCAAGTACGTAGTTTATGGCTCTTCATTATATTGTTTCTGACGAGCTTTATCCAAAGCTACGTTGGTCATTTCGTATTCACGAAAACACTGATGCCGGTGCTCAAGAGAACTGCCAGTGAGCCAAATAGCGATGTCCGGATAGTTGACGTAAGTGCAATTAATTTGGGGACAAACCTATACTCATTGTGCTTCAGGTGTCATCGGATGGCTATGATGCTGTCAGACATCCAGTTCAGTTCCACAGTATCGACGACTTGAATCTTGAATACAAGGATAACGTCTTTCCCTGGCCGGCTCTCATGCGATATTGTGCGCCTTCATACGAATAGCAGTGGGTTCTGTCGCTCACGACTCATCACAGGCTACAGCAAGTTCTTGATCATGCTGCATGTGACGGAGCTTCAAAGGCGACTTGATGAAGAGGGCGTCCCTATCGTTGTATTGACCACTCACCCTGGTACCATCAACTCAGGTACGTTTTCGCGCTGGTCTCCCCGGTTATCATTGTGTATACTGAGTTGCACGCGATTTGTCAGATGGTGTCAAGAAATGGATCGACTCGCTGGGATCAGGACCGGTGGCTTCCTTCGTCCGCTCCGCGATCAACCTGTTTTTCACCATGCCAACCCAAGGCGCGTACAGCACCGTCTATGCGGCAGCAGCTCCGGAAGTACGCGCTGAGCCAAGGAAATACCGCGGGTCGTACATCACACCGCCAGCGAAACACACTCAGCTCACTGCCAAGGCGCGGGATGCACAAACGTCGAAAGATCTCTGGGAGTTGACGGAAAAGTTCTTGCAGGACATCGGAGTGTAGTTATTATACATAGTATTATTACGGACGCTTCAAAATGGCTGTGGAGAGATTGCATTAGTTCACGCTGTTTACTGCATTCTACGGATGTGTTTGTACATTATACCGGGCGGTTATTTGCGTATGGCTTTCCTGTTGATCGACGTCGACACTGCCTTCAAATCTCAATGAAACCGTCCCTGACCACTGATCCCCGTGATTTTCCATTTGCAACGTGTTTTTGCTACAATAACAGCTATATCGCTTAGTCGCTGCCCTAGGGTTTACTATTGAACGTTGAACGTTGAACGTTTATCTTGCTTCCAATTTTGGCATGACTGCTGACTAGCATTGGTGCTAAGCCTATTGCAGAAGGTCTTCATCATGTTCCTCCCTCATTTAAAGGTTGAACGGCGATTCCAAGGTACTTCTCATGGGCCAAGTTACGACAGATCCATTGATCATGTCCATGCGTAATTCTCAGGCTAGTAGATGATCTGGCCCAACTTCTGCCACCTGAGTTCGAATATTCCGACATCATGCCTATTTTTACGCTGTGTCTCAGATAATGAGGGGAGTTGATCATCCTTTCTCTTGCAACTCCTTTCATTGCCATGGGATCAACATCCTCCAAGAGCTTCAGTCCTGACGCGTTACCCGACTTGCACGGTAAGGTCATAATCGTCACGGGAGGAAAGTCAGTCAGTTGTCAGCGGTTCTGCCATTCATTCCACTGACTTCAACGGTCGTATGCAGTGCGGGCATTGGTTTTGCGACGGTCCAGCATCTTGCGCGGCATGGCGCAAAGGTTTACATGGGCGCACGTAACGAAGAGCGCGCTAGGTCCGCAATTGATCGACTTAACGCTGCCGGTTTAGCACCAGGGAATGGCGAAGTCGTCTGGCTAGCTCTTGACTACAGCGACCCACGGGTAGCAAAGAAGGCCGCAGAGGCTTTTATGGAGAAAGAGGAGAGATTGGATGCTATAGGCATGTGAAACTTTGTTCGTTTGTAGTTGCGCTAACATGTTGGTCCTAATGTCCAGTGAACTGCGCTGCCCTGTAAGCCGCTTTGTGACACGCTACTGATTGTTTCAGCTGATGGCAGTTCTGTCAAGATTACTAACTTCCTACAATAAGACACACGATGGTTAGTCCTTAGGCTCTCAAGAGCGAATCACAGTCATTGAATCTCACGATAATGTAGGTATACAGGACATTGTGATGGTAAAGTGTGCAACTTCATGAACCTGATGGTATTCCCCGTCACGCATGCATAACAATGTTTCATATCACAGCTATCTCAGTCCTTTCGTGTTTATCGGGACTTTGCTGCCACTACTGAAGCAGACGGCAAAAGAACCAAACAGCGATGCTCGAATAGTGGAGGTGATTTTTTCCAGCGGCGCGCATTGCTGTTCGAATCCTTATCCCGAATTAATGCAATCTCACAGCTATCTTCGCAAGGCCATGGAACTGTCCCTAATGGTATTCGGTTTCGCAATATTGACGACTTCAACGTCGAGTACAAGGAATCAACCTTCCAAGACCATCTACGATACGGCATGTCCGTCTACTCGCCATGTTGTACATCCTTTATGACGCGGTATCTTGCCAGGACTAAGCAAGTTAATGAGCGTGCTTCATGTCAAAGAGCTGCAAAGGCGGCTGGACGAAGAAGGGGTCCCAGTCATCGTGATGTCGGTACATCCAGGCATCGTCAACACAGGTACGTAGTCTGTCACAAAGCGTTCGGGCATTAGTAGTTCCAGCGCTGATATCGCCATATTTTCGCAGATGGTGTGCAGAATTACGCGCATTCCGCAGGGCCCATCCTGTCTGCGATCTACGCGTTCATCGCCAATGCGTTCTTCACGAGCCCTGAGAAGGGTGCGTACAGTCCGGTGTTCGCTGCAGTAGCGCCGGTCGTCCGCGCTGAGCCTGACAAATACCGCGGCGCGTACATTCTGCCACCTGGAAAGCTGGGCAGCTCGAGCAAGCAATCACAGGATCCTCAGCTAGCGGGCGAACTGTGGGAGACGACGGAGAAGATTCTCAGCGATATTGGTGTATATACGCAGTGAGCCTTGCCATGAAGTGTAGTCCTCATGCATGGGATGTGTCGGGTTGAGTAAGGATGTTACCCCAATTCTTAATCGCACACTTGACACGCACAGATCCTGAAAGGTCGGCATCGCGTAATACACGTCTGCTGGTCGATCCTACGTTAAGACTCATGAATAATGAATCGCAGTAGTGGGCACGCTGGGATTCCCCGCCGATGAAGGAATGCGCTGTCGAACAAGAGTTCGACATGGTCCGACGTCGCGATCTGTCGCGCCTCATCATCGATGCATAATCAGGCTCAAGCCACTCGCTCGTCTTCAGCTCATGCCTCAGACATGACTGCCCCGGGCGATTCCAGAATGTAATCATCTCTTCTCGTGCCTAGAACTCTTTCCGGGCCCGAGTCGCTGTGCGCTCCGTTTGATGTCGCAAAAGGACCACTATCTTATAGAGCGCTCTTTATTGTGAATCTGAATTCAATGAAGGAGCGTTGCAGCGGTCGTGCAAGTCACCGCACAACAGTGGGTGGCCTCTCATTGCGGCCCATTGGTTTGTTCCGTTCCAAAGTCCATTCCAAAGACGTTGGTGGCATTTAGGCATTTAGGCATTAGCCACTGTTGTGCAACGCTCCACCTGTATGTTTGTCCAATTCCGACGTCCATTATTTCATGATATGATCCGACTACACGCAGCTTTTGTTTCTGCTACGACAATGCACAACATGCCACTCGTTTCTCACAAAGCAAGGTTTGTTGGGTTCCCATTGTCTCTGGGACGATATAAAAGACATCGATCCTAGTCCCTCGCCTCTGCCATCCTCATCATCGGTCCGCCTCAAAGTAACTCGGGAACTCAAGCACTGCACCCACCAATAGCATCGACCCCGCGCACATCGCTTATGACGAAGTGTACGTCCGCGCTCTCGATTACTGGCTCAAGTTCGCCGTTCTCGCAGACGCTCTTTCTAAACTCTAGCACTTCTCTTAGATCGACGGTCAGCATGGAGCGTAGCGCCAACACTCTCTTCACTGATGCATCCTCTCGTGCAATCACGTTTATATCTGATGTTGAAAACACCCACCACTCAAAGTATTCGGTACAACTACGAAGAAACCCCCTCGCATCGTCGACCTCTAGGAGCATGGTTACAAACTCTCGAAGAAACCTACGCAAACTCATTGTGGTCTAACGGAATGTGTCCATATACACAAAACGTTCATTCCACCATACTACCGATGGCGTTGTTTGATGCTTGTATCGGATGTTTGAGCAAAGGTATGTACATTGTCCACCTTAACACCTGCTGTTTTTCTCTCTTAACTGTGCTTATAGACCATAGTCAAATGTAGCACGGTCGGATCAGCCTGCTGCAGCCTCCAAGTGAGGGTTCTATTCGGGCCTCAGGATGCAACAGCGCACGTAGCGTCGAAGCTCTTGCCCAGAGACACTCGAAAATGGATGGCTAACAGCAATAACACGGCCACTTCACGGAGGGAAGACAGACCTTTGCACGAATACCAGGAAGCGTGAGGGGGGCATCCTATGGTCACTGGCAACAGGACCCCTCGACGGTATCGCGGTACCAATCTCCTTTATGAACTAAATAATCACATCCAGCCCGTTTATCTGGACCTTCTATCACTCACGCAAAACTTATGCATACCCGTACACACTTGGGATGTGACTTAGAAAGACATACACAAAATATTCCAAAGCTTCCTGTGTTGAACGGTAAACTACTAGCTGCAGTATATATGGATGAACACATGATGCGGTGGTGTACATACGAAACAATGCAATTACTGTGATAACGACGATTACACTAAATCAGTTTCCTGTTGAAAGCAAACCCCTATTGCTACAGTTCTTGATAGCGATGTGGTTGTCTGCTGTGCATAACTGCTCCATCGTAGGGGCCCTTCCACCGCATCGTGTTCTTAGACTGCAGCCCAGCCACTCCATCTCCTGCCGGTGCGACGGCTTCGCCGTAGTAATATTCCATCGCGTGCTCCTAACTTCTGCACTGCCAACACAGACCCACCTTGCTGCATGACACCGACGCGTTCCACATCGTATGTCAGACAGTCAATAACCTCCGAGGGTATTAACTGGATCGTCCCAAAGCTCGACGGGGGTGACGGCACCGTAGTGCGAGCTGGTGATCGGCAGCCTTCTATCAGACTCAGACCACAGGCCCAGGCTGACGTAGCGCGAACTAAGGACGATGCAAGCTGTCAGGACTGCGAATATAAGTACAAGGCGAGGGGAGGTGACAATGTAAGTGACGTTTCTGCACACTTCTTCCGACAAATGGTCCTCCCGTTCGCACGGTCCGTCATATGTTTTGCTTCTTCTCTGCTTCAAGCCATATGCCTTCTTGTTATTCGTTGGTACTGCACTGGCAAGCTCCCCGACAGCGTCCGCCCTCCCCGGGCGACCCACACATACGAACACAGTGCGCCTCGTTTATGATCTACTAAACTCACGGACAGGTGGGGAAGCACGCCGTGACAAAGGAGGATTGCGATTGGAGGTACCCATTCGGCGATGGCGATGGCGATGGCGCGTACGACCTCCCTCGGGTTATCACAGCCTCTTCTGCGTCTCACATGCTCTGCCATACTACGTAAGGATGCCTGATAACTGCAATGACAGGGCCGTCTGGAACCCGGATGGTACAAGTACGGCGTGCTAGTATGACATGCTGTCACATTCCAAGCCCCTTCGCAGAGACACCCTGTCCTCTCATATAACAGTAACTCGGGTCTGCAGCGTCACCCAATTGCTAAGAACGCAAGATGGATCTGACCATCAGCGCCATAGTCTGGTCACGTCGTACTTGCTGCCTTCGGGTAGTAGTGCAACCCTTCCCGCCCCACGGACGGTACCCGGTGCTGTCGTGTTCTCGTGGAATACTCATTCCCTCGATGGACACGACAAGATCACTGCCTGTCTGCTCGTCACTGCCTCTGGTACATTTGTTGAACTTCAAGCTTGAAGATCGGGGCAGCCGATGCTTGAACCGGTGCCGGCTTTACGTTCGAAGTGTCGAAGTTTCGTCGACGTGTCTACTCCCACTTTCTTAAAGATGATGCCAACAGTCGAAAGTGCTTTCTGTCGTTGTGATACCAGTAGACAGGCCACAAAGAGCTGGAACTGGACACGGGCAAACATGGTGAGCACACAATCCATTAGGAAGAAACTGATGCGGTATGATTCTCGAGAGCGACCGATACGTTGTCATTGGTGAGTCTGACCAATCTTTGGCACAGAGCAATACATTGACACTTGATTATTTGTAGTCGTCTTGCTCGACTCGGTCCGGGCGCCCATGAATCTATCCTGCCTAGACGAGCTGTCTCCCCAAGTGTGCGACGCGAAGTTCTGGGCGATACCGAGGTATCTGCAACATTTGAGGAATCTGCTCGGCACCAAAGTCATTGACAGTACGAGTCTGCTGCGGGGACTCGATGAGGAGGACGAACTGAGGGGCTGCCATAGGCCTTCTGACCACCTCAGAGTGAGCCTTACTGCTTCCAAGTCATAGTCATTTTGCTGATAGAGCGGGTTAATTGTGGTGTGGTGCTGATGACATTGTGATGCTCGAAGCCTATCCAAACAACTCATAAATCGTCAAGCTAGTCTCGCCGTCCCAGCGAATCTCAGGAAGTACGCGACAGGACGTACAAATCAATGGCGGGCAGCCTGGCATGCGGACGTGGTGGGAATGCGTCTCCCATGTCTTGATATATGCAGTCGGGATAACTGTCGTTTCTCGTCGCCTATTGTGCGTGGTGTACAAATTAGTCTGTGTTCCTGCACGTGAAACTGAAAGCGTACGGCGTTCATGCGGACTTACCACTCGCCTTATTTTGTCTGCGATAGCAAGTCCAATATCAAGGTTTACTCTGGAGAAAACGCTGACAATGATTGGTTGCTGTCGACATTCACGGTACCTGACGGACTTTGGGACTCTCTAGCCACAGCGAACTCACCGAGCGTTCTTGAGACTCATGCTGGTATCCTGATCTTGTAGCTTCTCACTGGGTCGTCCCAGAGGTCATCCGAGCGACTTTACTACACAGACGACATTGGAGATGTAAGAGTACATGGGGGTACATATATCTGCCCGTGTCCCTCGGCGGCCATTGCATCATGCTTTGCGGACCAGCTGGGCTAGAACTGGTACGTTCGCATGCATTTAATTTGTACGATCATACCCGTGCTTCGTCAATTCATGTTATATGAACAACCCGACCAGTCCAATCAAAACAGCACATACAACTTGAAGCTAGCAAAGCATCTCGCAGCGGTACAGGGGTTCGCAATAAATACTATGGTACACTGAGGCCGTCAATACGATTACAACGATATACTGTCCGATCGCGTCATAGAAACTCACATAAGCGGAGAAGGATAGTACGAGAGAACGACAAATACTACCAAATCGTTCGCATCCCGCGTTACAAGCCCGTATGTATTCGCATGGAAGACGACATCGCATCCCGTTGTGTTTGCGTGTCTTGTGCCACAGGTTACAGGTCGCGACATGCTGGGAGGAAGTCTCGTGGCGGACCCTGCGTTGACATTCCACGCGGGTGAAGGGCTAGACTGGATGCCGCGGCGCGTATGTGGTCTCCGATGGTTCAGTGGGACTCAAAGCGGCATGCAGAAGATTGAGTATCCGAGGAAGAGCAGACAATGACAGTGGGACGTGGAAGAGGATCGAGACAGCGTGTTGCCATCATTTGTGGAATTACCTTTCCCAGAAAAAGGCACTATGCGGCGTGCGATTCAAGGGTAGGTCAAACATCAGTCAATCAACACAGCTACAGCAGAAGAGAAACACACCTCAGGATACCTCGTTTGTGTAGTGTAGGCATCTGAGACTGTAGCAGTGTTTTCCATAGAGCCTTGACTTTCTCATCAGGATACCTAGCATGTGCACCACAATAGACATTAATCCTAACGTCCGTGAGCTTGTCAAATACAGGGCGGGTAAAGATGTCATCAAGTTGAGGACAAAAGCCATGGGGCAGCCTTGTCAGGATTGCGATAAGCTCCTCAGGTCTGTTGATCGTCATGGAACCAATTCCGAGTTCTATGGTGATCTCTTCCATAACCTTGGAGGTGAGCTGAGAGACGAGCTGAGCTATGCAGCCAGCGTTGAAATCCACATTGTCGATATTTATGAGGAGCAGAAATTTTGTGAGCTTTGCGTTATGGGAAATATCGATCGGATACTCTGAGAACATGAGGTCAGACAGCTCCGAGGATTAAGGAAGGAGTCGTGCGGCTCACCGCCGGGCACCAGGTGCAGGCTCAGTGTTCGAAGTGAAGCACCAGCCGACTGAACGAGACGCTGCATGCTTCCGGACAGAAAATCGCCGGGGTGTAAAGGATAGTCATTGGATTTGCCCAGAAACACGCGAGTCAGCTTTGCAGATATACGCGTAGACACGAAGAAGCGTGAGATGTCGTCGATAGAAGACGTGTCCGAGATGTAGACGGTGACCTCCGAGAGCTTCATCCTATCAGCGCATCGTGGAAACGCCGCGCGATTGAAATGATGCGTCTCGAAGCTCACATTGCTGCAGATGAGCTCCTCCAGGGCGGGCAGGGCACAGGCGAGCCGACCGAATGCGGCAATCGAAGGGAGCGTGACGTCATCAAGACTGAGCTTTGTGATGCCGGTGAACGTGGACAGGTTGTCGAAGATGTCCTGTGGTATGTCCCCTGCTCGCCACTCTGCGTGCTGAATGAAAAGGGTAGATGTCTCCGTCCACTTTCCGCCCAGCATTGCTGCGAATGTGCCCAGGTGTGGGATGGGACGTCTTGGACGGCCAATGTCACTATGCGAGCTGCCCGAGATACATACGCGATATGGTCCTGTCCAGCTACTTTTCACTAGTGTCTTTACCCGTGGCTTTGCCACGCAAGGCGCTTTGCGCCTTCGAATACAAATAATACAAATAATAATAATTTAGTATCTTCTAGTGATTTTACCTAGGCCTGTGGCTTCGCCACAGAGGTGGTTTGCACCTCCAACCTTTGAAGAAATATAATTGGAGTGATTCAAATCCAAAACCTCACTGAATTTGAGGTCTAGATTTCACCCAGGGCACTTCGTGCCCGTGACCCGTGCCCATTGCGCGGAAGTATAGCACTGAAGCCTAAAGGGGTGCTTCGCACCCGGGCCCCGTAATGCATTCCCGTTCAGCAGCAACATGATATATTACATTCTTTTTTAATCCCTGTGTGAGGAAGGCGATGCTGGTTCCCGTTGCAGTGGACACACACTGCACAGGGAAAACCCAGCGCCGACCCCCACGCTGCACGCTATAGGGACGACCCGCTGCACTGAGCCCGGTGGCCGTTCCCGGTGCAGTGGGCAAGCTGTATCTTTGCTGTAGATATTTTATCTTTTCGTGAATCTTTGCGCCTGAGCCCGGTGGCCGTTCCCGTTGCAGTGGGATTTTACTTTGGATCCTTGCGCGGGGGAGACCCCCGCGGACCCCCCTGCCGCTGCGCGGGGCGCCAACTCTCGCGCTGTGCGCGCAGCTCCTACGGGAGGACCTGCGCCATCGCGTGGCAGCCACGCGGCCAACGTGCGCTCCACGCGAGTTACGCGCGCCACATCGACCCCGTCGTCCCATTATCTTTAGATTATCCCTATCCACGCCACCTCCTCCCCATTCGAAAAAAACGCCTCATATTCACTGTATCCTGGCGGCACGTACTTGCTAGCTCTCCAGTACCACACGTCTCCAGAGTAGGCCTCGCGGTAGGCTAGTAACGCATCCAGGTCGTATCGTAAGTAGGAAACGATGTGATCCCAAAGTTCAGGTGGAAGATATCGGGGAGTGTGCTGAGAACAAGGCCAAATTTCAGTGAGTTGATCATGATAACTGTATATCAATATACGTGCCTCACTGGAGTCAGACTTGGAGTCATCAAAATCGTAGTAATTGTCCTCATCCTCGTCGCCGTCGTCCTCTTCATCCTTATCATTGTCCTCGTCCTCTTCCTCATTTTCGTTTTCGTTGTAGTCGTTCTCTTCGTCCTCGCCCTCCTCTTGTTGCTGCTGGTTGAGACTCAGATCCGTGGACTCGTCGGTGGGACCTTGCATCGCTGATCTCTTGATCATGTCGACATTAGATGAGATAGCCATGACTGGTGAGCCTGTGTCCTGCTCATATCCATGTGGAACTATCAGGTTGCTGATTGTCATGCTGTCGCTTAGACTGCGCTCAATCGGGTTTCCACTAGAGGCCCCAGGCTCATCGTGATCCATATGCACAGGACAGAGCTCAATACGGGATTGGAGGAAGATGGAGACTGGAGATAGTAAGAGGACAAGTTGTTCCCTGTGGTACAATGAGAGTTATACTGACGGTTGAGAGCGCAGTCCCACGTAACCCGGTAGATATATAGCATGTCCATCATGGACCACAGCCTCATGGCGGTGTCCCTCAGACGCATAGTATTCATTTCTGTCCACAGCACACGTGTGATTGTACCGAGCGTCACCCATTATCGCCTCTGTTTATCCCAAACTCCACTTCGTCTTCCCAGCGGCACGTCAAAAGCTCTCTGACTCGCGAAGACATCAATGCTTTACTCTTTCTTAAGGCTTTTCTAGCGAAATGGTGAGTACCAACCACGTTTCGAGTGCTTCAGAGTTACATTTCGAGCATATAGGAGTGACGATACAACCCCGGAGAAGACTTCAAATACCCCTCGACGTGTACGCTAAAAGAACGCACGGCATATCCCAAAGCTTCCGGAAGGCTGTCACTTGGTTGACATGTGCGTCTCACCATGAGGCATGAGACCATCGGAGGCGCTGGAAAGCCTCCTTGTGACAATGGTGGAATTCGCGCACTCACAGAAGTCGTGATTGCATTTGATGCCGTTCAAGGACATCGTGCGATCTTTTCTTCGTTCGTTCCTTTCGCCGCTGAAGGGCTATCGAGGGGAGATCTATCCGAACGTCGTATGTGCACCGATCACCAAGGTCATGGCAGATTCTACGTGCTCGTTTGGGCACCTCCCGCAACTGCATGACTCGCGGTGCATTCAGGGTAAAATTGTGCAGTACATGTGTCGTATCTAACCGCTGATCGGTATGTAACAGGTAGTGCCGCCCAACTTTTCGAACCGGCATCCTGGGGTCGTCGGTATAGCCTCAAGAAGACGTAAAAACCGTATCGCAATGTGCACAGCGATGTCGTGCACAGCCATTTTGGATAACATAATTGAATAGCCTCAGAATTTCCAGCCATCACTTCCATTGAACCTCGAAGACACTGTCCACACATTTGCGGTGAAGCACGTGAAGGCCGTCCTCGTTACCCATATACGGTCACCATTAGGATTCGTGATTCATACACCACTATGCGTGGATCATCTCTGTTTGGACAATGAAGTAAGTTGGATCGTTTTCCCTGTCACTCCGCACTGGCTACAGAGCATCTTCGTAGACGAAGACGCTGGTAGGGGTTTAATCTGGAGTTCCATAGTATTTTGTATTATTGCACGTTCTGACTGCTCCTGCACTGGCTCCATGAAGCATCTGACATTGCTTCAAAATCAATCATGCCGTCTCAAGAACGACAATCGGCATGCATATTCACACACGGATCGCATCTGGTGGAGTCCCACAAAGTCAAGATATTATCTTGCTTAACCCTGCTCTGGCATCATTGAGCTCCGAGCTGTCCGTCTTGCGTCATTCATGCAATCGGCCGCCTTCGTAGCAGCTGCATTCCCTCAAACTATTGTCAGGTCAGCCTAACATAGAGTAGTTATCACGAAATGTCAGTGATCAATCTTTAGTCAAGATTCGCGTATGCTTGGAAACTGCTCTTCAGTACTAACAAGGGGACGCAAGCGATTGCATATTTTGCTGCTGGGATAAATCTGGAGGTCGTGTATACTAGTACTATGCGTCCAGGGGTCGTTGGCAACTAGGCCCACCACTGGCATTCATTCGCTAATGGCGAAAAAGAAGATATTTTGAGAGGTGAAATATTACCACCCCACTGGGCACCGACTACAGCATGGATCTACCGATGGCGTGTAGAGTGATTAACGTGATACTGGCCGCTAGTTTCACCCTTATGCGCACTTGTGGCGCTCGATCGCGCAGATCTGGATAACGTCTCAACGAGTAGCGGCCGGGTGACGTTGAGATCAACTCAAACTCCGTGCGTCATACATATTTTGTTCGTATCCTGTAACTGCTGCCGTTGCACGGTCTACTGCGCGGCTGTTATTTCATAACCCTTATTCGTAAGATTATCAGAAGGGTGACGGCAACAGAGGTGATGACATGGCAAGTTAGTGACTTATGACTGCTTGTTATCATGCCTTGCGATACGGCGCCCTGTGCTCTCTCGCTCCCTCACGTTGAATTACGACCGTTACCCAGTCTTGCTATTATCGAGAGTATGATTCTCTATTGCGCCTTTGCGTCGTCTTTTTATCAAGGAATGGCGAGTGCCTGACTAATATGAACGCTCTGAACTGACCATATATCGAATGGCCTCACCATAATGGAACCACCCGATTTGTTGCATACACTGGAGAAAGCTAAAATCCCTCATAGAACTTAGACCATGTAAATCATCCCGCTCACATGCTCCACAAAAGATTCACAGGTCCCTTCAAGGTATGTAGTCTCCAGCCCGGGAAAGGCAGAGTCGTATGGCGCGCCACACTTTTAGACCTTTGCTCGGTCCTTATCCAGAACTGACAGGTAAATGTTTTCCATGAGAATGCCTGTAGGACGTTGTGTTTCGGTTATTTGAAGTTCCTATTGATCTATGGGTGCCTCAAGTACGAGAGGGTGCTCAAGACAATGTGGCACGTACAGTTAATAATTTTTGTTCTGGATGAGAGTCGCCGATCGCCCACTTCAGCCTACAGAGGACTATGTATCGCCGCGAGAATGAACATTGCTGTCCGTTGGTTTGCTGGATCGGTTTGACTCGCGGGAGGTGTGGCGGGTTCGCAAGCAGAAGATGGCCACGTTCTCCTTCCTCAGAGCTTGTGTGGTTCTCGTGCTAATTTCGCGGCGGATTGGGCGTGCCTACATAGTGTTGATCAGGCTGCTCCTTCATGGACTTTTTGGACAAAAGACAGGATATACCTTTAGTTGCGTCTACAGGAGGCACCAATTGTGGGGCTCCGGGGGGCAAAAGTCGTCCATTCTTTTGAATTCTGAATATTGTGCGAAACTTTTATCATGGCGATGGGATTTTTGAGCGAAGTGCTATGCTATGACATCGGGCATGGTACTTAGTGATATTTGGTTCCAGTCAGCATCCCGTTGTGAAGAGCTCTAACTCCTACCAGTCTTCGCTCGTGCTTGCTCATCCACCAACTATCTTTCGTTGAATGCCCGGCGTCCACTCGTCTGCAGTCTCTCCATCCAACGGCGCAGCTGTGTAGACATCTACCGTGATTTCTCATTCTGCCTCGAGAGGGCGAAGATAGGTGTGAGTCTAACTAGTTTCCTTCTCTCCGTAAGCTTGAATTGTTCGCGACGTTTCCGTATTATGACCCGCTTGCCAGCTGTTTACTATGCTGGAAAGGGTGACACCGAGGTCCAGGTAGGACGAGCTGCATTCTCGATTGAAGCTTGTTCATTATGTCGATTTGCTCAAGGGTGTGATACTGTGGTTGGCGACATACTTCGCGGTCAATCTGGATCATACATAGTCCTCCGACACATGTTAGCAAAGATGTAGGAGTGTGCGGACGCAGGCAGCAGTGTTGTTCGTGGTATCAAGGCAGCACTTAGTTGCGACATGAGGCCCTCACGAACAGATATTTTGCTGAGGGAGAATGACGACGCTTGCGGCGCACGATGCCAGTTTGCAACACTAGTAAGCTCAGCCAAACCTGGAGACGTGCGTGCGCCGAATACCATACCAATGATTGCGTACAGTCAATACACAATGTCGATCGTGAAACCCACCGCACCAGAGTCCTAGAGCAACCACGACCGACCCTGGGTTGGTCCGCAAACAAGAACGACTGGTTGCCAGAGAAATGCATTACAAGCCGACTGGTTAAATTTTAGGAAAGTAGGAGAAGCCGTGTTTGAAGAACGGTGAACATGAATAGCTGGCGGCACCATCTTTTGGCGGCTTGCAAAGAATGGCAAGTCTCACGCATTATTTGAATCGAGGACAGCAACGAGTCGAATATATCAAGGCTCGCTGCTAGATACACAGTTTTGCAGTTTCGACAAACACTGAAGGGCCGACGATAGTGTATGATACTGTTGGGCTTACCGTGGCAGGGCGTGTGAAATCTGCTCGCAATAAGCAAAGCTTGAGACGGGCCTCGACAGGGATGATTAATTTCCCGCAGCGCCCCTAAATCGCAAACAATGGCAGGTCCGGACAGGGCACTGACCGAGAGCCCTGTTACATTCGACAGAAAGCCGCGTACAGTCGGAGTTCAGACCGAGATCAGAAGGTATGAGTAAGAATCAAGTCCTGAGTGTCCGTATTGACGCAGCGAAGGATGGGACAGCACTAGATATCGAAGCAGCAGCAGGTGTTGAGCAGCATTCCGGAGATTTGATATCCGCCAGATAGCCGCCGCAAGTCGAGGGCTATGTATTCTTTGCTTTGAAACGTGTTGCCCAATCGAACGATAAACAGGAGAACCGCCCAGTTTACAGCCTCAGCACAGAAGGCATTACGTCCATGATGGGCGAACGAACTTTGCGGCGAGCTACCAGGTACAAGGCTGCGACAGATATGCCGTTCTCCCACCGGAATACAAGCGCGACGCACGGAGATGAAGGGATGCAAGGACGTGCGCATTTCGTCATGGCGGAAGAAGTGGGAGGTTGCAAGAGTTTGGCGAGACCACGGGTCTCGGCTGGCGACGCGGAAAGCTGTAGAATAGAGACCAATGCAGGCATATCGATGCAGGAGGAAAGCATACGTATAACGCGTGTTCGTTCTGCGAGAACCTTAGATCCTGCGGGCCGCTACGTCCCTGCGGTCTCGGACCTTGTACATGGCAGACAGCCCCGAGCGTGCTCTGGCGGAGCGCATGAGAGCCGCCGCCATAGAAGTGGTGCTGACCGTTGGAGAGACGCCAGGATCAAAGATAGAAGGCGGACAGTGACTTTCACGCTGACGCCTGGAAGTGCGAGGCACATGATGTAGCCCGCCCGCAATTGGTACGGCTCGTGTAAGCCGACGGCATAATCAGACAGCTGAAGCGGGTTTGACATGGGAACATAGGACTGACCAACATCTGCCTGTTTGGAGCCGAATGGGGGTTAACTCCCAAGGGATGGAGCCGCGACGATAGCGAAAGCTGTGGGTAGCAGCAGCGCCCTGCAACGACGAATTCAGATCGGCGCGGATCGGTGGATTGGCGCGCTGACGACGCAGGCATAAGACGCGTGTGGGCGTGGGGGGTAACCCTAGAACAACGACGGGGAAGAAGGACCGCGCAGAGTGATCTTGATTGACGAGCGGGGGCTGAAGAGGAGCCGTTTATGGGAAAGGACGAATAGGATGTGCCTCGTTGTATACGCGTTGTGATGAGCGGGGGATGGGCCATATGGACGTCCGGGATCGGGTGTGAACGATCGCGGTGCAAAGGAGGGGCGGGCGCTTTAGCGGAAGTAAAATGGCGCACACCCGAGTGCGAACGCTCATGATGCCATATCGCATCGATTGGAGAGTCTGGACTGCGACTGTGGTTGCAATCCGAGGGTGATGTATGTGGACTACAAACACGCGCACGGCCATAGCGGGCAGTCTGCGTGCTACAACGCGGTTATCGTGCGGACAGTGAGCGAATCGAGCCACACGACTATCGGGCAGGGGCACGAGGACCGGCGGGCCTGAGGCCGACGGTAGCAGTGGCGGTGGCGGTCTCGGGCGGCGGCCGGCAAGCGCCGAGTGGTACCTCACGACGCCGACAGGGACACCCGATGATCAGCGCCACAGCGGAGTGGCGGCGGGAAGTTTCCATTCGAAGGCACGTGGGCGGGAGGTGTGGGAGATGGGCCGGCATGAATCGATTTGGCGGCCCAGCAGCGATCGGACCACCTGACAGCCACCTCCGACAGCGAGCGCGCATCACGGAAATAGAAAGGGCTGGCCCGAGATACGCCAGCGGACCCCGGACACAGCTCGGGGATGATGTCGCTCATCCACAGATCCGGTCCAGCCGTGGCGAGGAGACTGCCGAACAACAGCCACCATCTGCGCTGTCAGACGTCTGCGGAGTCTATCAGCTTCGCACCGCTGGGAGAATGACACGGATCCTCACCTCATCGACAGACTTGCCAAGTCATGTCAACGCATGGGCGGGACTCCGCTCGAGAGACACTTTCAGGCATCCCTTACGTACGTGTGAAAGGCCGAGATGTGTCCGTACATAATCGCTAAATGACACTGCGGTCAAGTCGTCGGGGACGATGGCAAGAGACAGAACACAAGGCACAGCAAACTGGGATGCCCCGAAGCTCGCTGTTTCTGTGATACTTCCGAAGCTGTCGAGCAGTGCGACTTATAACGGCGTTGACGGTTGAGGAAGGAGCGTGAACTTTATGTGGGCCGGGCAGTGAGAAGGCGGCGCATGGGCTGCAAGAATAGATGAGAAGACGGGAAAACGTTGGAAAAGGACTCGTTTCGGAGCGGCTGGCATGACGATGCGAGGATGGAGGATACTTTGACTGGATGAGAGCCTGGCTGCGGACAGCACGAGACGGTGAAGAACGGCGAGGGCATGAGGTGAGCTAAGGTGGATGAACGTGGGAGTGTGCCGTAACGACCGAGGGCGATACGAGGAGGACGGAGGGGATGAGAGTCGGAAGGCGGCCGAGCGCTGGAGGGCGTGCGCTAGGAGGGCCGGATATAGCGAAGAGAGGCTGTTCCTGAAGCTCGGGGCCAGATGAGGCAAGAGCGAGGGGTCAGGGGGGCGATGGGAACCGGGGATGGAGGGCAGGTGACGTCGAAGAGGCCTGCGGATGGGGCACGACCGCGACCAAGGCTGGGACCGGGGCGGAGGAGGAGTCGGCACCGGGAAGGCTGATATGGGGGAGAGAAGTCGCACCGAATTTGCAGACAAGACCCGAGGCCGCATGGATCAGACGGGAAGGAGGATTCCATGGAAGAGACAGACCGGAGAATAAGGAAGGCGTTGCGTGGACTGACTTGACGCCTGAACGGCTGGTGTGCGCGCGCCTGCGTCGAGACGGCCAGTGCAGGCAGGGTGTCGTTCCTGAAGAACTCGGAGAACTTGGGATTCCGCGGGAGGAAAGGCGGTGCGTGGTCATCGTCGCCTAGGGACAAGCTGCGCTGGCTGGGGATGTTGACGACTGCAGATGGCTGAGAAGGAATGGGTGAGTATATGCGCGAAAAGAGAGAGAGACAGAGTCACACGCGCGCGTGGGCGGTGGGCGGGCCGAGGGGGGGCGGGCGGGGTGGTCTGGGTCCTGGCCGCGGAGCCGAGAGTGGCAAGGGCGCCGGGATAGGCAGGCGGGAAAACAGGGGAAGCGGCCGGAAGAGGAAGAGGGGGAGCCGGAGGAAGCGTTGCTGGCGTGTGGCTGCAGCCAATCGCCGCACGCGCCCGCCGAATGCGGAATGCCCAGCCACCCGCGAGCGTGCCGCACGCATATCATCGTCCCCTCCTCAAATATGCGCCAGTCCCCGCCCGCCCCTCTTTCCTTCCCCACCCCGACACCGCCCTCTCCCCCCTCCTCGTCGTGCTCAACAGCGCACACCGTCCTCCCATGTCTGCCTCCCCCCACCCCCCACCCCCCGCTGCACCCGCCCCTCTGGCGGCGCGTTCTCCCCCAGAGCCTCCCCCGCTCACTACCTCGGCCCCCTCGTTCCCCGCGAACGGCCCTCCGTCCCCCAACAAATCCCCTGTCCAGCTCGCGTCTCTCCTCTCAGACAGTCTTCGCGAGGCAGAGTCCCTCAAACACGAGCTTTCTAGAGTCAAGCGTCGAGCCGAAAAAGCAGAGAGACTCCTCTCCAGTCTCACCCAGCCATCGGTGTCCTCGCCACCGCAACGCGCCACAAACGACAACTCCCCCTCGGCAAACGGGTCCTCCACGAATACGAATGGCCAGTCGCAGCCCTTTCCAGAGGCGGCCGTCAAGGTCATCATGGAATGCGAGGCGCGTGTCGAACGTGCAGAGCTCGCGCGCGACGAGGCGGACGCTCGTCTGCGCATCATCCAAGAATCTTGGACCGAGCTCAACCACTATCTCAATACCATAGAGCTTCGCGCGCAAGACGCGCGTATGAGCTTCTCTCGTCTCGTCGCCGATGGTGGTGGGCAGCTGGTCCTAGTCCCTATCCCTGCGTCGGGTCACCAGGCAGCTTCATTTCCTCCCCCGCCACAGTTGCCGCCACCGTCCTCCCTGAAGTCTCTGTCGGTTCGCACGTCTTCTATGTCATCTCACAGAGCTGGCATGCCAATGTCCTCTCACCCCTTCCCGTCGCTCCCACCTCCTCCCGTGCCGAACACTTCGAGTCGCGTGCGGCCGCGCTCCGGCAGTCTTGACACCACCGGCTACCCTGGTCTCCTCTCAGGCCCTGGCGGCCCTCCTCCCTCCAAGAGGATGCGCGGTGACCGTGAAGCAATAGACAGGTCTCGTGGTTTTAGCATATCGGTAGATCTTTTCGTTCTGTCCCTTTCGTACTGTCACTCATGCAGTATAGCCGTCGAACTCCCCACAGTACACCTATGCAAATGGCCATGCCGACCATTCGCCTTTGGTCACCCTGCACCACTCTGGCACCAATAGTGTCCCAGCTCTCCACCCCTACTATACTCAGCCCTACCAGCAGTCCTCATTCCGCTCTCGGGCCCGTGATCGCGACGAGCCCGTTCAGATCCGCTACGTCGACGCCTCCGGGCGCTCGTCTCACCACCCATCGCACGGTGAGCGTCATTCGCGGCGCAGAGGGCGAACGGCGTCTCGTTCTCGCTCCCCCCACTCCCGCTCCCTCAGCCGCAGCAGCTCCAGGAGCTTGGACGAGATGATCTTGGAGGCAACGGCAGGCGACGATCCCGATCACCGCCTCGAAGGACAGCCCATGCCACAACGCCCGCACGCCCAATCCCTCTCGCACCATCCCTCCCAGCACATGTCCATCCCGCGCATGCGCAATCGATCTCAGTCTCCTGATCGTCGTGAGCGTGACTACAACCATCTCTCTGTCCCCCACTCCCATCCCCACTCGCACTCGCGCTCGCGTGGATCATCGTCAGTCAGCGGCCACCCATCTCATCAGCAACTGCATCCATCCGCTTCGGCGTCCGGCCCGGGCGTTTCACCTCCTGGTAGCGCAGGTGTCTCCCCAATCCCCGGCCACAATATGGGAGGCCATGGATCGAGCGCTCCGGGCCCGCTTGCTGCACCAGGGCAGGTGCAGACATATCAGACACATATCTTTGCACCCCCTGTGACCGGTGCGCCCGTGAAGAAGCCAAAGCCATCGGGCGGCGCCGGGGCCCTGACCGCCAACGGCAGTGTCCTCACACTCGGTAAGTGAAGACCTGATTGTTGTGCATCCGAGCAGCTGGCCACGGCATGCTGACGACCGCGCGTTTCCTTTAGGTCCGACCGGCAGCGTCATTTCGGGCCCATCCGTGTTGGGAGGTGGTGGTTACCCGCCCACGAACGCGCAGGGCCAGCGCATCTGCAGGCAGTGCGGCCTGCCCGGCCGTTACAAAGAAGGCAAATGTGTCGAAAAATGGGGACCGGGTCCCGAGGGCCCAGGAACGGTGTGTGATCGGTAAGTCCGACGATATTCATCGACGCGGGAATCGCCGTAATTGATGAATGGCTCGCAGCTGTCGCAAGAAGATGAAGCGCGTAGAGCGCCGCGGGACACTCGATGGCCAGATGGCCAACAGCATGGGCCTCTCCCATCCCGGCCATCATCAACAGCCAGCCGCCATCCATCCATCATCCCATCACCAAAATTCATTGAACAGTCGTCCCACTGGTTCTGACCGCTCCGTACATCGCACGGATACGATGCCTGTGCATCACTCTGCGTCACAATCAGCACGCGGGACGCTCACCTCAAATAGCACGCATCTGATCTCGTCACCTTCGTATGCGCGCCACGACAGGGACCGTGAGGAGTCGCGGACGAGGCCAGGATCTCCGCACGGGCAGGTGTCAGTATCCCGCAATACGCAGCGCGCGCCGACGCCTCCGTACATTGCTACTCTTCCTGGGTCCTCCGTGAATGACGACGACGAGTACGAGTCTGAACGAGTGTCGCGACATAAAAGCTCTCGTGCGCCGACGCCGTTGACCCATGGCAAGATGTCGACGCTTAATCATCGCGCCAACGGGAGCAAATCGACAAGTCACTCGCCACTAATGAATGGTGCCACGAACGGCGTCGCGCCTTCTGCTGGCGGTTCACCGCGCGGCTCTGACATCTCGCGTACGAGCGGCGGTGACAAGCCTCGCTCAGATGTTGATATGGATGCTGACGCTGACGCTGATGCTGATGCAGACGCTGATGCTGAGGCAGAAGTGGACGCCGATGCCGACGCTGACGCCGAGCTCTTAGAGGCGGTTGACGCTGCCGAGGCCAATAACGCGGACGATGAGTGGCTGAAGAAAGAAGAAGTATAATAACATTTTTTTTCACTCCCGTTGTCGTTCCCCACATCATGTTGAACGGTTGAGAAGTAAATTTATGGCCGAAGGTCGGGCTTTTAGATTGTTTTGCTGTCGATGCTCTGTATTTTTCTTTCATTCTCGGACTAGGGTGCAGACTGGAGTGAGCTTATGTACTTATAAATTCTCGTGTACGATATGGACACGTCCAGCTTGGAAAGTGCATGCGATGAGATGAATGTATGTCATGTCAATACACGGTACTTATGTCTTATTATGGAACGATTGGGTCAATCGACGATCGTGTTTGAGCTACGTATACATGCGACAGGTGGCCACAACATATGCTTTACCTTCACAAGAACAGTTCAATCACGGTGTCTCCTTACGACTCTCGTATGCCCTTCAAAATTATCTTCCGCTCTTAGATGGTCAAACAGTACTTCAAATCCACGAGCGCCATCAGACGGGAAGGACCTGATCGAATTGCAGGCGTGTGTTCGGAAAGCGAAAGCAAGCTTGTCTAATTAACCGATTCAGGCGAGTTCTTTGGATGTATATGCATGACACAGCATTTCGAAATTCGAATGTCTGGTATCTGCTCGCGGACTTTCCATGATTTTTAATGCAATACTCTCCTGCAAAGTCAGCCTCGCTGTCTCGCAGACGTAGAGCAGCCCCGCCTCGAGACATGAATTTAGACCTGCAATGTGATCATTCCACCTATGTACTGTCGGCCCTGAAGCTTCGAAGTCCTACTACATATTGACCGCGCGCATACGGGTGCCAGTGTCTTTGGTAGCGCGTAGCGTGTCAGTACACACTCTCACTGTATTAGAGTGTATTTGCAGAGACCTAGGTCTCGCTTATCAGCCAATCAGATCACGAAAACGTAAGAAAATTTCCTTTTCGGCCGTGACCTAGGTCACTGCAAATACACTCTATTGCGGAGCCCTAGGTATGTTTCATCTTCCGGTCCTGCAACCCATCTTGCTATGAATTTGTGTATATATGGCACGGCGCAGCACAGCATTAACCGCCATTGGAATTCTTTGCACGCGATACGATTCTCACATGACACATTTGCATCGCAATACGGTATGTCTGTGTCTGCATATCCCTGCACACATTCGAATAGGACAACCTTTGTGCGCGTCGATCGCTTGTATGCAGTGAATGCACTGGGTATCTTCCGAGAATGCCGTTTGTGATCCGAACACGTCTGGTTGGGAGTCGTCAAATTCATTATAGACATACTCGACGCTGCCTCATGTACGCCCTTGAGCCCATGTCTGTCTTGGACGACGGGACTCGGGCTCAAAACACATCGGGACCGAGTTCCCCAACGGGGCATCCTCGGGGCATGCATGTCCGATAATTTTACACCTATAGGTCGCGTAAAGGGAGTCTGTGAAGCACCGCTTCACTACTTCTACACATGCTTGACCCGTTTCCTCTCCTGTTACATTGTCTCCACTCTATCCACTAGGCACCTAGGATGATGCAGCTTTGAGATTGATTGCCTTCTCATTTCTTGCTCAAATGTTCTTTGCATCGTTCCCTCACTTCTGAATAAAACTGTATGCTATTCACACAGGTAAGGATCTATTCCTGCGGCACGGCTCCAGTCCTGGGCGAGATGCAAGACTTTTCCAAGACTTCTCCACGTCACTGATCTCCGGCAGAAGTAGCTACCTCATGCTGGCGGAACGCCGTCGTATCTCACACCTCGTCCTTCCGCATCCTCCGCGACCCACTAGCCACTAAATGACCCCCGGGGACGAACACGTTGCCCATCCACAACCCCGCTCGCGGCATCCCCACTGCTACGATCGATCGCATAATGGCTGAATCTCCCCCCACCCCGAGGTCGAAATTTCGAATTGCCATATGGTGGGAACGCATGTATTGTCTGCGTTGCATACACTTAAAATGACATTTTCCAGTGGCGGTGGGATCGCAGGGCTGGCGCTGGCGGTAGTTCTGGCTCGGCATGAGCAGAAGGATGCACCGATGGAGGTCAATATTTATGAGGCGCGCCCGGAGATCGTAACCTTTGGTGCCGGCATAACGGTTTGGCAACGAACCTGGCGTGTTATGCAACTTCTTGGGATAGACGGGGAGCTAGCAGAAGCCTCCGATAGGCCGCCCAACAAAGGTATAGGTGGGCAAAATCCAACACGCTCATAGTGACGGCACTGATCTGCGCACCTGCTTTGAACTTCGACAGGGCCCGGATTTGTGTATAGACGAGCAGATAGAGAGACAGACACTTACAACTATTACACGGTAATGTTGCCATGTGAGTTGGTCTGGAGCACGCAGGTGATGAACGCATCATCTCATCCGCATATTTCATCCGATATTAGATGGTTCGGCCACCATGCACCGTGCAGACATGATGCATGTCCTTCTTCGCAACATCCCGTCTAGATACACCATACACACTTCGAAGAAGCTCCTTGAATATGTGGAAGTATTTGACGAGACGTCCAACACAAGCTACATTGAACTTCGATTTACCGATGGTTCCACCGCGCAAACGGACATTCTCATAGGAGCAGATGGTATCAAGTCGGCCACGCGCTCTTGCATGTATGAAATTGCACATCAAAAGGACTGCCCTTCAGACGTCGATCGGGATCATTGCGATCGCTGTGCTGCTGCCACGCCAAAATGGACGGGGATGATTGCGTATCGATCCCTTATTCCCACGGAAAGGCTGAAGCAAGTAAATCCGGATCATCAGGGATTTGGACGTACGCTTTGTGTGAGTAGTTTTCGATTTCTGATGTTCAAGTTCTATCCGTTCATTCATGGCACTGTCAGTATTCCGGAAAGTCTAAGGTACGCACCTCCCAGAGCACTATTGTCTAACTACACGTCGTCGACGCTCGCCTACGTTTGCATAGCATGTTGTATCTTATCCGGTATCGCACGGTAGTTTTATCAACTTTATTGGATTCACGACGAATCCAGATGCCGAAGGGAGCACCTATGAAGGAAAATGGGTCAAAGATGCTCCAACAGAAGAGCTCGTGCAGCTTTATACCGGATGGGAACGCGAAGTCCATGAGATGCTTGAGGTAGAGTCCGCGTTCTATCCCTCCGGTGGCATGTATGAATTTACTTGCGCCTACAGTGTGTAGATTCAACCTCCAGGTGGGCTATTCACATGATAGCGGCTTTACCCTTCTCTGTTTCGGGGCGTGTCGCGCTCTTGGGCGATGCAGTCAGTGATTTTCCACTGTCAAATGAAAGCATGTATTCTGACGTGTTGGTATCACATTGCTTCAGGTCCATGCCATGGAGACCCATCTAGGTGCAGGCGCAGGGCAAGGAATTGAGGTGCGTGTCTTGGGCAACGTTCTCTCGCTAGTAGTTGAATTTGAGTGGGAACACCCATCGGCAGGACGCATACATCCTCGGACGCCTCCTAGCCCACCCGTTGACGACCCTCGCACGCACACCCGAAGTCCTGCGCATATACCAGAGCATCCGTCTTCCGTTTTCGCACACGATCCTCAAACGCGCCAGAGAGACCGGCCGCATGTGCGAGTTCAACCACCCCGCATATTACGATGGCAGTGAATCCCCGGACGTCCGAGCACGGCTGGCGGAGCTCGGACAGGCGCTCTACAAGCAGTGGCAGTGGCAATGGCGCGAGCGCTTCGATGATCAGTGGGAGGTGGCTCAATGGGCCATCGAGCAGTTTCTACATATGGACGAGGCGAAGTTGCAGGCGAGGTAGCTCACCTTGTAGAGTCCCTCGAGCGAGTATAGATGCTACCATAGCTATGTTCATAGCTGTTTAGCCTCGTCTTGCTCCGTTTCGTGGCATGACATCCGGTCTCGCGCATGTGTCTTCCGCACAGACGGGATACGGTGATCGAGTATGCAGTCGGCAATGTGTGAGAGCTTTTCGGAGCCTCTATCGGATGCAATGGCTATCACGAGCCAAATTCAGTCCTGCGACACAACTCGAAGCCTCATATCTACTTGATTATATAGTCATAGTATCAACTTGCGCCGCCCTCATATGCTCAAACAAACCATGTTGCTCTCCCAATCCATACGTCAAGGTCATTCGTTGGAATACCGACGAACTATCATCGAGATCAAGCTCAAGCTAATGTCGTGAAAACGAAATGTCACAGAAAGTAGCGTCAAAACATGCACGTGACATACCAGGGAAATAATGTCATCGAGCAGGTGTGCCTGCCCGACCGACATCCCGAGAAGGCCCTGATATTCTACATTCACGATATGCACATGGAAGTGATCTAGAGCTCAATCAGCTTTCGACGCCTCGACAGCAAGCGCGAGACACTCACAGTATGAGGGCTGATAATGCACATACATTCTCAACGAGCCGGGGTCCAAACCCCATTTTTCCTTCACGACCCTCACCGCTTCTCTGCGTATGCTCCGCAACATCCCTACATGGCTTTTGTTCAAGTCTCGCATGCTGCGGATTTTAGGCGAGGTAGCGATTGCAACTAGGTAGAGCGACGAGACGGTCGTGAGATCCCATTTCATGTCCGGGAGCAGGACGTAGCCATGGTCAGGGGATGCATCTCGGTGAAGGACCTTGTCGACTTCGGACCGGCCCTCGAGGATATCCACGACCCTGTGATAAGTAAGTGAGCAAAGACCGTCGCCACGCCTGTCTCGCCAGATGCCTCACCATCGCGTACGCGCGCTTGGAAACGCTTCGATGTACGGCTTGACGATGCTCTCGTACAGCGCGGGAGTCTCGTGGACCATCAGCACTTTCTGCGTCGAGTACTGCGTACTTTGTAAGCACCGCGCGAAGGACTTCGGGATGTCGTAACAGACCCACTTTACGGATGTGTACATCAGTCGCAGGGCATATGACGTTGATTTTGACGTCGGGCCTCTCCCGCGAAGGCTCTAGCCAGCCGAGCAGCCACGTATACTACACAAGTATGCGCCGCAGGTTAGCCGCCATGCGTGGGCACAAGCGGAGGACGGGTGCAAAAGCGCACGATGTCGTTGTTCTCGATGATTTGGCAGTCTCGCACGAAAGACGAGAGGAAGGATTCGGCTTGCTGTGAGGACAGGGCGGTCTTTTCGATGCGCACGATTGCAGTCGAGCGGGTGTCTGGCCCCGCGTCATCAGCGCCGGGGAAGGTGCCCAGAAGGGTGACGGCGTGGGTGATGGGATCTATTTGTGGTAGACGACTAGTACGTACGGTGCCCCATGGTGGATCATATGGCGTGCTCACCTTCGTGCAGAACACGGTCCAGCTTGAACGCTCTCAGGGAGGCTATGTTCTCCAGTCGAAACACGGCCATTGACGAAAGATCTTCCAAGGTCCACAGGCTTCCCTGCAACGAAGCCGGGGGTATATGTCAAGAGACCTCACGCGTGATCGGGCGAGATAAGGGTTCGGGTAAGCTGCCTCCAGAACGATACTGTATGTTCTCCTTGGACGAGGTTTACCAGAGTACGCGAGGGCCGACGCTGTACAGGCGGGTAGTTCGACTGTGGCGGCAGGGAGGAAGAGATCTGGTAGAGATCTGGGGTCAAGGCACGTGCAGGTGCATCGATCGGGGGGCTTGGCAGAAAGGCCGCATTGAGCGCTCCCAGCTTCGACTGAATCGAGTGTGTACTTGCAAGCTGACCTTGTTCTGACCGGTCTCGGGACCGACTGGGCGGGTTTCATGCGCTGCTCAGCACTGGCTTCGTGTTTCCTACAGCATAACGAGCGCCGTGTGAGGCCTTTTGTTCAATTGATTCAGCGCTGCTCCTAGACCGCGCCCGTCATGTGGCTCCGTAGGACCGTATCATTCTCCATCCCTGTACTAGGCTCGGAACGATGAGGAGTATCCCCACAGGTCCCCACCGTCTTATCTGGTTCTTGTAACGTATCACCATCTTTTCTCATGAGCAACCCAACGTTGACGCTAATGTACACATACATGCTGTGCCGTTGGCGCCTTCTGAAGTCCGAGTATCTGGCCTTCACGTCGGATGAGCGATATGATCGCCTATCCCGCCAATCGTAGAGTGAGGCTGCAGCGGTGGGCGCGTTTTGTGCAGCCTGTGCTAAAAACACGAGATCGTCTAGACTGCCAGCCCCATCTTCCCTGCACACTGTCAGAGATAACCCACGACAAGGATCGGAGCGTCCCTCTTCCGGGCTTATATGACACTCGGAGGTTGCCTTTGACCGGCTTGCGGCTGTCAAATCCCCATCCCTAGTCTGATTCGAGAGGTGGTCCGTCCCTTGAGGCTGTCACCTGTCGCACCAACTTGTACCTTCCCTGCGCCGATAGCCCCGCGGCCATTCATCCGCGCTCGCCGAGTTTCAAGCCTTTGGCGCCTGCCCAGCCCCTCCCAATCAGATATATATAACCCTAAATCAGTCATTTATATCAACCCGACCCTCCTCCCGCCCTCCCAGCACCCGCCCGCCCCTTTACAAACATGTCTATCCCTCAGCACACCCACGCCGAAGGCAGCTGTCCCGTTACGGGAGCCTCCCCATCATCAGAGCATGCCTTCTGCCCCGCCCAAAAAGGTGATAGTCGCTCTCCATGTCCCGCACTCAACACCCTCGCCAACCACGGCTACCTTCCCCGCGACGGCAAATGCATCACGCCACATGTCCTCATGCACGGCCTCCGAAAAGGCTACCACCTCTCCGCCTCACTCTCCTGGGTTCTCGTTCACGGTGGCTTCTATCTCCTCGGCCAGCGCCGCAAGCGCATCTGCCTCCACGACCTCTCGCGGCACAACTGTATTGAGCACAACGCGTCCCTTGTGCACCCTAATGTTCATTACCGCGACGAGTACGCGCCGATCGATGTCCACCAGCATTTACTCGAGGACTTCATGGCCTTCGCGAAAGATGGCGAGCTCATGACGCCAGACGACGTTGCCGCCGCCCGTGTATGTCGAGAGGCAGAGCGCGACGGCAAGTTGGACAGGCTGCACGCCGAGATCGCCCGCGGCGAGATGGCGATCGTCCTTCACCTCTTCAACAACCCTTCACTGGAACTTGAATCCGTCGACCCCTCCGCTTCCTCATCCTCGTCCTCTCCATCTCTCTGGTCCAAGCTCAAGCGCGCCATCTCGCCGAAGAGCGCACGACCACAGAAGCCGCTCGCCCCCCTGCCCGGCGTGCCCCTCGACATCCTCCGTGTCTGGATGCACGAAGAGCGCCTGCCGGACGGCTGGCGGCCCTACCACAAAACAGGCCTTCTGCACGTCATCCAGATGTCCTCGCGTCTGCGCGACGAGATGGCCAAGCTGGCGAAGAAGGAGCCGGCGCTGCTGCTCGCGGACAGAAAGCGGGTCGCGGAGAAGGAGGAGGAAGCTCTCGTGGAGGCCATCGCGGTCGCAGAATCCCTCTCGCCAGCGCTCAAGATCGTCACGCCCGAGGTCGAGCAGGCCGAGTTCAACATCACTCTGGAGCAGGGCGCTGTGGGCGACTTGCCGCTCAGCGAGCGCGCGCTGAGGCAGACGCCGTCTCTGGACTCGACTGCCGTGGAGACACCATCGACGTCCATGACGCGCGAGAGTTCCGAGGCCCCGCTCACGCCCACCGACTTCATGACACCCACGATTGTCGAGCTGCCCTTGCCGGAATCAGATTCGCCATCCGGGTCGTCTTTCCTGAAGGACAAAGAGGTGCTCACTATCATCACCGAGGTGCAACCGTCGAAAAACGTTGGACTTGCCGAGGAGGAATACGAGGAGAATTTCGACAGCGTCATGGAGATGCCCAGAGCAGTCGCTGTGGCATGTTAAGTGGGGTTTTGTGTAACTTGTCGTCAATTGTTGTTACTTTATAGCTGCATTCATTGCGTGTATGTGTCCGTTGCTTTCACGTAGATTACTCGTATCATTACTGCGCTCTCATGCTCGTCTGCTCTTGTCACTTACCTGCTACATATACCGCATCACCATCATCGTTCTGGAATCAATGGAATGCATTTCTGTGGAACTGTTGTGCATATTAATGAGTGAAACACGATCAGCAGCGTAAATGAAGACGTCCAACGCCGATATTCGATGAAGATGCCTGATGAATGATAGATGGATCTGAGTTTCTCTGAACTGAGTCATCAGATGAGTCTCGAGAGCAGTCTTGGTAGATGTAGATAGAAAAGTGCAGATCCCAGTAGGTCGAGAAGACGAGAACAGAACGGCGGCCCGTCGCGATACTTCATAAGCGCTGACACGAGTACTGGACGAGCGCGTCATACACGTGATCGTCTCGCATGTTTTTTCGCAGCCCACCCTAAACTTCCTCCCTATATAAAGGCCTCCCCGTCTTTGTGGTTTCCTCAGAACATACTCAGCTAGGATCTATTTTATAGGTACTAACTCGAGTCTCGCATGTTTACACATGCCACATCCTTCAAATCCAGCCGATGACTATCGCACCCGCTCGTTATACCGAGAACATGTCTGCCCTTTGGGCGGACTCGAGGACGTTTGGTTCGCAGTTCTGCATCGCTCTTGGGTGGTGTGGACAGTGAACCAGCGAGTCGGGTGTTTGTCTGATGGATTCTCTTTGTATATATTATGTGATGTGCAATATATATGCATTTTCATTAGGTTATTATGCCAGTATGTTCAAGCCCAAGTCTTATGATCAATTGTCTTATAGGTAATAACTAGCAGTCTACCCGTGCCGATGCACAGCAGAATATTGGTGTATTGATTTTGACAATTGTGACTGGAAGGAATTGACTGTGGATATTTTGAATTCATATGACCAACTCTCGAACATTTCATCTATCTGAATTCAATAATGAGTACAGGCAATTTAGTTACTACTGCCAGTGGTAGCCACACCTGACAAAATATACTGATAGGACCTCGTGACCAGTAATCCCTATTGATGATCACCTTTTGCTTGTGCTCATCCACAGGTGAGGGAGTCCTCACTTTTTTGAACTTGAAATTGCCAAAGTCAAATTTCAAACCAGTACACCTAGAGTATGGCGGAATCTTGCTACTGTATGTACTCAGGGACCCTGCAAGTTTTAACATGTCCAATACCATAGACATCAGGCCAGCATCTTCTGAATAGCGAGGCATGCCATCTACGTTTGAATTAGCAGTACTTAGTGCTCAAACGGACACTGAAATCCTGTTGCTGGCAGTGCTGAGACTCGTGCATGGAGATCCCAAGGACGGTGTACATATGCCATACACATAACTGGGAAGCACTGCAGGCCACACGTGAACTGTATACACCATTGGAGAATGAGTGAGATCTGAACATGGATGACATGCACGAGGCACGCATGTCATTATAGTGTTCTTGAACGTGATTGAGCTGTCTTGAGACATAGGCTTCGTGCCGCGGGCAGTATCTGACAGAGAACCTCCGAACGCAGACATGCAAGCAAGCTACGTAGTGTGCATGTGAGGATAGCGTGCCCTTGAACACGGAGATCGGAGAGTCGACGGAGACACATCAGGAAAAACACTTTTGCTCTAGGTTCACCTGGGTCACTCTGGCAGACCTGAGATTTCTCAGGTTGTCTCAGGTCATCTCAGGTTACCCCAGGTCAACTTGAGTGGCTTTGAGATTTGACACATCTCTTACTCAATGATTTTGTGTAATTTTGCACTCTGAACCATGTCACAATATTTGCAGACAGTATGGTATATAAATGTATCCAACCATTTACACCAAATGTAGTGGTTTGTCAATTGAATGCTAAGCCATTCACTTTACCAGTAGTGAAAACTATTACTAACAAATATATCATAGAATATGAGCAGTATGAAGACAGAACAATTTTTCTCCACCAGCAATCTGTGCTTAAGACGTCTGAGAGTAGAATTGTTCTCATAATAGAGAATACAAGTGGACAAATAGTTACTATGAAAAAGAGCAATGATAAGGTGGTATTGACACAGTATAGCACTTAGAATATGTATTCTGTACATTCTAATTGATACAAAAGACCAGATCCAGGGATAGAATGAGCAATATTGAGGTAACAGAGGCTTTAAATGTAAGAAATGAGCGTGTTATGATGCACTGGTTAAAGGTCATGTGACCTTCCATATAAGGAAGCGTGCCCCGGCACGCTTCCTTATTGGGAAGGTCACATGACATTCACATGATCTGCCACGTCTTCATTCCACAGCAGTCACTGCGCTCATTTCTCTTCTAACTCCTTCACTCTCGCCTTTGCTGTCCTGCTGTCACTTCTACTTTGGCTCCCTCTGGTCTATTTATCTCTTCTCTAATCTTCTGGGTGCTCATCTGGTCTGTTGCCTTACTTATACTATCTAAGCTATCTCTGGGCTGGCATGAGGAGTAACACTTCACAGGACTGGTTGGATGCTGTTGACCTGAAAGGCGATATGTGTGTGTCTTCTTTCTTTATCTCCAACTATAGTCTTACTTATCAGTACTGACTATAGCCATACAGTGACAACACAAAGTAAGTCTACTCATCTTTTCAATGCTGATGCTGATGTATCACAGTGCATGACAGATATTACTTGTACTCAGTGTGCACGCTCTCTCTGTGAGAAGTTGTAGCAATTGGTGAGTGGACATGTCTAAGCTTATATTGATCTTCCATTCATACTTCAATCTCTCAGCTGTTCTTAAACTTCACAATTCTTTTCACCATCTGCCTATGCTCCAATTCTGTCTGAGATTGTAATGTGAGTAACTCTGTTTCTTTGCTTTTGAAGCTCTCATTACTGAAACTTATTATATCATATTGATAGTAATGAATGGTAAGTGCCTCGCATATTTCTCCTTCTAGTATTTCACAAATATATGTTACATTTATTTGTATCATATCTGTATTGTATTATATCTGAATATATTTATATGCTGTCTTTCATAAGTGTGAAATGAAGTGATTCCAAGGATATTGAGACTGAAATATGGTATATCCTGAGTCAACCTAGGACTGACCTCAGGTCTGACTCAGGTCAACCTGGGTTCCAAAACCTAAATAACTTTTCTCTGAGAGCAACCTGGGTTGCTCTGAGTGCTCTGAGTACTCTGGGTGCTCTGAGTGCCCTAGGGCAGCCTAGGTCACTCCTAGGTCAACCTAGGGCAAAAGGGGTTTTTCCTGATGCACCGGTACCGTCTGGCGTCCACAGCGTGCGCACTCCCAAATTGGAAGGCACCAGATTGGGAAATACAAACACGTGACTTTCCTAATCGGTCTGAGCTCATTTACTATAGAAGATAAATGTTGTGCCATTATTGAATGCATGATGTGATGGTAAGCATATGTAATCCTCTAATCTGGCCAGATTGAAGACTTAGACTGAACATCATTCAACCTGACAGGATTTCATAGGGTGAAGAAATTTCCAATACCACAACCTTGTATGGGGCCTTTTTGCTTGTTGACCTGCCTTGCATCCTATCTCAATGCATAGATGCCTGAGAGCAAATGGACCTTGTGAAGAAACTTCATCAGTGGGCAGAGCAAGGAGAAATAATCCTCAGCTGTATGGAAAACTGATGGACATGATGCACACAGCTGAAATCCTTCATGACAGGAAGGAGATCATTATCACTCCTGTTGGGTGATCCATTCTCCTGCAACAAGTTCGGTGTTGAGTATTGGTTCCTTGATATAGAGCAGTGTTCGCAAAGACCCGTCTAGACGGGGTTTATACCGGCGTTAGTCGGGTCTAGACGAGGGGTCAAGACGGCGACGAAGGGGTCTACGGCAGTCACCGGTGGCTGTTGGACAAGAGGCGTGACCGTCCCTCGGCCCGCTTACCACGTGACGAAAATGGCCTGCCCCGCCAGCAGAATCATATCACGTGCATTGACCCCGTCTAGACGGGGGTCATAGACCCTGTCTATGGCCTTGGGGTCTAGACGGTCAAGGCCTATTGACCCGACCTTTCGTTCACTGATATTCCAAATGACCTGTCATTTGGTTATCAATCTATGTACGGTGAGGGGATTTTACGTAAGGGCTCCACTCTGCTGCATCCGAAAGGTTTATCCGGCTTGCGTAAGCGTCGTCCCCAGTCTTCCTCCTGGTTTCTCCTTTGTCCTCGTCGTCGCTCGCCATCTCCCACAAGGATGATACTCGCTACCCTTCTCGTCGCCTGCGTCGTCGCCTCACTCGGCTCACATGTTGATACAGTCATACGCCTCTTGTGTGTCTATTATTTTGCATAGGCAGGTCTTGTTGCCCATGCTCCTACATCATGCCTTGCGGTTCTTATTGCAGGCATTTGTTTTGCGATCAGTGCTTTGCACGTTCACTACTGTACGCCGACCGGGCCTGTTCCTCGGTTTACTCGTGTCGTGCTTGGTGGAGGTAGTGATTGTTCCAATAAGATTCAGTGGTCTATGTTGTCTGCGTGCACTGTGATCTCGTTGCCGTTGTCAGAGTGAACACCCCTATTGTATTGTGGTACAGTTAGGCCCTACTTGGCTGCGCAGCTTTGCGAGACCGGCCCTGCCAAATTAAAAGCAGACGCTTGGAGTCTGGCGGATGCCGAGAAAGCATCCGCTTTCAATTTGGCAGGGCCAGTCTTCCCAAGCTGCGCAGCCGAGTAGGCCCTTACTGTCCTCCCTGACCATGTGAACTCTGGTGGTGATTCTTGGTTGGCTGTTGTGGATGTCCTTCTGTCTGTATTGGCCCCACATCTGCCATCTCACTCCCTGGTTCCCTTGGTTTGTCTGCATAAGCTGAAAAGGGAAAACCATCTACACCGGAGCTTGGAAAATTTGGCGCACCGGGCTGGAATTGGTTGCTATCTCCATGCTTTTTGTCGGTCCAGACACTTTCCAGGAGCACGAGTTGACCGACAAGAATGTGATTGTGATATGATCCTGATGTGAGATCAATGTATGCACAACGACTTAGATTGAATAGGGTAGATTCGGGCAACGATACTCATCCCGAACAGTTGTGGTTATTCTGGGCTCGGATTGCCGCTCTATCTCTTGTATACTACCAAAAAAAAGGCCTGCGGGTCACAAAAGGCTTTGCCACCAATTGCATACCGTGCGAATCAGATTAGAGGTCATTTGGTCCTGGGCGGGCGGAGCAGCGCCATCTCCCCACAAGTAGAGGGGGAAAGTAAGGATTACCCCCGGGCCTTGGTCTCCTCGTCCTCGGATAACGCAAGACAGAGTGCACCCCACTTATCGTGAAGCTGGGTGATTTACTTTATGGGACACTCCAAAATATCGTGCTTGTCTTCCGTATCCATTGCATCGACAGTAGATGGCCAATCGGTCCACCTGAGAGGACTAGCTGTTGAGAGCGGTGGAAGGAGCTCAAGTACTTGCAATTGGACGCGCACGATGAAATCTCCAGATACCCTTTCACGTGACGCAGACGTGGCGGCTGCCGGATTGAGAAGAAGCTGCCAAGTTCAACTCGACCAAAGCTCATTGAGCTGCTGTCTTTTGTCCTTTCTCGTCTCAAGCCGTCTATCTCTCCTGCACTTGCTTCACTTTATCCGTATTGTCCTATATCTATATTCATCTTTGGGCTTGATAGCTTGCTGTGATACCACTACGAGGATGTTCCTGAGGTGGCCTATCCTCGTACCGTGTCTCTTTGTTGTTCTCCTTTATGGTGCCAACGCAGACCCAAATGCCGGGTCATCATCCCTCTATCCTCCTGGTCTACTACCTTTGATCAACCGCGCGAATGCGCTGCTGTCTACTGGACAGTTTAATGATGCAGCGAAGGCTTATTCTGAAGCAATAGGTCAGTTTTAACACTTCAACGTCTGTATTTTGCCCGGACTATATGGCACACTTGATGCGTCTATGAAAGGGGAGGAATGGGTTAGCTGCTTCTTGCTCCGCACTGTGGGTTTTCGACGGTTGGTGCACATGATGGGGACCCTCGGGTCTCGTGAAAGGCTTGTCATTTGGTTTGTTCGGAGGCCGCAAGGATACCCTCTGCATTTCATCGTTAGTTTTTTGATTCTCCGACTACTGATGCTGGTTGTTTGACTGACGCAGTTGTGAAATATACATCTGTTATGGATCCTTCTCTTCTCACCTCAACGTGTTGTCTGCTAGTATTTTATCCATCGGTTGGCCGCGTTACTGATGAATTTTGAACTGCAGAACAATCACCTGCGGACTATCTTCTTTATTACAAACGTGCGACTGCTTACTACTCTCTGAGTCGACACCCCGCAGCCCTCGCAGACTTCGATAAGGTGCTAGAACTTACCTCGAACTCGTTTGACAAGGCGTATTTGATGAAGGCACGCATCCTCGCGAAAGAAGGTCACTTTCCTGAAGCTCGTGAAGCGATCAAGAGATACACTTCCAGTGTCAGGGATCAGGACGCACAAGAGGTGCTCTTCTCAATTAGTGAGGGTGAGCTCGCAGCGAAAAAGGCGGGACAGGCCCTTCGGGCAAAGTTATGGACGGCATGCGTCGAGGCGGCTTCGACAGCGCTCAGTACTGCTTCACATTCTGCGGAATTGAGGCAGCAACGAGCAGATTGTGCGCTGGCGTCGGGGGACATTGAAGGTGCAGTTGGTGATCTGACGTAAGTGGTCTGCTGCGGGAACGTTTTCTTGGACCTGTCTTCATTCCTCTGGACAGGCGTCTGACGCATTTGACTACTCCACATACCTCCCTTCTCATGAAGATATTCCGACTCTCTTATTTCCTGGGTCCCTACTCAGCCGGTGAACAATCGCCTGCATTGTCTACTCTCAAGCAGTGCTTACATTACGATCCCGACTCCTCGGAATGTCTTCCTGCCCATCGTCTTGTGAAGTCCTTCGATAAGTCCTTCAAGAATCTCGAGAAACACATTTCTGCTGAAGACTGGCGCGCTGTCATCAATCTTCTTTCCTCCCAACCAGGTGGTAAAGACGGATTCGCAGCGACCTTCGATGCAGCGCTTGACAAGCACACAACACGGGCAGCGCTTGATCTTTCTGCTTCCATTCCCGTCCTGGCGGCGAAACGCAGTTCCCCTAGGCGTGAAGTGATCTTGCGTGCAATGTGTCGGGCCTACACGAAGTTAAACGAACCAAAGAAGGGCGAGCGCTGGTGCGATGCACTTCTTGAGATGGATGGGTTGCAAGACGACGCCGACGGCTTGATCGGTCGAGCGGAGGGCCTGATGATCAAGGAGGAATGGGAAGAAGCTGTACGCACGCTTGAGCGGGCGTTCGAGGCGAGTGGGCGTTCGAATCGCGAGGTCAGTCAGAATGGAAGTTAGAACACGCTGAACTAGCATTTTACGCTGACAATCGATATGTACAGATTCACCAGAAGTTGCAGAAGGCTCAGAAGCTTCTCAAGCAGTCTCGTCAGAAGGACTACTACAAGGTGCTCGGTGTTCCTCGGGACGCTGATACTAAAACCATCAAGAAGGCTTAGTAAGTCCTATTGTTTGTTGATCACGAAGGGACGCTGAGACTGTATGTAGCCGGAAAGCGGTGATGAAAGCGCATCCGGACAAGGGTGGTAGTGAGGCCAAGATGGCTGCAGTCAACGAAGCTTACGAGGTGCTCAATAATCCAGGTAAGCATTGTCACTTCAGCGTCCCCCAGATAATATTTTAATAATTATTGTCTAGAACTTCGTCAACGATTTGATAATGGTGACGATCCCAACGATCCGACTTCATCACAGGGCGGACATCCCTTCCCAGGTGGCGGCGGTGGCGCTCAATTCGCCCAATTCTTCCAGCAGGGCTTCCCCGGCGGCTTCCAGTTCCACTACAGTCATGGTCGGGGGCATTAGAGTGCACATCGGCGTGATACTTTCATAACTCGAATCGCCAGGAACCGTTTATGTTCCGTCCGTTCGTCCGCTCATTTTTTGTCCTCGTTGCATATTGAGCTGTGCTTGGCATTGTATACAAGCTGTATCATTGTGTTCTACATTATGTTTTGCGTTGTTTCTACATTTCGATGCAGCTTGTGCATCCCTGTTCTTCTGGAACGTATGCGCACTTTTCAAGGGGTCCATTTCAGTGATCAGGCTGCCAGGTTACTACACTACTGAACATGACATGTTGATTCAGGCCGAAGGAAGCGAATAGGCACGAAACATCTCGACCAGCCACTTGCTTTTAGACTACGGAGCCATTATTTGCGTCGAAAACCAAACAATGATAGGTAATGTAAAATTCACATTAGAGGACGCGTTGTACAATCTGACTGTCTGATGGCCAGAACTGTCAGTGCTTTCTCCTCTCGTGTCATCCATGGGTGCAGCCTGCTGTACATCGATCTTGTGACAGCTCATGCGTCCGTGAACCTTCCAGGCAATTTCACTGCTGACGCTATTTTCGAGGCAGTATCAATTGCAACGCGTCTTTGGCGTTACTATTGCCATGTCTGTAGGCTGACAGTATAAATGCTTGAATGTATACGATCCAGAGACTGACTGCATAATGGTCTTGCCGGGCTTAATAGGTAAAGCTCTCGACATACACCCCAACTCGCTACACAGTGAAACTTTGTCGCATAGTCCACAAATTACAAAAATCTTGGAAGAACATTGAACTAGCTCAAGTCGCTCTTCGTGAAGTCCTTCCAACCTATTACTCTGCGACTAGGCAGCTCACAGTCGACATTCATGCACTTCCCCATGGGCGCTTCGTTCACCGTCTTTCTTCCGACGAACCCTTCTTCGGCGTCACTAGGAATGCCATGCTATCAGCAGATAGTATACACTGATGAGGAATTCCGCAGGGGGCTGTCATACTTCACAGAACCCGCAAAAACCATATCAGTCTGGACCTCCATGTTATCTCTGTGCACGGCACGAATCGAAATTTCCGATCACGGTGAGAAAATAGTCGCCTGTTGTAACTCGTGACGTATATTTCATGCGTCATGGGTTCTCTAAGGAGAGATGTTTGGTTCGGATGTCCTAATCCCCATGACTGCTGCTGGGGCTCAGAGCCATCTAATGACATTCGGAGTCAGGGTTTTATGCGCAGCTGCAGCTATCCGAGGGTAACTTCTGCGAATCCACGCTCTCTCCGGCCCTGATTGGATATGTACTCGAAACTGCAGAGCTCCCCGGTGTAAGGAGTAAGCAGGCCATCGGTACGGAGGGAAAACGGAGCACAGCCCCAAATACGGTCAAACTGTATATCAAATGGTCATGTCTCTGCGCTTGAATAAATAGCTAGGCGAGTGGAGGGCGTTCATAGTTGTGGCTAGCAACTCTACGCCCTTGAACACCCTCCCTTGACATCTCACCATCTGTCGGCTCCAATGCCTGCTCTCACAATATCTCCTCCTTTTCCGGACGACGTTGCGACTCATCCGCTACTCGTCATTGACTACGCACTTCTCAAGGCAGGAGATGAAGAAGAAATTGCAATGCTTTGGAAAGCCGCCACTGAACTGGGCTTCTGGTAGTAAGTCTAACATTTTAAACAGACGTGTTGCGACCCTGCTGATGTGGACAATATCTATCTCATAGCTTGAAGAATCACGGTGCCGATGAGGAGGTCAATGATATGTTCGATATGGGAGCCGAAACGATGGCGCTTCCGCTCGAAGAGAAGATGAAATTTGAGCAAGGAGATGATGGAATGTCCTTCGGGTGCGGGCGCATCCGATCTACAAAGACTTCGTCTAATTGCGACAGGTATAAGGCAGCGGGTGCTAATGCTACTGATGAGACAGGTGCATTGGACACAGTAGAGTTCATCAATGTCTCCAAGGACGATGCTCTCGCATGGCCAGAAACGGTGCATCGCACTTACCCGTCGACCGTGAATGCTCGCATGGAGTCAACAATCACGCCATTCATTCGCAAATCGCTCGAAGTGAACAGCACATTGTTAGCTATTTTCAACAAGAAGCTTGGACTTCCTGAAGGAACCCTCGCCAAGAGACATTTGCTTGATGAGCCTAGCGGTAGCGAGGCGAGATGCATCAAGAATCCCCCTCCAGCTGGTGGGTTTTCAGAGATGAAGGCTGCCCTTGGGGCCCACACCGACTTCGGTTCCCTGGTGAGCTCATTCTCTTACCACACCAGATGACGCGTTGATCAAGCAAACCAGTCCTTTTTGCATAATCGCCTTGGCGGGTTGCAAGTCATGGTCCCGGGGACGGATGAATGGCAGTATGTCAAGGTAAAACGACTATGGTGATCTTGTGCATGATCACGACTGACGCTCATCACAGCCGATTCCTGGCCATGCTGTCTGCAACCTCGGCGATGCTATGGCCATATTTAGTGGGGGCACTCTTAGGTCCAACCTACACCGCGTCGTGTCAGTGGGCGGATCCCTGATTTTATCCTTCAAACAAATTAACCTACTTCACTAGCCCGCCGCCTGGTGAACAGTCCAAATATGAGAGGTGGTCGCTTGTATTCTTCACAAGGCCGGGGAACTCGGTTGTTCTTGAGGCTCTGGGCAGCGAGAGCCCCATGATTGCGGATGCTGTTTCGAACGCGGTGGATGCCAGCATCTATCGAAGTGGTCAGACCGCAAGCGCTTGGTTTGCGAGGCGGATCAAGAACCAGAGGACGAGGAACCAGAAGGTATGTCGTATACTCTATACGCGAATGTCGCAAATGCACTGAGCGCTATGATTCAGGGAGCGGAGACTTGGCGCGCCAGCCGTGGAACAGAACATCGTCCTTTGGCTGCCTAGATGTCTCATGGACTGTCTTTCCACTTGTAGTAGTAGAACGCGACGAGGGAGCGAGAATGAAGATAGTTGAACTCTTATTGTAATTTTATTTTCCCCATTCTGACCAGCTTCTTGACATGGCGCCAGCGACATGATCATCCTGAGCGACCATAATACGTCTCGCTTATGGCCAATCCGATGGGATCAGAATCATTGCTTGATCCTTGGAAATATATTACGCTCAAGAAATCAAAAAAGGGTACTTCTTTGCTCGCTAGGCGAACTTTTATTTTGGACAGTCTCAATCATTCAGACCAGCAATATCACAACTCATCATGCAACGTGTTCTCATGATGCTCACCGACGGTAGTCGATCCTGCCTAATTCTCAAGCTTCAATCCAGTGAACGCAATTATGTCGCAAAAGTGAACATACCAACGTGGCTGATGCCCAGTCCTCGGGCCGGGCACTCATCTCAAAGATGATCTCGCCTCCAGACGCGATCTGCTCGTGTTTGATTATAGGATTGTACAAGGAGTCTCCGTTGACAGTAAGACTCTTCACATATGGGTTTGACGGACCGCCTTGCGAGGTGATCACCAGGGGGCGTGCCGCACCCGGGAAATCAATCGTCACTTTGTCGAAGAACGGCCTAAGAAATCATCAGTTACGGCGAGACATATACCGCCAAATTAGGGTGGACATACGTGCCGACTACATACTCTGCCGCCACAGGGTCGACAGGGTAGAAGCCGAGTGCACTGAAGATGTACCATGCGCTCATCTGGCCACAGTCATCGTTCTATCAGGTCGAACACAATCAGGGTTCTGTTTCAGCCTCTATAAGAGATAGGCACATACTCCAGACAACCCGTCCACAGTCGCGTTGTAATTTGCTTGAGCGACTTCACGGATGCGTATCTGCCCTTTTGAAGCAGCGCCTGCAAGTGCATAGAGGTACGGGATATGGTGAGAGGGCTGCGAATGCAATTATGAATGGCTCATTTCCACCGTTCGCTCCCACTGACCTCGTTCGTCTGGTCGTTGTGCCCTGCGAAATACTTGATGAATCTCTGTACAGATTGTGCACTAGGCGCTGCCACGCACCTCCGTCGAAATGCTCATCAAGAAACTCTACGAAGGACGCGTTCCCGCTTCGGCGCTGAATCAATCCTGGAATGTCTTGTATCACGTCGAATGTATACGCCCACATGTCGCCCTCAGTCCAACCCTGGTCCTGGCCAGCCCAGGTCCCGTTAGCATTGCGCGCCTCCATGAACCCCGTCTCGCTGTTGAAAATCGTGAAAGGCGCAGTCATTGCGCGGTTGCGGAAGTACGTCGCATTCTCAGTATATCCCAGCTCAGAAGCGAGAACAGAGACTGCGTAATCGTCGTCTGTGGGCGCACAGTAAGATTATTGGTGGGAGTCGCCGAAATGGAGAACACGTACATGCGAAGTCAAGAGTTCGTGAAGCCGCCTCGGAGTGGATATCGTTCGCTACCCATCCATTCTCTTCATACACAGATGACGTGCCAGCGCGCACCTCATATCCTACACCCTGTATATTCAAAGCTCTATCAGCAAAATTACTGACACATAGAGAATTCGATGCTGACCTCTTCGCGATCATAATATCTGTTTGAAAACCATGAAGGTCAGGCAAATTCAGCTTGAAAAGGTTATTGACAGCGAAGAACCCACGAAATCGTCCAATCATCGTAGGGCGGTACTGTCGCGTCCTTGTACACTGCGGCATAAGCGGTCTCGAGGTCAAAGCCTGTTATATTCTTTATGGCCGCCTCAGCGATCATTGAATCTGCGTGCGTGGCAATCTATGCGGACGCGATGGGTAGAGTGTGGGGAGATCGTGAACAAACAACAGTACCATGATGTTCGTCTCTGTGGATGGCGTGAACAAGAAGCACAAATCATGCAAATACGCTCAACCTACCAACGATGTTCTTCCACATAGGCAACCAGCCTCCCTGCGCCAGTCAGTATCACCAGCCCTCTACAATTACATTGATAAAGCAGGGCACACACTTCCTCATAATCTTGCAGCATACTCCGTATCATTCCAGGAACGCGCTCTGGCGCCAGAAGGATCAGCCATGCCCATTCTGCACGGTAAATGTCCCAGTTCGAGTAGCCGCTATATGAATCTCCTTCGTGCACAGCGTTATCGTATCCGGAATAGTACCGACCACCCTCGTGCTGTTCGTACGGGTACTATGGATCCACATTTCAAAATGTCAGCCTGGACCATTATCGCTTGATACCACGCACCTGCAGCGTGTGGAATACGCTGGTATAGAACGACTCCCTCTGAGCCGTACTTGCACCTTCGATCCTTATCCGTCCGAGCTTCTCCACCCACGCCTGTCGCGTCTCGTATGCTGTCTGCTCCAGCGTCTGCCCATCCGGAATCTCATCGTCCAAATTGGCACGCGCCTGCTCTTCCGAGATGAAGCTCACGCCCACCCTGACATGCACCACACTCGTCCCCTCCGGGAACCGCGCAAACCCCGAGAGCAGTGGACCCTCTCCCTGGACCGCACCCTCAGACAGTGTGATGACACTGGAGTCAACAGTCCCCTGAGTCACGCCATACGTGTCGAATGGCACGTCGAACCGTGCACAGAAGTAGCCCGCCCAGCCGGGCGCATTGTTGGGTCCGAGAATCTGGTCCTGCCGCTCAGGATTGCTTCCGCAGATCTCTTGCTGCGCGGGTAAGATGGACACCGAGCCAGGGGGGTAGATGACCCAGGAGCCGTTCGGGGAGGCTGGCGAGCCGGTAATGGATGGGCGCGTGGCTTCGAGGAGGACGTATGGGTCGGCGCTCGTGTCAGTGAAGGTGAAACGGAGGTGACCAACCCGCGACGCTGCAGGCCGACAAGAATATGATTGATTGAGAATGAATCAGTGAGTGATACACAGACGTACTGGCGCTCATCTCAGCCTTGATGACACCGCCGCCCTGGCTCGAAGGGGCAGACATCTCGACAGAGTAGTAACTGGGTGTTATAACCTCCTGTCTTCCAGATGTCTCATCAGTGACATATTCCAGCCCCCTGTCGGCGAACACGCTCTGCACGTCGCCTACACCAGGCGCAACAACGACCTGGCCACTCTCGCCCATCCATATGGCTGGTTGATGAGTGCCCTGGAAGCCATGTATGGTTGGGAGCGTGTGGTTATACGGTGTAACGGAGACATAGTTCTCTGTGGTCTGGGCGGTCCAGCGAGTCATGGCAAAAGGAGGGGCGGTGCTCGGAATCATACCGCCGGAGCCGTTGGGCGTATCACCACCATTGCCAATGAGCCTAACGACATGTCAGAATTTCATTTATATCAAAATAACTATGCTATATAGAACAGCGCACGACATCGCGGGGCGGGTATGACCTGAGAGATGATCGTGACGCCGCACTCGTCGCCCACGGGCGCCGCTCATGATGAACTGCTAAGGAGATACAGCACGCACGGATCTACTGCATCAACATCATCGCTCGGTGGTTGAGTAAACTCTGAAGGGGCCTGGAGTCTTGCAGTCACGAATGGGGCAAGGAGTGCAAGATGCAGCGTGGTGAACTTGACTCTCATTTTGACTGCGGCCCTAAGGCGTTGACAGGATCTTTAAATGTCCCACCAAGCAATGCAATTTGAAAGCTGACTGGTCACGTCGAGCACGGAGGTAGAACAGAAGGGTATAGAGACTGTTACAAGCAGCGGCTGGCCGTGTACCAAACGCGTCCGCGAACGACGCCACGCGCGCAAAGTCACCTGCCACGCCACGTGCCGAACCCCAGTCACGGGGATCATTCGGCTATCTGCGTCAGATCGGTACCAGATCCAATTCAGATTCTGAGATGAGTCCAGATCGGGCATTTTGTTCGCTTCCGCTCCCCAAGACCACTGTACCTCTAGTGTATCCTCGCCCGCTCCCGCCATCTCTGCCCCACATAACTCCTACAGCGACTTCTGTGAAATATTTGCATTCGTTTGTTCTATCTGCAGCAGGCAGCCATCGCGGACCGCTCAATACACAGGTCGCGGACCGTCGCGAAGCTCACAAGTCTCCTGACATTCCCCATATGACCTTTCAAGGTTGCTAATTTCTGTTCACACCCACACGCGCCCTCGTGAATCTCACTCGGACTCTCATGTTGCAGTTCAAAGCGTATACAATCATGCATAAAAGCAACTTGTCCATCGTTCGTCTGGATCGAAGGCGCTTCATCCTGCACTGCGACACACTCCCGCGATGGGTTTCCGCGTGACTGTCGTCACATGCCTTTTCCGATTCCTGCTGGTCCAGTTATTCCTCGTTGTCAATTCGGATACTTCAGCCTCATATAACGGTCTTCGTGACGATCTCCACTTTCCGCTGCATGCCCGAGCAACGAACAAGGATGGCTCCCTGCCGATCTACAAGAATCCCGATGCCTCTATTGAAGACCGCGTTCTCGACCTTCTGCCGAGGATGACTTTGCAGGAGAAGGTTGCTCAGATGTACGTTGAAATTGACATCTAAACGTCACTGGCTTTAACGGACTTTTAGTATTCAGGGCGATCTCGACGGATGGATGAATTTGACCGATCCCAACGATGACACGAAAATTTACAACGAGACGGGGCTGGTATGTCCCTCTTCTTCACGTATCATCTTCTAATTCTCACCTCGATCACTTGATCCCACATATCCTTCTGATCATACGCGTCTTCTCTTTTCTTGAACTCAGATCGAGGAGCTCACGTACAAAGCTGGTGCTATCTGGGGAGGCTACCTCATGCCTTGGGACAAGTGGATCTACGGTATCACTATCGGACAGCGCTACCTCATGGAGAACACAACACTCGGCATCCCAGCTATCGTCCAAAGCGAGGGTGCATATTCTTTTCCATCATTTGTCCTGTATCTATGCATCAGACATCATTATGCTCATTATGAAGCCTTGTCCTCTAGGTTTACATGGCTTCACCAACAACGGCACCACTTGGCCTTCTCCGATCGGTCTTGCAGCATCCTTTAACGCTCCTCTTTTACAAGCCGCCGCCGCCACCATCGGTGCTGAGGCTGAGGGACTTGGCTTCTCGCAACTCTTCGCTCCCGTCTTGGACCTCTCTAGGGAGCTTCGCTGGGGCCGAGTGGAAGAGAACTACGGCGAAGATCCGTTTCTGTATGCACTGATTGCCATCTTAGAAAATGGGTAGCGCGTATTGATCAATGGCGATTGCAGCACAGGCGAGATGGGCCGCGCATATGTGACTGGAGTACAGCTTGGTACGCGGCGCAACACAAGCTCGACGGCTGTCGCACGTATCGCGGCTACGTGCAAGCACTTTGCGGCGTATGGCTCTCCTCAAGGCGGACTGTGAGCACCGCTTCTCTTGATTGTGTTGTTCTTTCCCTCTCGTAATATCTTGGCCTTTTCTCCCCTCGTCGTTTCGCATTTATTATATATCTTAACAAGCGCATACCCAGGAATATCGCTCCTGTCTCCGGTGGTGAGCGCGAGCTGCGCACTTACTACCTCCGCCCATTCGACCGGGCTTGTGCCAGCATCAATCCTGAGTTCGACGGTGGAAGCCGCGCACTAAGCTTGATGAGCGCATACGCGAGCTACGACGGAGTACCTAGCGTTTCCAACTATCGTAAGTTCACATCGCACTTTACGCGAAAAGCTGAAGAATGGACCGATGATCATGGACTGTAGATCTGTTGACAGAAATTGTGCGTGTACCTTCCAATCCCTCCACCCTTGTCTGATCTGTGCATGCACCTAGCTTCGTGAAGAGTGGGAGTTCCCATACTTTGTCACCACAGATGCAGGCTCGGTCGACCTGCTCATCTCCACGCACGGAACGTGCGCTACACGTGAGTGCGCCGCGAAGGATGCGCTCGAAAATGGCATTCAGATGGAGATGGGAGGTGGGTCATACACGTATCTAACGCTGCCTGGTATGTTTGTCTACTCTCTCATCTGCAAATTGGGACACTCAGATAAACCCATGTCCACGCGCTGTCTTACAGATCAGGTCGCAGCCGGCACGGTTGATGTGAGCTACATCGACCAGACGGTGGCCACAGTGCTACGGACGAAATTCGCGCTAGGCCTCTTCGAGAGTGAGATCTTGAATGATTCATCCTGTTTCATTTATACTCAGTTCGTACTGCCTATCCCGCACAGATCCATATCCGTATGATGACTATCTCTCAACATTGCGTACGCCCGAGACTCGGGCTCTCTTGCACCAGATGGAGCAAGAGCAAATTATATTGCTCGAGAACAGGAACAACACACTCCCGCTCAGCAAGAATATCAGCTCCGTCGCACTGATTGGTCCTCAGGTCAATCGAGTGACGGTATGTTTCTCTGGCACGCCTCACTATTGCGAATGCTTACACGATTCCACCGCAGCTCGGAGATTACGTCTTTCACAACGCAACCCTCAATTGTCTCACGCCTCTTCAGGGCTTCACCGAACTCCTCGCAAATACCTCCGTCCAGATCAACTTCGCACAGGGTTGCGAGCTATGGTCGAACGACGAGTCGCAGTTCCCCGAAGCGATCGCAGCAGCTGAAGCCTCCGATGCAGCCATCGTCATGGTCGGGACATGGAGCTTGGACCAGACACTGCTTTGGGAACCAGGGACCAACGCGACGACAGGCGAACATGTTGATCTCAGCAGCTTGGCGCTAGTAGGCGCTCAACTACGGCTGGTGCAGGCAATACAGGCCGTTGGCAAACCGACGATTGTCGTGTTCGTGAGCGGGAAGCCTATCGCGGAGCCCTGGATTCAAGCCAGTGCGTGCTGCTATGAATTACGCTGATGGTAGTGAATACAAGTGTCCTGATGCTTAACCGCAGACGTGGATGCGGTTGTGCAGCAGTTCTACTACGGAGAACTGGGGGGCTTAGCAATCGCAGAGATAATATTTGGAGATGCTAATCCTTCAGGTAAGCTTTTTTCTACCTACCCGTTAATCCGGGTTCTTCGGCCCAACGATAACCCGTCCTTTGGAGGCAAGCTTCCTGTGTCATTCCCACAGAACGTTGGGACGTCACCCGCGTTTTACAATTATCTCAAGGGTGGAAGACCCGTTGACCCGGGTTACATAGCGCCGAACGGAACCCTAGTGTTCGGGCATCAGGTATGGTGCGACACATTGCGAATTGATCACGGAGCTTGTGACGATGGCATTACAGTACGTCTTGAATACGCCAGTACCGATCTGGAGTTTTGGACACGGGCTCAGCTATACCACGTTCACCTAGTCAGCCAACCTAGGTTTCAGAAGCACGCACATACTGACGCTATCTCGTCAACCCTTTGTAGTACGGACCTTGAGCTTTCCCCGGCAACAATCGGACCGTCGGACGATTTCGTTATCACCGTGACAGTCCACAACACGGGTGGAATCGATGGGAAAGAAGTCGTACAGGTCAGCGACCTGCGCTCATTGATATGATCGCTTACTGATCGTGGTCAATTCATAGGTGTACTTAACAGATGTCGTGAGCTCGGTTGTCACCCCAAACCAATTTCTCGCTGGCTTTCAGAAAGTGTTCATCCCGTATGTCATCAGATTATTCTTAGGCCCCACTGTTTCGTTAATCGCCGCATTTCGATAATAGAGCAGGCAGTTCAGAAACAGTGACCATCCAGATCAACTCAACTGAATTGGGGCTGTGGTCACTCGACAACGCTTGGGTCGTGGAACCAGGCGACTTCACCGTCAAGATCGGAACAAGTAACACAACTTATCTGAATGCAACTCTGACTGTGACAGAATGATGGCAACTCGGGCTCGCTGACAGCACTGGGAATATTCTACGCACATACGAAATGGATGAGACTGATGATGCCTAGCAGTAGTTCATGGACAATGTATCATCAGGATATAGTGTTCAACAAAGTAACAATTGGGCACCATTGTCCTGAGATCAGGGCACACGCGGGGTTGCTGTGTTACAAGAACTGGATATCGTGAATTATGTCAGCACAATCAGCACGAGGATGAATGAATTGGCCTTTTCAATTGAAGAAGCAACGTCACATACAGACTGTAGACTAGACTTGGGATGACATGGGCGGTTGTGTTTCTACCCACTGGATCATGCCGGACCCCATAGGAGCTCGTTTCTTCTTTGCAACAGGAAATATGCCGATGATGAGCAGCCCACATATCGTGAGCCAGCCGAGCCATGCGAATGCTGTCATAGCTGCGAGAATGCGGCAGGCTTCAAATTCGTAGCAGAAGGATAGGTTGGGCCAAATATTCTGAGGATAGTGTTTAGGTGCTGGCCATGCCGCAATACGTTGTCACGTACAGTTGCTATACCAGACCCGATCAACCACAGAAACCACAGCACGGCGAGGGCAATAACTTCGATGACGGCAGCTGAAATCTCCGATGAGGAGGGAATGATTCCTTTGTTCCATAGCCCGAGTCTGCATGGAGATCAACAACGTTGAGCGAACTTTCGAAGAGATCACTTGCATGAATGGGGCAAATCCAATTGCCAAAAGGGAGCAAACCAGCAGCTCCGCCACTACTGGATCTGTTAGAAGTCAAATGTTATGAAACCATTTAACTATTTTTCAGATACACTGACCATAGAAGTCTGAACCGTGATTGAGCGGATCTCCTTCGGGAAGGTGCAAGGTATAGTTCAGCCGCGCAGCGGTGAGAGACAAAAGAATCAGAGAGAACAACCACTGTGATCGTCGTGAGTCAGACAATGCTTTGACGACTTCGTCAAACGTCAAAACGGTTACCAGGATGATATACAGCGGGAGGCGGAAAGATAATGACTTCATCGTGATCCACACGACAATGAAATCTGAAACTACCAGAGCCAGCAGAGCAGAGACAAAAAAGAGTTGCGGGGAGTCTGAGACCCTTGACTACCGTGAAGATGCTGCTAGTATATGCATTATCTCCATGTTAGTTGTTGCCATGGTGCATACCTACAATCGAAGGTAGGCTCGGTAAAAGGTCCGATAGACGTGCCTCAACGAGGTGTCGTCGCTTTGTCATTGAGCCCCGTAAGTTCCAAAGCTGTAGCGTATATTGCTTAGAGTCTGAGCCCACATTGACAGTTGTTGTGCGGTGTCACTTTGCAGTCACTGCAGTCGGCCGCCATCAAGTATTCGTTCTCAATTCGAAATTTCATCTGTATCACGTGAATGACAACAGCGCGTCTCCTGTCGCGTTTTTGTCGTCGGTCCGCTGAAAGCGCCAACAGAGGACTCTGTCGTACAGTTACTATATGCCGTTCAGCAAAATGGTCAACTATCGGGCAAACTGACCCCCTTTTGGCGCTTCACAATAATCGCGCAGCGCTTAGACTGCTGACTGTCCTCGACGTATCGTCTGGTTGTTAAGTCCTCTGTAAGTTCCTCCGACTCGGAGTTTCGATGCTTCTGTGAATTCTATGCTCATTATGTGCTGTTATGTTTACACATTTCCGTTAGGTGAATACACTTCGCCTCGTCAAGAAGCAGGCCAATAGGTCCAACACCACTGTCAGTTACCACTTCAAATTCAGTCAGCGGCATCATGAATGGCATATCCACTGTGCGATTGATCCTATAAAATCGCCCGCTCTGCTTGTTTCAAAAAATCAACCTAGACTCTCCATCATGATGGAACCCTGCCAGATGCTGTCTGCGAACGCTGTACACCGTCTGAACGTCCGAACGTCAATGCTCCCTACTGTTCTATCGATCTTCCCCGGGCGGGATTCAAACTAATTTTTTGCGACAAGCCGTTTACCTCGGAAGGATATGACAATGTAGTCCGCATTGTTGAAGCCTTCAGCCGCGACAACCTGCGACAAAAGAAGGCGAAACAGCTCAATTTAACGGTAATCATTATATCGTATGCTTGTATTCCTCACCACTTCGACCGGCACTCATTGCATATCCAGTAAAATCAATCATATCTTAGACTAACCTCTGGAACCGTGTCACATGCTGCTCAAGCTTAACCTTCTAACGACTGGTGGCATCATCCGAGCAATTAATGCCCGCGTTTACATCTTGTATTCTTTCCCCAAATGCCGATTATGACATGGCGTCCGTCTCCTGGAAAGATTTCGCTGATTTGGCAGAGCACGAGATATTTGCTACTCGTCAGGTGGTCAGATTGCGTCCTGATATGATCGGTAAGTGCCTCTGTACGTCCATTCGAATATGCAGGGCAGTGACAATCGATGCGGTAGGACGGTACATGAGCGATGAGAATTAGACATCGTTGGACCGAGAGAAGAAATTTACACAGTGAAATACCGTTGGAGCGTACAGTGCCGTCTGCTGTCTCATGTTACTTCTGTCAATAAAATTGGATCCGGGTCTTCAACTCTATGGTCTCCCAATTGCAAAGATAAACTCCGGCTTCATTTTCGTACTCCAGATGCTGCTCAGTACCTGTTCACTTTTCCCGATCTGCACGGCAAAACCAACCTCGATTCAAGTATAACAGCGCCCTGCCGTCTCGAGCGTCATGTGCTATGCCCATTCTATAAAATTCTAGTGCATCAAACGGTAGACTGGATGCCAAAATTCAGTCTTCTTGGTAAGCGCTCCTTCTGCTAGTGGCAAAGGTCGCTGATGTCTTCCGAAAAATAAAATTGGTACGAAGATATAATCAGAATAACTTTCTCACCCCCCAAAGGGCCTGCCACGACGTAGCTACATCTGCCGGTCTCGATCCGTATCTGTACTGGCGTCGTGTTATCTCGATAAGGAACAGGCTACATCAGCGCATTCATATCGCAGGGAATGCATTGCCACAACTCGCGTAAGGCGTATGGATGAGCAAGCTTTAGAACCTATCGCAAATAAGGTCGACGCACGACACTCCAAAGCTCGGAGCGCCCGGTTAGCCAAAACATTCCGCCGATGCATGTCCTAGCCGAGAAGGATGTCGTTCCATTTCCTCGCCCGAGATTGACGAAAGGCACGTACCTCATGTGTTTGTTCATCTGACAGCTGTGAAGGACACCTTTTCACCCGTGTGCACAATGGAGAAAGCCGGCTTTGGGCGACATCTGTATTTCCGCGAGCGGATCCGAAGACATGTAGCTTTCGTGAAATTTATCAAGTGCCGATGCGTATGTCTTGTCAACATAAATATGTCTTGTCAATGTACGGCTTGTCAACTTATGTCGCATTGTTACCAACCTTATTTTCCAAGTCAGACGCTTTGGAGTAAATTTCTCGGTACTGTCTGGTACCGCAGTGAACCTGCAATGATGGTAGCCAATGTGGAATTCTATATATCGGTATTACAACATTTATACGAGAGCTTCTGTGAGTAATTCGGCGTTTGGTCGTCGCTCGAATTCACAGCAACGTCTACTCGTACACATACTGAGTTCGCACATGCGCCTCACGACAAATTGATGATCGAACTCCACGCTGGCTACACATACTCAATGCTTTCACTCTTGTATGACGCTGTTTGTATATTCTCAGTCCTTGAGCCCATTTCTTTTTTCTTTATAATTGTACAGTGGTCGTCAAATTATGGTCGCATGTTGTGGCGACGTTCCAAGGTACGACGTTCAATGCCGTGGAGCTCGGCTGGGATAAAACGTCCAAAAAGAAAGCTCGAATTCAATTTTAGCTGGAGCGCTAGGGGTTTCGGGTCAGGGCCGAATTTGCAAGGTGAACGGCCGACTGGACCGCTTCCACTGAGGAGCTCGAACGGGGCGGGCTGAAGACTCTCGGATTGCTGTGCTAGCGAGCCGTTACCCTGTTTCAGCGCTCACAAGCTCATGCATCCGGAAGGCAAGATTCCATAAGGCCTGTCATTACTTTCCATGGCCTCGTTGATGGAGTTTGAAGTCCACAGTGTTTGACCTATGCCGGCGCCATGGATCCTTGTGGTAGCCAGACTTGCTACTTTTGGAAGTCAGGTGCCACGCGTCAATTCACGATACTCACTGGTCCACAGAAGCACTCATCGCCTGCCAGACTATCTACTCGTCACTAGAATTCTAGGGCTGCGCTGGAGTCCCATGCACATACACCTATATCCGCGTCGTCAATAAGGCCACGGAGAACTACCCTCTATTGTGAGTTTCAGGCTCAGTGCCTCAGTGCATAGGTCGTTCTCAGCCCAAACAATAAATCGCGACGAGCTGTAAGCTGCCTGTATAGGTAATACATATTCCTTGCATTGTTGAGACTTCTGCAACAATAGAGTGGACTGACCCTTCTATAAAATACGACAGCGACACCTTGTATTGTCTGGTTGCTAAGTCATCTTATTGTTATCGCTGCCCAATCGGTTGGACTTGTCGTAAGGCCCACAACTAAAGAACAATGGCCGGCTTGATACTGCTTGCTCGGCATGTCGAACCGTTGATTCTGGAGTATAAGGACGACTTTACACATAGGCTCATATTGAGTCCAGTTTACATCACCTGTCAACCTTTTCGTTTACGCCAAAACTGACATCGAAGACATCGATCCGGCTACTGGCGTTTTGCTGCAAAGATGGTGATCTCTTTGGGAAATTTAGCCTCTTCGTCAGGACATGTCCACGACGCACATCGTCTGAATATCCAGCCTCCATATTACTTTATCGACCTTCCTAAATCCAGAATCAAATGTGTTTTCTGCGACAAACCACCGCTTTCGGAAGGATACAAGAACCTCATACATGTCGTGGATAAGTTCTGCACGGCCACTTTGCGGCACAAGAAAGCCAAGAACATCACTTTCACTTCTCTTATTCTATCGTACGTTCTAAGCCAGCTTGATACATTATTAACTCAGCTAGATATACAGTGAAATCGAACATGTCTCCGATGAACCTATGGAGCCCAATCACATGTTGATGAAGCTGATATTACCTGCCGAGATTGGCATTCCACGAGCCATCCCCGCCCACTTGTATCTTTCTGGTTCAATCCCAAATGCCACATACGACGGAGCATCTGTACAGTGGAATAACCTTCAGGAGATTGCAGAGCATGAGATACTTGCTATGCGTGAGGCCGTGGCACTCTACACTGACAAGACCTGGTGAGTCAAATGCTCTTCGCGCCGAAAGTATCAGGGGACAGTGACCGTACTGTGCTGACAGATGATTGACCCTGCCAATGAAACGGTTACCACGTCTGTCGACATTTTTTGGCAGTCATGTAAGCTCCGTTTGGATCAAATCTGCACTTCTGATGCCCTCAGGCCAACGTGAGAATTTACATATCCCCCACCATCATGGAAACGGAGACAGGTCCAACATGGCATGCAAAAGAGGTGGCGTTGGGTTGAGAAGAGATAGAAGAGTAATCTAGAATATTCCAGAATGTGCCATGACCTCACGAACTCACTCATAATTTCGCTGCCTGCAGCCGACGCGATAAGAATTCAAATAGTGCCCATCAGCGGGGTCGCGAGCATGATATTGGACTGCCGGAAGTGAAGGAATATTGCCGTGCAGAAACTCTCTACTTAGATGTTTACGATTGCCTCAGTTCGATATTGCATGATCGCAGGATTCAAGACAATATGTTGTCCGGTCAATTTTCAGTCGATGGTGAAACTTGATACAGGTATCCAGGAGGCAACAATTTCTTGTGGCGCAGACTAGGCAAATCAGATAAAGGCTGGGACGGAACAGTCAAGAAGTGAAGTATGCAGTAGTACTCTTTTGATTATGTGAGCTACAAGTATAGCTGATTTGAAGTTCAGCCGAGAAACACGGAGTGGAGATGATTCGTGCTGGAACTGGACAGCACCAGTACACAGATAAGGATCAAAGTATAAATGATCGCAGTACTCACTAGGTTATATGTCTACATTCACGGAGCATAGAGACGATAATATCATAATGTCCAACAGATGCTAAGCCGGCCATGGTGACGGTTCAGTTTGAACTGTCAATCTGCGTTCGCGTTGACCAGTGTGTATCCAGGAAGAATCGTCAAGTGGACGATCAGGATCAGCATTCTCTATGCATATTCCATGCAACACATTTCTTGGGCTGATCAGGCCACAATCGCGATGCTTCGACAGGAATAATATTGTAAGATAAAAATGCTACATAATAAAGGAAAGGAAGTCATAGCAAAGAATCGTTGGCAGGAAATGTCACTTGTCCGGAATTTGCGTGCATCGAAGCTCCATGATCCAGTCCAGTCCTGCCAGGTGATACATATACAAGTATCACAAGCTTAAGACGATAGAAAAGATGCAGTAATACAAACCATTACTGACCATCCGTGCACCGAGATCAATGCGGTACACCAACTTAGATGTGTCAATATGTGCATAGATCACCCTTAAAGGGATTTTCGGTATGATTTAAGGTTGCACGAGCTTCGCGGGACGGGACGATCTGCCAAGCCAGGACCGATAAAGGGGGATCAAAGGAGATCGTCGATACACAGGAATACACAGCGATGAGTTCAAACATTCAAGCTGAAGTTGAATCGAATGCAAGGACTGGACGAATGTAAGTGGCACATTCTTGTCGGAACTTGGCTGTGCTGTAATTATCGGGAAGTCCCGGGCGCCCACAAGTCTTGGTTATACGTGGGCACTTGGTGGGCCCGGGCACTCTACACCCATTCGCTTGCGGTTATCTCGCCGCGTGATAAAGCCAGCACGAGAAAAATCTGAAATGCAGTAGCACTGTGTTGGTTCAGATTCGTTGTAATCATGAAGGACGAGAATATCAACATGCAGGCTTGTTGGCAGTCGACCTTGTCTGCAGAAGTATGTGAAGCGATTTATTGCCTTTGTCTTACTTTGTATCACTCACTAAAGATTTTGCATCGTTAGAAAAGATTTCTGGAATCTCCTGCTGTGGTTCTCCCAAAGTGATGGTAATCGGAGAGAGGGCGGAGTTCTAGGCTCATGCTCGATGGTCATAGAAGGACTTGAAGTACACTTCCATATGTTCGCTCTGTGTCTAATGGACACGAACACGAGGGACTCTACACAATCTCAGGTTACAGCATCTTGTCAGCCCCCTGCAGTATCGATAGCGCGTCCGCGTGACGTTTCTTCCTCTTCTTTCCAATCGGCGGTCGCACTCTCCGAGTCGGAGAACGGGCTTTACGCAATTGGTCGATGCAGTCAAGAGCCACTTGCGGGTTTTCAAGTCACCGTGTTCCACCAGTGAAGACACGTTTCAGTCCGCAGGCCAACTTAACAATTTACGGCTACCGTCTCATGAATTGTGCTACAAAGTTCCGTCGAGCCCTGTCAATCTTTGTGCGCAAATTCCAGAACTAAACGAATGGCGGCCTACTGTGATCTACTCTGATTGCCATATATATAAGGTTCATGTGGATGGTATGCGGCGCCTGCTTCGTGTGAACGATACTTTTGGAGCCTGTACATCCACACGGAGCTTCAAAACACGATTCGTTCTTGAACTTCTCTTGGGGTGATACCACTGACGCTATCATTTGCACTCACATCAGGGTCGCGCTTACTCCTATACGAGCCGGTGGTGCTGCATTACATTGGTAAATTACTTGCTTGATCAGGTGCCCGAGAAGAACAGTACAATCGCCGCATTGACAATACAGCTCTTAGATCTGTGGAATGAATCGGCATGATATGGCATGCAGTGCTGCGAGTGACAGGTGCCCAGATTCACGGCGTCCACTTTCTAATTGTATCCACCGTGTTCAGCGGAGCAGAAACAGTTGGAATTCCGGGAAGGCTCTGAATGGCCGCTGGAGCTGACTATAATCTGTGTCTCAGATTGGGCGAATCTTCCGGCGAATGGAGAGAAGTGCAGGCACTCGCGCAATCTAGACGCCAACAGCAGTGGACGCTCTACGACTTCATCCGCCCATCACGGCAGATGACACTCTGCACAGTCACACAGTTCATACCCCATAGTTTTCATTTTACACGACCAGCCGCCCGGGCATGATCACGATGACTCATGCATCAATCATCTGTCTCGATTTGCAGGTACACATTGACACCGCAGGCGTCACGAGAGCGACCGCGAAAATCGTGGGTGAATGGGTATATATTGTATCCTACAGCTAATCTCGATACGGCTACAGCAGTCATATCACTAGGTCATAACAGGCGGAATGGTACTAGTACACGGTGCGGGATATAACGGCGAGTAGCATGGTCATAGACATAGCAGAGCGACAGACAGCAAGGATATCGACAAGCGACAAGCGTTCAGAGTAATTTGCTCAAAGCAGCATCCAGGAGTTTACAAACAGTATCACACAGAAAATCATGATGAAATACAACTAGTCTATACCACCACGCAACCAACATAGAACCTGTCGTTCGAGAAGAGCAACGCGGGCTGTTGATTTGGAATTGCGAACAATCATCAGGGTCTCCCGGGACGCTCGGCGTTCCTAGATTGGGGTGGCATGTACTCTGGGAAAGCTGGACGGAGCGCAGTAGAGATGGGTGGAGATGTGCAGCGACACCCTGGATGGATGCATGAACTCGCGCGGGGTCGCAGGCGCTCCTCGCGATAGCGTGGGATGGGAGAAGAGTTGGAGCGCAACCTACAGCGGTCCTCACGAACATTTGACTCCGGCATGCCGAGATCAGGTTCCGCGGATTCGTATTTCAACCCTGAGGATGAATCGTGACTGTACGGACGTACGATGCGGTCATACTCTCCAGGATATGAATTGGCATAATGATGGGGAGAATGAACCGTGTAAGATGTCGACGAGTGCGGGTAGCTCAACATGTAGGGCGGCTCGGGGGAGGCCGACGGCGATGCAGACATTGATGGCGACGGAGAAGATTGTGGGAGCAAGCGGGCAACAACATCACGCCGACGTGAGGTGAGGTGATTGCGGTAATGCCGCCGCATATTAGAATTGACGTTAAACCTGCGGTTACACCCGGGGAAGCGACAGACGAACGCTGCAAAAAACAGTTTTCGTCAGATTTGCGGATGCGACAAAATTTTTGACGCTAACTCACGCTTGGCTCCAGTGTGAGTGTTCACGTGGATATTCAGACTGCTCGGTCGGTTGAAACGCTTGCTACAATGAGGACAGCGGTGCCTTTTCTCCTCTGATCCCGGCACCAATTCCGGCTGCTGTGTTATTCTTTGGAGACTCTGCGCACTGCCCGGCGTAGTGGGAACAGATAGGTACGCATTCGCTGACACGCTCGGAGGGAACGCTGCCATGCGTCCATTCTCCTCCATATTCTCGTACCCACCAGGGGGCCGATGGCGCGCCGCCTCTACGGCCATCGAAGAGGGAGCGGGAAGTTGCACTCGGAAAGCAGGCCTCGCTCTAGTAACGGAGGCCATCATGGAATCGGCGCTGGCGCTCCCATAAGCAAATGAACCGGCATTGGGAATACGGGGAGGCTCCGCCGCGTTTGTGCTTGATGCCACAGTCTCAAGGCCAGCAGTCAGCGGATTTGGGCGGAGAACATCAAACGAGTAGTGGGCTGCTACCTGCACTGAAGCGACGCTATTTGAGTATGGAGCCGTAGGGGCCGCAAAGCCCCGACGCATGCGAGGATTGGTATCATGATATCTATCATGCGCATCGGCGCTAGACATAGCAGGTGTGGCGTATGTCTGAAGGCTCTTCGGCCGCGTGAACTCAGTGGGGCTTCGCTCAGCGCTGGACCGGTACCCTGGTGAAGGAGGTGCTGCGGCCCTAGAGGCACTCTCCTCGAGCCGGCAAACCCATCAGCGACATCGACTATGAATAGAATTACACGGGATGTACATACGGAATTAACGTATTGCGTCTCGTTGGCATAACGAGGAACGAGGCTTGGCTTGAACGATGACGGCGAGAACGTCTTCGGAGTTTGAGGGGGATTTGTTAGTAGATGCTCTAATCGATGTGTGAATATTGAACGACGTGGGCGGCACGAATCACGACCGACCTGGAAAGAGTTCGTTGATGCTGGGGAGTGAAACATGTGCGGGGGAGTGAGGAGGAGACATGATGGTGGTGCGAAATGAACTGGTGGATCAGGCGTTGAAAAGGGAAACGGGCAGGTTGCGTGGATGCGTGACCTTTATACTCGATGCGATCCAGTGCCACAGCCGAGGGTATCCGCGTTCTGAGAGAATCGAGATTTGCAAATCGAAACGCTTCGAGAGATCATCCTAAAAGCGGAAGGGGCAGGTCATGAAACGATGCCGTCAGCCGGAACGCCCGTGACCCGAACAGATGGAGAACCACCCTGGGGCCCGTCGCATCCCCGTCTAATTAATATCGATAATAATTATATCGTGTGGTAAAGACCGCCCGCTGTGCGACCGCGCGCAGGCAGACACACTCCTTCCCGTAACGTGATTGTCTCCCTCCCCGGCGCCACATCCGGATTGCCGGCGTGCTAAATATACGGCCTTTGGCCTCCCAAATCCAGGCAAAACCAGTGTCAGTCGCCGTCTGCCAAGGGCCCGTGCTCGTCCACCTGCATCACATCAGACAAGAATGCATCCGCAGACCCATCCACATCCACTGCGGCTGAGGAGGAACGTGGTCTACAGGGCTCTCTTATCAGACGCGCACATTCTACCAGCAACCAGACTAGGGTGCGCTCACCTGCGCTGCGTGGTCTTGATGCCCTCCTTCTCGTGATGAGATGACAGCATCGCTAACGGATGATCAGGCGATGCCCCATGAGCCAGATATCGACGATATCGACGGGGATTTACAGTGCCCTACTCGACCACGCAGCAGGATCCACATACAGCGCAGCCGACAACGCGTACAACACGTTTACACCTCGAAGGAATGGATGGGCAGCTCTGCGGTCGGGCAGCGATGACACGCGGCCAGGAGCCCGAGTTGCGGCACCCTCGTGCCATATCCGCTCGTGCACATCACGCTCGCGGACTAACACAGAAGTAGGATTGTCGTGATCGGCGCTTTCCTTATTCGCAGTAATTGACTTCCGAGGACACCGGCCCCGGCTGCACTAGTCATCCCAGTATGTACATAACATAATCTGGCCGTGGCTGGACGATCTGGCTTCCAGAAAATCCCTCTGCGTCCTCCGCCGTGCCTTGTGTCGCGCGACCCTTGACTTTCTCAAAGTTGGCAGCACCATGCAGCGGAGGCAGATCGGAGAATCCACCGCTGCGTTCCCAGCTGCTGTTCGCAGTCAGGTCGCTCCTAAATATCAAACTGGCTTGACATGTACCTCACCTGGAGCCTCTGCCGAAACCTTACCGCGAGAGCGCCCTGAAGAGGCGCGGGCTGGGACCTGCCTCGCTGCAAGCTTCTCTCTGTATTCCAGTTATCGCGCTGATCAGCGTGGTGGCCGGCTGCTTCTTATCCCAGATGGGCTGGCCGCACAGAACGCATGTAGGTCATACTGCGTAGTCGTCGGAATTACTAAGTCTGATCTCGTCCCCGTCGCATCTCCGTATCCGAATGAGACCATAGACCTTGTGAAGCAGCATAATAAGCAGTCTCGCTCGCACAGCGTTGCGTTGATTGAACGTGGTGATGGGAGAATGGCCCTGCGATATCCGGATATCGAATTTACGTAAGCAACACAAAGCGGTGTACGATTTGATTCCATTCATGATTCCTCCGGCATTTTGACTGCCATCAGAGGGCCGGCGACATCAGGACCCCTGAATATAGGAGGGAATGCCTGATCCCGACGGCCCAAAATATGGCCAAAATGTCCACAGGCGCTTACGAAGAATTTGGCCAAAATGTCCGGAAAAAATCAGGCTTTCGGCTGTTTTTGCTGAAATTGTCCGGGATTTGGGTATGTTTGGGCTCATGCCTACGCCAGCCGTCAATTTGTCCGGGCTGTTTAGCAGGGCTGGGATCAGGGCTCCACGACTGCCAATTTGTCCGGACCGCGGGACCAGGCGTCCAGAAATCGCCGAATTCAGGTGGTGGTGAAAGACGGACCAAGGAATAAGTACTATCTTCGCCTGTCTTCAGCACTGCTCAATCAACAGCCTGGGTTTCTCCATCTGTTAGGTGTGAGAGAGACCCACAAATGCGTTGCAAGAATCGGATTGAGGAATATGTGAATCCCCCAAATAAGGTAAATAGATCGAAGAACAGCTGTATGCGGGACATGCTAGAGCTAAGAGATGTGGAACACTTACACTCGGCGGGTAATTTGGGGTGGCTGAAGTGGCGCGCTCGGATTCAGCCGTGTCTGCACAGAATAAACAAGCGAGTGACTAGACGCAGCTAGAGTGTGACGCCAGTGAGTGCTTTCTAAGCATCAGAATTGAGCAGCCTTCTCAAATTTGGCAAGGCTAACTGTGGCTGAGTGCAAGGCTATCCGGGAACCTCTGTCATGTTAGCAAAAATTGGACATGCATCTGCTACATTAGTTATATCTGCATGGGTCGCTCCGCCATCTGTCCGTACAGGGATCAGACCTCCCGATAGTCTGGTTGGATTTGTCCGGCAAGTTCCTCATACCCATATACCCCGGACCCCCTGATTTGTCCGGAAATAATCACGCCTCAGGCCTCCGAAACGGACAAATTTGTCCGTACAGGCCATGAGGCATCCTCCCTCATATTCGGGGGTCCTGCGACATCCCATTTTCACGATATCCGCGAAGCAAACATTGCAGCTGTATGGAAGTGCGGTTCAGGCCCACCCTGTCACTCACAAAATGATCAGCTGCCCGCACACCTCATGGCCAGCGAGTTCAAAACGACACCGCAAATCCCCTGCCGATAGCAGCCACACGTGGCACGTGAAGCTCTATTATACCCGGCCGTCGCTTGAACGCCGCGCAGCCGAGATTTTCGAGCCGCCACGATGATCGTGATCTTATAGCGATCCACATACTCGCCCACAGTTCGGTGGAATACGACCACACCTCTAGGCTCCCGCGCTGTGCCACTCTTCTCGTGGGCTACAGGCTATAGGATTTCCATCTCACATACGCCAAGGCGCCAGACGAACGCCCCAAATACCGCCGAGGTCTTCCACCTAGCGCGCGGCGCAACGCCTGCATCGCAGCAGAAGTGCTTGGCCTAGATATGCTCTGCGGAATCTATACGGAAGCCCTCAAGCCTCCTACTGTACATTCGCAAGCGTCTGCACAGGGCTCCTTGACAGATTAGGTATCGCCAGTCACTGGACCGGATAGCACTCATGGGTAGGGGCATTGCCATCGCCGGACTCGTCTACAGCGACAGAACACGATTACCATGTACGTATACCCTTGTACTTGTTTGCATCATAGCCACCGCCTAGACCTGCTAGGTAACTTATCTACGACAATGATCACGGCCCATCTCCATATCCTACGTATGGTGTTTGCATCTGCCAGATTGCGGCTGTCATCAGCTGGAGAGAGGCGATGTTGGCCTAGACGTAGCTGGAGGCTGGTAATCCTGATAATCTGTTATATCTGGTTGTGTGTTGTTCCCACCTTTACGGACATATTAGCCCAATGCTCCGCTGTGGACGGTGTAGTCATTGTAAAGTATAATCTACGGTTCACTAATTGTGTTGTAACTTTTACAAGGTATTGCTATGGAGTAAGGGATAGACAAGGCGTTCCTTGGTTACTTGCCGCGGAGGATATTCATATCTTCTCCACCACGACAGTGGACGTAAACAGAACTTCAGTTCCCCGTGAGAACGCAGCAACAAGAAATAATACTGCATAATGACGTTCGTTGCAGAGATTGGACGGACGAAGTCTCCCGCGCGCATTTAAAAAGGCTACCTGCGAAGCCACTTGTTCGCAAACTCAAACTCTATTTCGTGACGCACAAACTGATATTTCATTCGCACTGCAAGCACTATAGCTATCCCAGCAAAGTGTTTAAATCTATGCGGCGCCGGGGCTGGCACAATGGGGTTACAATCTGCGATTCGGAATTCTTCTGTGCGAAGCTTGCTTACGGAAAAGACCACTCCACAGGTACCCGAGACGTACCTGCACTAACTTAGGACAACAGACTCGGTCCATTGACGCCCGTCATTCGCGACACCTCTTCTCTGGGTACCAGATGTCTGCTATTATTGGTACACGCTAACACGAGGGACCGCCCTCGGCGGAATTGACCAGCCAATCGTTGATTGCCCGTCTTAATGAAGTCTCATCACAATCACGATGCGGGATGGTCGCAGGTCACTTTCGACAACCAGCTACTTTCGACCTTCTTTTCTGCAGTCAAGGATTACCCCGGTTTCTCATAGTTGTGGTTACTGACCTTCGGATGTAAGAACAGATCTCTTCTACACGGAGACGGTCATACTCTGGAGCCAATTCCGCTCGCACTCACCTGTCGAATATATGGCACATGTGCATCCGCTGTCCATGGAGCGCTGTAAGCCATGCATTCTCAACGGTACCATAAAGGTAGAACTATCAACAAGACCCCACTCATGTCGATAAAAATCAGTGATCCGACACATACGCATCATTTTCGAGTGTCCTATGCAGTCGGTATCCTTGCGCTCGGGTAAGGCTTTCTCGTTGAATCCTTCGCGGGATCCTTACCAATCAACGACTTGACGTTCGGCACGATATTCTGTGGCAATGAGTCCATAAGGTTGCAGTCCGATGACCTGTCGCGGGAATAATAAACCGGTCCCGCGAGAGAATTGCGTACGGATTCAGTGCGCATGCGTTGTGGCACACGACGACGACGCACCGGTTAACGCATGTCATACATGTTCCTATATGAGAGAGGTGAAGGCAAGTTCAATAGGATCGCGACCATCCTGATCCTCGGAAAGTCTCGATGCAGTCGCACGTACAAATTGATCATCCGGGCATATCCTTGTTTATTTCTGGGCGGCGTCGTTAAATCTGGCCTATGCAAGTTCTAGTAAAGAATCTAGAGGAGGGAAACAATAGATCGGCTACATGCGCCACGCATGATCCGAATACACGTCGGACAATGACATGACTGAATAGCGGAAGCTAATAGTCCCCAGTCGCCCGTGTTACGAGATACCTATGAAGAAGGCTCACGATCCTGTCACCGTGTCCGGCTGAAGCGTCAGACACGGCATGGGCGGCCTGTGACAGCTTGCAATATGCTCTGTCAGAGGAGTTGCCATAGTAACTTTGAAGCTCACGTTTGCTGAGATCTTCTCGACATAGCTAGTCAATATTTCGGCTCTCTGCAGTGTACACATGCTCACCGGGAAGATTAGGATTTTATTTCGTGAAAATAAATTACTGCATGAAGCCGAGTCAGACCAGCGGCCTTGTGTTGATCGTATCGATAACACTCGAACAGCCCGTGTATTTGTCGTTCCCGTCAGCGTGCCTCCGGAATTTCTGTGTGAGGCGGTGAGTGTGTACTGCACGAACTTGCTTCTCTGTATATGGACATCGTTAGTTGTGCTGGTTTTCAATCGCCGACTTTCAACCTCAACCTGATGGTGGGGGTCAAGATCAGCACGTAGATCGATCTCGCAGAGTTGCACTGTGACAGAACATGTGACAGTCACGCTCCAAGTGATGAGAACACTTGAAAGTACTCGACATGGAAAGTGAAGGCGTGCTAACAACGTTTTGCACAGGATACAAAGGGTTTACGCTAACACAATGTACTGACATCGAGGCAGCATGTCCCTGGGCAGAAGAACTTCGAGTAACCCTGCCCGATGGCCGACCTGTGATCACTCACGTTGGTAGCGCCTCGGAATCGGTGCCTCATGTTATGATGCTCAAAGCGTTCAGGTACGATTCTTAGGCTCTGACGTGCAGTAGCCAGTCTGTTGGTGTTCCATCCTGGAAACTAGTCTGTCTCTGGCGGCCGTGCGATAAGTCCTTTCCGGATGACTGCAATCCTCATACTCGAACTCATTGGATCCGGAACTCTTCGGCTAGCGCGCGCGCATTCTACTCATTCAGATGGGCCCGTAGGACATGCACTCCACATCTATCTGATAGTGAAGCCCTCCGTTACAACTTTTCCCTTTCGGCTCTGCAACTCAACTACGGCTCTGATCGGTCGACTTCCTGTCAATAGCACGTCGTCGGCCCTGATGGCAGCCCGATATTGCCATTCATTGGTCTTTGGGTAGCGAGCTCAGGAGATTCCGGCACTTCAGATAATGGTCGTTTTGGATGTAAGGTCAAGCCCGCGCGGCTATTCTCATAAAACAGGCAGTGCATGAAGACAGTAATCCCAGACTGCGGAATCCGTTCCCCTCGGCGTCTTCGTCGTCCTTCCCAGTGTCGTGGGCTCTCTCATGGGCGCTGTTGCGGACAGTCCCGGTCCGTTTGTCATGTTCCATCACAATTGTCAATACAAGAAGATGCTGATTTTTGATCTCAATCTTGATCCAGCGATGACTCTGTCCCAGTGGCAATGTCCCAATGCGATATATATTCATCACGCTGTCATTCTGCTGAGCCTCAGCTATCCCCACAATCGTCGTCTCGCCACATTCTAACCACGGCCATTCGATAGCATGTCCTCTCAAATCTCTCGCTCAGAAACATCCCTACCAAGTATACATGAGGTATTGCCTGGTAAGATTTGTCCGTTTCCCTCCGGGCGGCGAACTGGTCTCATTACCAGCATCATCTTGTAGAGCATTTCCCGCCTGCCTCAAGGATCCCGCCGAGTTCGCACCCCTTACGAGGCCAGAGAGAAAGCACAGCGAGACGGCCGCGCGCCATGGTATGTCTTCCAGTCGCCAACGGAATCCAGCACTAAAGTATATTATCTTTCAATCCCTCAGACGTATTCTCCAGACACCACAAACAATCTCAGATATCGAGGTACGCTCGAGGCGGAACGTTCAGTTCGAGGAGACACCTTAGCAGACCAGCGCTACGTTGCACAAGAGTCCATCGACGGTCGAAGAGTTGATCGCCTTGTGAATGATCACGCTCAGCACAGCTCCCAGACTGCTCTTACGCGTAACGTCGCGAGTGACTACCAGCAAGGTGCTCGACCATCTGATCTCTCTCAAGAACGATCTCCATCATACCATGAGCCGGCTACTATTCCAGGAGCATCGCCTAGCGATATTCGACGATCAGCAGACGTGTCTCAGGCCCCTTACACCCTGACGACACATTGGTCTCATGGCGGAAGCCCTCCGATGAAGGCTGATCCTATCACTCGTAAACGCGACGACGACAAGAAGCATCCGTGCCCTTATTGCCAGAGGCGATTCAATCGGCCTAGCAGTCTAGCGATACATATCAATACCCACACCGGGGCAAGGCGTGAGTTACCTCAGTTCACAGCCCATTTTAAATTTACCTTCTCACACGTGCCATCGTCTGAGAAGCGTACGAATGCCCGAAGTGTGGTAGACTCTTCAGCGTCAATTCGAACATGCGTCGCCATTATCGCAACCACAGCTCTGCCTCTGACCTCCCTCCGTCGCCTCCTTTTCAGACAACATGTTCGACTGGCCTACCTAATCACCCCTACGCCTTCTCCACATCTCGATCACCGGAGACAACGTCTCATCTATATTCGTATGAAAGCGATAGCGAATTCGAAGACTCATCGACCGTGACCTTGTATCGCCATCACGGACACGACCTCGAACAGTCCTTCGCCAGGTGTAGGCTCCGGTCTGCTTCAACGAGTGAAGACAACCACCAGCTACAGTCTATTCCACGTCGTTCAGTCTCCTTCAACTTGTTGGACCCGATCTCGACGACTCTGCGACCTGCGACTTACGACGTTGTACGCGGTAAATAGTCGCGGAACTTCCCAAGCTCTTTTGCCATCTCAAGGTGTATTCGTGCTGGGAATATTATCTTTCCGGGGTAGCCAGTAGGCTCAACACCGCCATATAAATCCTTGCTGTCCTACTGTTATTCGCCGATCGTCTTCATTTCTCCTTCAGGTCTGCACACTATTTATCGTTCTTATTTAGCCTTGTATACTGTGACTTAGGAACCGACTGCTTAGCTGGGCTATAATATCTTGTCAAGGTTCATTTTTGTACCATGTAGTCTGTTGTTGTGGCTGACATGGATGATTATTCGTGGTTCAAATTGATAATCCACCCTAAAATCCATCTCCATGCACTCCATCGTATCCACCCTCGAAACGGCAGTGAGGAGAGCCGCGTGCCTCCGCTATTTTCAAAGGTGTGTATCCGAGGGACCCTTGGTAATACCACAATATCTGTTCTCTGCCTGCTGGGATATATAAGAGCCAAGCCTGAGCTAAACACTTAATTCACTATGCTCATAGAGCACATATATATAATAGCCTAAGTATGGTCATGAAGCAAGGGAGGGACTGACGAGTCTACTAATAGACCTCCCGGGCACGAATGTGGCGAAAGAAGATCATTTCCAGTGTAAGAGGGAGAATCCATTGAAGCGGCGATTGACAGATGCCAGTATTTCGTAAACCATCTGGATCGCAGCCGGCCGCTCACTGGCATCAGCTAAGCAGAAGAATCACTAGCATCATTGTCGGAAACTGTTCAACTTGACAATAACGTTCAATTGTGATCGTTGTAGATGAAACGTTAACCCACAATGAGAAGAGCTATGCATAATATCGGAGATCAGTACCCAAGTTCCCGATTCTCTTGTTAAGCCTGATCATTCACGGTCCAGTATTTCTGGCATTAGATTAAGGGTCAGATGTTTTGCGGCCTTGGACCTATTGTCTGGAACCTGACCTCATTAACGCTCCGACTCAGAGGACTCTGAATCGCAGATGCAGTAAGAATGCATCATGATATGATCAACCATTGTTCCAGAAGATCCAGCCGAAGCTCCTATAAGGCTTCCCAATCGAGAATCTTGCTCGCTCGGGAATGTTCAAGTGCGTAACACGAGGGAGCATTGAGCGGATGCACTGCTTCGCACAGTGCAGATAGTAGATGAGATGGATGTGGGCGCTGATGGCCTGGCACTGAGCGCTCGGCGTAGTACTACAATAGACAACAAGTGGAATAAATGCAGAGACCGCTCATGTCGTATAGCCTCATGAATCAGCTGTGTACGCACCTAGATGACCGTCAATGTGTGCTTCAAATTGGACGAATCCAGTGCAACATCATGATCTCCGGTGTAGTAGACCAATATACTCAGGCTGCCAGCGTCGCATTATGTTGACAATCAGACGGAGACTGATAGCCAGTATGCGTCGTTGAAGCCGCACTGTACGCTTGATCTTACTGCGGTGTCTGTCGCACGGGCGCGCAACGAAACGAGGCGAAACGAGGCGAAACAGGGAAGACATGCGGCCTATTGATCGTTAAGCCCGGCCGGCCCGCAGCTCGTCAGAGGGATAGCGTAGCATACAGTAGTAGCTGAATGGTCACTACAGCGTCCCACTGGCAAGAGGTTATTTATCCTCGTACCCGCTGACACAACTAGCCGACCTATATCACTACTGTCGGCCTAAATTTGGGAATGCAGCGACAGCTGTCATACTGTGCCAACGTGAAGACATCTATCGAGAAACTACCCCATGACTCGAGACTATCTAGTGAGGGCCTGAGCGGCGTGAACCTTTCCACATGGGTCATTCGAGACCATGCGGGCGCTGGCAGATCCGGACTCGACAGTGAACTCTACGCAACGTGAACAACATATGATCGTCATAAGTCTCGCTTCGCCGTTGTACATATCAATAGCGTCACCAATGTCAGCTGTCACTCCAGTCAAAACGCGTGAAGCTGCAACGTGGAAAGTTGATTTGTGTCTTCGAGGGAATTGCGTTCATTGCCTTATAGATAGGATCATCAAATAGGAGAGCCTGGACAGGTCTGGATATCCGCAACGAGGGGTGCTCGGAGCTCAGATAAGTAGAAGACACAAATGAGATCCCGTTGATCTGGAGTGAGGAGAGCATGTGGTATGTCATCGGAGGTCAGTAGCACAAATGATACTACGAAATAACTAACGCAACTAGTCCTCCTCCATCGGGACCACCTGGAGCGACAACTGCCAGACCCTAAGGGTGCTATCATCGGAGGAAGACACAATCTTTTGGCCATTCGGTGAGAATTGGAGATGGCTGACTTTGTCAGAATGACCTGTCAGCTGTCTGACAAGCTTCCCTGTCTCAGAATCCCACACGCGGATGACATTATCTCCTGCACTGGCGGCGATACGAGAGCCATTTGGAGAAAATGCCGCTGCATTGACGAGCGAATCGCCACCTTCCAACGGTAAAAGCAGTTCTCCAGTGAATGAATCGCACACCTTCACCGTGCCGTCGCTTGCTGCGCTCAACACTTTCGACCCGTCTGGCGAGAAGGCAGCAGCCCAGACTGAGCCGGCATGCTCACGCAAAGTCACGAGTTCATCGCCTGTCCGCCCGTTCCAGATGCGTGCCGTCCCGTCGTCGGAACCGGTTACAAGGCGACGATTGTCGGGTGCGAATGCGAGTGAGTAGATGACACCGCTGTGGCCTTCGAGCAGAGACACCAATGTGCCGTTGTCCACATTCCACACGCGTGCAGAATAGTCAGCACTGGCCGAAACTATCAGGTCGCTATCGGGAGAGTATGCCACGAGCATGACGATGGCGTTGTGACCGGCAGAGACCCAGCGCTGCGTTCCAGACTCCGCATCCCATACTCTCACGGTAAAATCGACAGAAGCTGAAGCAATTGTGTTGCCGTCGGGGGACCATGCGACGGAGTAGACGAAGCCTTCATGTCCTACCAAAGTAGTTCGGATTTCTCCTGTCTCCACAGTCCAAATGATGGCGAGGCCATCACGAGAGCCAGAAACAAGTTCGTTGCTGTTAGGCGAGAAAGCCAACGAGCAAATCGTGTCCCCATGCCCTTGGCACAAATGCCGACGAACAGCGTTTTCGGCGTCCCAGATGATTATCGTAGAGTCCTCTGACCCACTGGCGATCCAACGTCCATCGGGAGAGTATGCAAGGGCGCAGACGCCGCCGGTATGGTTATCGAGTATCAAACTTTCGCCGTCACCTCTTATTCTATCTGAAGTCTTGCCAGCCATGTCATCGGCTTTCTTTTCGTCTCGCGGTGCATTGTGGCCCGCTGAAGGACCGACCTGTGCCGGCATATCATCATCGCCAGCGGGGTCGAGAGCATGCTGGGGCTCAGCCCTTGCAGCACCCTCAGCAGAGGAATGCGGCTGTGCCCACTGGTCATCTTCGGTATGTGCTTCTTGCTCTGAAGTCAATACAGCACCGGCATCAGCCTGTCCAGAAGGTTCCCTTGGCGTCGGCAAAGAGCCACTATCAACAGTCTCTGAGACTGTCTGCGCTGGCTGTACAGCAGTTACGGTGTCGTCTATATTGAGCATTCCAACTAACAAACGTAATCAATGTCATAAGCGGCCTTTCGAAGGGCTAGCAACGTACGTCCGTCTTCATTGACCTCGATGTGTGGTTGCACGCTCTCTAGGAATTCACGGATGTTGTGCGGAATATCCTGTCCTAGTTGCTATACATTGCTAGATGAGAGAATGACAGCCGTGATGTGGTAGTAATTAACAAATACCTCACACAGCGTGGTGATGTCCTCGTCATTTGCGATTGCGACTACCGCTTCCGAATGCTGTCAGCATGCTATCAGATAACATGTACGAGAATAAGACCTTGTGGGGCACCTCGAGTATGTAGTCTAGGACGAAATCTACAGGATCGTATGCCTATATAGGGTTGTCAGTATGAGATAAGAGTTCGACTTGAATTGTCGGTCACCTTTTGCGGGGCTGGAACTTGTTCAATGACTTCTTCATCCATTGTATCATTGTCCTCTGTACTTGCCCATCCGGCACCGGGGTCATCATCATCAGGGCCATGTGACAGTTCATGCGGCCCTGCAGCGGCTTTCATGACTGTCATCCAGAATCCGAGCCGGACCTTTAACTTGTAGTAATGCAAAAAAATACATTGGTCAGCCTTATCCTCATCGTGTTGTGTAGCAGATCTCCTCGCGCCACGGTGTGAGCGACGACCAGGCTTTTTGTTCTTCGGCCCCTGATTTCTTTCTGGGGGCACCGTGACATCGGTGGAGTGTGAGAATGAGAAGGCCGCACTGGCCACGGAGCCAGCATCGGCATTGACGGTGAGCTGAGCAGATCGCCCTTCATGAACAAATGCTGCCACAGCCCACTCCTTGGTTTTCACATGGCCACGAACGAAGATTATCTCCTCCTTGGTAATGTCTACGTCAAGCGTCTCCGTCGCAAATGTATGCCAACTAGCATAGTTATGGCGCATGTAGTTCGCCATTCTCCGACTGGGAAGAAGTGCTTCACGGTCTGCACTATGCTTCAAGACCAACAGTGCACCCTGCTCGTCGGTGCAATGAAATTCAAAGCCTCCGCCTGATCCTTGCCTAAGACAAGAAGGGTGAGATCAGATTCGCCACGAGGCTGTGTACTTACACGGATACTTGGGCATTCGCAGATGTGTGCTTGACCGTCTTGCTGCAGAGGGGACCAGGGATGATGCAGCCTTGTTTCTTCTCATGGCCGTAATCTGACATAGTGAAAGGCTTGAATCCATCGGGTACCCCGAACTCGGAGTTTGTCCCTTCTTCATGGAACTTTTTGGTAGCGTTGAAGAAGCGATGAAAGCTACCTTCGAAAATGAATCCGACATCACCGATGAGGACTTCACCGTGCTTTGTGGGCTCCGGATCCCAAAGAGGGTAGCCATGACCGAGACGAAAAAGTTGGTCGGCGTAGACGTTGGCTGCGCTCATGGCGGAAAGCCTAGAAAGAACAAGTAACGCTAGCGGCAACGAAGACAATCACGATAGGCAGCGGCCGTGTCAGTGACGCCCATATACACAGTTTCACGTGAGGAAGGAAGGCTGTGCTGGTACCGCACAACCCTACTTGATATTCCGTGAGTCGACCAAGACGATGTATTGCAATATCCAAGTCCAGGTCCGCATATCACTGCCCTACAGAGTACAAGGGTATTGAACCCATATATGGGATTGATGTGCGTGAGATGTGTCCAGATCCGTTCAGAGTTAGTGCATTTAAGAAGATTGCCTTTCGTTCCAACAGGAAGGGTTGGCCGAGCGCAGAGCATGATGCATAGCTAGAGCGAGTAGTACTAGTTGAAGGTGGTGACGATGATCGAAACTACCGCAAGTCGCCTGCCAAAATGGTTCTCCATATATGGCAAGGCCGACACGGAACCTAATCCTCCAAGTGTGACAGAGGTGACAGTCACGTTCCACGTCCCAGAATTCGTCACGATTTACCCACCATGTCACCGTCACGTACCTATGTATATTGTCTCCCTTGCAAGGTAGAGTCGACTGAAGGCAACTATCATAGCGCGTGGCTATCTTTAAATTTCTTCGCATCGGCTAGAGTGATCAGTGGTCTGTTCGGAATTGTTCATCGTTACCTTCATCACGACTACGACGAATTTCCCCATAGAGCAGGAACGGCATAAATACACTCGAGGCATACCACACTGTGAAATGGACCTCTGCAGCCAGCACACACATCATCGGTCCTTCGAAACCTCAAGTCTTCCTGGTTCTGGGAACAATTTCTTAATGGCAGCGGTAACAATTTGAACTCCCTTAGAAGTATGAGAAGTCCCGGACAGGTCAACTCGACTTTAGGAGAGGACTGCTCAATCAAATGTTCAATGGTCTAGGGGCAGCTGCCATCATCTGATGTACTCGATCAGCATCGTCCAGTTTCCTCTCATTTTCCGATCCCTGCCCCTCAATGGATCGAAACAGCGTCCTTGCGTCGTTTGCCCAGTCCATCGCCAGGCTCAACTCATCGTAGACCGTCAGCACCTGGCTTCCACATAGCAGCAATTGTGCCGTTTCGCCCCACATCCCCTCCTCTCTCGCCCACTTTACCGCCTCCTCGAGCTCTGCTTTCGAAATGCGAGGAGGGAAGCGTGCCTCCTGCATTTTCTGCAGCAGATTGTGGATTCGTACTCTTCGTGCGTCGCTAACCCGAACCTGGTCATCAGGTGATGCACATGTTGCACATGCGCACTGGAAGAAGCGAGTATGTGCAAGAAATGCACGACGCTGGGCCCGTGGCACACATAATGATGTATATGTGATCGTAATCTCCTCGCCTCTCGCAATGGTCCGCGCCGCGCGGAGCTCTCCTACGAACGCGGTCGAGGAGAAGACGTAGTGTGCGTTCGGCGAGCAGCTGTGATTCGCACGAGAGAGCGTTGGGAAGCATCCGATGTAAGTGTCAGCGCCGTCCCGAGATGCGACGTCCTTCTGACCCTGCGCATTTCTCCCTCCCAGTGTAATCTCAAGACAGTTCGTATTGAGGATACCCGGAATGACGTCGTACTCCGTAGATGGGTAAGAATTCGCTAGCCCTAGAAGCACAGCTTGTGAACGGCGCGAGAGGCCCTGTACCGCAGCGCGGTAGAAGATCCCGTTGGCGTTCGTCTGATCTGCTGCGCAGCGGAGTCTGTTACGCCCCACCCAAATCGGTCGTTCCGCAAAGATGAGTTCACCCTGACCGATTTGTCGCTCCGCAAACAAACCCATCCCTTTTCCTGGTATGTGTCGCATGGAAAAACCGAGTGGGTGATCTTGCTGTAATACATCTTGCTTCCACGTCGTCCAACTCGCCACATGGTGCAAGTGCGGCAGGTAGTCGACGAAAACTGTGTCGGCCCTGTTTTCAGGGAGATACAGGAAGCATGGTGCGCCTTCGTAACGATAGTCCGATGAGACTACCCGTGGACGTTCGCAGACCACCTTAGTGGTATCTGCATGTGGCGGGAGTAGGTCCGAAGACGCTGGGCCTGGTCCGTCTGATGTCAACCCTCGTAAGATATTGTACATGGCGATCTCTTTACCTATGAGGTTCAAAGCTTTACTACTCATAAAGATCGACAGGAAGATTACTAGGACTCCGAGCTGCGGGGAGGTATGTAGATATTCATTAAGACCGACTTCCTTAATCCCTCATGGTGCGTGGCATTTGCGAAGGGGTTCACTGTCTCGAGGACCCGAGGTTAGTATGCGACGCCTGTCAGAACGCCATGCCCAAACACCAGAATTGACCAGGACGCAAGACAGCCGAGACCACCGGTATCCCTGCAACTGTTCTGACGATAACCAGTGTGAGCTTTACCTCAGTTGATACGAGTCGGACATAAGCTAGCGGCGATTGGTCGGGATAGTCACAAACAGAGCAGTTGATTTCCACTTTGCGGCGTTCACGTCTACACGAGGCTACGCTTCCTTTCATTTTGATACCTGCTTTACTACGCAGAAACCACTCTAGAACGTAAGCAAAACCGCCTCTGTCGCACGCAAGTCAAGCCCCTCCTGCAGATTTACGTCTTCAACTACCAGCTCCCCTGTCGGACTGACGTTCGAACTCTGCTCGTAGCTCTGACCAGCCCACGTGAGGTTCGCAGTGTCATCCGCATGCTGTATGACGAGCCTCCTTGCTGTCGCTTGTGTGGCCGTGCCGTTGATGAAGTCCAGATCGATGTGCACGACGGGTCGCGTGCCAGTGCTGTCGGCAACCCAAGCGTGGAGATTGACGAACACGGCGCGCACTAGTCGCCCGCCTTCGAATGCAGCGTACCCACTGGTGTTGTTATCCGCTACATCTAATTCCACAATCTGCGCGAGGCCCGTAGATCCGACAAAGGTGTCAACGACAAGACCACCGTAGTAGGGAGGCTGGATGTGCGGCGCCGCAGGAGGATCGAGCGCCGATCCATTTATCGTGGAATAGTTCAAGGTGACAGGTTGGATCTACCGTTCATGTGCGTGGGGTCAGTACTGGGACCCGACATTCCGACAGCAATGCCTGAACTCACGAAGTTATACTTGTACCCGATGCCTTCATGGAAGTATAGCTCCCGGATGCCAATTGTGGACGCAAATAGTGTATAGTCGATCGCCCAGAGCCCTGCTCCTGCTGTATTGCTGACACCGGGTGCCCCATGGCACGCAACACTATTTGTCTCCCTGGTAACCAACATCGCCGGTTAGCCATGCATGTCGTCATGAGTTCCCCGAAACCTACCCAAGAACGTATGTCAAACCTTGCGCATATGTTGCCGCGATGTCCGCTTCAAATATAGTCAGGTTTCCTCGTATGGCGGTCTTGTTCATGAAAGAGATGAGTCCAAAGTTACCACCATTACAGAATGCGGCTGAATACTGGTGTTGCGATATACTAGAAACGGAGAATGTCAGAATCAAGTTCATGCAAGATAGGCTGTTTACAAGTCACAAATCAACTGTACGTACGTGGATATTGTCTTTCCTGCCGTGCTATTCAGGATGCCAAGCGCAAAGATCTCTCTTGGAGTGAACCTTTGCGAAGCGAACGCCGCACCCTGCAGAGTGACGGGCCCATACTTGGTGTATATCCCTGCAGTTTCCACGACCGGCCCTGCCACAGACTCCCAATCGGGCACGTAGTCTTCGACAGTCCAGTTATTGGCGGGACGAAGACCATTGCTGCTGTACAGATCAGCCTCATTGCCTGAGGCTATGAGCTTCAGTGTAATGAAACGGGTTCATGCTACTTACCGACTTCAATCCGTTCAAGTACAACTCCCGAACTCTGTACTGAAGGCAAACTGAAGGCGCGAACGATCGCTTTTGCCATGTTGACTGCGTTCGTGATGTTATTATATCCGAGATTGACGCCCCAAACCATATGTGTTCCTATTCACTCCCAATAAATTTGACGGGGTTCGTGTGCCGATAATTGATGTCAAAGCAACGTTAAAGAATTGCAAGTGCGCGGAAATCATAATGAAATCTTACCTGCGGGTAACCAACGTACTAGAGTATAATATTCGTCACCAACTGTGATGTTGCTCGCTTCGGGATACGGTGTTATGGCATTTGCCGGAGGAAAGATGTCCTCGTTCACCTTTCCGATGGCCATCTGTCATCCATGGTCCTTGGAAGCAATCGGAAGTTCACTCACCGTAACTGTAGGCGACCAGACAGTGTGGTCCTCAGAATCAGCACCCACCCTAAGCTTAGGCGGCTGTCCGGTGAGATGGGCAAAATTTTGCAGTGCACTATACGTGAATTCGTTGCGCTCATCAATCCCGCTCCAATCCGGCCACCTGTCTTGCTCGATAGAAAATGACAACAACGTGGATGCAAGCGGCTGTGACTTGGTAGGAACTAAGACTGGCACAGCTACGTTGACAGTGGTGACATCTGCAGCCCATATGGCTGGAAGACATGTCACGGATAACAGGAAAGCCGAATAGCGCACAAGCATGGAGGAGAATGGTGGAGGCATCAAGTACGGAGGCTCCTGGTCCTGGGCCTTCGGGTCGCTTTATACTAAGCCCATAGTGGCCGAAATAGTCGGATGGATAAGTTCGCAGACGCTGACCACGAGGTGAAAGACCTCGCGAACAGGATGATGATCTTGGAGGATTCGCTACCACTCCAGACCCCTCGTGGTTGTTGATATTCCCATTAAGAAGGTTAAACGTCCAGTCATGGCCTGCGGGTACGGTCCGGGACGGTATATATATGTGGTAAAGGCAGCGAAAGTCTGTGTGGGGGAAAGTCATGGAGATTTTGCAAGGTGTCATGCGTATATCCGGCCAGTCATTTGACCACCACGACTAAATTGACTTCGAAGTCAGATCCCCCGGCGTGATAACATACGATTGACCTCAAAGCATAGTCATCTACTAGTAGGCATGGGTTCAGTGCTCACATATCCTCTATTGCTGTCGAAAGAGGTGTTAGACAGTTCGAAACACTTGAGACGGCTGTGCCAACTTTTGAGTAGAGGTCCGTAGGTCGGATGTGATGGCGGCTAAGCGTGAAGATGTACGCATGATCGCCGCCACGGTAAATTTTCGGAGTTAGACAAATAAGAGTCTAGCACCCAAAGGTGGGTCATCGTGAGAGTTTGGAACAATCCCTGTGAGCTTGTGAGGAACTAATATATGCTGTCTAAATCTGTGTGAGACCGAAACACAGAGCAGACGGAAGAAAGCGAGTACAGTATTACTTACGTGGAAGATTAGAAATAATCACCAGGCTTGTCTACTCATCTATCAAGCTTTCTGCAATTCGACCTATGCAGTGGGCAAGAGCTAGGAAGTCATCACGACTATTACGATTCATACATCGGGGAGTCTCAACGGGCCAGCGCTAATGGGATGGGTGACGGCGTCACGGAGGTGATAGTCTGTTTACTGGTAACCTGTAGATACCGGTGGCGAGAATGAAGGATAGAATTCATGCAGTCCTCACCATGTCGTCACACTGCCTGAGTGAACACTAAATTTGAAGTTCAGATATGCAATCCATTGAAACAAGGGCCGACTCACAGATTCTTATGTAACAGCGCTCATGCAGCGATCGTTTCAACATTGGCTTAACCCAAAGGATCACTCTGGATTCAGTGTGTACTGCAGGGAACCCGTCTCGCTCAGCTACCTATGAGCTGTGAAGCACTCCATATTCGGACGTTAGGCCTGTGCAAGAGATTTCATTAATGAAGGGGCAGTTCGGAACTCACATTGGACGCAGGGTGTGATGGTACCTGGACTGATATTTATGCTGTCACATTATGAGCGATCGCAGTCGGAAAGGCACTGCTGGACTAAGCTGGAATGTCGAGTGTCAGATTTGGCAAATGTGAACAATATTCCTGAGGAAGCAGAACCCCGCACTGTTTATAAGAATTCTATGACTGCGAGATACGGTCCACCATATGCAGGCATAATCTACCAATGGCATGGAATTTGTGATAACGGGCCATACGTCTTACGGGCATTGTATGAAGGCCAGTCATGGCCCCGGAGAGATCCAGAATGGAGACGACTTCGGATTGTCGAATGTGAAAATTGAAGACCACCTCGTACCCAGACGTTGAGCTTGAGCGCAGTACTGGAGAAAACATTTTGATATTGGGAAGGTTCTCTGATCAGTCTGGCGCCAGATAAAGTTGATGAAAGTCGGCTCGCCTGCATGGCACTCTTGAGTTGCGGCGTAACACCACCGACCTCCACGGCAAGGCCCATAGCGCTGTTCAAAAGATGCCGAGAATGCCCCCAAATCAGCTTCTCTTGTTTGATGAGTGCCCGAAGATCAGGTCACTCAATTCGGCAGCTGCAAAGGTAATCTTGAGTGGAAGACCTGTCAAGAGTTCCGGAGAGATTCAAATTGCGAAGCGATGCAGGCAGTTGATGCAATAATTGTCATTTCAAGCAACGCGAAATATGAAGACCACAATATGGACTAGATAGGGAGAGAAAACCATAAGGATAGAATATTGCGCCCATGGAACGCCATCCAGTACTTGTTGAAAGTACGGAAGATGGTACCTAGATACAGAATTTATCCTGCCGCCCTTCGCGGACTAAGCATCTGGCCAGATCGCCTTCGCCGTCTCCGACACCAACGTAAGTTTGCGTATTTCATCTTCTTCTGTGACCGGGTTACCCTCAGCGTGCGATGCAAAGCCACACTGCGGGCTGATGCAGATTCTACACGAGGCGCGAGGCGCAATTCCGAACTGTCAGTACCGAAACATCTTATCGCGCGGGAAGACTGGACGCACTGGTTCAGCGCCTCCTCCTTCGAGCACTTCTCCTCCCCGTCCGCAATGACATCTGCCGCCTGTTGTACGCGCTCGATGAGGTCGTCCTTGTTTTCCATCTAGACACCGTGTGATATCAGTATCGCTACACTGGACGGAATCGGTTTCCGAACCTTGGGGAACTTGCTGGAAACGAGGCCGAGCACAACAGACTTGTTACGCGGGAGCCAGCGAAGGGGCTCGAATGTCCCCGCGCGTTCTGTCTCGTACTCAAGCTACGATAAGCACAGATGTCAGGCTTAATTACTCGAAGTGACGATACGGAACAAGGCGTACGTAATAAGTGTCTGCGGGGATCTCCTGGAAGAGCTTGATAGCTATGCGATCATAGCCACCCTCGCTGAAGTGACGCCCGTCCTATTATCCAGCCAAATGTCGGCATTCCTGCGCAGTGCCATATGCAAATTGTCTAATCGACGTACCTTGAAGTTGCCTCGGCACAGGTGGACTCCGACGGTCATGTCCGCCGGCCGCCCTTCAAGGCAAGCATTGTACACCCGACAGTACAGGTCTAGAAGAGCAACATGGTCGATTCCGCGTTCCTCCATGCCCTTAAGCATTTTGACGTCGCAGAAGTAGGCCAGGAGGGGGTCGTCAAACTGGATGTTGCCTACGTGGAGAGAAGCAGAGGTTCGTGTTCAGCTCGAACTATTCAATCAAACACAGTGTAAGGAGACGAACGGCATCCTGCGGCGTAGAGGTCTCTGATCTCCTCTCGGTACGCCTGCGCGACGTCGGCGAAATATACCTCTATCAAAAAGGGATGGTATCAGATGGCATGGAAGATGATTCGTATTTCGTACCATCGTCCTTGTACACAGACTTGGGATAAGCGTACGGTCCGTGACGCAAGTGGAACCATTCGGGGGCACACATGGTAATTTTGAGGTTTTTATGCTCCTATGTGATTATGAGCATGCTTTCGGCTATTGCTACAAATTATTATGCCGACTACCTCAGGTTTTGTAAGCTTCTTCAGTGCCTCAAACTGCCCTATGTAGAAGGGCTTGGTGCGCTTCAGTTTGGACTATGAGTAACGACATGCAAGTGTGGTCAGGGATTACCAGGCGAAATGCAGAGTTATATCGGGCTCACTTCGCAAATGTATGATGCTGCACCCTTGAAACTATGTTGCTTGAACGCCTCGATATCGGGGACGTAGTCCTACAGACGTCGAGCTCGTCTTAGCCGGCGAGTCAGAGTGGAGATAGTATCAAACCCTCACCATGAACCAGTCCATCGGGACTGAGCGCAGAAGAGCACTTGTTAGAACCACCAGGATCCGGGACAAGTGAATAATGAGACGAACCGACTGGGATATACTTCATGCCGTCAAGGCTGTCGAAGACACCATCGAAGAACATGTGCCTGCAAACAGGACCGACCATTGATGTCAGTCATGAGACGTGGGTCGCCAAACACCTTTAGCCCTCTGCCGGACAGGCGAAGGCGGATGCCAGCTTGAATCAAGCGCTCACCTCCTAAACTCGCCGTCTGTAATCGCCTTGATGCCGACTTCCCTCTGTATCTGTACAATGCCCCGAATAGCTTCGTCCTCGACCGTCCGAAGCTCCTCGTGTGTGCATTTTCCCTCATCGAACTCCTTGCGCTTCTGCAGGAGTGCAGCGGGGCGCTTCAGAGAGCCTATGTGATCCGCGCGGAAAGGAGGGTTTAGGCGAGGGGCGGTAGCAGACATGGCTGTGGGCGGCGAAGATGGATGATACAGGAGAACGGTGAGGACGAAATCAGAGAGCGTCGGCGAGCACAGTCAAATTCTGCGTGATCGCGATCGATATATAGAGTCTGAGCCGGGAGGACATTTTACCGCGGGCCAGCGGACGTCCTGCGGCACGTCCTGGTGACCTCTCTGCAAACTTCTCCTGTCGTCTCTGACATCAGTTTGAGCTAAGCAAGAGCAACTATGGAACATAAGTTGCACGCACCGTTGTCCAATATAGTCCATCTGACCCCGGGCGACTGCATATTCAGCCTATCAAGTGGACCTCAAGCGCCTAGCACCAAGCATTCAGCGACATCTAGTCCTTGCTGAGCTTGACTTTGTACGACATGGTGGCGATAGCAAGAGTCAGCAGCAGAGTAGCTTGGTTGCCGCTGTGTTCAATTAGCCGCCGTCGAAGGACAGACCTAAGACACGCTAACTGACCGCGTCCAATTTGTCCATGGCGCCTCGCTTGTGCTCGACCCTTTTGCGATCGCTCACTGGTACGTGCGCAGCGTGCGTGGTTCCTTCAAGTTGTTGTAGGTCTATACTGATCCGAATGTACCGTAGATCCAGTATGACCTACTGTGTACGTGGGAGATGGAATTCTCAGGCGATTTGCACTCATTTCTATCGGCATGATTAGTCGATCCGTGGGTGTGGGTAGAATCCTTGAGTTCTGGGAGTACACATTCACTGCTATTCCTCTATTCATTGCTGAACACAGCTGACTGTGATCTTCGTTATGTGATGCTCCTTCGGTGGACACGTTCTGAGGCCCGGTGCAGCAAAATAGGGGTAACCTGACTCCGCTCAAGCTCAAAGTGTGTCCCTTCTCCCTTCCTTCTCGGACCGCTGATTGACCCCCAAGCCGTGATTGTACGGTGTGAACTCCCGGTGTAATGTCTGGGTAAAGGCTCCCAGCAAGGATCTACAAGTGCCTACCAGGATCATCAAATTTCGAATCACGGCTCAGTACGATCGTCGGAACCGCATCGAAGTGCACTACCCAACATTTCGCACAGTCCAGGCTTTCCTCACCTCACAATCCTTATGAACTTTATTGCGACGTCGACGATATATACATATACTGTCCTCTGCAGCTCTGCGTATTGTTCTCGGTGAGGCTGAGGGAAAACGGGACTTTGAGACTCGGCCGATTCGGTCACGTGACATCCCCACGACGCGTGCGCGACGCATGTCACAGCTTCGATCGCGTGTGGCATTGTGTAGCGATGAGGACAACTCTGATGATAATCTTAGGCTGACCTTGATCCTGAAACTCAACGATACTCTGGTCTGTCAATCTCTTATATGATATCACCGTTCTCTCATTAATTATTGATCTGAAATCTATCGAATCATCTGCAGTTCCGTGGTCAATACCTCCCTTTGTAACGTACGGCCACTCCTTTTGAACATAGTAGAGTTGTCGTGAGTGTATATCCACTGGATGAAATGGTATTGCATCATTCAATCTTGCTTTATGCATGTTCTACGCCTGATAGCGATCATGACTCGCAAACGCGGCTCTCGTAAGAAATTAGCCAGGGCGGCGCCGGCGGCCGTGCGTGCGGAGGACCCTGTCCCTGCAGCTCCCGAATCTATATCCACAAGTGGGTCCACTACTCCCACACAAGAGAACATCCTTAAGGACCCGTTTACCAATTCGTTCGGGATAGTTCATAATGCCTCCGAATCTGCATCTACAGACGCATATGCCACTCCGATGCAGGAGAACATCCTGGCCGGACTATTGAAAGGCTCAGCTGGTGCAAACTCCGGTGCATCAGATGATATGTCTACAAACGAATCTGCCCCCCGAGAACATCGTTTGACGGGCCTAGTGAAAGGCCCGATGGGCGCAGCTGGCGACGTCGCCACCGCCAAACCCATACCCGCTGATGCTTTCGCCACTTCGGCCCAACGCATGATAGAATTTTTCAGAAACCATGAAGCAGCCACTGCAAGCTCTGCTGCCTCTAGTCCTACCTCCCCAAACGACTCCGCTGCTTGGACAGGAGAGGCAGGCCTTATGAACATACTTGAGAGAGCAAGTGGCGTCCGAGCTGGAGTGGCGTCTTCGTCCTTGTCCTCTTCCGGAACCGTCAGCAAACCTTCAGCTGAGGAGATGCTTATGCAATTGATGGCAGAGGCAGCAAACGCTCCCCCTGACATGGCCTCGCGGATGTCCAGGGCTGACTTTAACAAGTTAACACCTGAGGAAACGCTCTTTCGAGGCCTGGCAACTATTTTGCGCAACCCCAGTACTATCGAGACATCGCGAGTTGTGTTGGAGAGTCCGCGCGTCGTGAGCTATCGCGAATTTGAAGATGGAATGCCTTGCTTTCTTTATCTGTCGCCGACGGAGAAGGGTGATCACACTAGCACCGTGGTGGTTGACGTTCAAGAAAATATATTGCAGTTAGCTTTGCAATTACCGGCCGTAGTGGCGAAGCCGTGCCCAGGCAGCTTGCGGGAGCCATGCTACCGTATTGGCCAGACACCGGATAGGGGGCTAGGAATGTTTGCGAAAAGACAGATCAAAGCAGGCGAGCTGGTCATTGCCGAGAGGCCCGTCTACGTGTCGAATAATCATCTCTTTAGCACAAGTCCCCAGACTCTGTACGCGGACGAGGAATTCTATAATTCAGCCCTCTCTGGCCTCTCCCCGGCGTATCGCGAGACTGTACTGGGGCTACACAACGCATTTCCTCCGGGCAGCCGCATCGATCCTGTCTCTGGGATCATACTCACAAACTGTTTCGAAGCGAGGATATCTGACGGATCTATTTATGCGGCGCTGTTCCCCACATTATCCCGTGTTAATCACGACTGCTCACCCAACATGAATTATACCTGGTCGCGCCCCGACTTCTGTGGTCAATGCTTTGCCATGCGTGACATCGCAAAGAACGAGGAAATCACGGTGCTCTACATCAACGAGCTTGCCTCTCAGGCGGATCGCCAGAAGGCTCTCGCACAGCGATATTTCTTCACATGCAAATGCAAGACTTGCTCTCTCTGTCCATCTTTGCAGAAGGAAAACAATGCGCGGCGTAAAACAATCGGCATTATACTTACGAGTCTAAGGGACTCCAAACGTAGTGATCTCCCGCGCTATTCCCTAGAGGGGCTTCAGCAAGCTCTGCGGTGGGCCGAAGAAGACGGCCTCATGACCCGGTACGCACAACTCCTGTACCACGGCAGCAAGTGGGTGACAGCGTATATTAATCCGGAGGTTGGCCTCCAGTGGCTCAAGGACGCGAGGAGAGTGTTCACGACCGTTGTGGGCCAGGATTCATCTATGATCAAGGAGATTGATCTTGCCGAGAACATGTTAGCCGAGGAATTGGCAAGCGTCGGTCTTCCAGGTAACTGGCCGACGGCATCCACATGAAGGGTAGTAAAATGACACTGCTGTCGGACATATATTGCTATTTTGCTGTTTAGATTCCATGTTATCGATGCTATTGTACCACGCTGTTATCGTCGATGTCAGCATCTTGCATTCAGTGTATATCTAGACTGTTTTGGAGAACACGATAGACAGAGGTTCTGTACTAGTGACCAGGCGTGATTTGCTCAGCCGCTTTGCAACAGGAAATGATAAGCTGTTTGAATCCTTAGAAGATATTCGCAGTCTGGTAGAATGCGCCTGGTATGGTCCATCTTCACCTCGAAGTTTGCAACCTTCTCCAATAGGGCACAAGTAAGCAGTTCGTTTCGGCTGAGCTAATAGCGTATCAAGCTGGCTTATCGCGTACGTTAGAATAATATAGCAATCTTCGAAGCTCATCCGTATTCTTGTCGATGCTGTTAAGTTCAAATACCCAAATACTGAAGAAATGGAACCGGATGGTCACGGATGTCTATTGCAGACCGCCAGAGATTTCGCAACTTCCGAGCCGGTCAACCCCAAAATTCAAATCGATCGTCAGTGCTCCCTCCCGAGCAAACGTCAGTAACATTGGGATGATCTAGTACATATGAGTCATTAGCTAATAATAGATGCGATACAGAGAAATATGCCGCCAAATGTGTACACTGGTAGAATCAATAATGATATCGTGGTGCTAGTTATAAATATCTAGTCAACAGTCGTCCACCTCTCCGTCCTCATCTTGAATCAAGATCATGTGAAAAGACGTAAGACAGACCGTTTTACTGAAGCTTCAGCTCTGATTTCCTCCATAAGGAGATTCACCTTGATTGATCCCCTGCACGGTTTTCAGCAGCGTCTGTTCGCGACTGGGCACAAAGCCTTCGGGGAACCGCTCATTCAGCCACCACTCTCGTATCCACTCCACGGGCACAGTCTCATTGCCCTGACCGAAAATCCCAAGGACCATGGACATTTCTCCGCGCGCGATCTCCTCATGAAGTGCATCGAGCGGATGGCTGTAGGCTTTCTCTCGAATGACCCTGGCCATGGCGAAGTCGTGCATGTTCATGAATTGCCCGTCAGTTGACTGATTGAGAAGTTGGTTGATGAGCATGGGGCTTGCTTTCCAAGGGGCATACTCTTCGTCACCGATAGCATCCCGATGACCGAGAGAAGCGTTGTGCTCGATATAGTTGTGCCGCGAAAGATCAGCGAGCGAAAGTACGGAGTACTGGGAAAGTAGAATGTGTCCACCAAATGTCAGGAGAGTCGCGAGCGGGAGTGAAAGGTTGTAACCCTCCCGAAGGGCACGAATGTAATCTGTGCGAGTGATCTCGCGGCCATCGTGTGGTCTATGACCTGGATTAATCCAGGGAAATAACTCAGAAAACGCCAAAACTCACAGAAAGCCGTGATTCGCTAGAGTATTTAATGCTGGACAAGGCGATCGACTATCATCAACCCGTGGGGGGACATATGGATGGTTATCCAGAGAGAACGGGTCCAATTGCATATGGGCAAGGTCATAAAGTGACATACTGAGCGTAAAAATACATGAGTACTGAATATCACGATGACGTAGGCATCATACATGAGCTTTACCACAACTGCGACAACTCCTGTCACAAGAGCATACTTGAGCAGCAGTCGGATAAGGCTTTTGGAAGAGGTTGTGTTCTTTGCCATGCTGGTGGGAGGTGGGGGAGGTAGATACAGGCCGGCAATGTTTGTTGTTCCCTTTTATCCACGCAGGTTATGATATGAGCGTCGGCGCCCCCATCAACGGTGCACTGCAATGAGCGCGGTGCATTGATATTGGACTGTCATGATTTAGCTTCGGGATTTCCCCGCGCCTGAACCTTACCTCTTTGGGAGTGCCATCGTCCAAACCACCAGACTGACTCTTCATTCTTCACCCATAGTACGAATTCGAGTGTGCTCATCTCGCGCATGTGCTCGGCGGCACAAGTACTTACGACGATGACAACGTATCGGTGAGATTAATGGAATCACGGAAGTCAGATTGTCTTCATGTTGAACACCGGAACTATACCATCATGTGACCGTCAACAGGCCCATTGAACGAGACGCAAGGCACGCACTTCAGACTGTAGCGGGAGTGAGTTGGCTGAGAACGAAAAGGAAACAGCGATCCCGTAACCAGATATGTACAGCCTCGAGCTCGCCTAGCACCGCCGTACACGTAAAAATATTGGTCTTCCTGAGATTTTACCTATTTAGGGCTTGACGCCTCCAGTGATGATCTGATGACAAATTGATATGCGCGCCCTCACAGGAACTATCTGCCTAGTAGGACCCAATGTGACGTGCACATTCCGTTATATTTCCATTCATGCCGCCCAGGGGTTACCAAGGGAACCAGGATTAAGTCTCGCATTGACACAAGAATGGAACGCCTTGACCACTCGCAACCGTGACGGTGGACTTGCGGAACAGATGCAAATTTGACCCATCGGAAGTCAAATGACCACCTGCGTGAAAGAGGCCACGTAAGAAGGCATGGCTTGACAAACAGAAAGCCGCACATACTGGCGACCGCAACCTAATAGAGTCGCATAACTGAAACTGTCGACAACAATGGAAATAGTGGTACACAAAGCGCGCACTGCAACCTTCAAGATAGGCATCATGACGCCTGATACAGAGAACTACAAAGAGAAGTATGTAGACCTCCATGTGCAGCGAACGACTCACTGTGTAACGAGCACATGGGACACGATTGCGACATCACATCTCATAGCGGAGATATAAGTCACCCGAATCAAGTTTCCCATGAGATTTGAGGACAGGAAAAAAAGCTTGAAATAGAATCGGAAGAGACGAATATGAAGTTGAATATATATCACGGGCTTGAAAGAACGCGCCTGCAATTGATTGAGTCCGTATTCCCTATCCTGTACAGTCCGTCAGTGGTGTAAGGTGGATTCGGGGAACTCTATACAGAACCCTTGCTGGTGAGCGAATTCCCCTGGAAATGTCTGTCTATTCAATATCATAGCGCGAAAACAATCACTCACATGTACATCACGGCATGGTCATTGGATTGGTGGTACCGATATACTCTTTCATAATACTGTCGGGGATCATCTCACTTCATGTGCACGCAGACTTGAACACGAGGTTCCATCACGGAGACTTGACCTCAAAGTCATGTTCTTGTTGCACAAGCACGGCACGCTCACCACGCGTTGTTAACAAATGATATATAGGGATCATGTCCCAAATACCATGTGGCAGTGATGAAGGCGAGGTATATGTTTCAAGGCGAATAATGCATAAGAAATGTCAGTGAATTCTGGACAAAAACGAACCTTGGATTGGGCGAAGATGACTGACCCATCAACAGAAAGATTCTGAAAAAGCCTCCCTGGCGCCATTAATCCGTGGGGACCCTCCAAAATTGAGCAGCTTTAAGTATTCGAGGAAGAACCGGACAGCTGGTCATTAGCCCGCAATGTTCTTGACAGTGAAAGACATGGAAACGACGAGCTCGTCGTTGGACCTGGGCTAAGTGGGCGCCAGTGGCGCACTGCCTGATCTCGATCATCGCTAGATGCACTCACAACCGCAGCAACGTTGTGTAGACGTTTGACCATTGACCTACTGTATGTGACACAAACGTATCAGAGGGCCATACACTGCACATCAAAGTTTATTATCCTGTGGTACAATACACGTTGGGCCAAGGCTGACATGACTACTAGTAACGTCGATAAGTGACGGTCTGTCGCTATCGAGGCAAAAACTTCCAGTGAGTTTGGCAGAATCATATCAATTTCTGCTCTATTCGCCTATCTTAGACTGCTCCCTTTCGACCGGCGAATGTGCTCGCCACGAATGTGAATCATGGTTGGAGGCGGCTGAGAAGCGGCTGAACAGTGGTAATTGCCACGGTCAGCCCAAGGTCAGCCCTTGTGACTGCTAGCTAAATAGCGTTGAGATTTGTCGTCAAAATCCTCACGGCTCTCCCGGAAATCGCTTGGACTATCTCTAGCCTTATACCTCGTACACCCTGAGTTCTAGTCGATCTCCGCTCAGACATTTCCCGAGAATCAGATCGTAAGCTCCCAGACTACTCCTGATTCGTGAGCGAACCTGGCTCAACAATGGATGTGGACGTTGCGGAGCTTACTGAAGCACTGCAGCGCAAGCGCACACCAACGTATTGTTCTAAACGGTATGCTACCATTCCTAGGAGCGTATAGCTACCCAGCAGTAACCATTAATTTTGCACAGAATTCTCATCCAAAGCCAGGTATACCATTCTCTGTTACCACACCAGTCCTTCGAGCTCGGAACTAACCTTTCGCTAGCTCGATGAACTCGAAGATAAGACGGTCTCTTTGCCTTCCGTCTTCAAGGTTCTCCGGACTGTCCCGCCGCCCATCTCCACTCTCCCCATGGAGGTTCTCGCATACATCTTTGCTATGGTTGCAAAGTCCACAATCACCTCTTTTCCGCCTTTCCTCGAGTCTCATTCAGCGCCATACGTCTGGCTGCGTGTCAGTCATGTCTGCCGTTTCTGGCGCGTCACTGCGTTGTCGTTTGCCTCTTTATGGACAACAGTCGATGCTGCGCAGCCACGGTTGGTAGGCATGGCGCTTGCTCGCTCACGCACGGCTCCACTCAAAGTGATACTGCGCGATCGCGTTTGTGACGCCCGTGTCGCGGCGACGCTTGAGAGTCTTCAAATCCGGGCACAGATCGCGGAGCATTGCGGGCGAATTGAAGAACTGCATGTGGAGCCACACTTCAGTTATGGACTAGGCTTGCTCAAATCGTTTCGCCGTCCCGCCTCCATGCTGCGCTCACTGACTATCGACAATGTGGATGACTCCGCAGCACGTCAACTTCCCCAGATGTTCTCCGGTGTCACCCCAAAACTGGAGCGCCTCTCTTTAGGCGGCTTCGTATCTTGGCCAGGGAACAAGTTCGAAAATCTAACTCAACTGTGCTTATATGACCAACCGAAGTCCACGCGCCCTGGTCTTCGCACGTTCCTCGATCTTCTGGCTGCTTCCCCTTCTTTGCAGCAACTTAGCCTGATCGACGCCGGGCCCACCGCATACCATACGGGTAGCGGCACTGAAATTATTGGAAATTCCGTCTCGCTTGGTGCCCTGCGTACACTGGATATTGGCAACTGGCCTCGAGCAGAAAGCATTGCAACTTTCCTATCACATCTGACTCTGCCGTCAAGTACTAGGATCAATATTTGGGGAGCCCCTATCTTCACTAAACACCATCGCGCCAGCCTTGGGACGCTGCTACCAGAGGACATATCCACAATCGCACCCTTACATAGAGTGACCACTTTCTGCGTTATGTCTCACACTCTTGTGCGGCATCAAGGGCAAGTTCGAAGAAGGTTCCGGACTAATAGTCGCAAGGGCGCTCTTCAAGTCGTCTCTGTTTCTGATGGCACCTTGCATCTCCTCGGCTTGTTTGACGGTGCCACTTGTTATCGCCACGGGGAAATTTCCGGCCGAATCGACTTGCAACATGTCGAGAGATTTACGTTTGCATTTGCACCGAATTGCACGCCAGAACTGCTCGAATGCGACTGGATGGATCTGTTCCGTAACATGCCGCGCTTACACACGCTCACACTCTCGTCGGATGCGTCAGCGCCAATCCTCGCCTTGTTTCCGATTTCTATGTGGAATGATGAAAGTGACCATGAGTCCGCTCCCGTACTTTGCCCCAAACTTACAACGCTCACGGTCATCAACTGTGACAGCGACGATTTCGTTACATTGGAAATAATTTCGTCAATTCGGACTGGGCACCTACGTCGGCTCACTATCAGAGCCTGCGACGTTAACGCCTTGCTACCCGATTCTGACGACAGGAAGAACCGGCGCTCCAAGAAGCACTCGCGAAGGAGCGGCGAAAGTTCACTCATGCAGACATTCACTACCGAGGAGATGCAGGAGTTAGAGCCCAAGTCATGGCCCAGTGACGCATATCTGTGGGCAGAGTCCAGGAGGCGAAGCGCGTAGGAGAGTTTGGAATATTACATCGCAGTTCTTCCTGAATGGATGGAATTTACTTTGCCAACTACTGGTACAGATCAACGGTGATAGCAATGATACACAAGGTAAAGCACACAGAAGTAAAAACACAATCAATCATCAGAAGTGCAGCAGGCGTCATTGCAGAGCACGATTCTCAGTTCCTGGGGGATTCAGCAACGACTGAAGCTATAGACGAAAGCGTCAGCAAAGAACTACAGGGGTATATGAAAATAGAGTACATACATGTTCCAAATCAGCGGTGGACACTACGTCCCCCGTATGCCCGTTGTCCACGGAATCACGCTGCGATCCCTCACCACTCTTGACATAGGAAGAATAAATTGTCAGATTTATATGCAAATAGATGTAGGAGACCAGCGCACCTGCTCGAGCTTTGGCTGAGCACCGCCTGTCTTCTTATGGGTGCGGGCTGACGGGGTCGTGCCTGTCAAAGGTTCTTCACGGGGGACGATGTCGATCAAAAAGTCGAACTGGTCGGACTTGCTGAGAGCTTTTGCAATGTCGGCGCGCGATAGCGTGCGGCGTTTGTTCGAGTCCGCAATGATGAAGGCGCGAGCGGTTATTTCGGAGATGAATACTATTCGGTGTAGATTCAGGATGAGTGGGTGACAGTAGATATAACAATGGAGGGACGTACCTTCACAGGCCTTGCAGAAGAGGATTGGTGCTGTTTGCATTGCGCCATAGTCAGATAAAGGGCTCAACGTGCGAGGACATCATGACGCACCGTCGGCTGCAATCATCTAACCGCCTGGTCAGTCAGAAAGGCAGGAGGCCTCACCACCTTCGTGAAAGCCCAAAGATGCTCACCTTGACTTCCGGATCGCTCTTCATAACTTTCTTGATGCGAGCCAGGGGAAGTGGCGGGTGTCGATAGTCAGGTGTTTCCTGTTCAGCGGCATCGACCTGACGCTGCCAGAACGAGCGCAGAAAGTCCTGGAGAGGTTCGCCCGCTTGTACGTATGGCTTCGGATTGGAGGACGACATGACTGGGAAAGACTGAAATACAATGGCGGCTCGAAAGGTTATGCGTAATGTTTTGCGATGACTGCCTTCACGAGATAAGCTCAAACAAACAAAGCTATCGTAAATATAGATTACGATGAATATGGTGGAAAAGCTTATTTTGAATTACGCCTTCACAAACTCGATCGAAATTCCTCTTCGTGCTAAACGACGATGTCAAGCTCAATGAACGCGTCGACATCTTCTGCTCCCGTCGCCCATAATGCTCTTCCTCCGCCGTCGACTGCGTCGGCGGCTCGCTCATCGCGTATTGCACCTCACTCCCACATAAAAGGGCTTGGCCTAACACCAGAAGGTTATGCAAATGCAGACGCTGCTGGGTTCATCGGACAGACCAACGCACGAGAGGTGCGTATGGTGACGCTCAGAAGGAAGGAAGCTAATTGCAACGTTTTGGCCTCTAATTAGGCGTGTGGCGTTGTCGTCGACTTGATCAAGTCACGGAAGTTCTCTGGTCGCGCTCTTCTACTTGTTGGTGCACCGGGCACTGGAAAAACTGCTCTTGCTTTGGCTATCTCTCAAGAACTGGGAGCCAAGGTCCCATTTTGCCCCATGGTCGGTTCCGAGGTGTACAGTACGGAGGTAAAAAAGACTGAAGTTCTTGCGGAAGCATTTCGTCGCGCAATAGGCGAGTTCTGTGTTCATACATGGTTTGATATTCGTAAGCTCGTATTTACGAGTAATTTGCAGGGTTACGAATAAAGGAGACGAAGGAGGTGTATGAGGGAGAAGTGACTGAGCTGACGCCCACCGAGTCCGAGAACCCTCTGAGTGGGTACGGAAAGACCGTCTCTCATGTCATCGTTGGGCTCAAGACAGTCAAGGGTACAAAGCAGCTTCGACTAGATCCTAGCATATATGAGGCCATCCTCAAAGAAAAGATTGTTGTTGGCGACGTCATCTACGTTGAGGCGAACACGGGCGCCGTGAAGGTGAGACGCACTCAAGCCGCCTCCAAATGTGTCTTGACCATATTTTCAGCGAGTAGGTCGGTCAGATGCCTATGCATCATCATACGATCTCGAGTCGGAGACCTATGTGCCGCTTCCGAAGGGCGACGTGCACAAACGCAAGGAACTCGTTCAGGATGTCACACTAGGTGACCTCGATGCTGCAAATGCGCGACCACAAGGCGGGCAGGATATCATGAGTGTCATGGGCAGTCTCGTTAAGAGTGGACGTACGGAAGTGACAGAGAAGTTGCGCCGCGAAGTCAATAAGGTCGTCAAGGGCTATGTAGACCAAGGAGTTGCGGAAGTGGTTCCAGGTGTCGTTTTTATAGACGAGGTACGATTACAAGCTCATCTCGATGGGTGCTTGAAATCAACCTCAATGGCATTTTTCGAACTTCAGGTACACATGCTGGACATCGAGTGTTTCACTTACCTGAACGCACTTCTTGAGTCACCAATGGCACCTACCGTCATCTTTGCAACAAACCGTGGGAATGCCCTTGTTCGAGGCACATCCGACATCGTCGCGCCCCATGGAATTCCTGTTGATCTCCTTGATCGGTATGCGCGCTCGACCACATCGCGCAAAATCCGCTGGCTGACCTTGTTTTGGCTAAGATGTCTTATTGTCAAGACAGACGGCTACTCACACGAAGAGATTGCGAAGGTTCTGCACCTGCGCGCTGGCGTCGAAGGTCTGCAACTCGGACCTGATGTCCTTGATGTGCTGGCGAAGCGTGGAGAATCAAGCTCACTTCGGTATCTATCCGCCGGGGACTTCTCACCTGCATACAAGATCCCATGCTGATGTAATTTTACTCAGATATGCCTTACAGCTACTCGCACCTGCATCGATCCTAGCGGGTCTCGCCGGGCGCAAACAGATCGAGCTCGAAGACATAAATGAGATGGGCGAATTGTTCTTAGATGCAAAAACGAGCGCATTGGCGATCGGTACGGACGGAGGGTTTAATGCAAATTGACCGGGTCACTATTGCACCCGTGGACCGCCAGAGCCTGGAGGATACTCCAGAAGTGAAGTCAGGAGGTGCGTGATATATCGCATTATATCGTGATCTGGGGTGCTGTTCAGCCAACGTCCTGTCATAGGTAATCTAATGGACACAGCTGTTGATGAGAAGTATGTTTCCACACGAAAATCAACGGACCTTGCAAGGGGCGCACGGTCCGAGTTTCTTGTATTCATATTTAATGTATGAGATCCTCGAGGCTATCAACGTGACACGACGTGGTCAGATGTAATACTTCTTTCATCTCACGCATAGGCATCTGACTGCTGTGGTGCGTTGTGATGGGGCACCTCTATTTGCTTGCCTTCCTGGGCTGGATAGGCCATCGACCCCCTCATTTCTGGTTCCCAGGTCACTGAATACTTGGGTACGGGATTATGGCTCATGCACATCTGCCCTTTAACCCCTTCGCTGACTGTTCAGGGAGGTTTCTCGAATCGCAAGCATGAATTCTCCTCACCCTTGATACTGTTCCTCTCGGTACCTATCGTGCAGGTACTCCGGTTGCGATATCGCTTCTCGCCCATTCCTGTGACCTGGGTTCTATGAGCAGTCAAAATAAGTTCGGCGTTACCGTGCCTCACTTCCCGATGACACGGAAATACACCCTAGTCCAGTCTAGGGCTGGTTCTCAAGACTATTCAATCGATACACCCCGCTTCTCGGTCGCCGCCCTGAGACTGTCGATGCTGTATACGAGTGAATGATCCGGCTCGGACCTATACTGCATCGATCTTTATTACATACGGAAACCTGCTCACAAAACTAATGGGAAGATGTTGCTATGGGACGGGTGTGCTCGGTGGAGCGCCGAGAACGTCAGGTGTTCATAGAACTGGCATCGTGTAGATGTGCCAGAAGACTGAGCTGACCAGGCATCTTCGATACTAGTTTCCACAGCTAGGTACGCCACAGCAACAAACTGGAAGTGGCTCGCACTGACAAGTTGATCAGAAGCGGCGAGATGTATCACTAGGACTCGCGAAGCAGCGCAAGATGTCGTGGAAGTATGCTCTTTTTGTGGAGAGAGCGTTTAGATATGTGTATGGAGAAGGGGATGCGCCAGTTTCTCGTCTTCGGGTTGACAATTCGATCTCGCCGTTCTCTTCTCTATCCGGTGATCTTAAGCTAATTGTGATGCGCAGCAGGAGACCTGCCTTCCTCACACGCTTTAGGTCGGTTTATCCTAAGAAGCCATGCAGGAATTTCTATGTCGACCAATGTTCAAATGGAATGGCCTGGGAGAATAAGAACTGGCAAGAGTATGGACAGGAACGGGGGACACCGAGTATAGGGTAAGTTCTGGGACTGACCACATCTGCCTGCATGCAATCTACTGACGGCCGTGACAAGCATTAAATAGAATTAGCCAACCGGAGCTCCAGTGAGACCGTTGACTAACATGGACTAGAAAGGGCGCGTCGTCTATGACAGTCGAATTGCGCTCACGGTCATATACAGTTGGATGGGACATCTCGGGCTTGTCTCAATTCCAAGCCTCGAAGGCGCCTTGCTGCTTACTGGGGCCCGAACAACGCTTGCTTACTCCACTCCAGTCGCCGTGGTGCTCTTACAAGGTCCTCGGCCCCGGAGCTTCCAAAACACGTCGATGAGTCTCGGAAACTTGTTAGGCTGATATGCGGTAGAATCTCATCTATACATTAGGCATCACACGCTCGATCCACTGCTTCCAGAGCACAGAGAGGACCCTTTTTTGACTAGTCTATGCTTAGCAAGGCGTAGCAGGCGCTTCTTCAGGCCTATTCAGTTGAGCGGTCCGTATCGGGACATCTGGATCTCCCTATGTTTACTCTCTTCGGCGAGTATCGTACTCTGCGTCGCAGTACCGCTGATGCAAGCCGTATCCGGATCACACGTCCTGGTCATTGTGCCCTATATAAGTTCTGCCCTACCAGCTGCAACCACCAGTGCCCCCGCTCACTTCACGGAACCGACTTCTAACCATTACCCTCAGCGTTGCTGGTTATCCCATGTGTATTGGTTGAACCGATTGCTACTATAATTTGTCGCCATGATCAACAGGACCCTCCCGTACTTCCTTGAGGACCGCACTGGTCTCCATATGGACTCTGACTTTGACGACATCTATGACCGCCTATTCTTCCGTGTTACACGGCCTTCAGAGCGCACCATGTCACAGAATATGGACTCTACTCTGATGATATACAATGTCGGCCGTCGGTCATCACTTACACGCGACGTTCGATCGTTCCAACGTGACCCATCAGTCATACTGGACTTCGGGCCGTATGGCGCGCTGGGCAAAATCTCTTTCGTAGGGTCCTCGATCTCTATGCCGATGAATCAATACCTGAAGAAGACGTCAATGTTTAGTGGGTGAGTAGATATGTTGGACGTGCCTGAAGAATGTACTGACGCCGACTTTAGTTCGCTGTCGAGGAAGTTCAGAGCCTCTGACGGGGAAGAATATAAGTGGACGTACAAACGTGCTGAAGATCAGGAATGGTCGGTCAGTTGACCTGTACACATGACTATTCCGATAACAACTCATCACAAGTACTCGCAGTGTGTGGATAGTCGAGACTATCTGGTTGCTCATTACAACTTGAAGCCTCCAAACAAGCCAGTATTCAGCACGTCTGGAAATATCCTGACAATTTATGAAGCATATGCTCGTCTCTCCGTCGGTGAGCCTGAGAGCCAATTTGCATGTAACGTGGAATCGTACGCTGACATATCTTCAGAAATTCTAGCGTCCCTGACTATAATGCGGCACATAGCGGTGCATGGCCTCTAAACCTCCCACCACCACAGATCCATTGTGCTCGCTTGCGGACGAGATCACATTTCACTTGCCGCGATCGAGCGTCTCCTGAATGCATTTAAGTATTCTAACTATTGAGTAATGCTACGGACAAGGTATCTTATCTGCACGACGCATACATATTGACATACCCGATGTACTGTACATATCGATCATCTGTACCAATAGGTCACTGGTACCAATAGGTCACTGAACTCTTTGACTACCTACCTTTGTATCTGGCTCCAAGAGCTCATTGTATTACATAGCATCTGAATTTGATGAGACAGACGAACATATAACGTTCGAATTCGACCTGTCAGTAAACATGTCAACGACTCACCATGGCTCGATACATGTCGTCGGACGCCTGGCTAGATTTGCAGAGTGAATGGCACCATTTTTGATGAACTTCAAGCTTTGCTTGACGATAGTGCATGAGATGATATAGTCACATTAGTAAAACGTCGGTCGCTCACAAGCCTAAATATAACCACTACGAAAAGCAAAGGTGGGTGGAAGGAACCACATCAGGAAATGAGCAAAACCTTTATCTAGGAACATGTGTCACTTGCAATTTGACCTAGTAAGAAGCAAGTATTCTATCGCCTCTGAGACGAGTCCTACGCCCATGTTCAATTAGGGATTTCCTCAAATGCAATTAATGTAAACGTACTGAATCATCTTCTATTTGTCCTGGTCAGATATGATTGCAGACCCTAAGACACCCGCTAGCGTGCATTCATACGGCTGGCCTGGGGCCATCCACTCCTTTCATTTTCATCATGGTTCGTATGTAGCGTAGGGCGATTGTCGGCTTCCATACCAAGATCATTTTGAGGAGAGGCTCCCTGGCTGAGTGGAGCACCCATGCTGCCTATGAACGTAGACACAGCCTCTCCGATTGATGTCTGCATCACAGACACACTGTGCTCAGAGTCTATGATCGAAGGATCATCACCCCTAGAATACCCGGACGTTAATGAATGAACCCGGCGAATATTGAGTAGCAAACGTGAGACCAGGATGGAAGAAATTCTGTCAAAGTCTCGGTATGAGCGTGGTAATACCCATCACTAACTGAAATGTGACCAACGGGGTGATGATAAACTCGACAGTGGCCCGATCCATCTACTGGGGCGCATGATTAGGGCAGCATACAACAGGATAATGCGATATCTGACCCTGGTAAAGTACAAGGCCACGTCAAGACAATTGAGGGAGAGGACCGCTCTGGCAAGTTCATTGATTAGCAGCGTCAGTCTGGCGTGCGGTCGGCAGCTCTAATCGAACACACATGAAATATAATGTCCCTGTATCACCAATTAGTGGATTAGTGCCTCGGTCTGCTGAGAGCAGAATGACAAAATCTCGCCGTACCGTCCCTTGCTAGCATTGCTATGAGTGATGATATAGGTCTATTCGCTGAGCTATTCCGGGCCGTTCCCTGTATCTCATAAGCACTGGACCAGGTCACAGCGAGCACAATGATGTCTGACACAATAGAACATGTACGCGTCGCGATAACCACTGCGTGAGTACACCAAGTCAGATCAGTCACGGGCATTGTTAGATTGGAATCAATACATCTACGGTGGAAGTTCAATGTTGCCATCCACACACAGAGTACTCAAAACACTAACTTATCACAAAGTTCAGATGCCAATCTTGGTCTTGATGCGCATACATTGCCGAAAGTTGGCAAAGACCACGTGGTAACTGTTGTGTTCATAATGCCAAACTACAACAATGTTGAGCGCATATTTCTCCCAGATGTGCCCAGAAACAATCTGAGTATTTACCATATTGGTTCCGATAGGCACAAGACCTAATGTTAGCGCAAGAATGGTGGTATACCACTTGCGACCACTGAGGACGTAGACACGAAGAGCGGAGAAGACTAGAAAGTTCGCATGAGGACTGAGGCCCGAGGCCTGCAAACGGAGAGATACTAGCCAGGCCATGAGGCGGACGTCATCATAGACAATACCGTTTCTACGTAAGGCCAGGATTTTGCAGCTAAAGTGGGGGCGGGATTAGCAGGCCGCCATATTGAAGAGTAAAGTAATCTAGATGCATGATACCTCTGCAAAGACCATCAATCAAATATTCAGGCACAGGATGTCGTAGACCAGCTTACTCTATTCGTTCTCCATGGCGATTGTTCCACGATTGCGAGAACGGTGCCCACTAGCAGTGAATAACGATTGACGTAGAAAAGTATCATAGCACTGGTTAGTTTTGTGCGCCACATAAAATTGACCTCTTGGGATGTCGTAATGACATATTCATATATGACCAGGGCTACACACAATCTTTGTTCTTCAGCTGTTGTAATACAGAATAGTTGCATGACTTACAGAGGACCGCCAGTTGATAATAGCTCCATGTAAAGCTGAATAACAGCGATCTCAGTGAAGCATCATGGGTGAGAATGGTGCACTAACAATCCTCCCAGAGCAGTAGTAACAATTGGAGCTGCCGCCCTGGACGACATGTGAGTTGTTGGTGAGAGGCGGAACACGGGCTGGGGTACAAATCGCCGTGGTATCTTGGCAGCTTCCGTTTTATAGATGTAGTACCCTTGGTCAATAGCAGAGATGCTACAGTGTTACAAAATAAGATCGTACAGGGCAAGATGATGAGCCCCTGCACGATCATGGGCAGGAAAGATGCATCCCGCACATAGGACAGATGCAAGCCAAGGGCATCATATGGCATCATAGTCTACCGCTGTAGCATGCTGAATAGCCACGTGAGCTGAGTTGAGAGACATAAGCAGATGAGACAAGCGCATAATAGTAGCATGCACCATCAACTCAGCCATCGTGTTGTATCAGATTTGACCGTATGCAATGCCAAATTCATCTGAGGACGTAGAGCAACAGGTAACAGACCCTTACCACCGGCATTCAGATATCAGTCAGAAGCTTGAAGGTAATTCACACCTGACGCCAGAACGAGCCTCATTCGAGTCACCACGAAGGTGACTGTCCTTGGTGTCAGCCTTGACAACGAATACATTCCAAATGGGATAGAACATCGGAGTTTATTGTTGGGCTCTGCTGCAATGAATCACTGGAGACATTCTGTTCTGTCCCAAACACGATGAGTCTAGTCACGGAGAAGGAAAAGTCTGGCCACAAAGAATACATTGCGAGTCAAATCACATTCAAGAGTTCGTGGTCTCTGTGTTGCACCTGCCCGTGCAGGGAACCTGCCGGACGTGAAGCGGGTGTTCGTACAGCATCTGCCTAACAAATATCTGTATGTTGTTTCGTACAAAATGATATTATCTCAGTCACTCACGACTGCGGAATAGAAGAACCGTGGAAGTAAGTCCGGTCTCCTGACAGTTCTTATTAGTATGGCTCATATGCATGGCAATCCATAGGCGAAGAGGACTTGGCCTGAGTAAACCATGGAGAAGAGCTGAGATTCGACAGCCATAATACAGCTTTGGGCGGGTAGTAAGGACGACGACTTGTCTGGACGCGACCTAAGACTTTGTTCTATTGCCAGTGGCAGGATGTGGCAGATCGGAAGCTTGCGCACACCGGGAAGACGTAATCAAACGGCACCGCAGTGCTTGTCGTTGATTTGCGTGCAATACGTCGACTGCGACAACGAATGTCAGCGATTTATGATAGATCACGCTCGCCTAAAAACGGTTGAGAGCCAGCACTGCCAGTCTGCAGCCGATGAGCCAGTCTAATCAGCAGATATCGATGCGGTCAAATGTGAAGGTCCCAGTTGCTGGCACCGCTTTGGATCACACGACGGCTGTCGGAGTCGGCTGGAAGCGTAAGCAGGAGCGAGGTTCGAGCAAGGACGGCCTAGTATTCAAGAACGTTACCCGGAAGAGGGTACGATGGAGAACGAGCTGCTTGGAAGCTGCGGGAAGTCGTGTCTTGCCACCGACTCGGTCGCCTGCGGTGTAGAGCATGGTATCATGATCTATGACCACCGGTTCGCACTGTTACCCACAGCATGTCCACAGATGTGGTCACTGTCTGTCATATGGTCTGTCGTATGAATTTGCTATTTGTATGATGCACAGTGCAAGGAGGTACGCGCATGGCCAGTGGTCCAGTTGGAGATGAGGCGCATACCGAGTTCCCTCTAAAGTCCCACTAGACGTTCGCGGACAGATATTGGCATCCCATATCGGGACTAAAATGCGAAATCAAGTATTCTCATTAGCGCTTATCGGTGCCTTGTCTGGCGAAATCCCTGCTTGCTCTTGACCTCGTGCATCGTCAAGTCGAACTCTGGCGGGTTGCCTGCGACATTTCGCTTCTTGTCGTTCTCTTCGCGTGTTATCATATGGTCTTTGGCGAAATTAAGCTCTGCAGACGCCGGTGTTCCTGGTCATATTTGTCGAATACAATGGCCGGTATGCAACCCCACATGCTTGCGCGACGTCGGGGACAACGACAGCGACATCTCTCTCGGCACTCTGTTCGAATTTCCATGTGGCCTACCCACTAGCTGACCGGATATGACCGCAGGAAACTGGTTCAATCCGCATAGAATACTCCGGACCGATCCTTGACCGTTGGCGGTAATCAGCCTCGAGGCAGCCATGACCTTCCTTACCTGGTCGTTCACCTCGTTGTATAACAGGGCCATGTCCCTGTCTCTGCAGGCCCGCCGCCACGTTGGAACCGCGAGTAAATCGAATCACCTCTGAGAGCACGATCTCTTATCCGCGCACCAAGTTCGTCCTTTTCCTACGATCCTCCTGCTCATCCTCCTCTTTCAGTGTGAGCTTGTACCGACCTTTGAATATGTCTAGTTCTCCGCAGCGCAACAGGAAGCCACCGATGCACCCAGGAGTACAGGGTATGTCTTGTTCTTCTCGCTTTCTCACTTTTCATCAGTTTCCACGCGACCGAGTTACTTCCGATGATAGCACTCTCAGCGTTACTTCTCCCTTTGTCTTTGCCATTTTAACTTCGCGGGCTCACTACGCTGTTGTGTACTCTCTGTTCTTTTGGATATGGAGGCGCATGGTGTCGTCTTTTACGTCTTTGGGCAATCACGCCCATCAGAAGGGATATCGCTTGGAGCGGTTATACTCCTGCCTTCTTCTAACACCATTGTGAACGTTATTGTTGTGAAGTGCAGTCACTTTTTCTTTTGGATATGGAGGCGCATGTTGTCATTTTTTTACGTCCTTGGGCAATCATACTCATCAGGAGGGAGTCCGCTTGGAGCGATTGTACTCCTGCCTTCTTCTAACACCACCGTAAATTTGATGGCGTGAATGCTTATGTGCTGCGGTGATTCAATTCAGGTTCCATGCAGGGCATCGCGCCCCGTGAATCCACACCGTCACCTTCCTTCCGCGAAAGACAGCGGGCAGTAAAAGCCCATTCGCTACCTATCGTCCCCTCCGTCAATCAGCTTCTCGCCAACCAGAACCAGCAGTCGATCTACCCGCAAGGGCAGCAACCCAGCCCGACGATGTCTAACTCGTCTCATCAATCGCGCAAGTCACCCCCGCCCACCGCGCGCATCTCGCCAGTCGCCGCCAAATCGACGATTCCAGCTCATGTCCGTGAACGTAGCCCCGAGCGTGTATCGCCTCCGCCACTTGCTCATTCACTCAGCCAGCCTGTGCCTCCGCACCTCGTTCCGCTGCCCCCTCCGGGGCCGCAGCATACGCAGAGCCAGCCTAATGTACTTGTACAGAATCCACATCATCCTCGCCCGATCAACCGTGTCCCTCCGCCTCAATTTCTCACTCAGTATCAAGGTGCCGATGAGAAATGGCAGGTGACGGAGCAACTGATGGCGGAGATCGAGCGGGCGGATTTGCAGCAAGCACAAGCGCAGTACTCGCATCCGGCGGGTACGTCGGGTGTCGCGTACGCCGGCGGCGCAGCATCGAATAGTGTGGGTATGCACATGCAACTGGCGATGAATGCAGCCACGAAGGATCCGGCGATGGAGAGGGTGCGCACGAACGATCGAGCCAGTCCGAAGGAGCCGGATAGCAGCAGCTCGCAGGCAGCCAAGCGTCAGATTCGAGACAAGGATACGCAGAACGCACGGGAGAGCCCGCGGACGCGGGACCGATCGCAGACAATGTCGTCGATTTCGTCGCTCGTCGAGGGGCGTACACCGGAATACCGCGGATCGCCGCAGTACCAGACGCCGATGGCGTCACCTGGAGAGCGTGCGGCTGGATATGGGCAGTACATACAAGACGGGTTCCAGGCTGGTGCATCTCAGGGTCCCACGCCTCCTGCTCGCAAGCCCGTGACTGCTGCAGAAGGCGCTGCCACGCGTGTTACGCCCCCTGCTGCTTCGAAACTTGCTGCGTCGAGCCACACACCGCCTCTGCAAGCTATGGCTGCCCGGTCCACAGATCGCTCGTTGCCAGTGCAGGAGGAGCCCGAGGAGGATGTTGGACACTACATCGATGGCGAGCCTGAGTATGAGGATCGTCATCCTGGCTCGCCGACGCCTTCATCTGATGTGTACCCTGAGACCCTTGCGCAGCGATACGACACTCGGCGCGAGGATGCGCGCAGCTCGAGCCATACGGAGGAAGATGATGATCAGACCCTGAATGAGGAGATAGAGACGCAACACCAACCGGGCAAGGACAGCGAAGAGTCAGAGTCGGGGTCAGGTTTTACACCTCGCTCACCGTTGTCGAACTTACCGGAGCGCCCTCGCGAGCTTCAGTACCAGGGATCGAACGGGCAGTATCCGCCTTCCAATGGGCAATATTCTCCCTCATCGAATGGACAGTATTCTGCTTCGAACGCACAGTACGCACAGGCAAATGCAGACTATCAGAAAACTGTACGTGTCAAGCATCGGTCGGGATCGACCGACCAGCTTGGTATGAGGACTTTTGATCCAGCGATATTCGAGCACACGATGGAGAGCCTGAGAGGAAGCGGACAAGATTCACCTGTCAATGGCCAGCGCCAATCGCAGCCTCTGCCTCAGCCTCCTGTTCAGCAGCAGCAGCAGCAGCAACAGTTGCGTCAGTCGCCTCTTCAGAATCAGGCGCAATCGCATCTAGAAGCAGCGAGGCAGCAAGCTGAAGCTCGACAATTCGCAATGAGCCGGCTCGCCGAACAGAAGATGGCCTACGCAGGTATCCACCCTTCCCAACTCGCCAACCCCGAAGACTGGCAGAACCTCCTCGACGATCCTACCTCGTCGTACCTCCGTGCCTATCTGCAGACACCTGGTTCACGCCCTAATGCGCCTGTCCCGCCGACACCCCAATCCCAGACCGCCGCGCCCTCGCCGTCCCCGCTCATCTCCGCGATGCAAAGCGAAGCCGAGCCACGGCAGGTCGGTTCGCCGTACCCGTACCCCTTCACGCACATCCGGCGCTCGCACGTCGCCGCGGCGCCTGCGGCGCCCTCGTCCTCGTACGACATGAACAACCCCGCGGTCATCCGCGAGCAGATCGCGCTGCAGATGCAGATCTACGCGCTCAACAACGGGCTCGCGCCCCCGTCCGACTCGACGTTCTCCCCGCCTGCGACGCCGTTCCCGGGGCCGAACTACAACCCGTGGGCGTTCGTGCCCATGAACGGGATCAACGTGGGCGCGGGGGCGCACGGACACGGACATGGAGCCGAGGGCGGCGCGGGGGGCACGAGCGCGATGAGCATACGGTCGAGTCCGAGCCACGAGCCGGTGCAGCTGCCGCCGCCGCCTGCGATGCGCGGGCGGGGGCTGCGCCGGAGGGAGACGGGCAGTTTGCGGGCACCGCAGGGCGGGACGGGAGGTCGGGGTGTGCGGAGGATGAAGCCACCTCCGCGGGTGGAGAGCACGCAGCCGAGGGAGACGAGTCCGGAGCCGTCGTCGGGGTCTGGGTCCGGGGAGGAGACAGCGGGAGAGGAAAGGTTCGTGGATCGGTACGTCACAGAGCAGGGTGGGGAGTGGGTGGGGAGGAATGGTGCGGGAGGGGCAGAGGACGAAGAGGAGGAGGACGACGGGGTGTGGGTCGATGAGGAGGAGGAGGGCGAAGAGGAGGATCTGCTGGAGCTCGAGTTCCATCCGTCGTATATCAATAACGCGCAGAAGCGGAAGCGGCGCTGGGAGACGCGCTGGGATTCGTTGACGCAAGCGGTAAGCAATGGGTGTTTGTTTTCGGCGGTAGTGCGGGCGCTGACGTGTATCGGTCGTTTCATGATTAGTTCCAGCAGCTGGACCGGGAGACGGACGCGACGCTGGTGATGCTCGCGGCGCCGCCGCACTCGAGCAAACTGCACGCGCTGACGTCGCGCTCGATCCGGCGGGACCCTGCGCTGCTGGCGTCGCCCAAGCTGCTCACTCTGCGGCGGGCGTTCTCGCACCTCGCGACGCAGCGGCGGAGCGCGCGCTCGTCGCGCGGATCACGCTCGTGGAGCGGCTGCAGCTGTCGAGCGCGGGGTCGGCGTCGTCCTCGCCGGGCGGCGCGGGGGGAGAGTCGCGGGAGTCGGACCTGCGGCGTGCGCTGGAGGCTGCGCTGGGGAGCCTGGGGGAGATGGGGAAGATCTACGAGCAGCGGGAGGTGCGGTGGCGGGACGAGATGCGGCAGCTGACGGAGGATCGGGATCGGGTGGAGATGCTTTTGCGGCAGGCGCTGGGGCCGGTGCTGGGAAATTTCAACATGAATGGGAGGACGTAGGTGTGTGAAACGATGTTGAGTGTGTTTGAGAGTGTATGATATGAGGGAGGCGCGAGCTCGTACTTTGAGATGGCGGGCTTGGTGTGTGTGCCTTACGAACTGACATGTCATTTTACGCGTAAACGTACGTAGATGGGTCACGCAGTCACGATTTACATGAGCCACGATGTTTTTTAGGTTATACTGTCCAAAGAAAGGATGGAAAACTCAATTCTGCTTGAAGTGATGGATCGCCAGGCGTGATTGAGCATGAACCGAACTCGTGGCAGATATCATTTATTCACATCAGGGTCATGGGAACGTTCCATTTGGCAGGATCGATGCAGCATCGTCCGAGGATGAGCTAAGGTCGAAGCTTCACGTCTGGGATCAGCGAACGTAGCTTCCTCTTATGGTAACACTCCTTCCCGATCGGTGTGGCAGTTCAACAGCGATCCGATCGCGGGTCCTGTTCTTGTTCCCCTTCGTGTCATGCGTATTTGACTAACGATGGCTATTGAGCGTATATAAGGGCGCGCGGCCTCTCCTCTGCGAATGGACCTCCATGTAACTTCTCCCCGCACTCCCTCCTTCCCTGCTGTGTGCGTGCTGTGCGTCCGGATCCCAGGGATTCTTTGTTTCTGGTATTCGAAGCAACAAGTCGTACGGGAAACGTTCCTGTGGACGTAGAACTGCTGTCTGCCGTTGCATCTTGGGCGGCACCGTCGCATGAGCGAGCCTGAAGTGAGTGCTCTCTTGTATTTATTTGAACCCTCTTTATCGCTCCCAGTACTGGTCTATTTGTGATGGTTTGAGCCCGCGATTGCGCACGCACGGGCATTGCGGAGTCCGAGTCATGGCACGGATGCGAGCGATCGTCGCTGCTTCTGACCGTGTCGCTAACGGGGGGTCTGCTGACCATCGATGATTCGATGGTGTGCCTGTGCATGCGTACAGAAGGCTTCCAACGCTAGGCGCATGTCACCGCGGAAGCACGACGCGTCGCGACGCGTCGCTCACGTGATGCGGCGGCTGGAGCGGGAATGAGTTGATCGGGCAATGAGCCGCCGACGATCGCAGCCGTACGCGGCGGGGGCCAATCCCACGCCCGTTCTCTCAAAAACGCAGACGGCTCGTGTCCGCGTCCCCTGTCTCCTGCCCGTGGACACAGTCAGTCTGCCTCGAGGATCACACATTTCCTCTGCCGTTCGGACTAGGCCAACCACGAGGCCATCGGTCTATTGATTCATTTGATAACCTCATCGCGCTTCTTCGTTATTTTAGGCTGTCCTGTTCCCTCGCTCCCCCTTTAGTCCATCTGACGGTCTGACAGCTGCCTCAGTGCCATATCCGCCGCAAGACCTTCACGATTGTCGAATACCCATCATGCAACGCCCGACTGACCCTGGTCCTTCCACCCAGCCCTGCATGCCGTCCCCCGCCCAACAACGTGTCTCCGCTAATCAACCTGGCCTCTTCCGCCTCAACACCACCGTCGACCCTAACCATAGACACACAGGCTCCCTCCCCACCCCGCCTCCCTCCGCCGGCTTTGGCTCTACTCGCACTGGCATTCCGCTGACCCACATGTACCGCACCACCGACGACCCTGGTAGATTCCAGCCAGCCGATCAGCAGGTGCCTGCCCACGCCCGCATGGCTTCGCTCAGTGCTGACCCCGCTTACGCTCGTGCGTCGCAGGCGTATGGCCACCTCCAGATGCAGCACCCACAAGGCCGCGCTCAGAACTCACAGCCCCCGTCGCTCGGCCAGCATTCCGATATCGTTCTGCAGCGCCGGAACTCGCAGGCACTCGAGGATGCGTACGCACGGGCCAGTAGGCACCATGCGATGAATCCACACGCTCATGCGCAAAGGTCGCAGAACGCGTCGCAACAGGCGCAACAGGTTCAGCACGCTCAGCACCAACAGCAGCGGCAACAGCATCCTCATGCCCAGCGTCCCCAGCAGCCGCCTCTGATCCCTTATCGGGATAAACCCACGACAATCCACATCCCGCCGGCACATGTCTCTCCGCGCCTTACAGAACGAAGCGCGAACCCGACGTCCACAGGCTCCGAGCCGAGCCGGTCAGGACAAGGCCCTGTCCTGCAAGCACACGGGCATTCCATACCTCCTGCGGCTCTCCGCCCAACGAACCCCCCTCCCTCGTCTTCATCCGCCCACACCGCGCCGCCCTCCTCTGTCTCTACATCTGCCTCTACCTCATCATCTGCCCCTACCTCCGCCCCTGTCCTACCACCATTCAACTCGGCGCTCTGGGACCCTATGGCACACGCCGGGGGCACGTTTGGCGGGCTACGGCTCTACCTTGAGCGGCTGCTCGCATCCGCGGAGAGCACGCTGGGCGCGGAGCTCACGCACGTCAAGGCAGGCTTTGGCGCGCGCGAGCGGGAGGTCGTGCGTCTACTCGGCGCGGAGCTGGATGGCGCGCGGAGGGAGCGGGACGAGGCAAGGAAGGAGAGGGATGACGCGATGAAAGAGAGGGACGAGGCGCGGGAGCTGCATGCGCGGGTACGGGCGCAGTTGGAGAGGTTGTATGGCGTGGCCGTGGGACTGAGCGAGGAATGCGAGAGGGTGCGTGGGGAGAGGGAGCGTTTGCGAGAGGAGGGCTGGAAGCTAGGTGAGGCGGTAGCGCGGTTAGCGGTGGAAAGGGGTATGCATAACAAGGGCGACGGGGAGGAAGGGAAGGGCGGGGACGCGGACGCTCTGTTGACGGGTTGTGAGTGTTTTTTTATTCAATATTTTGCCTTCTCCGTCGTGTTTTGCGATTTGTGCACGCGTTTCCAGTTCTGTTTAGCGTGTATGTAGACGTGCGCGCGTGTGTGACGATGCTGACGCGGATTCGTGATGCAGTGTTAGCGCAGGCGCGGAAGGAGTACGAGCGGCGGGTGCAGGTCGAGAAAGAGTTCGACGCGTTCAAGCGCGCATTCAAATTCCAGCAGGTGCGTCTGTCCTCCCCCTTCGTCTTCTCGCCCACTTATTCCCGTGCAGATGACCCCCGGCGCAACACCAACCCCAGCCGGGTCCCTGCCCGTCCACTTCGCACACACCCTATCCGAGTTGGCTTCCCTCCATGGGCTCGAGCGCTCTACGTCCACGTCCACGTCCACGCCCACGCCTTCATCCACCACTGTGCCCCTTCCGCCCCGCCCCACCTCCTCCACCCCGAATCCCGCGCCCGCCGCAGTGTCTGCTACTCCCATGTCTACGCGCGAGCCGTTCGTGCGAGGGACGAGCCAGCAGGGTTCCTGCGGCACTTCCGTCGCCGCTTTCACTAACATGCGCGATGTGCTCGCGTCGATAGGAACCGATTTCGGGATCGGACTTGGGCTGCCGCTGGGTCTTGCGACGCCGACGTCTGTGGGCCGGACGAGTCCGGGTGGAGAGGTCATCGATCTCACCGGCGATGGGGAGGGCGGAGAGCAGGTGAACAAGCTGAACAATGTGGCGCCGTTCACGCGCGTGGGGGAAAGGGCGGGCAGTGAAGTGGTGGCGGGAGCGAAGAGGACGCGGAGTCCGTCGGTCACTGTGGCGGAGGTGTTGGCGAAGAGGAGGAGGGTGGTGAGTGAGGGGGTCGATTTGGCGCGAGTCGGGGGTGACGTGCCTGCACGTTCGTCTACAGTGCCTCTGGGTGCGGACGCTTCCTCTGCGTCGGCTGCCCCGCCGCCAGCGGCCGGTGTAGACGACCCGGATCGGACGCTCGTCAATGCCTGTGATACAGACAGCACGATGATGGATGCGGAGCTGTCCGCGATGGACGCGCTGGATATGGAACTGCAGTACGACGAGGATGAGGACGAGGGCGAAGTGCAGAAGCGGGAGGAGGAGAGTAAGCCGGATGTAGGTGAGGGACGGGGCGTGGTCTCGACCGTAGAAACAGACCCGGATCCTGATGAGATGGACCAACTGAAGGCAGACGAGGACGAGGAGGGGCAGATGCGCAGGCTGGTGAAGACGGAGCAGGAGGAGGCGAAGCCGTGTGTGGACGTCGGGGTGCCCGGTGCTGAAGCGTCGACTGTGGCGCCCCTTGAGGTGGAAGAGGAGAAGGAGGAAGACGAGGAGATGGACGAGGGCGAGCTGGAGCCTGTGGGGAACTCACAAGATTCTGAGGATGCTCTACCCGATGCAGGGGTGCACATATCGCGGAAGCAGCTCAGCATCTCACACCTCCCGCTCATCTACGAGACGCGTGGGACGACGCTGGTGTGTCGTATGTGCCGGTGAGTCTCGTCCCTTTCTGCCTGTTGAGTGTGTGAACTTAGTCCGTTCTTTCCATGGTCGCAGCCAGCGCAAAATACAGTTCGATCACACGCTCTCTGTGACGACCTATCCGGAGGACGCGTCCTGGGCCTTGCTCGCAGGGCATTGCGAAACAGAACACCCGAGTGGGTTTGAGCGGCTTGTGTCGATGTCCTCGAAGCAGATCGCCGAGGCGAAGCTGCGCAGGTAGATTGTTGTGCTCTCGTGTTGCTGTTGATCATCGTCGTTGTCATTTAAGTTATTATACCCGTGAGTGTCTTGTCTTGCGTTCTTTTTTTCCCGTGGGGATGCTGATCGTGCGGTTTGTTGTCTAGCTAATCCTATTGTTCATTGTCTCTCATTTTTTCATGTTGTTTGTGCTTTCGCATTTCGGATAAGAGTATAATCAAGAAGTCAAGTCGTTTTCCTTTTTTGTATCTCATGCTGCGTTTCGACAAATGGCGTTAGGCTATGTCCCTTTCTGCGCATGTGTATGTTCGTGCTATTCGTGCTAGATTTCGTGTATCTCGTTCGTGCTTGTTCAAAATTCTGTAGTAGACAATGAGTGTCAACGTTATGTCATTGTTGGTATTCGTTCATATTCAAGTTATTGACCAATAAATCGAACCGATAATAGTTGCATAATCCCACTATAAAGTATAGTAGCACTTCCAACGACATGGTGCATAGGACTCGTGCCTGTCATACTTCATGTGAAACATAGAAATCAAAGCTCATCCGTCGATGGAACCAATCACATCAAACAGCTGGAATCCCAGGGCAGACCTCCCTTCTGTAAGCATAGATGTTGATATGTTGCTCCCCACACATCCCATCGACCCCGAAGTAGTGGACAGAAAGACATCATCCACCGCGGGCGCAGACGGCATACCAAAGTGCGTCGCCCTGCTCCTTCGTTCGCGGTGCCGCACCATCTTTAACGAGCCGTTCGCGCGCACCGCTGGAGACGCCGGCAGGTGGCTGCCAGCCACCTTCCGCACGGACAGCGCGTCGTCCAGCCGCCTGCGCAAGTCGGCGGCAGTTGCGTCCCGCCAGAAGAGCGCCTCGGGGTCGAGGGGCTCGTCGGCGAAGTGCGTGTCCTCAGAGGTACCGGTGAGGTCCGGGCGGATGCTGAAATGGCGGATGTCGGCCGCCCAGTTCCACGACAGGCTGGTGTTAGCGGAGGCGGAGGGGGGGAAGCCGGGCGTAGAGGTGGCACGCGTGTGTAGATGATGTGTGCGGGGTAGCGCGCCGAGCCCACTGAAGGGCGAGCCGTCGGCGTTGGACATACCCAGGATGCCAAGCCCGATGAGGACGGAGTCGTTTGCCTGCGGGGTGCTCGTGCTTGTGCTCGTGCTCGCGCTGGCCTTGGCGCTCTCGCTGGCGTCCACGCCGCGCTGCTTCATGCGTGCAGGGCGTACAAGACGGCGTGCTAGAGACAGCGACGGGCTGGAGAACATCGATGGCTGGGACATCTCCGCGTCTACGAGGGACGGTGTGCCCTCGTACGAGAAGCTCTGGCTGCTTCTGCATGCGTCGAACCGCGCAAACGACGCAGCACGCGTTTGAGCTGCGGCGAGGGAGGTAGAGACAGTGAAGCAGACGAGCTCGAGCTCGAGTCGGAGCGGCGAAGTCCGGATTCGAGACTGAGGAAGGGCCAGTCGGTGTCCTTGTGGGCAATTCGCAGGGCAGAGGGCGAGATGTCGAGGAGATACTCTTCTGCGAGGCGTGCGAGACGCTGCTCGGTATCGGTCAGGTTCTTCGAGCGCTTGACTCTGGTCCCTGTGGCAGTCGGTGCGGGACGAGACAACAACCCACTCTCTGAAAGCGTGCGGCGAGAAGACTGTCCGTGCTTCGGATCCTTCGCCTCTCCTTTTGTAGGGACTGAGGCGAGTGAGGTTGAAGGCAGGATCGGGCTGCCAACCCTAACAAGTGTGTAGTGCTCAAGTCTGCCCGTGGTCGGGTCGACGAGCGGTAGAGTCAGTTGGCCAGAAGGGGACGAGGACAAGACGACATAGGAAAGGCTATGCGCAAGGCGGCGGGTCACGTTAGTGGAAGACATGATGTAAGGCCGAGGGTGGAATGGATAGGATTGTACTGTACAGGAAGCCAGAGGACAGAAGCCAAGTGGATTATTGCCGGAATAACCAAGAGACCGTAGCCGAGAGGACTTGAGGAAGGGAACAAGAGTGCTTGCACAATGAAGATTTCAAGAGGGTTAATATAGCTCTGTGGCATGGCTGACGAGCGGCTCGCAGAGGCTGGTATTGACAGCTGGTATATCCTAGGGAGGCTGGCAGTCCGTTGTGTGAGGTCTAGATGCGCACCATGGGTGCGCTAGCCCCGATCATAATACGATTGGGTCGTATATTGATCACGATCACTTATAGAATGTTTCTTGGATCGAGAAGACTATGTTGAACTGACCTTTGCATGCCCGTGCGGTGGTTTATGAAGCTGTTGGGTCATCGACGATATGTGATCCAGTCGTGCACTCTCTGATACTGGTAGAGTTTGCACATGGCATGGCTGTGCCATATTGAGATGATGGACCATCGCCCACATCGTTGTTTGAATTCTTGCAGGAGATTGACCGCAAGTAATGAGTGGGAGACAGAAGAGCAACTGGCAAGTGAGTGCACACCGCAGAACGCAACAGCGAGCGAGGTGGGTCACGAGGCTGAGATAAGTCCGAAACGGGATAATTAAACATAATGAAACGTTACGTAAGTCGCTCATCGCGACGAGGCGGACGGCAACGAGTGATCTCGCCAGTGAAGGTGGCTTCCTCCCAAGTTCCTCCTCCCACTTGCCCACTTTGTGCTCTGCTGCTGCTGCTGCTGCTGTATCCGACGACCGAGTGGGCAGTATCGCGGGTATTGAGCGACTGTTCATGGCGTCTGCTGCGACCCAAGAATCACCAGGTGAGCGTCCTGATATGTGCCTGGGATCGAAGGCAAGTCTAATCCCAGGCGATTGCCTTTGTTGTGCAGACGTCCCTCTTCCTCGCCTTTCTCTCCCTATCGACCACTCCCCCTCCACCTCTCCCTTTCCTTCCCCTGGCTCTCCCTTTCTACCCCCACCCCGCCTTGGCGCACACGAGTTCGCCCTCAGATCTCCCGTTACCAGCATGCGTGCCAGCGCTCACGCCAAAAGGCGCGACGAAGACCACCCCGTCCCCGATGAGGATGCCACTCCCACTACCTCCTCCATGAAGACCTCTTTCCGCAGATCCGGCGCGTCCCCGCCCACCACACCCACGCTCAACGGGAACGCATCGCGTGGAGATATGACACCTCCCGCGACGCCCAAGATCACGATCCCTGAGCCACCCTCCCCTGATCTCAGCGAGCAGACGCTAGAACACCCTCGCAATTCGCTCACATCTTCGCGGCCTGCCCCTCCAAGCCCCGCTGTGTCCCGCCGTGCGTCCACAGCCCTCTCCCGCCGCTCCTCAGCCGCAAAATCGCGTCGACAATCGAAAGCCCTCCAGGCACAGCACGATGCAGAGGCCTCGTCTTCCTCTACTGCTACTGCCGCCACTCCGGCCACTCCTGCGACACCCCAGCCCAAACGTCGCTCACTGCTCTTCAAGATCCGTGACTTTGCGTTCCCGTCATCGGACGACCGGCACGTTGGGAAGGGCACCGACGTGCCGCGCCCAAACCGCCCGCGCACGCGCCTGTCGACCTACTCCACTGCGTCCTCCTCGGGCTCGAGTTCTGCCCCAGACGACGACGTCGAGGACGCACGCGGCGGCTGGGGCTCGTTTAGGTGGAACACGCTCAGTAGCCACTTTCAGCTGGGGCGCAGGCGCAGCTGCTGCTCATGGGCAGCGTATCCGCTGGGGGCCCGTCCCGTACAGATTTTGAGCGCAATTTTGACGTGTCTTCGCCGACAGAAGAGTCACCTGACCCGTACGGCGAGTCCGACACGTTCGCGGACGAAGATGATGAGGACGAGGACGATGATGTAGATGACAACTCAAGTCCGAACGAAGACGAGCCGCTCATGCCGGGGAATGTATCGCGCGCTGTTCGCGTTCGAGCCAGAGGGCACTGCAGAGATGGCGCTGGAGGAAGAGCAGGTCGTGCGCGTCGTGGGGAGGGGAGGGGGCGTCGGATGGGCAGTGGTAGAAAAGGAGGGAGGCGGACATGCGCTTGTTCCTGAGAGCTATTTGGAACTAGTGCAGGCAGACGCTTAGGATCGCGGGCAGTGGGCAGTGGCACTGCTGATGGAGTTTGTGACAGGCTGGATGGTTTCATGTTGGTGCTGGATTGGTTGTGTTAGCGCTGTCGCTGTCCTCGCCTGCGCGGGCGCGGGCGGCGATGAGGACGCGTTTAGACAGACATCCCCATATTCCGATTCGTCATATTCTATTGTTGTTTACGTGCTGATTTTTTTTCTCTGTGGGCGTGCATTTCTCATATCATGACCGCTATATTGTTGTGTGTTCTAGCAGAGTCTATGCTTATACCGTACAGCATCTCGGGCCTCCGGAAAAGGTGTATAAAACATCCAATACCTCCCCTCTTCAGCGGCGTCGGCGATTTCTTTCACTCCTTCCTGCCATGCTCACTCTAACTGAAGTACGTCGGCAGGATATATGCCAGCTTCTTTCTGTCCTCCTCTTTCTGCTCCCCAGAGCGCGGCATAATGGAGTATTGCATGGATCCTACCTCTTCCGAGAGGATGTCGCCCTCGGCGGCGGCCGCATTCAGCTCTTCGAGGACTGTCGCGGCTACGTGCCGCGATATGCGCGCGTTCTCCTGGAGCGTCTTGAATACCTCAGCAGCGGTGACCGTCGACTCGTTCGGCCGCCAGGAGTCGTAGTCAGTCGCGGTCGCGATGAGTGCGTAGCTGGCGCAAGGTCAGAACCATAGTCATATGGGCAGAGAGAGTGTCACACACCCGAGCTCGGCTTCGCGGGCGAGCTTCGCCTCGGGGAGCACGCTCATGTTGATGATATCCCCTCCCCAGGCGCGGTACATCCGGCTCTCCGCCCTTGTCGAGAACTGCGGGCCCTCCATGCAAACTACGCATTTGTCCGTGTGCAGCCGCGGGCCCTGTTCCTCCGCCTTCGCCTCCTCTACGAGGACCCTTGCGACCCTGCCCTCGAGCCACTTGACGAACCGTACAGCGAATGGATCCCCGAACGCGGCGTGGGCGACGACGCTCGTGCCCTCGAAGAAACTCGCAGGGCGCACGCCCTTGGTGCGGTCGATGATCTGCGAAGGGAGCACGAAGTCACCAGGGCGGATCTCCTCACGGAGCGAGCCGACGGCTGAGAACGCGAGGATGGCGCGGACGCCGAGCGACTTGAGGGCCGCGATGTTCGCGCGGGCGGGGACGTTGGAAGGGGGAATGGTGTGCCCGACGCCGTGCCGGGCGAGGAAGGCAACGCGGGTGCCCGAGGGGAGCGCACAGACGGTGATCGGCGAGCTGGGGAGGCCCCAGGGCTGGTAGCAAAGTGAGATGAGGTCGCGGAGAGGAGAGAGAGAGAAGGCTCACCGTCTCGGGATTCACATGCTTGCTGTGAGAGTTGCAAGATCAGCGCTGTGAGACAGTTGACTGGCACCCACATGAATGTCAGGTTGTCCAAGTGGTAAAGGCCACTCCCGCCGATGACACCGATCAGCACTGCTCGACTCAACGGTCAGAATCACGTTTCATAGAGTAACTTGGATCATACCGTCTTCAACTGTTGGTCCAGAGCTCATTTTGCGAAGCAATCTTGCTTTACTAGTAGTCTTCGACACCAGTCTACACCACGGGTCACGGGAAATGTTCAGGAACGTAAGGGGGATTGAAGGATCAAACCAGATTATCAAGTCCTCTGTTTCTCGGAACGTGAGATGTGCATATGTATGTAAACGCAAAACAAAGTGTTTTTGGGCGAACTAGAATGCAATTGAAGACATTCCTAGCTTGTAGTCACGTGACGAAAAGCAGTCGAAAGAGAAATAAAGTTACAGCCAGGATGCAAGTTGGTCTTTCTGTTCCAGATTCTATGTGCCGTGATTAAACGCTTCTGTCCACAGACCATAGGTTATTTCCCGCTGAGCAGTGTATACCCAACGGACATGAAGTCGACGCATGACAGACACTATGATGCCCTTTAATGGGAGCTGCGACGTCTGAGTTCAAGACTCCGGAGGCACCATACAGAAAGTCGTTTCACACCGTACCGCCACACTCATAGCATTGAGAACTTACTTGTTTTTGCCAGAGGTGTTCACATGCGTCGAAACATGTTACGGCCTATATATAGTCTCCAGGTCTCCAGTGTGCACCTGTCTGTAGACTGTTGATTTAGCTGCCGCTGCTTGCATGTAGGAAGAAAGTAATCGTCATCAATGGCCGAGTATAATATTGTTACAACCTCATCAGCACAAAGCAGCCACGCATCAGGCTCCCGGCCTGCGTCTATTATCTTGAGTTACCACCAACACTTGACCGTCCTCAGTTTTGAAATCTCCCTACTGCGTTTCCTCACAGCTCATCAGCAGGTCGCACGTGCAACTCCTCTTTATGCAACTCTTTGTCTGGCCATTGAAGTCCGTCGAGCCACGGCCGCGCGATGTTATTGAACGCCTTCGGGTTCTCCAGCTGCACCCAATGTGCTGCATCGACCAGCTACAAGATGGGTGACAAGTAAAACAATAAATTCCACGCGATGTCGATGCAGCATCTTCACACTTACAAAGGTGGACAGTTTCGGTAGGTAGTCTGCACTACCAAGTAGTTTCGCGACTTCTACCCAATCCGCGACAGGATCCTGTACCCCAGTCAGTATAACCAGCCCCCCAGGAAGGCCGAAACTCCACGTACTGTACTGGGCAAGATGGAAAGTGCCGGCTGTGGAATCGTGTAGTTCCCTTGTGCGTGGATAAACTCCCAGGTACCTCGTTGGTTCTGGATGTAAGCAGATAGAACAACGTTTATTTAGAATAACTCGACGAGCAAAGCAACTGACTTACTCCCGGCGTGTAGAACTGGAATGCTATGAGTGGTGCGCGGAAGTGAATACTAAGTCGGACCTAAGAGCAGTGAACGACCTACTGTGTTCGAATCCTTGAATGCTGTACTGTTCAACCCAATAATCCTCCTCTTCACGTGTAAAGAAGGGAATCGGGGGTATCTGGCATACATACACCAAAATACCATCGATCAGACGTCCACCCATATTTCACAGCAAACAAACCTCCGCTATATCCTTATACGCGTCTAAGAATGAATTCTTATCTGTCAAGTACGCCTTCGGTGGGGGACTCCCCACGCTTCGCAGCGTCGCTCGCAGGGTGCGCCGCACGTCCTGGTCGAGCTCCTCGCGCGCGCGCTCAGGCGTCTCGCCCAGGAGGACTTGGTATGAGAGCCGCGGGAAGATGGGCGCGAGCGCGGAGGCGGGGTGGTATGGACCCGCGTTGGGCAGGTAGGGAATCGCGCCACCAACAACGGCAAGGGTGAGATCGGGGCGCATGCGCGCCATTTGGTAGCAGAGCGCGGTGCCCCAGTCGTGCCTGGCGGGGGAGACATACGTGTGTGGGCATCGGCGTGAGCACAGATCGACGACTAGAGAGGAACGCACCCCATGCAGACGGCGCTGTTCACCCCGGCATGCTCGAGCACGCAAGCGAGGTCGCCCACGATGTCTGGTAGATTGCCAGAAGTCTTGATGTCGCCTGGGGCAGTGGATGAGCCGAAGCCACGAAGGTCGGGTATAATGAGGCGATAGTCATCCTGTGCAGATAAGGTAAGACTACAAATAGATTCCATGAAACGATAGATGACCGTGGCAAGCGATGCAACAGAAGTGCGGGACTGAGGAACTCAAGAAGCAACAAACGAAATGTAATAACGAGTACGTCAAAAGTTTGTCAAGGCAAAAAATAGCTTATTGACAGAATATGTTCGAGTGACAGAACACCGGTGAAATCTGCGTTAAATTGAAAAGTGACATACCTTGAACTCCTCTATTTGGAACTTCCAGCTATGCCACAGGCTAGGCCAGCCGTGCACCATCAATATCGTACGGTCTGCTTCCTGGTTTATGTCGACATAATCTGCAGACCAGCTGAGTAAACGCAAGCAAGCGAGCGGCGTGCACGCACGAATGTATATATCCTTGACTTCGTCAGTCGCTCGGTTCTGCGCCTTGCATGTCGCGATCTTCTTGGGTAAATCTTGGGGACGGAACGAGACCCGGATACCCTCGTCCGCTGCGACAGCGCCGATTGCACCGGCGACGAGCAACCAATTCAAGAGACGCATTGGTGGCTGACCGGCGAGTAGCTAACAGGGTGAATTTGTCGGGAAGACAGGGGCACAGCAGACCAGGTCCAGGGAGACAAGACTATAAAGCAGCGTCATGAAGGCTATGGAATCCGGCGCCAAGTTGACATCCGGAGAGATGCCCTCCGGGGCCTGAGACCATGCCACAAATGGGCTGCAGGCATCGTAACACAAAGTGATGCGTTCCGTGTGGTATCTTCATAGCTAATAATAGGAATAAATACGTTGCGAATGGCAATGCATGCACGTCATTGTGGGAGGATCCTTAGGCGGGCACAGGCAGGTCTCTTGAATTCAAAGTTCCGAAACGCACAGCAAAGCACAGCTTTGGGCAGGCTGGTCTCGTACCCAGACTTCTTATGCCGCACCCCACCACCGCGAATAAGACGTCTGGGGCAGCCTGATAGGGCACTGCGACGCTCGCGGCTTAGGTAAGTCGGTGGTGTCACAACAACGTACGTAGCAAAAGACAGGTAGTGTTAGGACCCCCGAAATCCCCTATAGGAGGCTGGCCGAGAATCCCGACATGAACCCCCCCCCTTTTGGCCAAACGGCCGGGTTATTTTCCAGACACGTTCCCGGCCTACCCCCCCTCATGCCAGGCCCATTGTCCCGACACTGGGGGGCTGGGCACGGGCAGGCCGGTCCACTGTCCGACATAAATTGGAGGGGGCCGACCGGGTTGGGTCGGGTATTGATAATTTTTCCGTTCAAGGACCTAATAATAGTACCTAATAACCGCAATTTCTGCAATTAATTCAATTTTCATTTGCCGAATCTGGCCTGTTGGTGTGTGTCGATGTGTGTCGACATCTTCTCAACTTCTGTCGCGCCTCAGATACCCTCAATTTCATTCTTATGTCTCATGCTCAACCCTCCACAATGCCTCATGGGTCCCCTTGGCACGATTGCTCTCGAGCTTCACCAAGGTGACCTTGATCAGTTTACGTCTCTCCAGCGAGGCATTTCTAATATACATCAGGCAATGAAGTTGTTCCGTAAGTGGGTACAGAAGGATGAGCAGGAGGACTAGCACTATAGAATTTGCATAGGTACTCAAATTTGTGATTGTGGAGGTAATTGAAAATGCTGTAGGCCTCAAATGGAGGCCAGTCACTGAATTCCGGACAAATTTGGGCCAAATTGAGCCTCTCCCAGGTTTCCCGACGCGAAATTGACCATTCCCTGGCCTGACCGGAAGTCCCGACATAAACCGACCAATTTGGAGAGCTGGACCCGATTTCCCAACGTGAACCGCCGGATTTGGGCTATTTTTGGTTCGACATAAACAGCCAGATTGGCCGATTTTCTGACCCAGCCTCCTATAGGGAATTTCGGGGGTCCTGTAGTGTTGTGGGCAGAAATTAGTTATTTTGCCGAGCCATTTCTGCCACCGGGCAATTGCCATGGCATATGGCAGAACAAAATCGATAGGGTGGCAAATAGTGGCAGATAACCCCATAAACAAGGTACATAAAGGCTTTTGAACCCTAGATAAACCCTACTTTAGGGTCTTTCCACTGAAGTTAACCTCATATTTTTACCAAATTTTGGTCGCTTTCAGAGCATTTCGCTGTCAGATAGGTTACCCGGAGTAAACACCGGGTCTGGTTTCCGAAGACAGCCCCTAAAACAAAATTATAATTGCATTTCGATGGGACACCTGCAAGATATTTGCCAATTTCTGCCACATATGGCAACTGCTATTGTGCCTGGCAGTTGGCAGTTAGTGCTTCCAATATTTCTGCCCCCACCACTAAAGACAGGTTCCCCGACTCTAGTGTTGTTGGCAATACCAGCGCCATTTTGCCAGGCGGCGCGCGCCACCCCTGGCGCACCGTCCTCGAGTGGCACAACACTTGGGGTGCGGCAATTCCACTAAGGGTTTTCTAGGTCATGTGACACCAATGTTGGCCAAAAAGTGACCCACTTTGAATGTGCCCACTGTTTCCCAAATATAAGCTCGGGAGGGGAGATCCAGCACTCGTAATATGGGAACAAAATGTTTGAAAGGTATAGATCTACAGATTGTTGTAGCCAATAATTGTGATATTATTTTCTTGCTGAGATATGCTACAAGTGAGATTTGGGATGGTATAAATCTCAAAAGCCAGGAGGGGTATTTTGATATTGTTCACAAGAGATTGTAGACAAACATGTGTAGTACATTTTTGATCACTTGAGTGAGGCAATCCAATGTGATGCTGGCTCGGAATTTGGGAAACACCTCGCAGGATGGTGCAGTTCACCCTATGCCCTTGTAGCATAATACAGGACACTGTTCAAGTTGCGTTCCCAGATCCTCCTCCAACTCGATAATAGCACAAGCTACCAGGAAACATCTATGCTGCGCACTTTTTGAGTGTGAGTTGGGCAATAATAGCAGCGAGGAAAAGGTTGTCTGGCCCAGCATCAGGAAAAACACTTTTTCTCTGGGGTAACCTAGGGTGCTCTGAGATATATGAGTTTTCTCAGAGTAACTCCGGTTATCTCAGAGCATCTCAGGTTGACCTGAGTTGCTCTGAGTGTTGAACGATCAGTTTCCAACTATAGTAGTTGCACTTCCATACTTGGTAGTCAGTACTTACTCATTTCTATGATGTTCTATGACATTCCATAGTATGCTCTTGTCTTACTTCATAGGCTCCACTTTCTTACTAAGAAATCTCCACTATGATTTCATTATGACTTCATATCTTACTAAGATATTCTATAGGTTTCTAGATACGATTACTAAGGAGCCTTTCATGCATGTATATAAGCAGGGCCTTACAGCCCACTAGAATACAAGACAGATTAGCCTCCTCTCCTCTATAGTCTGCGCTCAACACTGAGTTGCTCTGAGATATTTTAAATTTCTCAGAGCATCCTATGTTAGAGGGAGTGCTCGGACGCACAGATCACGTGATTTAGGCACACATACGTCGTACATACCTGTGGTATCTGCCTGTATCTTTCCTTAATCTGTGCTATGAGTAGCCTTCGGTTTAGGTGTCGGTGTATGTGTTGGGTTAGCTGTTTTGGCGCCTACTCTCCCTCCTGAGTTCCTAGGAGTATATCTGCTCTCTGAGCACCCCTTTGTGTCTGTGTTTCCTCTATTCTCGCGACATCTAGGCTAGCTTTTGTTTCTTTGGGTAACTGTAGTATATTTCTAAAGCTACAATACATTATTCTGAACAGTATTAGCGTCTCCGAAGTTCAGTCCTGAACCTAGGTCTGAACCCCGAACCGGTGAACCGGACCTGAGGTTCAGGTTCAGTCCAGGTTCGGTCCGCGGTTCTGGGCTTGCGCGCGTTGCCTGAATGCAGCGCGAACACGTCCAAACTGAGAACCAGATTAGGAAAGATGATCGATCTGATCAGCATCGATCTTCGTCGTCCATGCTCATCGCCCTCACACCTCCCTCTGCCAGCATTGCAACTCAAGAACAAGATGCTATTGCTGCGCATTGCCAGCGCGTGCAGTCGGAATCGCACGGCCTTCTCCCAATCAAACTCAGGGAAACAGTGTGACTGCTGCCGTGTGCAGGTGATAAAGGCACGGCAAAAGGTACGTACTACCCACGCTGCACTCGAATAATGCACACACTGACGTCGCGCTCAATCTGGCGGTACCCTGCACTGCTGGCATCGCCCAAGCTGCGCTCTTTGCGGCGGGAATTCTTGCACCTTGCGACACAATGGCGGAGCGCATGCTTGTCGTGCATCACGATCGTTGAGCTGCAAGCAGTTGCAGCAGTCCAGTGCAGGCTCTGCATCGTCCTCGCCAGACAGTTGTTTTACGTGCGCACTTGCCAAAGGACAACTCTGCAAGGTACAAAGTGACTGTGTGCTGTCTGCATGTAGCTGACAGACACACTGTTCAATGATGTACTACAACAGCTGGACTACGGTGTGTGAGTGGACAAAAAGATGTGACATGGCATGTCTGTTTGTCCAGCCCAGGATCTGGGTGGTGATGGGTGAGGGGCTCTGACTGTCTGTTATATGTATGCTTGTAGCAGGTATGTACTATGTACACTATACTATCATATTTTAATACATCCATTCTTCTCCTGTCTGATGTTTGGCATCTGGAGGTGCATACCTATGCCAGCATTGTAAACAGGATCCATTAGAATGCAGGTCTGTACTGTAGACTAGTATAAAATGGACAAAAATTGACAATTTAGAAATTGCAGGTTCAGATGGTTCAAACCAGTTCTGAACCTGAACTGAACCTGCCGAACCGGTTCGGCAGGTTTGGTTCAGGTTCAGGTTCAGGTTCGGGCATAGGCATGCAGGTTCAGTTCGGGGTTTGGCCAAAATACCTGCTGAACCGAACTGAACTGAACTTAGGAGACGCTAAACAGTATAATATGTAAATAGACTGTTTTCTCACTGGCTTGTATAATAAATTGCTGGCATCTCTAATATGTATTATTTGAGCTACATTTTCCACTGGCTATAAAATAACTATAGTATCCTATATTCACTATCATTCTCTTCACTTTCTGTGTTATATTAAGTTTATTTAGCTCAAATACATGTGAAGGTGAGCTGCTGTACTAATAAAAATGGAAATATTGAAGATGGGACATATAAATTTATATAGAATAAGAAAAAAGGGCTATTGAATAGCAGGAATATAATGGAGAGAGAAAGAAGGATGATACAGGTACTGAGTAGTATAAACTTTAAAAGAGTGTACTTGTATTAGAAGTGTATAGAAGTAGGGGCATAATATGTGTACTCACCTCTGTGCTTCTGCACACATTCATCCCTCCTCTCATTTATACTCCATGCATCCACCAATACTTCCTTCCACTGACAGTGGACAGTCAAAAGTCAGAGATCAAAGGTCTGAGGTGAAATGGGATAAGACATCTCACAGTATTGAAAATACAGCCTCTGGCGAAGGAAAGAGGCTGCAGCTAAATGAATAGGGAAATAAAGGAGTGTCAGATAGTTGAACAATGTAATGAGTTAGTACAGGAAGGGATAGAAAAGGTGTATGTGAGGAATGGGAGAATGAGGAGGAGGTCGTTCAACATGCAACCATAGAACAGACACCACTGGATGCAGACCCACCAATGTATATATCGTCAGAAAGCCTGCGATTAGGGCGATCATTCTATCCAACAATCAAAAGAAACCATCCATGGGTTCCTGCATCAGGAAAAACACTTTTTCCCTGAGACACTCTGGGATATATGAGATTTGTCAGGTTGTCTCAGGTAGTCCCAGAGCATCCCAGGTCATCTTTGATTGCTCTGAGTTGCTCTGAGATATTCAGATAATTTCAGAGCATCCCAGGCTATCCTTTATGTCTTTGAGGTGCTTTAGAATTTGGAAGATTATATTCAAGTTGTGATTGGACAGTCTGACATGTATATAAATCAGTTTAAGTTTATAATACTTGATAAATTGCTGATATTTCTTAGCTCTATCTTCCTGTATTGATTGAGTCACATTGATTAGATAGAAAACAATTAATGACTTTATTAGTTCCATTTATGATATCTATGTCCACTTCTTTCTATGATATTCTACAGTATGCTCTTGTACTAGCACTGTAATTTATAGGCTACATTGAGGAAAATTCAATAATGATCACATCATGATTTGATTCCTTATTGAGGTAGAGAGGTAGATGAGTGTCAGTGTTCTTGTATGCTTTAAAATAGAGTTGTCAATATTAGATTATTGAATAGACAAGTACTTATTCTCCAACTTGATTTAGAACTTTGCTTTGAGATGCTAGTGACATTATAAAATTATTCAAGTTTTCTCAGAGAAGTTCAGAGATAGTTTGGGTTGCTATTGTACAACACTCTGAGCCAATTAGTATATCAGTCATTCCAGCTCTCAATTAGTGTAAGTTATTCCTATATTTCTGAAGAGAATATTTTACTTCAGCAATAAAAATGACCTAAGAAGAGTGTAGGCCACTAATAGTAAGTGTGATGATAGCTATGCAAAAATGCTTGAGAGTGAGACATTGAAGTAGAAGGCAGACATATATTAGAGTGAAAATGCCAATCTGAGTGAAGAAGGCCACCATTACCTTACATGGTATACAGGCTGTCACGACAGCCTGTACTGTTTGGATGTTTGGCCAATGTTTGGCTTATGTTTGGCCCATGTTTGACACGTCACAAAGCAACGCGCGTTCTCTCCTTATACCATCACCATCGTTGAAGTTAACTCCTGCCTCTCCTCTGTGTACATCTCTAACTTGTGCCTATACTGTCTACATTCTGATATACTCTTATTGAGACTACAGCTGGCCTTTCTGTCTGTTCTCTGGTGTCTCTATGTGACTTCTGTTGTTCCTTTTGAATGCTGGTGAGTTCACTGTCTCCAACAGGCTTGGCTTATACTTGGTGGACAATGGTTTATCTGGAGGCTTGTGAGACATGGTTTATGTGAGTCTGTAGATCACCTGCAAATTCTCTGTTCTCTCTTTCAGATAACCTCCACTGCTACAGTTGTAAAACTAGTCTCTAATCTGTTCTACAATTGTTGTCAAAGTGAGTGTATTGTCTTGCTGGGTATACTAATGACATGTCATCCTAGACTGTGTTTAGACCTCCAGCACTGTCTGAGAATTTAAGGTGAGTTCATGCCACATCACACATACTGTCATCTTTTCATAAATTGGACAGTATCTAGACTTGTGCTCTTCATTCCAGATATGTACTAGGAGTCATGAATTTTGATGGTATGTTTTTGCAGATGCAGAAATAATGTATTAACTGACAGAAGTCTTCATAGTTATTTTATTCTCCTTCAGTTTTATAGACTGTATATATGATATGGTTACAGTGAGTATTTGTATACTATTTGACAGACATCAACTTACTATCCCTATTGATAGTTGCTTTCTGTAGTATTAGAATAATATACATTTGTTTTGATTTATAAATATATCTCATTTATCATGAAATAATCTGAGTGATTCTGTGTGATTCTGAGACAATCTAAGAGCAATACATATATCTTTGAGTGTGCTTTCAGAGTAATTCAGATATACTCTGGAGGAACTCTGAGATGCTCTCAGAGATTTGACCTAGAAGGAGTTTGTCTGAGGGCGACCTGGGACACTCTGAACACTCTGAGCACTCTGAGCACTCTGAGTGCTCTAGGACACTCTAGGACAGTCCTAGAGTGTCCTAGTACCAAATATGTTTTTCCTGATGTGAGATATGGACAAGACGAAGTTTTTGATGAAAAACAGCAATAGAAGACAAAGTAGTGGACGGATTTGGATGAGCAAGGGCTCGTCTGGAAGGGCTTGACAATGCGAATAGAATGGTACAAAGGCAAAAGGATAACTCACAAAGGATCCCCAGTTATCCTCTGATCAAAACCTCAAAAAGTGCCCATTCCATCTCCAACCCTCCAACCCCTCCAAATCTCCTTCCAAACTCCACCCAGCATGCTTAGACAGTCCTGAGACTATTCTCCAAGAATAGGAAATAAGAAACAGAGAAGGATTACTCACAGAAATTCCTATATAGTGCAGAGCAGGCACAGAGCAACCGTCTGTGCTCACTGAAGTTCCAGTGGAAAAGAGATGCCCAAAAGCCATAGATACTGAGTCAGAGTCCCTAATCAACAGTTTGTGAGATCCAAGACAGCAAAGAGCATAGATATAGAAAGGTAGCAGCAAGAAAGAATTGCTGAGGAGAAGTGCAAATACGTCTAAGTCACTGCTGACCCTAATCCAGGGTTCCCAGAACAGGTGTCAGTTTGACGCGACAGACTGACACCCAAATTAGGCACTCATGGTCATTCTTTCTCTTCTTCATCAACACCCACCTTGCTTCGTCTTCTTTCATGCCACTTCACATTTCTGCTTGTTTCTGTTCACTCATGATATTCTTCTCATCTCTGGCCTATATTTGGTGACTTTTAGTAATCTGTTGCTGTCTCTCTGACTGGTTCTTCCTCAGGTATGACAATGTGCTGGCAGGACATATGAGTCACTGCTTATTGCGGCCACAGGTAAGTCTATATCTTCTTTCTATTCTCATCTGTATCTATGAATAACTGACACTGTTTCTACCTCTAATTACAATCCAAATCACTGACATTGAAAGCTGGCTCTTGACTGTCATCATACAACCAAAAAGCAAGGTAAGTCTATCTCTGACATTCTTGCCAGTTGACGTGTCCATTATGTATGACAGATGGCATGCACTTAGTTGTATAAATCATCTTGTCCCTTCTGAGGAGTTGTGATGAATGGTGAGTGGCTGTCTGAGGTTTTGATGAGAATATCTCTGACATGTAAGTTGTTATTCTCCTCCTCCATTTCTAAGCCAAACTAAAGAATTGTATCTATAGATGCTTGCCACAAGATGAACTGTAATTTTGATCATGTCCATATTGTGTAAGTCATTCACTTCTATCTCCATTCCTTTGTTGACTCTTTGTAAATTCTGAGAGTATTGTCACCTATGCTATTTGGCTTCAGTTTACTGTGACGAGACGATTTATGTGAGTACTTTGTCTTGCTTCTTCAGCTAATTGGACTTTATCTGAATTCGTCTATTAGATTCTCTTATGTTTTGGCCACATAATAAAATATCTTCATAGATCTTGTGTACATCTTTCAGCTTTGCATTTTATATTACTGTATACTGAGTAACAACATTAGTTTGGTGATATGGACATTTCTGTCTTGAGCTATTTCATTGTATGTAATTATTATGGCTGCTAGTATTAGATTATCTTTTGTGTGTATATTATTTGTGAATATACTGCTATGTTCTATTATAGATACTGTAACCTTGAGAGTGCTCTGATACAAAATATAATGAGATGTGAGAGATGAAAAAAGACTATATAGGGTCATCTAAGAGCACTCTCAGGCTCCTCTCAGGTTACTCTGTGTTACTCTGAGAAAAAAATATCATGTCAACTAAGTTTAAGAGCACTCTGGCTACTCTGAATACTCTGATGTTAGAGTAGACTTTCGCGTGCTAAGCGCCGTAGTACAAATACGTACATACACGGCCAGCGCGATCTGTGACGGCCTCCTTCAAATACAGCTTGCTTGCTTCCACGACTTCTGTGAGCCTTAGGTGTCGGTGTCGGTGTCTGCGCTATCTTGTGCCCTCTCGCTTCTCATCTCTGGGCTCTCTCAGATCATATCATCCATTCATTCTGCTGACATATGAAGTCTCTAGGATGCTCTTGGATGCTCTTAGAGCAGCCTGGGACTGATATGGTTTTTTCTGATGCACGCCACAGGTCAAACTGGTCTGGTGCAATATGACCACCGGAGACAATGTTTTCACTGTGCGAAAAATCAAACATATGTCGGGGAGGTGTCCCAAGTTGAAGACAGAGTGACCGGTCCAATTTTGTAGACTCGAGAAGGCAAACCATTTCATGTGTGCAACTCTGCTAGGGTATACATATATAGACACTCAAGTCATCTTAGCTGCACTGGGAAGCTCATCAGTACTTTATTTGATCATATAGTAATATATCTATGATGTTCCTTTCCCGAATTGTGCAGCAGTGCACTGAGGGCATTGAGAATGGACTCAGATGCTTCAGCCACAGATGTGTTTACACGTGTCAAGATGTGCTGAATCTTCAGCCACAGGCCGTCAAAATGAGGTTTTCTGAAATTTCTGAGGTCAAACTTGTATGACACCATTAAAAATGTTGTGTGCACATTCATTGAAGATATACAGAGGATTTGGTAATCTTAGATGTCTGAAATATGCCCAGTCTTGTCGAATTCAAGGCTGGGTCAGTCAATACTCAGATTTGGCGGGTGGGAATATTACATAAGCATCACGCAAGCCTTGCAGGCGTTGTTGCTCCCCACAACACTGGCACAACCTGGCAAGAATATGGGTGCTTAGGTATTGGCAGAGCTTGGCAGCTGTCGGTATCCTCCAATAGTCCAATTCATGAATTCCTAGCCGGCCTTCCAATGCTTCCATGCATCGAGAATTGATGTCTCTTGTTTGTTGGCTCATTTATTGACATCATTCAACTTTCCACGGCAGGCCAAACAAGGCTTTCAGGTTGTAATCAGATTTATTTTATGGTAGTTTCAATGCATACACTGATTTTTTAGATGAGCTGGGAATGATTTGTGGTTCCAAAAGAATTTTGCCAATTTTGCCATGTGCGCCAGCAAGCACCAGGCCCTCCCGCAAAGGCTGCGCTGCGCCAGGCGCTTGGCATGGCCTCACTGGAGTTTTGCCCCCTACACTACCTGACTCCCACACACAGGCATGGGCGCCTTCCGCCCTGACATGTCAGGCTTATGAAAGGGGTAAAATTGTCTTAACCCCGACAGCCTCTTAATTTTGATAGTCAGCTTAGTGGTAATTTAATTATTGTGCTTGAATGCTTGCGGCAAAAGATATGACTGATACTCTGTAGCGTCAGCCAAGTGGCATGAGCTGAAATGTCTAAATTATCACAGATGTGGCAGGCTGTCAATAGTATGACTGACGCACTTTCATGCAGCATGATTACCTTTTAAGTGAACCCAAACTGCGTTGTGCCGGTCAATGCTGACAAAGGCCAACCTATTGTACAGCTGCTTGTGAATGTATCAGCAGGAAATAAGTTTAAACACATGCTTTAGTTTTGTTGTGGGTAAAGGTTAAATTATGCCAACCTGCCAGCTGATGTTAAGCCCCGAACTAAGGAAAAGACAAGATCTCATAGGTTATAACACAATCACAGAATAAACCTAAGATCCCAGGGGTTTTGCTGGGTGACAAACAGTATACTATGCAGTCGGTGCGAGGCACCTGGCTTACCTGTTGTAGTGAGGATTGAAGCATATGATTATTGCTGTTGAGCGACTTGGGATTGAGCTACGCTACAGGGGCCCTTATGTACAGGTGGACGAGCATCTTAGTAATCTAATGACTAAGCTAATCCCTATGCATGTGATTCTACACTAGATGCATGTGATAACTCCTGATACCCAGAGTGCTGGTCACATGTGAACACTGCTGCCATATATGGTGCTGTACCAGTTCAACACTGGGATTTGATGCAGTAGAAGAACTGGCATCTTGGTCATTTATTATGTAGCTCGAGTAGAAAACTTCTGTACCATTGTACAGGATGAAGGGCAGCCTGATTTTTTCCAAACTCAACTAAAAATAGGAAGAACAAAGTCAAATCACTGGCAATGGCATGAAGACATGGAGAACTGTAGTGATGAGAACAAGTAAAAACAAGATAATCCCATCTCAATAACGTCAGTGTGCATTATTGCTCATAAGATTCGTACTAACACCTCCAACCTCAAATATTACTGTCACTGCCCACCCAGCGCCACACTCCCAGCTAATCACCATTGTTTGTTTCCTTGAGATCTGTGCAAACATTTGTGTTCCCTTCCATGACATCCTCTACACTTTCCCACAGAGAGCCACAGATGAAAGGTGGGCTTTATCAATCAATGCTCAAGTATACAGACGGCTAGAGTCCGAGTTGAGCAACTGGGGAAGCCAGGATGCAACAGACTCTGAGGTGGTGCGCTTTGGGAACAAACAACAATCAACACAGAAGTGGCAACTACTCTAGGGATGTAGGTAAAGAATGGATTCTCTGGTAGATTCAGAAGAAGATAGAAAGAAAGTGAATAGACAGAAAGATAGCTATAGATGTAAGGATTCCATAGAAATAGTTTTCAAGAAGAGAGGTGAAGAATTACTCGTTTAACATGCAGACACCCAAGGAATGCACATCTTGCAAGATCAAGTCACATAGATGCAAAGAATACATATATGGTTGTGGCGTGGTTATCAGATCCATGTGATGGGCTGCTTCCTGCTCCCAGAGAAGGTCGAGTGCAGTTTGAACAAGAACGGCAATGCACTTTTTCTCAGCCACATACTTTGCCCATCATCTCCTAAATATCAAGACACTCATCATGCAAAGGGCGCTACCTGGGCTACCTGGAAGACAACTGGATATCAATGGGAGAAATGATCTTCAGCGCAAAATTGTGTCAAATACATACCAATGATGGACCCTTTCCATTGATTCCAGATATCTAGTACCCTGATCTTGACAGTGCAATGCCAGCTCATGGATGGTAACCAGTGTGCAATGTATCGCTTGCCCCTAAAAATTGTGATTCAGTGAAGCGTAAAGTTTTGAAGTGGAAGAAGGCTCTCTCACCATGTGTCCTTAACTATGAGGACACTACCTGATCACACAAGCTGCTGTTCAACTTCATGAAATGTGTTACCATCGACCATAACAAGAAGCTCTGGCTGCACATAAATATAACCGTCATTAGGACACAGCAGAACAGCATATCTAATTGCAACATGCTCACATTTCTCCTCAGATCATACTTGAGTTTCTCCTTGAGCTTCTCCAGGTCAAACCCCCATTGTTCAGCCTCTGTCACATCATCATCTTCTGGATCACTGACATGTGTACCTTCACACAAGCGCCTCCCACGTTCCGCAGAAAGTATAGCATTTGCTGCCACGCCCAAGATGCCAATGTGTGGGTGGGTCTTCCATGCAGCAAGGCCAGAGTGCAACAGGCCCAATACCAGGCATACCGTCTAGTACAAGGGAGATTGTGGAATATATCAGCTCTAAGAGATCTGCATCAAGGGAGGACAGGTGTCCCGAGCATGTAAAGGTCATTGATGTTGTTGAGAAAGGAAACAGTTGAGACGAGGTGATGGGGACTGGGAAGTAGAAAAGCAAGGGATGCAAACGAAGGATATACCTGGTGTCACAGTTAATCATTGAATGTGTGCAAACTGCATGACCAGGGCATGGTGTGCATGCTTGCGGTTGCAAAAATGGCATGAGGGAAGGGGTGGGCATGTTTCGGCACAGAGATCATACCCTGACTCATCCTGAGATTGAGAGGTTCCTTTGGAAGCCACCAGCAAACATTTTAATGCTGAAGAAGACAAAGACACTGGGGAGTCTCTTGGGTACAATGTTGTCATATTCTTCCTATTGCAGCTAGCAATCGCTGCAGACAGAGCTCTGTAATCATCCAACATGGTGTTTGTTGCTTGACCGGCATCACAGAACCCAGTCTGTGAGTATTTGTGTTTGTATCCATACAGAGATCGGAGGCCGACCAAAGTGAGGAACACAACAGCAATGCGGAGGAGCTTGGAGGGACATCCCAATGTGCCACTGTTTTGCTTGATACTGTCACGTCGGGAGAGTCATCGGGACACAGTGGTGACACAATGGTCTGATATGTCATGCTCTAGCACCCTTCTTGTGTCACAATTCCTTGGGCACTTTTAGATGAGTCCCAATGGGATGCAGAGACCAATTTGTGTAACTTTATCGAAGGCACAGGAATCACACTGATGGAGGGAAAAATGCTGGTGGAGGAACAATGGGGAAAGGCTGAGGGGGAGGCAACATGACGATACTGGATTGAAATACATTATCGATCTCCATCAGGAAAAACCCCTTTGGCCCTAGGTTCATCTAGGAGTGACCTAGGCTTCCCTAGGGAACTCAGAGCACCCAGAGTACTCAGAACACTCAGAGCAACCCAGGTTGCTCTCAGAGAAAAGTTATTTAGGTTTAGGAACCCAGGTTGACCTGAGTCAGACCTGAGCTCAGTCCTAGGTTGACTCAGGATATACCATATTTCAGTCTCAATATCCTTGGAATCACCTCATTTCACACTTATGAAAGACAGCATATAAACATTGTTATGGATCTGGTGACTTTTGCAGCGAGACCCTTAGGATAGGTCTAAGGTCTGCTGAAACCGAGCTAGAAAGGTTATGCAAAATGAAGCACTGGACTTCAAAATAAGGCTAATACCCTGTTAATGGTATAAAAAGGGCTTTTAGTCCGAGCCTTGTAAGACCGACGTAAGACCGCTTTGTGAAGGAAATGAAGCAATAGACTTCAAAGGAAAGCTAATACCACTATAGAGGTATCAAAGGGTATTGATTACAAGTCTAGTAAGACCGTAGTAAGACCGCTTTGATAAGGAAATGAAGTAATAGACTTCACTATAGAGGTCTCAAAGGGTACTTAGTCTGAGTCTAATAAGACCGGAGAAAGACCACTTTTTAGCCTTTCTAATGATGAATACAAATGGATTCAAGTCCAGACTTGTATAGAATGAAGAAAGGTTTCAGAGTTAACTGAAGACCAAAGGGCGAAGGCGTGGTAGTGGGATTGTACCAGATCACACAACGAGTTACAAGTCAATACCTTTGAGCCAGGCTTACTTACTTGTACTGAACTCAAATGCAATAGGTCTTCAATTCCGAGACACAGTGAAGTTCTGTATACCGGCTACAGAGACTTGAATAGAAGAGATTGAATAGACTTGGAGTATTATCAGATAGGTCTTAAGATATGAATAGAAGGTTTCAAAGTAGGACTTCAAACGATACAATGATACTCAAATCCTTCTCAAGTATTGTTGCCAGACTAAGGTCTTTAGGTAGCGCGAAGCAATACCGAAGACCGCTACTTAGCGCGAAGCTATAAGTAGTTTGTCGAGTCTGGGATAGGTCTGATACCAGCGCGTAGCTATGGCAAGCCCTACAAAACCGAGAAGGAGACAAGGTCTCAAGGTAGCGCTGAGGCTTACAAATGGATTGGGTGGAAAGCTGCTGTTCTGTAGTGTACATGAGAGCGGTCTTATATACATTTCCTGAGACAAGATTAAATAAGCAGAATAGAACCTACTCAAATGTTCCTTCTAAGTACCAGAGGCTTCTAAGCTATTTCTTTACCTCGCTTTAACCATGCTTTAACCATGCACATCAAGTCCGAAGCTTTTTCCTATTGTCCTAGTCACTGCCCTTCAAGTGGCACAGTATAGCCTTTGTATAGCCTCAAACGAGAACAATAAGTGAGGCTATGACTGGGGCTATACAGCGCAACAAGACCGAGGCTATGTAGCCTACATGAGGCCTTGGTGAGCCTCGGAGTGGCCTTGGTCTTAGTGCCACTCCTAGCGCAACTGTGAGGGAGGCACTGCGGTTAGTGATGCTGTGAGCGGGTTTGGACATGGTTTCAAGTCAGAGACTTGGATAGGACCTTGAGAGCGAAGCTCAGTGATCCTATAGGTGTATTAAGACCGACCTAATTGAGGTAGCTTCGGTCTTAATACTTACCTAGACCGCAGTAAGCATAGTAAGCATTATAAGAGAAATAGGGCAAAAGCGGTACTTCTAAGGTGAAAATAAGAGTAAACAGATAAGTAGCAAGGATAAATAGCATAGAAATGGGTCTATACTTCGGTCTTGAGGATCAATAGAGAAGTCCGAAATTAGAAATAGAAGATAATACCTCTTGGGACTAAAAAGTCCCATTTCCCTAACAAACATATTCAGATATAATACAATACAGATGTGATACAAATAAATGTAACATATATTTGTGAAATACTAGAAGGAGAAATATGTGAGGCACTTACCATTTATTACTATCAATACAATATAATAACTTTCAGTAATGAGCTTCAGAAGTAAAACAACAGACTTACTCACATTACAGTCTCAGACAGAATTGGAGCATAGGCAGATGGTGAAAAGAATTGTGAAGTTTAAGAACAGCTGAGAGATTCAAGTATGAATGGAAGATCAATATGAGCTTAGACATGTCCACTCACCAATTGCTACAACTTCTCAGAGAGAGTGAGTGCACACTGAGTAAAAGTAATATCTGTCATGCACAGTGATACATCAGCATCAGCTTTGAAAAGATAAGTAGACTTACTTTGTATTGTCACTGTATGGCTATAGCCAGTACTTATAAGTAAGACTATAGTTGGAGATGAAGAAAGAAGACACGCACTTATTGCCTTTCAGGTCAACAGCATCCAACCAGTCCTGTGAAGTGTTACTCCTCATGCCAGCCCAGAGATAGCTTAGATAGTATAAGTAAGGCAACAAACCAGATGAGCACCCAGAAGATTAGAGAAAGAGATAAATAGACCAGAGGCAGCCAAAGTAGAAGTGACAGCAGGACAACAAACATGGGAGTGAAGGAGTTAGAAGAGAAACAAGCGCAGTAACTGCTGTGGAATGAAGACATGGCAGATCATGTGAATTTCATGGGACCTTCCCAATAAGGAAGCATGCCAGGGCACACTTCCTTATATGGAAGGTCATATGACCTTTAACCAGTGCATCATAACATGCTCATTTCTTACATTTAAAGCCTCAATATTGCTCATTCTATCCCTGGCTCTGGTCTTTTGTATTAATGAGAATGTACAGAATACATGTTCTTAGTGCTATACTGTGTCAGTACCACCTTACCATTTCTCTTTTTCATAGTAACTATTTGTCCACTTGTATTCTCTATAGTGAGAACATTTCTACTCTCAGACATCTTAAGCACAGATTGCTGGTGGAGAAAAATTGTTCTGTCTTCATACTGCTCATATTCTATGATATATTTGTGAGTAGTAGTTTTCACTAAGATAGGCCCAATTCATTCTCAACTACTATGGTCATGATGTGACAATCATGTGCAAGAGCCAAATAACCATTTATTTTGTACCTATTTACATCATAATGGGTAGTTATGCGACAGTTATGGTGATGAATAGCTGATTTTGAGTCACAACAAAGGGGTTGTTTTCATATATGTCACTTACATCAGCAACATGGTCAGACAAGTCGCGATCCTATTCCTTTCGAACGAGGACATTGTTTACAATTCGGCCACGGTCAGTCTCTCAGGAACACATTTCCACCCAGGTTGACTGTGCCCAAATCTTGTTTAATGTCCTCTGACTTCACATTTTGATTCTTTCATACTTTCTCTCTGCCAAACTGATGTAAGCGTGACAGCCACAGGTCACGTGAATTAGTCGAGAATGACTTCAGCCTATCTTACTGGTAAAGTAAATGGCTTAGCATTCAATTGACAAACCACTACATTTGGTGTAAATGGTTGGATACATATATATACCAAATTGTCTGCAAATATTATGACATGGTTCAGAGTGCAAAATTACACAAAATCATTGAGTAAGAAATATGTCAAAAAATTTCAAAGCCACCCAAGTTGACCTGGGGTAATCTGAGATGACCTGAGACAACCTGAGAAATCTCAGGTCTTCCAGAGTGACCCAGGTGAACCTAGAGCAAAAGTGTTTTTTCTGATGTCCCACCCCAGACCCTTGGAGACAGGTTAGAGTGCATGTTGAGTAGCTTGCAGGTGTGGTTTAGAAGATTTTCTGACAGGCTGTATGCATTTTTAGGCAGATTCAAAATAGAAGAGACTCGTAGCATACGTACGTTCTTGTCCTTTGTGGTAGATCTCCGGGGAGTTCCTTCTTTGATGACAGTATTGCCCGTCTGTGTATCCTTTCCCACCAGGTCAGCCTTTTCTGGTTGATGAACCTTGATCTCTGAATTGAAAAGTTGGATGAGCTTGTGCTTATTGTATTGGGACAGATAATGAACATTGTGATAGCTGAGCACGCCTAGTAGCTGAGGAATAGTCAAGATAGATGGATCAAAGTTCAGTTTCACATATTCGCCACTAGAGATAACCTCAGTGGTTGTCCTGCGTGACATGGTGTGGAGAAAGTGACCGAGATGGCTGACAGCAAGAGCGGAGTGATAGTTTGTACCCAGGTCCGAGACCAAGTTCGGACCTGGATTATATAGACAATCCATTGCCACTCATTTCTTCACAATGAGTAGCTTCTTCCAGACAATGGAAGCTATCAATCCTGCATGTCCTGACTCAGAGGTGAGCAAATGGATAACAGACAATCCAAGCGGAACACAGTAAATGATCCCGATGCCCAGAGAGATGCACCCAAATGATCGCATAGTTCCATACCACTGTCGTTCTCTTTTGTCTTATGTTCAAGTTCCTTTCTTGTTCATTGCTGTGGGCTCTACCAAGCTTTTGAATGAAGGCCCTTTGAACAGTCACTCATATTCAGTGTTCAGTTACTGGCAGTTGGCAGTCAGCCAGTCAGTCAGTCAGTCAGTTCAGTTGGACATAAGTGCACGCACACTCAGTCACTGTGATCTCAGGTCAAAAGTCACTCATCTCATTGTCCAATTTATTATCAACATGTGTGAACAGATGTGTGTGTGTTTGTGTACAGACCTGTGTTCGAACCCATGTCTAGTTGCACAGAAAGTGACTGAGTGCACACTTATGTCCAACTGAACTGACTGACTGACTGACTGACTGACTGGCTGACTGCCAACTGCCAGTAACTGAACACTGGATATGAGTGACTGTTGAGTGCACTCATCATTCAAGTGATTGGCCATATGCAGTATACTATCTATATCAAACATTAGCAATGCATGGAGTGCACTAACCAGCTGACTGTCAAATAGCAAAAGCAATGTGATATGTGAACATCTCTGTATTACATAGCCATCTCTGACTGTTCACCAACTATTCACAACACATACTGCAGTACATTATACCACTTCTGATACACGTTCTCATTGATATTCCCCTGCTATATAGCTCCATGACCATTACCAACACTTTCCAAAAAAAGAAATATTGCCATATATGGTAGAAATGAAAGTCGTGGAGCAGCATTACAATTCCTGAGATATGAAGGAAGTGTTTCTCTGGTGAGCCCAAACCGACACCAACTTTTGCATCCTAACCGTGGGAATGACATTTTGATTCAAATTTTGTATTGTAAGCGCCCAAGATTCTGGGGTTAGGGTCAGACTGTGGTTACCGCTGTTGTAAGATCACTTGTAGTCTCAATACAAAAATTGTCACCCATTACAAAGTTCAATACAAAACTGCCAGCACAACGCAACTTGTACAAACAACCCCAACATTGATGAGATAAGATCAAGCCCATATCTTATCTGAGTCTATGTCCTTGTATGGTATGTCACATGATTAGATCACTTGTCTAATCATGTGCACTTATCATAACCCATGTGACAGATCAGTGGCTTGCTGGCCTCTGAAGTGTATATACTGTCACAATGAGCACATTCAAAAAGTTGCCATATATGGAAATGCTTCTATCAGGGGGTAGCCATGGCTGTCGACAGACTGTCTCCTATTTTTTAAGATTTATTACCATTTGTTTATAGCCTATAGCCCCAATGTACACTTGCCCAAATGCGGAAATATGGCTGTCTTTGAGATAGGGTCGCCTACCTGTTGGTCACAGATTTCCATAGAAATGGATTGCTATTGATAGACATGGTTAGTACACTCAATTAAAGTGCATACAAGTGATAGTATAATGCATTGAGTCCTTACTTAGCGCAGATGTAGCATGATGCAGTATGTGACTAGAAGCCGGTGAGCTGGACAATGTCACATGACAGAGCTTGGCATCAGGAAAAATCTCCCTTACTTATAAGAGTTCATGAAGTACTTATCCATCTTATCCATCTCATATCTCTTTAATTCTACTCATCAGATTCTTATTGAGTGCTAATCTATCTCATATTTCACTAATCCTACTTATCATGTTCTCATTGAGGACTCACCTATCTTATATTTCTCTAATTTTACTCATCAAATTCTCAGTGATTGCTCATCTATCTCAGGGTGCTAATAAAACACTCAGAAGTTCTTATGAGCTCTTCCAGTTGCTCACTTATTTCAGCTGTGTTGTGCTAGTATCTACTATGTATCAGATATATAAAATGAGCATCCCAAAAGCAAATATTTTTATTGACAGACTTATATTGTGCTTGTGCAGCAAGGTCATAAAGAGACACCTGAGAAGATTATTCTTTGTTGTCTCAATCTTTCTTGAAAATCGAGGAAGAGATGATGAGTCAGTGATAACAGTGTGGATGTTTTCTAGGAATGACCATTAGTTTCCTTTCTCTTCGGAATCTTCCATCTAGCTTTATGGAGGTTAGCCAAAAATACTTTCTTTGTCAGTATCACATATTTTTTAAATCTGAAACAGATTACAATCTGAACAGTAATACCAAATTTTGAGTAGGCAATTTTTCAAGATGGAATAGTACACTAGATGGTACCAAGATGTCATGATCTCTACAGCACTTCTATTATGAAGGTCTTTATCGGACAAAAATGGGATGCATATACAGCGGATACAGTTTAATAATGTCCCCTGTAGTATTGTGATACTTCCGTCCGTTTATTTCTCGTACTCCTGGAAACTGATGTATACTGCTCGATCTATTTGCTTGATCCTGATATTGTACTTTAATAACCTTCAGTACTTACTAATGCTACTTGGGACCTTGGGACGGTTCCAATACCCGTTGACCTGCAGTATACTGTGGTCCATTGATTCCGTTATTGTTTCTGGATAGATATTTCAGGAAGCTGCAACGACTGGAGTATACTTCAGTTCTCTGCAAATACTCCAGTATTCTTCGGTATACTTCAAATTGTCCTGCTCCTGTCCTGCTCCTGTTTTCCTCTCGCCCTGATTTTGAAAACTGCCCCAGTATACTGACATATACTGAGCTACTTCGATCTACTAAGCCTACTTCTGCTATGCATCTATCCTTGATGCTCTCCCTTGTTCATTTTTGGTTCCCTCTATCACCGCTCACTCACTAAGTCAGAAAAAACATGAACTCCCTTCATCCCCCGCAGTTCCTGTCCTGTCTCTATCCCCGAGATGATTGCCTCCTGCCTGACTGTACTGTACAATTCCCCCAGTGGTATCAAGATGTCAATGGGCATCCTCTTTCTGTAAGTGACATTTTTCTCATTTTAAAGAACTACTTACATTATCCATGTGACATTCTAATTGCTCCGATGATGATTACAGGAACCTTCCTCTCCGACCGCAGCCTGCATGCTGTGTGGTCATTCATGGATCTTTCATTCGGCTGCCACTGTCATGCTTCAGCGTCCAGAGCTCCATGACTTAGCTGCTGGGAAAGGCGGTATCAAAAGTACTCACTGTGGAGGCTTTCATCGGGTGAGCCTCAATTTGGATGCAGTGTTTCCGTCTTTCATTCATTTTTGTCCGGGTTTTGTAGCAGGATACCAGTCACAATTCATATGCAGCCAACACTCTGTGTGCCTGTGGCACCATCTGGGCTGCTCATGTACACCTAGGGCGCACACACTGCTTCGCTTCCTAGCTTATTTACTCACCTAAGGCCACAGCGCTGACTACCTCAGGCTCCTCTCCGACTCCATCTATTCGCCCATTTGAGGTCCTGGTGCCTTTGTTCGCCAATGCTGTCACTCGTCGTCATGCCAGTGCTCTTCATTCGCTTTCTCAGCACCAGCACTCTCGTTCGGCTGTCTCTTTCATTGTGCCTCCTGCTCCTGCCCGAGGCTCACACCTCCCATATCCCTCCGGCTCTCCAATGCTCTCCTCCTGTGCTCACATGATTAGGTCATGTGTCTAGTCACATGCACTTATCCTTACACACATCAGCGGCTTGCTGGCCTTTGAAGTGTGTATACCATTGGATTGACCACATTCAAATATTACCATAGAAGGAAATACTTACATCAGGGGGTAGCCATGGCTGTCGACAGACTGTCCCATATTTTTTCAGACTTGGTGGGAGCGGGCCAATAAATGGCAGGACGATTCCTGAGGATTTTGAAGTGCTGTCTTCCATTATTGCCCCACAAGGTTCAATAATATAATATTTTCATTACAATTGGATGACTTGCCTCTGATTACTCTTCAGACACTGACTTTACAAACTTATAGAGACAATCTGATGGCTGTGAAAACTAATCCCAATAAGTGTAGCAATCTACTATATTAACTTTGCAAGCACATGGCAACAGTCATAGAAACAGACTGCAAAGATATTACAAAAATTGAAACTGGATCCTGATACAGGTGTATGTCAGTGAATATTGAGAATCTCAACACAAACATTACAACATTTCCTAATGAAGTAAGTGAGTTCTGTATGATGGAGTGTAAAAGCAATTTTTGACCCTAACCCATTAGAAACTCTTGTAGTGTCATTAGAACACTTACTTACAAAGTGAACATTCTCTATCAAATGAGCCTACTATGTATTTTTCACATTTTGTAATGACATTCCAAACTCACTCTAATGAGAGTACGAAGTCATCCTCATGATTACATCAGCTTGCTCTTCACCATACAAACTTGCTTTTGAGATCATACATATTCACTCTAACTGCAATGCAAACCTGCTCAGGCTATAACAATGCTATTTATCAACCAAATCTTACAACAGCCATATCTCAGTAAGTATTGAGAATTCCAATACAAACATTACAACATTTCCTAATGAAGTAAATAAGTTCTATCTGATGGAATATAAAAGTGATTTTCGACACTAACCACATACAAACCTTTCTAATGTCATTACAACATTTACTTATCAAGTCAACCTTGCCTTTCAAATGGGACCATTATGTATTTCACCCACTTTGTAATGGCATTACAAATTTGCTCTAATCAACATTTCAAAGTCATATCAGTCCCCTTACTGGCCCGCTCCCACCAAGTTTCAACTGTGGAGGCTGTAAGTCGCACTCCTTCATGATTTCCTCATTCATTCTGATTGCATACACTCCATTGATGTCTTCATTTTCATTTTCTGATCATTGTATGATCTTACTTACATTCAATGTCTAGTTGACCACCAGGCGGCCAGCTGCCCTAAGGTGGGCACGCCTACATGGTAAGCACTTTGTGTACGCCTACCGTTCCATGTTTAAATCCCACCTGTCTATCTAATCTAGCTATAATTGTAAGTGAGTGAACGTTGTAAGATGCTGGGACTTACATTATTTCAATCAGGTTGCCTTGAGGGCCACATCTCACACGATTGCAACCAAGAGGCCAAGGCAAAGACTTGCTACAAGTGTCTTCTTTGAAGTCCTGGGTCCTGCCTTTCATCAGTCCTTCCCTCCTCTTTCATTGATATATACAGTACATTACTAATCAAAAGGTATATTATATACTCTCATCACACAGTATTCCAAATCAGATCTTTATGTAAATAGCCAGAGCTGTGTCGCCCTTGAATCTTTTGGAGAGTACCAGAATCCACAATCTTCATGTTTGACTCCAAGGTTGACTTGGTACCTGTACTTATGCCATCATTGAACCATATCTGCCCATCTGGCATAACTGCACGTGCAGTAAAGTGGAATTGTCCAAAGTATATGATGCCACACAGCCTGTATTGACTTTCACCCTGTCCTATGTGGAATATGGAATCAAAGTCTATCTGGAGACCATTTGTGAGAAACACCATAAAGTTGGGTGCTTCAGAGATGGTGTACTGCATCTTGAGCTTCTTTGGACATCTGGGGCACTTGTGTTGAGTCTTGCGCATACACAGGGCATGTAGCCACTCTGATATTTTACGGTTCTTGGAAGATCCTAGCTTAAATGCACACTCCTTCCATAATGGCTTTGTACAGTCCCAGAGCACAGGATTGTCTGTGTCACCCTCAAGCTCAGTGTGGCAGTGATTGCAGATCAGAGTCTTGGTCACATAATCCTCTGGAATGGCAAGCATGGTTGCACACAGCTTGTATATATCAGTGCCCTCCTTTCCTTCAACTGGAAATGCCTCTGAGTCAAGTTTGTGAAGCTCAGCTCGGAGTTCATCTCTGGCCTCTTCCATGGACAACATGTGTGTATCCACCTTCTGGAATGTCTGAGTGAATCTGGTGAGCATGGCATTTTGACTGGAGATATTTGCTATCCAATGGTCATGACTTTGTCTATACACAGTGTATAGAATGAAGAAAAGAGAGTCATATGCACAGCTATAGCTCCCACCATCCCACTTGAATCCAGGAGGACCACTCTTCTCCAGTATGTCAGATGCCTTGGACTTTTTTATCTGGCGCTCACTCTGCTCAGCCATGTCAATCTCTCTTTTGCGCTTGGTCCCTCTGTTCCTTTGCACCTTGTCATTGCTGACTGTCTCCAATACCTTGGTTCCCTTTGCAGGCACATACTTGGCCAACTGAAGCAGCTGCTTGACCTTGAATTCCTGGGCCTTTTTGCTGTTGTCTTTGTGCTTTTTGTCTGGTCTTCCCAGATCCTGCCATGCTGCATCCTCAGTTGGCTCTTCCAGTTCAAATGTCAAATGGCTAAGGCGCAGCTAACAGCTAAGGGGCAGCACTGAGGGAATAGAGTCCAAAGTAAGCAACTGGTGGGGACCAGGCTGAGGACTCTAGGGCCTATATATATGATAGAGAACAATAGAGGGTGGCACAATGGAAGTGGAACAATGGGGAGTGGCACAATGGACAGAAGGTCTATTGTGCCACTGCCACTCAAAGTGTGCATTGTGCCACTGTGGCACCAATACAATGGAGTGAGTGGCATAAGCCTAGAACGAGCTAGAAAGTCCTAGAACAGATACAATAGAAGGATAACAATGGAAACATGCCATAGAAGCACTGAGACGATGCAATAGACACTGGGAGACTGGCAGAGCACAGATTTTGACATCAAACACATCTGTCTTGGACCATTTGAGTGCAGAATGCACTGTCTTTTACAGTGTTCCCTTTGCCTTGCGATATGAATAAATCAGTGCGTTTCTAGTTGAACCCTCCACCTTTTTGGGCAGATGACATTCATAGCGTAATCGGGTTATCTCATCCAGGATCTCCAGCTCACGGAACTCCTGCCGCAGAGAGCCTGATATTCCACCTGTCATCTTGTTGGAGTCAAATCCTTGCACAATAATAGTGCCTTCATATGTGGATCCTCTGGAAAGACATGTGTATATAGACTGATGGTTTTTGCAGTTCTGCAGATCACACACATTGTCATGTCGTGTTCGCCCCTGGGATCCAAAGTCAGTCATGGCAAAGTTGGGAATAACAGCCACTTGGTCTCGCAGAATGGTCAGGGTCTTGTCGTTGGGCATCTTGCATGTGATCTTCAGGGGCTGGTGTGACATTGGAATGACATTCTCTGGAAGACCCTCCAGCTTGATTGGAGTGGGTGGACATGTCAGTTTCACAAACAAGGTGTCCAAAGCCATCTTGTTATCATCAATGGGTCTGGCTGTCCACCCTGCAACCACACCCTCTGCACCATTTGTTACACAGCACTCTGTTGCCTCGTTGGTCTTCATCCTCACAGGCATTCCTTGGTATTGAGTGTGGTTTGCCCAGTTTCTTTTCATTCATTTATTTCGTTCAATGGACTCTGTAGAGTGCGCCATAAGCGTGAGACATCTATCCTTATGTAAGTGCACATGTACTTTGCTCCTGAGTCAAGCTGTAGGCCTCTATCCTTGACACAGCTCGACTTAGGCCTTTGGCTGCTTTCTGAGTCTTCAGCAATCGCTGCAAGCCTTACATCTTCATATTCAGAGCTCCAGTCTCAGGATCCACAGTGGTGTGGGGAAATGTCTGACGAGGAAAGCGTGCCTTGCATGTTCCAGTCTTGACAAACCCACATCCCTCGTTATGACCATGTATGTTGGATCTAAACACAATATTGTTGACCTCATCTGTATACTCTTTTATCCATGTGTTATGTTGCATACAAGACTCACAGTCTACCATATGATCACTGCCATGTTTGCTACAAGGTGGGGCTGCTGGACGAGACACAATCATGGTGGGATTAACATATGAGGGGTCTTCTTCTTCCTTCTTCTTTACTTTTTCACTCACATCAACCATTGTACCATTCAAAAACTCACCCACATGCACACTCTCCAAGTACTCCACCATTCGCTGCTGGAAGTCTGAATTGGGATCCATGATACGATCTCGAATCTCCTGGGGTGTAAGTGAGTTTTTGATCCAGATAAGCATGTGTAAGTGAAGAGTGAGACGTCCTTGTTGCTCTACTGTGCCGTAGTAGGCTGCAGTATCACCATAGACCCCTCTGTGATCAACTCCAACACCTAAGACATGTTTAAGAAACAATTCAACCATGACTTTGAAGAAGCGTGCACCTGAAACTGGATTGTTGGCAATCAGTCTTTTGGGTTACGATTCCTGAGGTACGAAGGAAGCGTTTCTCTGGTGAGCAAAAGTCGCGACACCAACTTTTGCGCCCTAAGCGTGGGAACCCAATTCAATACAAAATTTGTATTGTAAGCGCCCAAGATCCTGGGGTTAGGGTCAGGCTTTTGTTACCGCTGTTGTAAGGTCCCTTGTAGTCTCAATACAAAAGTTTGTTACCCATTACAAAGTTCAATACAAAACTGCCAGCACGACGCGACTTGTACAAACAACCCCCAACACTGATGAGATAAGATCAAGCCTATATCTTATCAGTTACCCTATATAGGCTAATCACGTGCACCCCATATCTTATCAGTTACCCTATATAGATTAGTCACGTGCAGTTGTTAGATTACGTGCAGTTGTTAGATTATGTTGCTGCCGTTGTGTCTTATCTGTGTACCGATCTCAGTGCATCGCTGAACATCACCTCTCGTATTGACTCGACTACGTTGTACTATCACTGTTGGACCATCTTAGCAAAGCGAGGATCATGCCAAAGCTCGATAACGTTATTGGCAAGCTTCATGTCTGTGTTTATTGTTAGCAGCAGACCAATGGAGTCCAAGTCAAGCTCACCAAAGTCATCGCCAAACTGGATGATCTGGGCACAATCCGCATGGACCTCGGTGGGAGTCCTGACTTTGCCAATGACCTCAACAAAAGTGTTTACCTTGAACTCGTTGAACTGTTGTATGTGAGCATTGACATATAACACACAGATGTTACAATATACCTTGTCGAGCTTGGCAGTGTCCAAGTTCACGAGGACCACTTTGATCTGCACTTCGTCGGAGGACTTGACCTCAAGATAATGCTCAGTGGGATAGACCTGGGTACAGGTGAGTCATTTTGTGGATTTCAATCATATGATCATGACGTACAGCCAAGATCTGGCACCACAACCTTGTCACGTATCCGTCAAACTGACCAAACTTGTCCTGAAGAATCCGGCCATTGACCCGACCATGGGTACAGTCATACATGGGATAGGGAGAAAGAGTGCTCATGATGGATGAAGGAAGAGAGTGGATGTGGAGAATGAAGCGGTGAAGGCTATTTTATATCTTGATCATATCGCGATATGGAGAGAGCACATGCCTCTGAATTTTCTTGTTCTTATCAATATAGACATCGCCACAGGTGTTGAGATTGGGTATCGGCACCTATTATCTAATCACTAGTCGCAAAAGATCCAAGTTCTCCGACGTATGCAAAAGTGCAAGCTGCCGAATCGATATAAATTTAATGTAAGCTCACTTTTGTGTTGCTTCGTCCTGGTATGGAGGCGTAGAGAGCGGTAGATGGTGGTGCTCATGACTGTCGAGAAGGAAGTCTATATGGAGAGCTCCGAATCGAACCTCTCTTCCGATATCCAGATAAGGAAGCTATGACAAAGGTACTTCGACTGGCCCCAATCGCGGTACCGGAGTGAAAATACCCTAATTAATGGACTATGATAATAGTATATACCTTGTAAATGGTAACGCATTCCGGGAAGAGGGGGAAGGATGTAATAGAACAAGTCAGCTATACCTGTGGAGGGCAGAGGTTGGGTGCCTGCGGCATCCCGTGGCGCTGGCAGCACCACCCGTAAGAAGTGAAGAGTACTCCCCAAACACATTGCTCTTGGCAACACGTTTGAGAGGGCGGGGATACAAGCAAGTGCGCCCACTGGCCAAGAGGACAGCGGGCGTGGAGCGGCGCCAGTAGCAGCGTCCTTAGAGGGCCATGAAACTCCCCCGAATTCATTGCCGTGGGCAACAAGCTCTAGGGGCGGGGTGGAAAGCAAGTGCGCCCGCTGTCCGCTTGGACAGCGGGCGTCGAGCGGCGCTGGTAGCGGCATCCGCAGAGGGCCACAAAAGCCCCCCGAATTCATTGCCGTGGGCAACAAGCTCGAGGGGCGGGGTGGAGCACAAGCGCGCCCGCTGTCCAAGAGGACAGCGGGCATGGGGCGGCGCTGGCAGCACCTCCCGCGGGGAGCGAAGAGAGCTCCCCAGACGTGTTGCTCTTGGCAACGCGTTCGGGGGGCGGGGTGGAATGCAAGCGCGCCCGCTGTCCACTTGGACAGCCGACGTCGAGCGGCGCTGGTAGCGAAGCCCCCCGAATTCATTGCCGTGGGCAACGAACTCGAGGGGCGGGGTGGAGCACAAGCGCGCCCGCTGTCCAAGAGGACAGCGGGCATGGGGCGGCGCTGGCAGCACCTCTCGCGGGGAGCGAAGAGAGCTCCCCAAACGCGTTGCTCTTGGCAACGCGTTCGGGGGGCGGGGTGGAACGCAAGCGCGCCCGCTGTCCGCTTGGACAGCGGGCATGGGGCGGCGCTGGCAGCGCTGGCTGTGGTGAGCAAAGAGGAACGCGCCCGCTGTCCGCTTGGACAGCGGGCGTAGGGCAGCACTGGCCAAACTCACCTTGCTTGTAGTGAGGATCGGCGGGTTGCACCAGCGGGCACCGGGGCGGCGTGGCATGTTCAGGGCAGCGCGGTCGAGGCGCGTTCGACGGCGTGGCGTTTGTCTTCTGCAGCAGCGGGGAACGGCGAGGCACGGCGTGTGCAGTGTGGCGGGGTGTTTGCGCTGAGGAGCAGCGCGGCGTGTTTGCTGTCAACGGGGAGTGGCGCGGCGTTGGCAGGGAGCGGTGCAGCGGTGCACGCAGGGCTCTGTGCTTGAAAGAAAAAGTCAGTCAGAAAAGGAGGAGAAGATACTTACCTGATCCCTTGCCTCTGCCTGTAACCCTTCTGCTACTTCTACTGCACACTCCAGTGGTCTTGTAGCAGGCTCACAGCCTTGTTGTTGTGGAAGCAGCAGGAGGAGGAGGAGCTCGAGGAGCAGGAGGACATGGAGGAGGAGGAGGAGGCACACTGAGCACCAGGAAACCGCGCGAGAACGGCGCGCGCTCGACGGGCGCCTAAAGGGCACTCGTTTTGCGAAAGTCCGTATTCCATTCATAACGTTGGGAATATGGCCTCAAATCACCCCAAATTTTTCAGGGGCATTCTAATGCATGATTAGAATGCCCGTGCAAAATTTGGTGCGATATAATTAACATTTGACCCTTCTGTAGGTCGCGCAAAAACACTTTCCGGCACTTTCCGGCGGGCGTCTAGGGCGCGTAGGGCGACGCACTGCAGCGGAGCACCCTACGTGGACTTAGCAGATTTTTTCCTCTTGCCTTTTGCCACATCCGCGCGCGCGCTCCTCCTCGCTTGCCTCCCTCGTGCCATCCATCCAATTTTACAGCATAAATGTGAGTATTCACATTCTATTATGCTTTATATGTTGTTATAAACTCACCTAAGCCTGTTGAACAGCCTTTAAGCCCAGTAGAAGACCCTGCTACATCCAGACCTGGTTTTCGAACACAGACAGTGAGCAGGTCTTTTCTCCCTAGCTTATTGAGACCAAACTGACTTTTTCTTTGCCATCTACCTAGCCATGTCCCGATCTCCAAGCCCTGAGCAGCTCCAAAAGCTGCTAGGTGTTCCCTGGACATCCCTGAGCGTCCTACATCGATGGTGGAGATTAGGGAGGTTGTTGGTCATCCGTTGGGTCCTGATGATCCTAGAGGAAAGGCCTATCTGGTGATGATAGATTCAACCGAGGAAGGGATGGAGAGAATGCAAAGTCAGGCAAGTAGTCTTGAAGTGCACAGTGCAAATGCGAATGAGCTCAGGACTATGGGTGAGTGATGACGTCTTTCCATGTGATCTGAGCGCTTACGCGCCCAAGGTTTCTTACATCTGAAACCTTATGATCGCTTGATTGGAAGGAAGATTGGAAGCCCTTCGGATGGATCCGAAGATATCCTCCTTCTCTACATGGTTCCTCAGCGGTGTGTTACTTATATCTTTTCTTTTTCTCTCTCCCATCTCACATGTTATTTAGTCTTCTTCCCTCCGACCTTGTTGCCAAGTTGTTAGCTATCCGCTCTCAACTCATTGGTCCTGAGGACAAGTGTACCAGAACAAAGGCGCAGCAGTGCGGTTCGGAGGATGAGTATCAGGATGGGGTCTGGTGGGAGAGAAGTTCCTCTTCTGAATCTGTTGGACGCGACACTCGTGCCTATAATTTGGCCCAGTCTTATGAACACGTGAGAAAGCTTATCGCTCCAGGAAGACTTTCCAAAGTTTACGAGGAAAGTTTGACTGAGCATGGCAAGTTGCGGAAGGAGCTCGTGGAGGCAAGTAATCATGTCCAGTATTAGTACAGACACTAACTGATTTATCAGGTTGGATCTCGCATCGCCATCAATGCTCTGGAGCGCGGAGACTGTGACTTGGTCAATTTGCTCAAAGCTCAAGCTGAGCTCACTGCTAAGTTTCCAATTGGCTTTGAGGGCAACTTGGTGGGAGCGGGCCAATAAATGGCAGGATGATTCCTGAGGATTTTGAAGTGCTGTCTTCCATTATTGCCCCACAAGGTTCAATAATATAAGATTTTCATTACAATTGGACCACTTGCCTCTGATTACTCTTCAGACACTGACTTTACAAACTTATAGAGACAATCTGATGGCTGTGAAAACTAATCCCAATAAGTGTAGCAATCTACTATATTAACTTTGCAAGCACATGGCAACAGTCATAGAAACAGACTGCAAAGATATTACAAAAATTGAAACTGGATCCTGATACAGGTGTATGTCAGTGAATATTGAGAATCTCAACACAAACATTACAACATTTCCTAATGAAGTAAGTGAGTTCTGTATGATGGAGTGTAAAAGCAATTTTTGACCCTAACCCATTAGAAACTCTTGTAGTGTCATTAGAACACTTACTTACAAAGTGAACATTCTCTATCAAATGAGCCTACTATGTATTTTTCACATTTTGTAATGACATTCCAAACTCACTCTAATGAGAGTACGAAGTCATCCTCATGATTACATCAGCTTGCTCTTCACCATACAAACTTGCTTTTGAGATCATACATATTCACTCTAACTGCAATGCAAACCTGCTCAGGCTATAACAATGCTATTTATCAACCAAATCTTACAACAGCCATATCTCAGTAAGTATTGAGAATTCCAATACAAACATTACAACTTTTCCTAATGAAGTAAGTAGGTTCTATCTGATGGAATATAAAAGTGATTTTCCACACTAACCACATACAAACCTTTCTAATGTCATTAGAACATTTACTTATCAAGTCAATCTTGCCTTTCAAATGGGGCCATTATGTATTTCACCCACTTTTTAATGACATTACAAATTTGCTCTAATTACCATTTGAAAGTCATATCAGACACCTTTGCATTCAAAGTCAGTGTACTGACCATACATATTTGCTCTAATGGCACTACAAACTCACTAGAATCACCACACAAACTCATCATACTAACCATACAAACTTATCCTAATTATCATTCAAATGTATTGTATTGACCCTACAAAGTCACCATAAGTATCATACAAACCTACACTAATCACCATTGAATCTGACTCTAATGATCATATAAAGTTACTCTAGTTCACCCTAATCACTATAGAATCATATTGTATTGACTATACAAGTCATTCTAATGATCATATAAACTCTATGTAATCATCATACAAACTTATTCTAATGACCATATAAACTCACTATAATTACCATACAAACTTACTCTAGTCAACATACAAACTTACTCTAATCCCCATACAAAGTGATTGTAATGACCATACAAACTTACTCTAATAACCATACAAACTCACTCTAATGACCTTACAAAGTCATTGTAATGACCATACAAACTTACTCTAATAACCATACAAATCCATTCTAATCATCATACAAACTGACTCTAATTATCATAGAAAGTCATTCTAATCTCCATACAAAGGCACTCCAACCACCATACAAACTTGCTCTAATCACTATACAAACTCACTCTAATCCATATACAAAGTTGCTCTAATGACCCTACAAACTAAGTCTAATTATCATACAAACTCACTCACCCTAGAAACACATTGTATTGACATTACCAACTTGCTCTAATCACCATACAAATCTACTCTAATGATCATACAAACTCACTACAATTATCATACAAACCTAGTTCAATCAGCATACAATGTCGCACTGATCACCATTCAAGTTATTCTAGGGGGCATACTAACCTGCTGTGAATACAGCGCAAAGCTCTCTAAGGTCCTTACAAACATGCTCCAATGATATCTATATAGCAGGCTTACAATGAAGTCTATAAAGAACAGATAAAGCCGTGTTTACAGGCTTGCGCTTGGAGCACATTTTTGGGCGCCTAAAAAGTGGCTGACACTCAGAAAGGCAATGATCATTGAATAGCAGATTTGTTATGGCCTCAAATCTTTAGGAACTTGAATGGGAGATGGATACACCATAGTCCAAGGTCTGTTAAGAATTGAAGCCACAGGAAAGTGCGCTTTTTCCATTTCTGGCAATTCCCGTGGGCGTCTACGGCGCATAGGGCGATCCACTGGAACGGATCGCCCTATGCGCACTTAGAATTTTCGCACTTTGGGGTCATGTGACCGCTTTTTCTGCTCTTGGGAGGCTCATGCTGGGCTCATTCTGGGCTCATAAAAGGTGCAAAAGTCACCTAAAATAAGGGAATGTCTTTCTCCTTCATTTGGAATCCCTAACTCGCATTTTTCAAATCTCACATACAGCCATATTTCTGCATTTGGGCAAGTGTATATGGGGTCTATATGCTATAGATAAATAGTAACAAATCTCAAAAAATAGGAGACAGCCTTTCGACAGCCATGGCTACCCCCTGATGTAAGCATTTCCTTATATGGCAATATTTGAATGTGGTCAATCCAACAGTATACACACTTCCAAGGCCAGTAGGCCGCTGATCTGTCACATGTCCAAGGATAAGCACACATGATTAGACACATGATCTAATCATGTGACATACCATACAAGGACATAGATAAGATATGGGCTGGATCTTATCTCATCAATGTTGGGGGTTGTTTGTACAAGTCGCGTCGTGCTGGCAGGTTTGTATTGAACTTTGTAATGGGTAACAAACTTTTGTATTGAGACTACAAGTGACCTTACAACAGCGGTAACAAAAGCCTGACCCTAACCCCAGGATCTTGGGCGCTTACAATACAAATTTTGTATTGAATTGGGTTCCCACGCTTAGGGCGCAAAAGTTGGTGTCGCGACTTTTGCTCACCAGAGAAACGCTTCCTTCGTACCTCAGGAATCGTAATTACGCCTTCACCAATGTTCAGCTGAACATTGCTTCCACCAAAACCAAGCAACAGGCCCAGGCGCTAGGTAAGTAGTTGATTATCTGAATTTCTTTAATATCTATTGCATATGTTTGCTTCTTTCTGCTCTTTATTTATTCTTCTTGCCCTCTATTCTTTTCAAATAAATTCCCACACCCACTGGGGTGCTTCTTCTATATTTACATCCAATTCCTGATCTCCCCTTCGCATATTTCCCTTTATTTATTTCGCTTTTTCCCTATTATTTCGATTTTATTTCCTCTTTCTGCTCTTTATTTATTCTTCTTGCCCTCTATTCTTTTCAAATAAATTCCCACACCCACTGGGGGTGCTCCCTCCATCTTTCCATCCAATTTCTCTCCTCCCCTTCGCATTTTTGCCTCTATTTATTGCGCTTGTTTCACTTTTTCTGACAATTTCTTTTCTAGGTGCTTTGTTCAAGGCAGAACTGGGCCCTTTTGCTGGTATCCATGTGGATAGCTATGACAGTTGGGTTGCCATGTCTTGCATGACTGTCTTCTCTCAACTGGACAAGAATGTTGATCCTGGTGTCTTCATCTTTCCTGCCTTTGGTGTGTTCATCTCCATGCCCTATCTGTATGATCCAGAGAATCCACAAGAGGTTATGTCTGTCTGTTTCAATGGACTGTATCCTCATGGTGGAACTCCGCCCGTTGCGCTCACCAACACCACACCCAATAACACTTCCTACCGCTTTACTCTCATCAACTATCCTAACGACAGCACTCTGGAGGGGCTGGCGCATGTTGGTTTTTGCAGTGGTGAGAATGGAGAATTGGAGGAGATTCCTCCTCATCTCAGTCTTCATGGGTGTGTACTCTATCTTCTTGATGTTATTTTTTCCTTAAGCTTCGACTTATCTTTTCTTCTAGTGTTTCTCATCCCAATGTTCCTATTGTCAATCATGGCAATATTCTCACTGATGGCATGGCTATGACCAATGCACAGGGTCTTTTGGACGCTGTTGCCAGAGGTTTTCATCTTGCTTTGTCCTCTCGCCTTGATCAAATTCCTGCTTGCTATCAGCCTACCGTTGACACTGATGCCTTCATGAACTGTATTACGTTCAAGAACGAGGAAGGTGAAGTTATTCATCCTTCTGCCTGGAGCATGCCGCCTTCAGAGAAAGAGAAGCGTGCTGCTCAGGGTAAGCTCTGGAAGAAGATGCATCTTCATCGTGGTGGTGCAATTCCTCATGTGGTTCTTGGCAACTCCTATCAGCCATTCAAGAAGTATATGGAGAGTATTGGGGAGGCAGAGGAGGATGTGGACGATGTTCAGTGTGTGCGTGGTCGTATTCGTTGTAAGTTGTCTTTGCATTTTTTCTTTGCCTTTTGTTTTTATTTCTGACTCATTTTATTTAATTCCAGCCTCTCGTACCTACAGATGTAAGTGTTTCTGCTACTATACATAATTTATTCTAACATGGTTTCACAATTTCCAGGCAACAACTCTGAGAAACAGAGGGGTCAGAAGTGTCAGCAAGAAGCAAATTTGCCTTCCATATTGAGAGCTAGTAAGCATCCTCTTTATTTCTTTTTGACTTGTCTAACTTGTTGCACAGATACTAGCTTGGATAATATTGCCTCTGCCATGAGGTTGCGCTCTCAAGCACTGTTTGAGCAGATGCAGCAGCAGGCATCTGGCTCTGCTACACGCTCTAGCAAGCGCCTGAAAGCTGGTATGTCTAAGTAGATAGATAGATATGCACAAATTGATGTATGTGTTAGTTGGAGGCGTTTCGGATAATGCAGAAGAAGGCTTGGCCATAGACGCGCAGTCGGGTAATACTTTTGATGCTTTTGAGGAGTTTATGAGTGGTACGTCTTGCAGAATGTCACAGTTCCTTTACATTCTAATTTCCATATAGAACAGGAGTTTGAAGAAGACGAGAACGCGAGCACAGATGGAGGAAATTCTAAGTCTGAAGTGTTGTCACATGGTATGCATCTTTGCTATCTTCATAGCATCAGTGTCTTATAAATTATTCTCTAGATATTGCTGACGTCTTTGAGTGCTTCTCATGTGACAATCTTCAGAAGACGTTGGACAACTTGACTCAGATCCACCAGTCCATGCTGTCAAATCCTCAGTTTCTCCAGCATGAGCAAGCTTTCCACACCCGTCTTTATTGCTTCCTGAAAGGCTACACTAGTAAGGAGCGTCTCTCTCCTGACATGGCCTCTACAGTTGCTGGTATGGAAGGCGACTTTGACTTTGTGGAGATAAAGTCAAAGATCCAAGGTCTGGAGATGTGTTTGCTTCGTCAGCAGGCTCTGCTAGCCAACAGCTATGCTTGGATGTGGCTGGACAAAGACTGTATGGATCACTGTCGCTGTGTGATGGACTTGGTGTTGAATATGCAGATCAGAAGTACATCAACCTGGCTGGAGAGACTCTCTATGGACATCTATGATGCTGTCTTGGCTCGGTCTCGCGACAACGACTACTGGGTCTCTCTTCTTCCTCACACTTATCTTCCTGCGTTGTCTGCCAAGGTGGAGTCTTACAAATTCCACTGTCGCGGTATCTTTCAGACTCCCACCGCTATCACCGATCGTGTTTGTCAGATTCTCAATGAAGTCCTTCGCTTCTGGCTTCGATATTCCACCAACACTTCTTGCCTTGGTGCCTACTTTGTCCAATTCCTCATCTCCACTACTCGTTCTCAAGATGTCTTGCTCGTCGATGGTGTTTGGCTTGCTGCCTTACATCTGAAACAAACTGTCTTGCAGACTAAGCTCAGACATTCCTCGCTCCATCTTTCTCATCTTGAAGACTTCTACAATATTCTTTTGAACAGCGCTCTGGCAGATGACAACTCGCCAGAGAGGAATCTGCTCACTGATATCTCTTCTGTCACTCATGAGTGCATCCTTCTTTCTCATCGTCTCTCCACCATTGCATCACCTCCAACTGAGCACATTCCCCATCTTGATCCATATTTGTTCGCACCTAACTCCTACAAGGACATTCTTCACTTCGTTGAAGAACTTCTGCCCCTTGTTCCCTTTCCAAACCAACTCCCTGCTGACTGTAGCAAGCTTGTTGAGCAGGTCTATCGCGACGCTGACAAGAAGCTTCCCTTTCGTGAGCATGCCCCTTCTCGACTTCGCGTTTTGGATGCATCTGGACCCTTCCATCCTGACCACATCGACCAACCTGGTGGTTTTGCCAGTGCTTGTATCTGGCGCGGTATCACCTTTGGCACGCAGTCTGTGCTGGAGGGGCCCAACTACTGGACCAGTCTTCACATGTGGAAGCAGTGGGCAGAGGGCAAGGACGACACTTATCTCTGCAATCTCTCTGCATATGGTGCTTGCATGTCTGGACGCAACCCCGGTTGGCTAGCTCCTACTTTTCACTGGAGAACCAGTGGAAGCTTTTGTTGGGCAAGCATGAAGGAGGCCCTCTTCCATTCAAAACTTGCTATAAGTTTATCAAGCAGCGTGCGCAGCAGATGGGTGAGTTGATTGCTACATTGCTCACTTGTGATCTTGTCTATGCAGGCAAGGTCACAGCGCCTTCTGCTGTGGAGATGGGTCAGCAAGTTCTCATCATTGGAAAGGGTGCGTTGCACGCGCTGGAGTTTATGCAGTTGGTTCCTGTTGATTGCAAGGATGAGGAGGTGGTCTCCAAGGCATTTGTGGACGTCTTCCAGTATCTTGAGCGTAATATTTCCTTTCATCTTCGCGCTCAGATTGTTTTTGATCCCATTATGATGGAGCATCTGCTCTGTAAGTTCTATAGGATTTATGGGAAGGGAAAAGGGAAGGGGAAGGGGAGAGGGAAGGAAAAAGGAAAAAGAAACGGGAAGGGGAAGGGGAAGAGGGGCGCAGGGAAACAGTGATTGAATGACTTTAATGAAACTTCATCATTTGTATCTTTCAAATTGCGTATTCAATCGATTGCTATTTCTTGTAGCCCCTCTGGGTGTCCAGCAAGTGGGCTTTTCTCAAACTGAAGGTACGTATAGCTATTCTTGTTTGATTCGTCTCTCATTAGCGAGCAACAACCATCTATTATCGAATAGAGTTTTATAATCGGTTCAGTCATATTGCCGATCCTCAGACATCTTCTGACAAGTGCATGCGCTTCAGAGAATGCGACCCATCTTCATCTTCACTGCTATCATCTACTCTGTATCCCACTCGTCGCTTGATCTGCTTCACTGGGGAAAGCTCACACTTCAGAAGCTTGTCTATACGCTGCTGTTGCACGACCTGGCAAATTCATCAAACCCTGAATCATCCAACTTTGGTGTGTGCTTACCTCTTGCACCGTGCGGTCCATGACGCATACTGACTTCAGTTTGCATAAGAACAGATGGCTGCCGTCAAAGGTGGGAACGGTGCCAAAAACAACCTGTATCTCAACCAGATTGCCCACATGTATGTTGGACGGCTTGAGACGCTTCATCTTCAAAGGACTTTCCATTTGGTGAGCAACAGCACGTCTTAGACTGAATGACCACTTACTCGCGGCTGACACACTGATAGTACTCCACTTGGTTCTCCTCCAGATGTACTTCAGTCATAATACACTTGGCCATCACTCCAGAAGGGTCCACATCTTTACCCAAAGGCTGAGAGATGCGTCCCTTTGCCTCTCGGGGATGAGCAAAGTATCAGCTAGAGAATTTGAGAACCAGATCACCGTTGAGGTGAGTCGGCTTCCAAGGGCCCAATGCGTGTCCAGCAAGATGACTAGCCAAGACGCCGTGGATAGCCAAGACACCTCACACATACCGCTCAAAACAGTCCAGACCCAGGCCTGTCAGGGTGATGGACTGCTCTGCGTTCCCCAAGTGTCGTGGAAGTCTATGAGATAGGTCAGTTGTTGATTAAGAACAAAGTCCATACTGACGCACTGGCTACCATTAAGGATAGGAGGCAGGTTCTTCTCATATACATATCCCAGCAGCGACAACACCACTTCCTCCGGTGCACTTGTGCTCAATCCCTCACCACGCCATACCAGCTCACATTTTTGATGTCTCTTGCCCACAGGCAACTCAGATGGAAAAGGATCGAGCATTTGGAATGCAACATCAGGCTAAACGACAGTGAGCAGAAGGTACAGTTACATTGAGATGACGTACGGCTGCAAAGTGTTCCAGATGTGCACGACCAAAATCCTTTTCGCGTGTGACAAGCACCTCGCTCAGCATCTGTTCTGTTTTGTTGTAAGTATAAGGCTGAAACTCACAGAGCATCACATAGACTTACGATACTTGTCCTTGTCGTCATACAGAATTGCAAGTGCCATCTTGCAGGTGGAACAGACAAGTTGACTAGGTGGGCGTTGAAAGCGGGTCAGATGTCTTGCTCACATCTAGATGACTGTGGCTGAGCGCAGATGGTGTTTCCGATCTACCCCGGTTATGGTAATATTGCCGTGCACTCGCAACAGATGCAATTGGACAAAACATGCATGTCTAGTACTGATACATCCTCGACACTTTCTGCATCTAAATTGTCTCATTCTACAGACCCATCTCATTCATCTAATGGAGATGAATGCGATGTGGGAGGTCAAGGGAAAGTGGGTATGCTCGGTGATACAGCTCGAGACATTCTGATGAGAATTCCCCTGGATCGTAGATCCACCATACGATAGAACTGAGATCTATGCATCGGGCATCGGACTTGTGACCGCCGATCCTCTTACATCTCACCCCAAAGAAATGTTTGTCACGTAGAAAGATATCATTGGTCCAGCACATGAACGTACATGACCCCAGTGCCTTTCCACCGTAACTCTCCGGTGTCTAGATTCCTATCTCTTCCGAGTCAAACCCAGATAAAAGCCACCCCGTCGCAAGCCCATCTTCTCCAGAGACGTCCATCCGCTCTCTATCATTCTTCCTCTCCCAGATGGCACCACGCGCTCGAGCTCGTGGCCGGGAACCTCAAACCGCGGGACGCCTGGCCGGTATGACTCTGTTCTATCTGAACATCTGGTCCATGTCCTGACCATGTCTCTTGTTTCAGAGGTCGTGGTCGTGGTCGTGGTCGCAAAGCAATCTCAGCTGAGAGTATATCTGACAGTGAGGCCGAGTAAGTAATCCTATTTGTTATTGGCATTGTATGCTTGCTCTAATACTGTACGTCACAGGGAATACACATCTGACCGTATCAAAAGGTAAGAAGGACTTGGATTGTTGTTATCTTGTTTCTCATTATATGTTACATAGGAGCAAAAAGAACGATGAGTATGCATGTTGAAATCTATTGTCCTTATTTTGTGCTGATAATGGTATTGCAATAGCGATGTGTTTGGCACAAGGTATGTTTGGTTTTGCCGCTTTGATATATATGCTTATAGCACATTCTAGTCAAGTGCTTGCTGCGAAAGGGCGTGCAAGTCAAAAGTAATTATTATCTTGTTGTTCACATCACAATCACTGATTTTGCATAGGGTTGAGGAGGATGTAGACATGCCATCTGAAGACGATGCTGGCAATCCATTGTGTGTCACTTCACTGTCCTCTTGATATTGTTTTGATGTTGATCTGATCCATTTGCCAGCTCTGATCGAGACCCAAGCGATCTTGAAAGGTATGTGTTGAAGTGCTTTTCTTGGTTTTATTTCTAACATGCTTATAGCGACGAGGCTGCTGTCATTGAGGAACCTGAACTTACTGAGACGCCTAAGAAAAAGTGAGTATATTCATGTGTTGAATCATGTGTGGCTATGCTGATATGATTGCTTAGAAAAAAGGAAACTCTGACAGCGCTGCCGACTCCCAAGACACCTTCTCCCTCGTATGTGTATCTTATTTGTTTGTGCCAGCTATCACTCATGCAGGTTGTAGCAAATCTCGACATGGCATCTCCAAGACACCCCGCAAGCAGTTTAAATTGTGAGTTCTTGTCCTGTTATGTTTGCATCTGCTAAAGTCAACTCAGTGTCTCGAGCGACGAGGAGGAGAGTGACAAGTAAGTCAAGTCATGTATATATGTAGAAGCTTTACCGACTCATTGACATGTAGTGCATCACCCAAGAAGAAGCAACGTGCAGCATAAGTCCATGTTATAAGATACATTGTTCCTGTCTGAGCCTTATAAGGTCAATCTTGTGTTGACTGTATTGCCCTAGGAAATCTGCATCTTCGTCTCCTGTCAAGAAGGGCAAAAGCACAATCTTCCCGAGCCCCTCCTCCAAAAAGATTTTAGCTCCTGCGTTCACGGGTAGCATGTCATCCTCGGAAGACGGAATGGAGTAGGTGCAGCTATATTGCGCTTATGGTTTTTGCTTATATGTGTTCACAGAGACAGGCCTAGTCCTGTCAAGAATACCTGGTTGGCGAGCAATGTTGACAGTGATGATGATATGGCTCATACTACTCCTGGCAGGTATGTCAATCTTACAATGTTCCCAACTTTGGCTGACACTCCGCCAAGGAAATCCAAGACAAACTCTCCCAACAAGCGGCGTGAGCTCATTGCGGATGAAGCATCTTCAGACAATGAAGTCAGCAACATCAACGTGTCTGACAAGAACAAGATGGCCTCACCCAGGTATGTATGGTCAATTCGACTGTGATATATCCCTGCTCACTTCTCATATAGGAAGGGAAAGGGCAAGGACTCTCCCAAGATAGCTGGAATGCTGAGCAGAGAGCTGTGGGATCCTCTTTTGGAGGACTTTTACCAGGATGTTCCGCCTTATGAGTATGTATATCCATTGTCCTAGACACCTATATTGTGGAGACTCAATGAACAATTAGTGCTGTTGAACTCGTGTCTGATGTTATGCCTATCCTGCTGTCTTTGGCACTCGACATATTTACTCCACAGCCCATCAACACGAGGTATGTGAATCTCATGCGCTCCTCATCGGTGCATCTAATGAAATACAACACCACAGAGCTTTGGTCAAACTGATAACCACACCTCAGTTTGATACGCGTGTTGTGAACCCAGCACGTGTCAGCGACATTGACAACGACTTCAATGCAACTGCCAAGGCCACTCTCAGCCTGGATGTGTCGTTTGAACCTGTCATATGCGTCACGTATGGATCTGTCATAAGATCTCAGCTTTTTGTGCCACGAGAAGCTGGTGGAAAATACGTCAAGGACATTCTCATTCATCCACTGATGCAGGAGTGGCAGCTCGCATGTGGCTTCTATGGTCATGTCTATGCCAATCCTCTTAATGTTCGTTCATTTGGCAATGGCTTAGGTATTGGAACACAACACAACACCAAAGCACCTGTCAATCCAACATCCTGTAAGTGCGCACTTATATGAGCTATCTGTATCACACTCTCAACCATAATATAGCGTCTGGATCATACACAGACAGACTCAAGAATGCGGTCAAAGGAAGCAACAGATCCTCCAACGTCAACCACCAGGGAGGTGTATGGTACCCTACCAGGACGCATGTTCTTGAACCTTGGGACCACAGTAAGAAAGTTCTTGACTTGTATATGTATTATTACTGATGCTCCATAGTTCCTGTACGGGACTGCTCTGCATACTTCCAAGGCAAGCGCAGCAAGAATCTGGAGTTCAACTTCAAAGACATTGCGACCAAATGTCCAGTCTTTGAAGGTGAGATTCCAGAGGCATCGCTTGTCGGTGTGTTGCATACGGTTGGAAAGTTCAACAAGGGTTCAGGCGACACACTTTCCACCAATATCATGGCTGTTATGTTACTTGCCCGTACTAGCAATGATTGATGTCAGCTGTGTCTCTCATGTATCTTGCGTACTTCTGCTTATTCAATGACATGTTCAATTCAATTGCGTATATTCAACTTGCACCAGAATAATAGAAAGAGTCTTTGATTTGATTTTGAGGGCGGTTATGGGTCATGTCATGTGATCTGAACCTTGTCACATGACTGTGATCTGATCATGTGACTTTGGGAATGGTGATGACGTGGCAAATGCTTTCTGTTCCACATCTCTCACTTGACCATTGCTTCTACCATACATCATGTTATTGCAATCGTCAAAAACTCACACCTTGGTGGCCCTGCTGTGGCTATGCTTTCTTCTGGAATTATTGCCTATGCTCCTTATGGAGTCTGTTGCAATATCTGGGTATTACTACGAGAAAAATGCAGTGCGTACCCACTCATTATCAGCCGATAACCATTCTGTCTCTTTGTGTGATCTAGATACCACAGCATCACATACAAATGGAGTGTTGGCGGGCACTCTTGAAATAAATACCATGTCGTTTGACGACAAAGTGTTGGCGGGCACTTTCATATACAAATCCGTGTCGCTTGGCGACAGAGCGTTCACCCACGTTCTCATATATTATATGGAGTCACACAATACAAATAACAAATGCTATGTCATCAAACCATGTCCAGATTCATGCTCACTCAAACTGGTGTATAAGCTTCATTTGATTCTGTTTATGCCCATTTTTGATATCAAAGCCCAGGTAAAAAGTGTATCCCTCTACTGTATGCGCAATCACATCAGGAGACATGACTTCAGAGTGTATTCAGCAAGCATTCTGATATATAAGAGCATGTCAGCTGGGTTAATTTCTGGTAATGTTGGCAAACATTCTCAATGTAAATGCTATCAAGTCAAGTTTTCACATTTAGATACATCCTTAGTGGGTGGAGGGTTGGCTGCCAAGAAAAGCCGGTATTGGTCCTTCCAAGATCTGCAACAATTTGTATGTTTTGGTACACCATCTGTAAATTCTGATGGTAAATACCAATTTGCAGATTATGTTCTCCTTGATAAAGATAGATACCATGAAGACGATGATATTATATTGGCAGATGTGCCATTGAAAACACTGGCAAGCCGTCTATCCGGTGCTTCTTTGAAAAAGATACTTGGTCTGCATAGCATATCAGTTCACTACAAACGCATGAAGGTGGATGAAATGGCACGTACATTGGGTGAACACAAATGTGTGTCTTGTCCTTCATTTGTATCACTATTTACACTGAAAACAGATCCCTTGACCAATGCACAGAAATGTCAATTATATCGGGACAAGTTGAGACAACAAGAACACTCTGTCAAGCCAAAACAACAGCCTACTATCAAGAATGATCACATATGTGTTAAGAAGCAAACTGAAGAAGATGGTACAGACACTTCATTTAATATCTTTCCCCCAGAGGCACCATCTGCTCAACTTATCACTGATGTGCTGATTGCCTTGACTGTTTGCAAAAGAAAAAGATACCAGTGAATGCCCTTGCCAATGGTCTTTGGATTGGAGAGGTTCCATCTCAACTCTGTGATCTTACTTGGGTTGAAAAAATGCTTGTCGCTCGTGTCAAACACAACCACTGTATAGCAGAGGTCAAAGTCAGTGGCAGTTTCCGTATGCAGGCTAATGTCATCTGTCACGAGGTTTATGCTGAACTTCCACCAAGCAGAGCACAGCTTGATGAAGTATTTGCATTCTTATACATTGGGCCTAACAGACCAACAGAGAAGGACCACAAGCGGACTCCCTTTCTGGTGAGACGTGACAAGGTTGCAAAGGCATTGGAATGGCTCAAACTGAATCATGAGGACTATGCAGATCTGTCCATCTCATACAAAAATCTCAATGAGTATCCAGAGGATGTGCCTCCAGTGATTATTGACTATCATCAGGCATACTGGGATCAAGATCCTGAAGCAACTGCAGTCAATGGACCTGGTGAAGGCAAGGGAACAACGGAGGGGCCTGTACCTTTTGCAGTGCAAGGTCTAACTGGTGATCAGTTGATGCATATGATGGCAGAGAATCCCAGAGCAGTCATTGCCAAGGCAATCCATCAATTCAAGACTGGAAAAGTGCTGGGCATAGGGCAGGCAAAGAACCCAGAGAGTCTTTATCATAACCCACAGCTCTATCCACAGATGTTTCCGTGGCTTTTTCCTTATGGCTTTGGTGGATTGAACAATATCAAAGGTGTGACTACCGTCTCTGAGACAAAGCGTAAGCAGCAGCTACTTATGTATCATGACAAACGATTTCAACTTGACCGCTACTTTCCACTGGTTGCATTTAATCATGAGCAGATAAAGAACTCCACAACAGGTGGGTATTTACTTACCAACCGTAAGAACTTTGCTGACATTACTAACCGCATACTAAATGTCCCCATGACCACACTAGAAGATCTGATCAAGCGATTGAGCCAAGGACCTGTGAAGCCTGAGAGTGAAGAAGAGAAGGCATGTTTTACAATTATCAATGATCTAGACCATGTTGCTCACAAAGTTCAAGGCTCCTCCACAAACCGGAAACGAATGTGTAATGAAATATGGGCTCTGACGGCATCTCTGGGTGCTCCATCATGGTTTGTAACATTTGCTCCTTCTGATGTATCCCATCCTCTTGCATTGTACTTTGCAGACACCCAAGAGATGTTCCACCCACACATTCTTCACCCTGATCTACGTAAAAGACTGATTGCCAACAATCCAGTTTCAGGTGCACGCTTCTTCAAAGTCATGGTTGAATTGTTTCTTAAACATGTCTTAGGTGTTGGAGTTGATCACAGAGGGGTCTATGGTGATACTGCAGCCTACTACGGCACAGTAGAGCAACAAGGACGTCTCACTCTTCACTTACACATGCTTATCTGGATCAAAAACTCACTTACACCCCAGGAGATTCGAGATCGTATCATGGATCCCAATTCAGACTTCCAGCAGCGAATGGTGGAGTACTTGGAGAGTGTGCATGTGGGTGAGTTTTTGAATGGTACAATGGTTGATGTGAGTGAAAAAGTAAAGAAGAAGGAAGAAGAAGACCCCTCATATGTTAATCCCACCATGATTGTGTCTCGTCCAGCAGCCCCACCTTGTAGCAAACATGGCAGTGATCATATGGTAGACTGTGAGTCTTGTATGCAACATAACACATGGATAAAAGAGTATACAGATGAGGTCAACAATATTGTGTTTAGATCCAACATACATGGTCATAACGAGGGATGTGGGTTTGTCAAGACTGGAACATGCAAGGCACGCTTTCCTCGTCAGACATTTCCCCACACCACTGTGGATCCTGAGACTGGAGCTCTGAACTTGGTGGGAGCGGGCCAATAAATGGCAGGACGATTCCTGAGGATTTTGAAGTGGTGTCTTCCATTATTGCCCCACAAGGTTCAATAATATAAGATTTTCATTACAATTGGACCACTTGCCTCTGATTACTCTTCAGACACTGACTTTACAAACTCATAGAGACAATCTGATGGCTGTGAAAACTAATCCCAATAAGTGTAGCAATCTACTATATTAACTTTGCAAGCACATGGCAACAGTCATAGAAACAGACTGCAAAGATATTACAAAAATTGAAACTGGATCTTGATACAGGTGTATGTCAGTGAATATTGACAATCTCAATACAAACATTACAACATTTCCTAATGAAGTAAGTGAGTTCTGTCTGATGGAGTGTAAAAGTGATTTTTGACCCTAGCCTATTAGAAACTCTTGTAGTGTCATTAGAACACTTACTTACAAAATGAACATTCTCTATCAAATGAGCCTACTATCTATTTTTCACATTTTGTAATGATATTACAAACTCACTCTAATGAGAGTACAAAGTCATCCTAATGATTATATCAGCTTCCTCTTGACCATACAAACTTGCTTTTGAGATCATACATATTCACTCTAACTGCAATGCAAACCTGCTCAGGCTATAACAATGCTATTTATTAATCAAATCTTACAACAGCCATATCTCAGTAAGTATTGAGAATTCCAATACAAGCATTACAACTTTTCCTAATGAAGTAAGTAGGTTCTATCTGATGGAATATAAAAGTGATTTTCCACACTAACCACATACAAACCTTTCTAATGACATTACAACATTTACTTATCAAGTCAATCTTGCCTTTCAAATGGGACCATTATGTATTTCACCTATTTTGTAATGACATTACAAATTTGCTCTAATTGCCATTTGAAAGTCATATCAGACACCTTTGCATTCAAAGTCAGTGTAATGATCATACATATTTGCTCTAATGGCACTACAAACTCACTGGAATCACCACACAAACTCATCATACTAAGCATACAAACTTATCCTAATTATCATTCAAATGTATTGTATTGACCCTACAAAGTCACCATAAGTATCATACAAACCTACACTAATCACCATTCAAACTGACTCTAATGATCATATAAAGTTACTCTAGTATCACTACAAGCTCACCCTAATCACCATAGAATCATATTGTATTGACTATACAAGTCACTCTAATGATCATATAAACTCAATGTAATCACCATACAAACTTACTCTAATCACCATACAAACTTACTCTAATACCCATATAAACTCACTCTAATGCCCATACAAAGTGATCATAATGACCATACAAACTTACTCTAATAACCATACAAATCCATTCTAATCATCATACAAACTGACTCTAATTATCATAGAAAGTCATTCTAATCTCCATACAAACTTGCTCTAATCACTATACAAACTCACTCTAATCCACATACAAAGTTGCTCTAATGACCCTACAAACTATGTCTAATTATCATACAAAGTCACTCCAATCACCATAGAAATGTATTGTACTGATACTACAAACTTGCTCTAATCACCATACAAATTCACTCTAACAATCATACAAACTCACTACAATTATCATACAAACCTAGTTCAATCAGCATACAATGTTGCACTGATCACCATTCAAGTCATTCTAGGGGTCATACAAACCTGCTCTAAATACAGCATAAAGCTCTCTAAGGTCCTTACAAACATGCTCTAATGATATCCATATAGCAGCCTTACAATGAATCTATAAAGAACAGCTAAAGCCGTGGTTACAGGCTTGCGCTTGGAGCGCATTTTTGGGCGCCTAAAAAGTGGCTGACACTCGGAAAGGCAATGATCATTGAATAGCATATTCATTATGGCCTCAAATCCATAGAAATTTGAATGGGAGATAGATACACTATAGTCCAAGGTCTGTACCAACTTTCAGCCAATTTAATTAAGAAATGAAGCCACAGCAAAGTGCGCTTTTTCCATTTCCGGCAATTCCGTGGGCGTCTACGGCGCATAGGGCGATCCACTGGAACGGATCGCCCTATGCGCACTTAGAATTTTCGCACTTTGGGGTCATGTGACCGCTTTTTCTGCTCTTGGGAGGCTCATGCTGGGCTCATTCTGGGCTCAAAAAATGCACAAAAGTCACCTAAAATAAGGGAATGTCTTTCTCCTTCATTTGGAATCCCTGTCTCGCATTTTTCAAATCTCACATACAGCCATATTTCCGCATTTGGGCATGTTTGTATTGGCTCTACTGGCCAAGCAAAAATAGCAATAAATCCAGGAAAATCAAGACCAATATGGACGTCACTGTGGCTACCTGCTGATGTAAGCATTTTCTCATGACTCACTATCTGACAGATCTGCTCTTTCCCTCTGACGACAACCATCTCAAGTGCAGGTGAGCTTTACACAGCAAAAGTGAGTGCAGCCCTCTTCTGTGTACCTCTAAGCTCATTACAAACAGGCTCTAATGGTATCTATAGAGAATGAAATCTATAAAGAATTGATAAAAGGCCTGTATTGGAGCGCGCTCTTGGGCGCTTAAAGGGCGCCTAAAGCTCGAAAAGGCAATGATCGTTGAATAGCATATTCGTTATGGCCTCAAATCCTTAGATCTTTGAATGGGAGATGGATACACAATAGTCCAAGGTGTGTACCAATTTTCAGCCAATTTAATTAAGAATTGAAGCCACAGAAAAGTGCGCTTTTTTCCATTTCCGGCAATTCCCGTGGGCGTCTACGGCGCATAGGGCGATCCACTGGAACGGATCGCCCTATGCGCACTTAGAATTTTCGCACTTTGGGGTCATGTGACCGCTTTTTCTGCTCTTGGGAGGCTCATGCTGGGCTCATTCTGGGCTCAAAAAATGCGTGAAAATCACCTATAATAAGGGAATGTCTCTCTCCTTCATATGGAATCCCTATCTGACATTTTTCACATCTCACATACAGCCATATTTCCGCATTTGGGCAAGTGTATATGGGGTCTATATGCTATAGATAAATAGTAACAAATCTCAAAAAATAGGAGACAGCCTTTCGACAGCCATGGCTACCCCCTGATGTAAGCATTTCCTTATATGGCAATATTTGAATGTGGTCAATCCAACAGTATACCCACTTCAAAGGCCAGTAGGCCGCTGATCTGTCACATGTCCAAGGATAAGCGCACGTGATTAGGCACATGATCTAATCATGTGACATACCATACAAGGACATAGATAAGATATGGGCTGGATCTTATCTCATCAATGTTGGGGGTTGTTTGTACAAGTCGCGTCGTGCTGGCAGGTTTGTATTGAACTTTGTAATGGGTAACAAACTTTTGTATTGAGACTACAAGGGACCTTACAACAGCGGTAACAAAAGCCTGACCCTAACCCCAGGATCTTGGGCGCTTACAATACAAATTTTGTATTGAATTGGGTTCCCACGCTTAGGGCGCAAAAGTTGGTGTCGCGACTTTTGCTCACCAGAGAAACGCTTCCTTCGTACCTCAGGAATCGTAATATGAAGATGTAAGGCTTGCAGCGATTGCTGAAGACTCAGAAAGCAGCCAAAGGCCTAAGTCGAGCTGTGTCAAGGATAGAGGCCTACAGCTTGACTCAGGAGCAAAGTACATGTGCACTTACATAAGGATAGATGTCTCACGCTTATGGCGCACTCTACAGAGTCCATTGAACGAAATAAACGAATGAAAAGAAACTGGGCAAACCACACTCAATACCAAGGAATGCCTGTGAGGATGAAGACCAACGAGGCAACAGAGTGCTGTGTAACAAATGGTGCAGAGGGTGTGGTTGCAGGGTGGACAGCCAGACCCATTGATGATAACAAGATGGCTTTGGACACCTTGTTTGTGAAACTGACATGTCCACCCACTCCAATCAAGCTGGAGGGTCTTCCAGAGAATGTCATTCCAATGTCACACCAGCCCCTGAAGATCACATGCAAGATGCCCAACGACAAGACCCTGACCATTCTGCGAGACCAAGTGGCTGTTATTCCCAACTTTGCCATGACTGACTTTGGATCCCAGGGGCGAACACGACATGACAATGTGTGTGATCTGCAGAACTGCAAAAACCATCAGTCTATATACACATGTCTTTCCAGAGGATCCACATATGAAGGCACTATTATTGTGCAAGGATTTGACTCCAACAAGATGACAGGTGGAATATCAGGCTCTCTGCGGCAGGAGTTCCGTGAGCTGGAGATCCTGGATGAGATAACCCGATTACGCTATGAATGTCATCTGCCCAAAAAGGTGGAGGGTTCAACTAGAAACGCACTGATTTATTCATATCGCAAGGCAAAGGGAACACTGTAAAAGACAGTGCATTCTGCACTCAAATGGTCCAAGACAGATGTGTTTGATGTCAAAATCTGTGCTCTGCCAGTCTCCCAGTGTCTATTGCATCGTCTCAGTGCTTCTATGGCATGTTTCCATTGTTATCCTTCTATTGTATCTGTTCTAGGACTTTCTAGCTCGTTCTAGGCTTATGCCACTCACTCCATTGTATTGGTGCCACAGTGGCACAATGCACACTTTGAGTGGCAGTGGCACAATAGACCTTCTGTCCATTGTGCCACTCCCCATTGTTCCACTTCCATTGTGCCACCCTCTATTGTTCTCTATCATATATATAGGCCCTAGAGTCCTCAGCCTGGTCCCCACCAGTTGCTTACTTTGGACTCTAGCCCACTTGTGGCTCTCTCAGTCCCTTAGTGCTGCGCCTTCGCTGTTAGCTGCGCCTTAGCCATTTGACAGGACTAGGCCTGTCTCTGTGAACACATATAAGCAAAAACCATAAGCGCAATATAGCTGCACCTACTCCATTCCGTCTTCCGAGGATGACATGCTACCCGTGAACACAGGAGCTAAAATCTTTTTGGAGGAGGGGCTCGGGAAGATTGTGCTTTTGCCCTTCTTGACAGGAGACGAAGATGCAGATTTCCTAGGGCAATGAAGTCAACACAAGATTGACCTTATCAGACGACAAAGCAATACTCACTTCTTGGGTGTCGCCATCTCAATCTCAGCAAGCTTTCCCTGCAGAGTGTGAAGTTCTCCTTGCAACAACTTGAACTTCTTCCACTCCGGTGACTCACTACAAACAGGATAAACTTGGTGGGAGCGGGCCAATAAATGGCAGGACGATTCCTGAGGATTTTGAAGTGCTGTCTTCCATTATTGCCCCACAAGGTTCAATAATATAAGATTTTCATTACAATTGGATCACTTGCCTCTGATTACTCTTCAGACATTGACTCTACAAACTTATAGAGACAATCTGATGGCTGTGAAAACTAATCCCAGTAAGTGTACCAACCTACTATATTAACTTTACAAGCACATGGCAACAGTCATAGAAACAGACTGCAAAGATATTACAAAAATTGAAACTGGATCTTGATACAGGTGTATGTCAGTGAATATTGAGAATCTCAACACAAACATTACAACATTTCCTAATGAAGTAAGTGAGTTCTGTATGATGGAGTGTAAAAGCAATTTTTGACCCTAACCCATTAGAAACTCTTGTAGTGTCATTAGAACACTTACTTACAAAGTGAACATTCTCTATCAAATGAGCCTACTATGTATTTTTCACATTTTGTAATGACATTCCAAACTCACTCTAATGAGAGTACGAAGTCATCCTCATGATTACATCAGCTTGCTCTTCACCATACAAACTTGCTTTTGAGATCATACATATTCACTCTAACTGCAATGCAAACCTGCTCAGGCTATAACAATGCTATTTATCAACCAAATCTTACAACAGCCATATCTCAGTAAGTATTGAGAATTCCAATACAAACATTACAACTTTTCCTAATGAAGTAAGTAGGTTCTATCTGATGGAATATAAAAGTGATTTTCCACACTAACCACATACAAACCTTTCTAATGACATTACAACATTTACTTATCAAGTCAATCTTGCCTTTCAAATGGGACCATTATGTATTTCACCTATTTTGTAATGACATTACAAATTTGCTCTAATTGCCATTTGAAAGTCATATCAGACACCTTTGCATTCAAAGTCAGTGTAATGATCATACATATTTGCTCTAATGGCACTACAAACTCACTGGAATCACCACACAAACTCATCATACTAAGCATACAAACTTATCCTAATTATCATTCAAATGTATTGTATTGACCCTACAAAGTCACCATAAGTATCATACAAACCTACACTATTCGGGCTTGACACACTTCGGGGCACCTATCTAGTTTGAACGAGCCACTCTCCCAATCAATATCAGGATTATGCTCGCGAAGCCAATCGAGCCCGATTATAACATCTTCAGGCCCGATGTCCATTACCATAAATACCATCTTCTCAATATGGTCTCCTATCTGCATCTGTAGCACGGCTACATCCGTGATGCTTCCATTTTTGTTGAGCGATCCGTCGATATTATATAGCAGAATGGGGCGCCCCAACTTCCGTGTTCGTACGTTATTCTCTTTAACAAACCGCTCGTGAATGAATTTCGTGGTGGCACCGCTGTCCACCATAGCGATTACGTCCTTCTGCTGTTTTTTGCCGATTATCCGTACTGGAATATGAAAATGTTGGGAACCATGATTTATTTCATATACATGCACTGATTGTAGTACAGAAAATCAACTTGGCGGGAGCGGGCCAATAAATGGCAGGACGATTCCTGAGGATTTTGAAGTGCTGTCTTCCATTATTGCCCCACAAGGTTCAATAATATAAGATTTTCATTACAATTGGATCACTTGCCTCTGATTACTCTTCAGACATTGACTCTACAAACTTATAGAGACAATCTGATGGCTGTGAAAACTAATCCCAGTAAGTGTACCAACCTACTATATTAACTTTACAAGCACATGGCAACAGTCATAGAAACAGACTGCAAAGATATTACAAAAATTGAAACTGGATCTTGATACAGGTGTATGTCAGTGAATATTGAGAATCTCAACACAAACATTACAACATTTCCTAATGAAGTAAGTGAGTTCTGTATGATGGAGTGTAAAAGCAATTTTTGACCCTAACCCATTAGAAACTCTTGTAGTGTCATTAGAACACTTACTTACAAAGTGAACATTCTCTATCAAATGAGCCTACTATGTATTTTTCACATTTTGTAATGACATTCCAAACTCACTCTAATGAGAGTACGAAGTCATCCTCATGATTACATCAGCTTGCTCTTCACCATACAAACTTGCTTTTGAGATCATACATATTCACTCTAACTGCAATGCAAACCTGCTCAGGCTATAACAATGCTATTTATCAACCAAATCTTACAACAGCCATATCTCAGTAAGTATTGAGAATTCCAATACAAACATTACAACTTTTCCTAATGAAGTAAGTAGGTTCTATCTGATGGAATATAAAAGTGATTTTCCACACTAACCACATACAAACCTTTCTAATGTCATTAGAACATTTACTTATCAAGTCAATCTTGCCTTTCAAATGGGGCCATTATGTATTTCACCCACTTTTTAATGACATTACAAATTTGCTCTAATTACCATTTGAAAGTCATATCAGACACCTTTGCATTCAAAGTCAGTGTACTGACCATACATATTTGCTCTAATGGCACTACAAACTCACTAGAATCACCACACAAACTCATCATACTAACCATACAAACTTATCCTAATTATCATTCAAATGTATTGTATTGACCCTACAAAGTCACCATAAGTATCATACAAACCTACACTAATCACCATTGAATCTGACTCTAATGATCATATAAAGTTACTCTAGTTCACCCTAATCACTATAGAATCATATTGTATTGACTATACAAGTCATTCTAATGATCATATAAACTCTATGTAATCATCATACAAACTTATTCTAATGACCATATAAACTCACTATAATTACCATACAAACTTACTCTAGTCAACATACAAACTTACTCTAATCCCCATACAAAGTGATTGTAATGACCATACAAACTTACTCTAATAACCATACAAACTCACTCTAATGACCTTACAAAGTCATTGTAATGACCATACAAACTTACTCTAATAACCATACAAATCCATTCTAATCATCATACAAACTGACTCTAATTATCATAGAAAGTCATTCTAATCTCCATACAAAGGCACTCCAACCACCATACAAACTTGCTCTAATCACTATACAAACTCACTCTAATCCATATACAAAGTTGCTCTAATGACCCTACAAACTAAGTCTAATTATCATACAAACTCACTCACCCTAGAAACACATTGTATTGACATTACCAACTTGCTCTAATCACCATACAAATCTACTCTAATGATCATACAAACTCACTACAATTATCATACAAACCTAGTTCAATCAGCATACAATGTCGCACTGATCACCATTCAAGTTATTCTAGGGGCATACTAACCTGCTGTGAATACAGCGCAAAGCTCTCTAAGGTCCTTACAAACATGCTCCAATGATATCTATATAGCAGGCTTACAATGAAGTCTATAAAGAACAGATAAAGCCGTGTTTACAGGCTTGCGCTTGGAGCACATTTTTGGGCGCCTAAAAAGTGGCTGACACTCAGAAAGGCAATGATCATTGAATAGCAGATTTGTTATGGCCTCAAATCTTTAGGAACTTGAATGGGAGATGGATACACCATAGTCCAAGGTCTGTTAAGAATTGAAGCCACAGGAAAGTGCGCTTTTTTCCATTTCTGGCAATTCCCGTGGGCGTCTACGGCGCATAGGGCGATCCACTGGAACGGATCGCCCTATGCGCACTTAGAATTTTCGCACTTTGGGGTCATGTGACCGCTTTTTCTGCTCTTGGGAGGCTCATGCTGGGCTCATTCTGGGCTCATAAAAGGTGCAAAAGTCACCTAAAATAAGGGAATGTCTTTCTCCTTCATTTGGAATCCCTAACTCGCATTTTTCAAATCTCACATACAGCCATATTTCTGCATTTGGGCAAGTGTATATGGGGTCTATATGCTATAGATAAATAGTAACAAATCTCAAAAAATAGGAGACAGCCTTTCGACAGCCATGGCTACCCCCTGATGTAAGCATTTCCTTATATGGCAATATTTGAATGTGGTCAATCCAACAGTATACACACTTCCAAGGCCAGTAGGCCGCTGATCTGTCACATGTCCAAGGATAAGCACACATGATTAGACACATGATCTAATCATGTGACATACCATACAAGGACATAGATAAGATATGGGCTGGATCTTATCTCATCAATGTTGGGGGTTGTTTGTACAAGTCGCGTCGTGCTGGCAGGTTTGTATTGAACTTTGTAATGGGTAACAAACTTTTGTATTGAGACTACAAGTGACCTTACAACAGCGGTAACAAAAGCCTGACCCTAACCCCAGGATCTTGGGCGCTTACAATACAAATTTTGTATTGAATTGGGTTCCCACGCTTAGGGCGCAAAAGTTGGTGTCACGACTTTTGCTCACCAGAGAAACGCTTCCTTCGTACCTCAGGAATCGTAATTACTCGCCAAGCACAATCATCTTTTTCAACACTGACGTGATCTGACAATGGATCTTCAACTTATCAACATGACGCTCCCTCTCATCTTCAACTTATCAACATGACGCTCCCTCTCATCTTCGCTGGTCTCCACTAAAGCATCATCACTATCAGGATGCGGTGTACTGCTGGCGATGAGCTCAGACAGCAATGTGCCTTATGACACAGACTTATGCTGCACGTTGCTTCTTCTTGGGTGATGCACTACATGTCAATGAGTCGGTAAAGCTTCTACATATATACATGACTTGACTTACTTGTCACTCTCCTCCTCGTCGCTCGAGACACTGAGTTGACTTTAGCAGATGCAAACATAACAGGACAAGAACTCACAATTTAAACTGCTTGCGGGGTGTCTTGGAGATGCCATGTCGAGATTTGCTACAACCTGCATGAGTGATAGCTGGCACAAACAAATAAGATACACATACGAGGGAGAAGGTGTCTTGGGAGTCGGCAGCGCTGTCAGAGTTTCCTTTTTCTAAGCAATCATATCAGCATAGCCACACATGATTCAACACATGAATATACTCACTTTTTCTTAGGCGTCTCAGTAAGTTCAGGTTCCTCAATGACAGCAGCCTCGTCGCTATAAGCATGTTAGAAATAAAACCAAGAAAAGCACTTCAACACATACCTTTCAAGATCGCTTGGGTCTCGATCAGAGCTGGCAAATGGATCAGATCAACATCAAAACAATATCAAGAGGACAGTGAAGTGACACACAATGGATTGCCAGCATCGTCTTCAGATGGCATGTCTACATCCTCCTCAACCCTATGCAAAATCAGTGATTGTGATGTGAACAACAAGATAATAATTACTTTTGACTTGCACGCCCTTTCGCAGCAAGCACTTGACTAGAATGTGCTATAAGCATATATATCAAAGCGGCAAAACCAAACATACCTTGTGCCAAACACATCGCTATTGCAATACCATTATCAGCACAAAATAAGGACAATAGATTTCAACATGCATACTCATCGTTCTTTTTGCTCCTATGTAACATATAATGAGAAACAAGATAACAACAATCCAAGTCCTTCTTACCTTTTGATACGGTCAGATGTGTATTCCCTGTGACGTACAGTATTAGAGCAAGCATACAATGCCAATAACAAATAGGATTACTTACTCGGCCTCACTGTCAGATATACTCTCAGCTGAGATTGCTTTGCGACCACGACCACGACCACGACCTCTGAAACAAGAGACATGGTCAGGACATGGACCAGATGTTCAGATAGAACAGAGTCATACCGGCCAGGCGTCCCGCGGTTTGAGGTTCCCCGGCCACGAGCTCGAGCGCGTGGTGCCATCTGGGAGAGGAAGAATGATAGAGAGCGGATGGACGTCTCTGGAGAAGATGGGCTTGCGACGGGGTGGCTTTTATCTGGGTTTGACTCGGAAGAGATAGGAATCCAGACACCGAAGAGTTACGGAAGAAAGGCACTGGGGTCATGTTCCATTTGTGTGAAAAAAGAATTGTGTGATACGAAGGCGATCACCCATTATGGCAAATTGGTAAGCGCGGGCATTACTTTTGGCCACCACTGTATATGGTATAAATGAAAGTCGTAGACCATCACTCCAGTGATATGAGAAAATTTGTTTGAGCATCATAGCTCGCTTACTTAAGTCAGAAAACACAAAATATGTTTTCAAACGCGGTGCGTATGAAAATTATTTTGGCTGAAAATGGATATACAGCATCTGTATTGCTCCATATTGGCTGGGTGATCAGCAAAAAGGCTTACAAGCCCAGGATTACAAGCATACAAGCATACAAGGCCAATATGTGAAATCCATGTTTACTTGTACCTGTCAATCCCATTTTTTGCATTTTATTGATATATAACAAGCATACATCCAATACAATATTTTATTAGCCTGCACCAATACAATTTTCATTACAATATTTGAATAACCCCATTTGTAAGCATTCTAATGGTATATAACAGTGGCATTCAATACAAGCTTCTATCAGCCTGAATGGATACAATTTTCATTACAATATTTGAATAGCCCCATTTGTAAGCATTCTAATGGTATACAATAGTAATATGTTTCATTAGAATCCATTACAAGCAGCAGATTCTAATAGCCACCATTACAAGCATCAAAATGAGCCCATACATGCCCACCTTCCTTATTTGGATGCTTACATACCGGCTGAGTTTGAATTATACACATCTGCTATAGATTTAATGTATATTTCCGCTTTCGGCCTGATTTATAAGCCATATGACACCAGCTACTGTCACACTACACCTGCCCTATTTGGCCTCTAGCACCTGATGCACCAACAGCCAGGCCAATGCGCTGCCTGGTGCATAACCGCGTTTGGGCCTACCCAACATGTTGGTGCATCAGGTCTACATAAGTTAGTGCTTTCATGGGAAAGAAACTGAGGTGAGTCATTAAACCGACAACCTTATAGTCCCAACACTGACATTGTGTTGTTATGAGGTTGCTGCTGGGCGCGTCTTCAAGATTGTTACTCCAAGTCGAACTGTCTCGACGTCCAACGACGCTGTCGCCCTTATAGAGCCGTTCAATATTTCTGATGAATTGGATGCTCAATATAGCATGCCTGTGCTGACTCTGCAGCAGCCTGACTCTGTAGCCATTGTACCCTCTCTGGTACGTGTTGACTGTCTGTCATGTCTGTATGATCTCCATACTTACTCACATCCAGAATGTCTTGTTCAACTTCAATGCCCAACACGATTGCCAATCAAGCGGCTGCTCAATGACAGGTGAACGGCCTGTTCGACAGGAACGACACAACACGATGCGTACCCGACAGATCATTGAACATGTCCCGATGGCGCGGTACCTTGTCAATATGCACACACTGCACAACGGAGCTCTGATCCGGCAGACACTCCCATGCAACCTCACTGAACTGAAGTACTACTTTCAGCATCGTCTTCTCAAGCACAATGAGATTTCCGCTGCGCTACGCATCAGCGGCCCTCTCAAACGAGCTCAGACGCAAGCTAAAGCAGCAGAGACTCGTGCTCGAAACAAGGCAGCAAAGGAGAAGCCACCGCACACGAGTAGCAGTGGCTCAATGCACCCGGGCCATACTTCTCATATTGATATGAAGAACTCTGCGTTGTCATCAACAGACACCGTAAACCCACCGAAGGTATTCACTCGCATCATTGACACAATTGATGCACACTCATTCTTCTACTTTTTCTACCTTTAGTCCTAGTGTCGTTTGGGAGACTAGATATTGTAGCAGTTACATTGTATCATCCCAAGCCGTAAATACATGTCTTTGTCAGTCCAAACTTCAGCTGGCCAGAGCCCGACATCAATGTGCAACATTCAGGTAACGAAGCGATGTTGCTGAGGTCGCACAGATGTGCGCATTCCATAGCTGCTTAGATGATAAACATGTCACCACTGTAAGACGATCCGATATGGTTGTTGACAATTGTCAGCTATCCCGACGGACGTTGCTCAGACAGCAGCAGGTGTGACGGTCAGCTGAAGCATAGACAATCCTCTCCTGTGTATGATCAGCTTACAACTAGCCAGCAGACATACGGCGCACTTCTGCCATTACATGTGACCCTTGCGTGAAATTTTCATATCCAGAGCAGAAAAGTCCAAGTTGGCAGTGTACCTCACACAATTGCCCTTCAAGGATCATCCAAACCAGGGACACTTGCACTTGTCATACCTGCATTTTTGCTCGTATTCACAACACGTGCTGCACTACATTATACCACTTCTGATACACATTCTCATTGATATTCCCCTGCTGTATAGCCCCATGAGTGCTACTGACACTTTCCAAAAAAAGAAATATTGCCATATATGGTATAAATGAAAGTCGTAGAGCATCATTCGAGGATCCCAGATAATTTTTTTCAGACCCCTAGCTTGCCCGATTAAGCCAGAAAATGCAAAATACTGATTCAAACGTGATGATATGGAAATCTAACCACCCCCGAAATCATCATTATTGATGTGCTAGCCCTAAATGGACCATTACCATATTGGAAATGACCCATTCAAATGCTTTCTAATGGTATATAATACCCCTACATTTTATTGCATATTTGTATTGCCCCATTCAAATGGATCCCAATGATATATAACAACCCTATATTGAATATTACCATATTTGGAACAGCCCATTCAAACGAATTCTAATGGTGTATATACTGGCTATTACCATATTTGGAATGGCCCATTCAAGCGGATTCTAATGATATATAACAACCCTGTATTGGATACTACCATATTTGGATTGGCAGAAATAAGCGGATTTTAATGATATATGATAATAACTGACCTATACAGCAGAAACATATGATTATATTTATCACAAGCTTGCCCAGTATTTAACTGAAATTGTCAAAAATGCGGATTTACAAAATAGGCCTTTGTTGTACAAGCCTGGCCACCATTGTGGATTGTACAACACCTGGCCTGATTGTATTACAAGAACCTGGCCTGGTTGTGCACAAGCACAATCCCAGGTACCTGGGCAATTGTAATACAAAATTGGATACTACAGCTGCGAGGTAATGACGCCAGTCCTCTAAAGCTTCGATTATCGCTAACATCTCCTTGTCGTAAATCTCATAATTACATTGGGCAGAATCCATGCCCCGAGATCGGTAAGCCACTGGATGCCACTTGCCATCCTCTTGCTTTTGCGAAAGTATGCCACCGGTTGCGTACCCAGTAGCATCCACCTCCAGCTGCGTTTCCCGGTTCATACAGTGCTAAGACAGGTGTGGTGCTAAAGCAGTGTTTCAGCTCCTCGAATGCAGACTGCTCGTCCTCACCCCACTGCCAGGGCACGTTCCCAGTTAGATGATTGTTGTCATCGAGATAGACCGTGGGTTTTCCTTCCGCAATGAGATCTCCGAAGATGTCATTCATCATTGCTTGGAAAGTCGCCGGAGAATTGGTGAGACCGAAGAACATAACCGATGGTTCGTACAACCCTCGATTAGTTACAAATGCAGCCTTCCATTCATCTCCGGGTTTGATCCGTACATTATTATACCCCCATCAGATGTCAAACTTTGTAAAGATCGAGGCGCCTTTGAGTTTGTCGACAAGTTCCAAGATCAAGGGTAAAGGGTAGCGATTCTTTACCGTGATCTCGTTAAGCCGTCGGTAGTCCTGTACGGGTCAAAGCGATCCATCCTTCTTTTTGATGAAGAAGAAAGGAGATGATATGGGCGACTTCAATTCCTGTATATAACCTTTGGCTAATTGTTCCTTAAGGAACTTGTCTAACTCGCCTTGTTCGTTGTGCAACAGCGGGTATACCCTCGAATGGAACATTTTGGCGTCAGGAATCAGCTCTACAGCATGATCATAAGGCTTATGCTCCAGAAGTCGCTCTGAGGCTTCTTTGGAGAAGACCTTCAAGAACTTCTGAAACTTTTCCGGTACCATTTCCTCGACACTTTTGACTTCGTGTTTCTTGTACTCCTCTTCAGCAAGGACTTGTGAATAGGTATGTCCTGCTGCAACATACAGTTGAGGAGCGCCGGGGAGGTTGACACCACGCTCCCAGGCTTCAAGAAGGTCGTCTTCGTCCCATTCGACCTTTGGATCGAACTCCGGTTCCTCCCCAGGTGACACCTTACTATGTATCTTACCCTTGGTTGACCATTTGGCTTTCCGCAAACATTTCTGCGCCGTGGGCCTATCCCCCGTATCACGTGTAGATGCTGCATGTTCCGTCTGGCCAACCTTTCGGGCTTGACACACTTCGGGGCACCTATCTAGTTTGAACGAGCCACTCTCCCAATCAATATCAGGATTATGCTCGCGAAGCCAATCGAGCCCGATTATAACATCTTCAGGCCCGATGTCCATTACCATAAATACCATCTTCTCAATATGGTCTCCTATCTGCATCTGTAGCACGGCTACATCCGTGATGCTTCCATTTTTGTTGAGCGATCCGTCGATATTATATAGCAGAATGGGGCGCCCCAACTTCCGTGTTCGTACGTTATTCTCTTTAACAAACCGCTCGTGAATGAATTTCGTGGTGGCACCGCTGTCCACCATAGCGATTACGTCCTTCTGCTGTTTTTTGCCGATTATCCGTACTGGAATATGAAAATGTTGGGAACCATGATTTATTTCATATACATGCACTGATTGTAGTACAGAAAATCAACTTGGCGGGAGCGGGCCAATAAATGGCAGGACGATTCCTGAGGATTTTGAAGTGCTGTCTTCCATTATTGCCCCACAAGGTTCAATAATATAAGATTTTCATTACAATTGGATCACTTGCCTCTGATTACTCTTCAGACATTGACTCTACAAACTTATAGAGACAATCTGATGGCTGTGAAAACTAATCCCAGTAAGTGTACCAACCTACTATATTAACTTTACAAGCACATGGCAACAGTCATAGAAACAGACTGCAAAGATATTACAAAAATTGAAACTGGATCTTGATACAGGTGTATGTCAGTGAATATTGAGAATCTCAACACAAACATTACAACATTTCCTAATGAAGTAAGTGAGTTCTGTATGATGGAGTGTAAAAGCAATTTTTGACCCTAACCCATTAGAAACTCTTGTAGTGTCATTAGAACACTTACTTACAAAGTGAACATTCTCTATCAAATGAGCCTACTATGTATTTTTCACATTTTGTAATGACATTCCAAACTCACTCTAATGAGAGTACGAAGTCATCCTCATGATTACATCAGCTTGCTCTTCACCATACAAACTTGCTTTTGAGATCATACATATTCACTCTAACTGCAATGCAAACCTGCTCAGGCTATAACAATGCTATTTATCAACCAAATCTTACAACAGCCATATCTCAGTAAGTATTGAGAATTCCAATACAAACATTACAACTTTTCCTAATGAAGTAAGTAGGTTCTATCTGATGGAATATAAAAGTGATTTTCCACACTAACCACATACAAACCTTTCTAATGTCATTAGAACATTTACTTATCAAGTCAATCTTGCCTTTCAAATGGGGCCATTATGTATTTCACCCACTTTTTAATGACATTACAAATTTGCTCTAATTACCATTTGAAAGTCATATCAGACACCTTTGCATTCAAAGTCAGTGTACTGACCATACATATTTGCTCTAATGGCACTACAAACTCACTAGAATCACCACACAAACTCATCATACTAACCATACAAACTTATCCTAATTATCATTCAAATGTATTGTATTGACCCTACAAAGTCACCATAAGTATCATACAAACCTACACTAATCACCATTGAATCTGACTCTAATGATCATATAAAGTTACTCTAGTTCACCCTAATCACTATAGAATCATATTGTATTGACTATACAAGTCATTCTAATGATCATATAAACTCTATGTAATCATCATACAAACTTATTCTAATGACCATATAAACTCACTATAATTACCATACAAACTTACTCTAGTCAACATACAAACTTACTCTAATCCCCATACAAAGTGATTGTAATGACCATACAAACTTACTCTAATAACCATACAAACTCACTCTAATGACCTTACAAAGTCATTGTAATGACCATACAAACTTACTCTAATAACCATACAAATCCATTCTAATCATCATACAAACTGACTCTAATTATCATAGAAAGTCATTCTAATCTCCATACAAAGGCACTCCAACCACCATACAAACTTGCTCTAATCACTATACAAACTCACTCTAATCCATATACAAAGTTGCTCTAATGACCCTACAAACTAAGTCTAATTATCATACAAACTCACTCACCCTAGAAACACATTGTATTGACATTACCAACTTGCTCTAATCACCATACAAATCTACTCTAATGATCATACAAACTCACTACAATTATCATACAAACCTAGTTCAATCAGCATACAATGTCGCACTGATCACCATTCAAGTTATTCTAGGGGCATACTAACCTGCTGTGAATACAGCGCAAAGCTCTCTAAGGTCCTTACAAACATGCTCCAATGATATCTATATAGCAGGCTTACAATGAAGTCTATAAAGAACAGATAAAGCCGTGTTTACAGGCTTGCGCTTGGAGCACATTTTTGGGCGCCTAAAAAGTGGCTGACACTCAGAAAGGCAATGATCATTGAATAGCAGATTTGTTATGGCCTCAAATCTTTAGGAACTTGAATGGGAGATGGATACACCATAGTCCAAGGTCTGTTAAGAATTGAAGCCACAGGAAAGTGCGCTTTTTTCCATTTCTGGCAATTCCCGTGGGCGTCTACGGCGCATAGGGCGATCCACTGGAACGGATCGCCCTATGCGCACTTAGAATTTTCGCACTTTGGGGTCATGTGACCGCTTTTTCTGCTCTTGGGAGGCTCATGCTGGGCTCATTCTGGGCTCATAAAAGGTGCAAAAATCACCTAAAATAAGGGAATGTCTCTCTCCTTCGTTTGGAATCCCTATCTGACATTTTTCACATCTCACATACAGCCATATTTCCGCATTTGGGCAAGTGTACCTTGGGGCTATAGACTACAAACAAATACTAACAAATCTCAAAAAATAGGGGACAGTCTGTCGACAGCCATGGCTATCCCTGATGTAAGCATTTTCTTATATGGCAATATTTGAATGTGGTCAATCCAACAGTATACACACTTCAAAGGCCAGTAGGCCGCTGATCTGTCACATGTCCAAGGATAAGCACACGTGATTAGACACATGATCTAATCATGTGACATACCATACAAGGACATAGATAAGATATGGGCTCAATCTAATCTCATCAATGTTGGGGGTTGTTTGTACAAGTTGCGTCGTGCTGGCAGTTTTGTATTGAAGTTTGTAATGGGTAACAAACTTTTGTATTGAGACTACAAGTGGCCTTACAACAGTGGTAACAAAAGCCTGACCCCAGGATCTTGGGCACTTACAATACAAATTTTGTATTGAATTGTGTTCCCACGCTTAGGGCGCAAAAGTTGGTGTCGCGACTTTTGCTCACCAGAGAAACGCTTCCTTCGTACCTCAGGAATCGTAATTACTCGCCAAGCACAATCATCTTTTTCAACACTGACGTGATCTGACAATGGATCTTCAACTTATCAACATGACGCTCCCTCTCATCTTCAACTTATCAACATGACGCTCCCTCTCATCTTCGCTGGTCTCCACTAAAGCATCATCACTATCAGGATGCGGTGTACTGCTGGCGATGAGCTCAGACAGCAATGTGCCTTATGACACAGACTTATGCTGCACGTTGCTTCTTCTTGGGTGATGCACTACATGTCAATGAGTCGGTAAAGCTTCTACATATATACATGACTTGACTTACTTGTCACTCTCCTCCTCGTCGCTCGAGACACTGAGTTGACTTTAGCAGATGCAAACATAACAGGACAAGAACTCACAATTTAAACTGCTTGCGGGGTGTCTTGGAGATGCCATGTCGAGATTTGCTACAACCTGCATGAGTGATAGCTGGCACAAACAAATAAGATACACATACGAGGGAGAAGGTGTCTTGGGAGTCGGCAGCGCTGTCAGAGTTTCCTTTTTCTAAGCAATCATATCAGCATAGCCACACATGATTCAACACATGAATATACTCACTTTTTCTTAGGCGTCTCAGTAAGTTCAGGTTCCTCAATGACAGCAGCCTCGTCGCTATAAGCATGTTAGAAATAAAACCAAGAAAAGCACTTCAACACATACCTTTCAAGATCGCTTGGGTCTCGATCAGAGCTGGCAAATGGATCAGATCAACATCAAAACAATATCAAGAGGACAGTGAAGTGACACACAATGGATTGCCAGCATCGTCTTCAGATGGCATGTCTACATCCTCCTCAACCCTATGCAAAATCAGTGATTGTGATGTGAACAACAAGATAATAATTACTTTTGACTTGCACGCCCTTTCGCAGCAAGCACTTGACTAGAATGTGCTATAAGCATATATATCAAAGCGGCAAAACCAAACATACCTTGTGCCAAACACATCGCTATTGCAATACCATTATCAGCACAAAATAAGGACAATAGATTTCAACATGCATACTCATCGTTCTTTTTGCTCCTATGTAACATATAATGAGAAACAAGATAACAACAATCCAAGTCCTTCTTACCTTTTGATACGGTCAGATGTGTATTCCCTGTGACGTACAGTATTAGAGCAAGCATACAATGCCAATAACAAATAGGATTACTTACTCGGCCTCACTGTCAGATATACTCTCAGCTGAGATTGCTTTGCGACCACGACCACGACCACGACCTCTGAAACAAGAGACATGGTCAGGACATGGACCAGATGTTCAGATAGAACAGAGTCATACCGGCCAGGCGTCCCGCGGTTTGAGGTTCCCCGGCCACGAGCTCGAGCGCGTGGTGCCATCTGGGAGAGGAAGAATGATAGAGAGCGGATGGACGTCTCTGGAGAAGATGGGCTTGCGACGGGGTGGCTTTTATCTGGGTTTGACTCGGAAGAGATAGGAATCCAGACACCGAAGAGTTACGGAAGAAAGGCACTGGGGTCATGTTCCATTTGTGTGAAAAAGAATTGTGTGATACGAAGGCGATCACCCATTATGGCAAATTGGTAAGCGCGGGCATTACTTTTGGCCACCACTGTATATGGTATAAATGAAAGTCGTAGACCATCACTCCAGTGATATGAGAAAATTTGTTTGAGCATCATAGCTCGCTTACTTAAGTCAGAAAACACAAAATATGTTTTCAAACGCGGTGCGTATGAAAATTATTTTGGCTGAAAATGGATATACAGCATCTGTATTGCTCCATATTGGCTGGGTGATCAGCAAAAAGGCTTACAAGCCCAGGATTACAAGCATACAAGCATACAAGGCCAATATGTGAAATCCATGTTTACTTGTACCTGTCAATCCCATTTTTTGCATTTTATTGATATATAACAAGCATACATCCAATACAATATTTTATTAGCCTGCACCAATACAATTTTCATTACAATATTTGAATAACCCCATTTGTAAGCATTCTAATGGTATATAACAGTGGCATTCAATACAAGCTTCTATCAGCCTGAATGGATACAATTTTCATTACAATATTTGAATAGCCCCATTTGTAAGCATTCTAATGGTATACAATAGTAATATGTTTCATTAGAATCCATTACAAGCAGCAGATTCTAATAGCCACCATTACAAGCATCAAAATGAGCCCATACATGCCCACCTTCCTTATTTGGATGCTTACATACCGGCTGAGTTTGAATTATACACATCTGCTATAGATTTAATGTATATTTCCGCTTTCGGCCTGATTTATAAGCCATATGACACCAGCTACTGTCACACTACACCTGCCCTATTTGGCCTCTAGCACCTGATGCACCAACAGCCAGGCCAATGCGCTGCCTGGTGCATAACCGCGTTTGGGCCTACCCAACATGTTGGTGCATCAGGTCTACATAAGTTAGTGCTTTCATGGGAAAGAAACTGAGGTGAGTCATTAAACCGACAACCTTATAGTCCCAACACTGACATTGTGTTGTTATGAGGTTGCTGCTGGGCGCGTCTTCAAGATTGTTACTCCAAGTCGAACTGTCTCGACGTCCAACGACGCTGTCGCCCTTATAGAGCCGTTCAATATTTCTGATGAATTGGATGCTCAATATAGCATGCCTGTGCTGACTCTGCAGCAGCCTGACTCTGTAGCCATTGTACCCTCTCTGGTACGTGTTGACTGTCTGTCATGTCTGTATGATCTCCATACTTACTCACATCCAGAATGTCTTGTTCAACTTCAATGCCCAACACGATTGCCAATCAAGCGGCTGCTCAATGACAGGTGAACGGCCTGTTCGACAGGAACGACACAACACGATGCGTACCCGACAGATCATTGAACATGTCCCGATGGCGCGGTACCTTGTCAATATGCACACACTGCACAACGGAGCTCTGATCCGGCAGACACTCCCATGCAACCTCACTGAACTGAAGTACTACTTTCAGCATCGTCTTCTCAAGCACAATGAGATTTCCGCTGCGCTACGCATCAGCGGCCCTCTCAAACGAGCTCAGACGCAAGCTAAAGCAGCAGAGACTCGTGCTCGAAACAAGGCAGCAAAGGAGAAGCCACCGCACACGAGTAGCAGTGGCTCAATGCACCCGGGCCATACTTCTCATATTGATATGAAGAACTCTGCGTTGTCATCAACAGACACCGTAAACCCACCGAAGGTATTCACTCGCATCATTGACACAATTGATGCACACTCATTCTTCTACTTTTTCTACCTTTAGTCCTAGTGTCGTTTGGGAGACTAGATATTGTAGCAGTTACATTGTATCATCCCAAGCCGTAAATACATGTCTTTGTCAGTCCAAACTTCAGCTGGCCAGAGCCCGACATCAATGTGCAACATTCAGGTAACGAAGCGATGTTGCTGAGGTCGCACAGATGTGCGCATTCCATAGCTGCTTAGATGATAAACATGTCACCACTGTAAGACGATCCGATATGGTTGTTGACAATTGTCAGCTATCCCGACGGACGTTGCTCAGACAGCAGCAGGTGTGACGGTCAGCTGAAGCATAGACAATCCTCTCCTGTGTATGATCAGCTTACAACTAGCCAGCAGACATACGGCGCACTTCTGCCATTACATGTGACCCTTGCGTGAAATTTTCATATCCAGAGCAGAAAAGTCCAAGTTGGCAGTGTACCTCACACAATTGCCCTTCAAGGATCATCCAAACCAGGGACACTTGCACTTGTCATACCTGCATTTTTGCTCGTATTCACAACACGTGCTGCACTACATTATACCACTTCTGATACACATTCTCATTGATATTCCCCTGCTGTATAGCCCCATGAGTGCTACTGACACTTTCCAAAAAAAGAAATATTGCCATATATGGTATAAATGAAAGTCGTAGAGCATCATTCGAGGATCCCAGATAATTTTTTTCAGACCCCTAGCTTGCCCGATTAAGCCAGAAAATGCAAAATACTGATTCAAACGTGATGATATGGAAATCTAACCACCCCCGAAATCATCATTATTGATGTGCTAGCCCTAAATGGACCATTACCATATTGGAAATGACCCATTCAAATGCTTTCTAATGGTATATAATACCCCTACATTTTATTGCATATTTGTATTGCCCCATTCAAATGGATCCCAATGATATATAACAACCCTATATTGAATATTACCATATTTGGAACAGCCCATTCAAACGAATTCTAATGGTGTATATACTGGCTATTACCATATTTGGAATGGCCCATTCAAGCGGATTCTAATGATATATAACAACCCTGTATTGGATACTACCATATTTGGATTGGCAGAAATAAGCGGATTTTAATGATATATGATAATAACTGACCTATACAGCAGAAACATATGATTATATTTATCACAAGCTTGCCCAGTATTTAACTGAAATTGTCAAAAATGCGGATTTACAAAATAGGCCTTTGTTGTACAAGCCTGGCCACCATTGTGGATTGTACAACACCTGGCCTGATTGTATTACAAGAACCTGGCCTGGTTGTGCACAAGCACAATCCCAGGTACCTGGGCAATTGTAATACAAAATTGGATACTACAGCTGCGAGGTAATGACGCCAGTCCTCTAAAGCTTCGATTATCGCTAACATCTCCTTGTCGTAAATCTCATAATTACATTGGGCAGAATCCATGCCCCGAGATCGGTAAGCCACTGGATGCCACTTGCCATCCTCTTGCTTTTGCGAAAGTATGCCACCGGTTGCGTACCCAGTAGCATCCACCTCCAGCTGCGTTTCCCGGTTCATACAGTGCTAAGACAGGTGTGGTGCTAAAGCAGTGTTTCAGCTCCTCGAATGCAGACTGCTCGTCCTCACCCCACTGCCAGGGCACGTTCCCAGTTAGATGATTGTTGTCATCGAGATAGACCGTGGGTTTTCCTTCCGCAATGAGATCTCCGAAGATGTCATTCATCATTGCTTGGAAAGTCGCCGGAGAATTGGTGAGACCGAAGAACATAACCGATGGTTCGTACAACCCTCGATTAGTTACAAATGCAGCCTTCCATTCATCTCCGGGTTTGATCCGTACATTATTATACCCCCATCAGATGTCAAACTTTGTAAAGATCGAGGCGCCTTTGAGTTTGTCGACAAGTTCCAAGATCAAGGGTAAAGGGTAGCGATTCTTTACCGTGATCTCGTTAAGCCGTCGGTAGTCCTGTACGGGTCAAAGCGATCCATCCTTCTTTTTGATGAAGAAGAAAGGAGATGATATGGGCGACTTCAATTCCTGTATATAACCTTTGGCTAATTGTTCCTTAAGGAACTTGTCTAACTCGCCTTGTTCGTTGTGCAACAGCGGGTATACCCTCGAATGGAACATTTTGGCGTCAGGAATCAGCTCTACAGCATGATCATAAGGCTTATGCTCCAGAAGTCGCTCTGAGGCTTCTTTGGAGAAGACCTTCAAGAACTTCTGAAACTTTTCCGGTACCATTTCCTCGACACTTTTGACTTCGTGTTTCTTGTACTCCTCTTCAGCAAGGACTTGTGAATAGGTATGTCCTGCTGCAACATACAGTTGAGGAGCGCCGGGGAGGTTGACACCACGCTCCCAGGCTTCAAGAAGGTCGTCTTCGTCCCATTCGACCTTTGGATCGAACTCCGGTTCCTCCCCAGGTGACACCTTACTATGTATCTTACCCTTGGTTGACCATTTGGCTTTCCGCAAACATTTCTGCGCCGTGGGCCTATCCCCCGTATCACGTGTAGATGCTGCATGTTCCGTCTGGCCAACCTTTCGGGCTTGACACACTTCGGGGCACCTATCTAGTTTGAACGAGCCACTCTCCCAATCAATATCAGGATTATGCTCGCGAAGCCAATCGAGCCCGATTATAACATCTTCAGGCCCGATGTCCATTACCATAAATACCATCTTCTCAATATGGTCTCCTATCTGCATCTGTAGCACGGCTACATCCGTGATGCTTCCATTTTTGTTGAGCGATCCGTCGATATTATATAGCAGAATGGGGCGCCCCAACTTCCGTGTTCGTACGTTATTCTCTTTAACAAACCGCTCGTGAATGAATTTCGTGGTGGCACCGCTGTCCACCATAGCGATTACGTCCTTCTGCTGTTTTTTGCCGATTATCCGTACTGGAATATGAAAATGTTGGGAACCATGATTTATTTCATATACATGCACTGATTGTAGTACAGAAAATCAACTTGGCGGGAGCGGGCCAATAAATGGCAGGACGATTCCTGAGGATTTTGAAGTGCTGTCTTCCAATATTGCCTCACAAGGTTCAATAATATAATATTTTCATTACACTTGGATCACTTGCCTCTGATTACTCTTCAGACATTGACTCTACAAACTTATAGAGACAATCTGATGGCTGTGAAAACTAATCCCAGTAAGTGTACCAACCTACTATATTAACTTTACAAGCACATGGCAACAGTCATAGAAACAGACTGCAAAGATATTACAAAAATTGAAACTGGATCTTGATACAGGTGTATGTCAGTGAATATTGAGAATCTCAACACAAACATTACAACATTTCCTAATGAAGTAAGTGAGTTCTGTATGATGGAGTGTAAAAGCAATTTTTGACCCTAACCCATTAGAAACTCTTGTAGTGTCATTAGAACACTTACTTACAAAGTGAACATTCTCTATCAAATGAGCCTACTATGTATTTTTCACATTTTGTAATGACATTCCAAACTCACTCTAATGAGAGTACGAAGTCATCCTCATGATTACATCAGCTTGCTCTTCACCATACAAACTTGCTTTTGAGATCATACATATTCACTCTAACTGCAATGCAAACCTGCTCAGGCTATAACAGTGCTATTTATTCACCAAATCTTACAACAGCCATATCTCAGTAAGTATTGAGAATTCCAATACAAGCATTACAACTTTTCCTAATGAAGTAAGTAGGCTCTATCTGATGGAATATAAAAGTCATTTTCCACACTAACCACATACAAACTTTCCTAATGTCATTAGAACATTTACTTATCAAGTCAATCTTGCCTTTCAAATGGGACCATTATGTATTTCACCCATTTTGTAATGACATTACAAATTTGCTCTAATTACCATTTGAAAGTCATATCAGACACCTTTGCATTCAAAGTCAGTGTACTGACCATACATATTTGCTCTAATGGCACTACAAACTCTAATCACCATACAGACACATCCTACTAACCATATAAACTTATTCTAATCATCATTCAAATGTATTGTATTGACCCTACAAAGTCACCATAAGCATCATACAAACCTACACTAATCACCATTGAATCTGACTCTAATGATCATATAAAGTTACTCTAGTTCACCCTAATCACTATAGAATCATATTGTATTGACTATACAAGTCATTCTAATGATCATATAAACTCTATGTAATCATCATACAAACTTATTCTAATGACCATATAAACTCACTATAATTACCATACAAACTTACTCTAGTCAACATACAAACTTACTCTAATCCCCATACAAAGTGATTGTAATGACCATACAAACTTACTCTAATAACCATACAAACTCACTCTAATGACCTTACAAAGTCATTGTAATGACCATACAAACTTACTCTAATAACCATACAAATCCATTCTAATCATCATACAAACTGACTCTAATTATCATAGAAAGTCATTCTAATCTCCATACAAATAATCACCATACAAACTTGCTCTAATCACTATACAAACTCACTCTAATCCATATACAAAGTTGCTCTAATGACCCTACAAACTAAGTCTAATTATCATACAAACTCACTCACCCTAGAAACACATTGTATTGACATTACCAACTTGCTCTAATCACCATACAAATCTACTCTAATGATCATACAAACTCACTACAATTACCATACAAACCTAGTTCAATCAGCATACAATGTCGCACCAATCACCATTCAAGTCATTCTAGGGGTCATACAAACCCGCTCTAAATACAGCATAAAGCTCTCTAAGGTCCTTACAAACATGATCTAATGATATCTATATAGCAGGCTTACAATGAAGTCTATAAAGAACAGATAAAGCCATGTTTACAGGCTTGTGCTTGGAGCGCATTTTTGGGCGCTTAAAAAGTGGCTGACACTCGGAAAGGCAATGATCATTGAATAGCAGATTTGTTATGGCCTCAAATCCATAGGAATTTGAATGGGAGATGGATACACAATAGTCCAAGGTGTGTACCAATTTTCAGCCAATTTAATTAAGAATTGAAGCCACAGCAAAGTGCGCTTTTTTCCATTTCCGGCAATTCCCGTGGGCGTCTACGGCGCATAGGGCGATCCACTGAAAGGGATCGCCCTATGCGCACTTAGAATTTTCGCACTTTGGGGTCATGTGACCACTTTTTCTGCTCTTGGGAGGCTCATTCTGGGCTCATTCTGGGCTCAAACAATGCGTGAAAATCACCTAAAATAAGGGAATGTCTTTCTCCTTCATTTGGAATCCCTATCTCACATTTTTCAAATCTCACATACAGCCATATTTCCACATTTGGGCAAGTGTATGTTGGGGCTATATGCTATAGATAAATAGTAACAAATCTCAAAAAATAGGAGACAGCCTTTCGACAGCCATGGCTACCCCCTGATGTAAGCATTTCCTTATATGGCAATATTTGAATGTGGTCAATCCAACAGTATACACACTTCCAAGGCCAGTAGGCCGCTGATCTGTCACATGTCCAAGGATAAGCACACATGATTAGACACATGATCTAATCATGTGACATACCATACAAGGACATAGATAAGATATGGGCTGGATCTTATCTCATCAATGTTGGGGGTTGTTTGTACAAGTCGCGTCGTGCTGGCAGGTTTGTATTGAACTTTGTAATGGGTAACAAACTTTTGTATTGAGACTACAAGGGACCTTACAACAGCGGTAACCAAAGCCTGACCCTAACCCCAGGATCTTGGGCGCTTACAATACAAATTTTGTATTGAATTGTGTTCCCACGCTTAGGGCGCAAAAGTTGGTGTCGCGACTTTTGCTCACCAGAGAAACGCTTCCTTCGTACCTCAGGAATCGTAATTAGAGGAGGGCCCAGCGTGCCCGGCAGCGAGCGTGGACCGAATCAAAAACGCTCCTCCTTCATCGCACGATACTGCCCCAGTTCCTCCTGCATGGACTTCACCTCATTGGCCAATGCAGACACAGACACTAACATAGCCGAGAGATACCATATATGGTAATTTTCACTTTTGGAAATCTCGTTTCAGGTCCAGGGGATGTATAGATACATAGAGCAGACATACAGAGGATGTAACAGTCATCAAACGATGTCTAGATAAGTCTGCAATATGTGTTTGGCATGAGTCTTACATTGGTCTTACATTCCATATATGGTATAAATGAAAGTCGTAGACCATCACTCCAGTGATATGAGAAAATTTGTTTGAGCATCATAGCTCGCTTACTTAAGTCAGAAAACACAAAATATGTTTCGGACGCGGTGCGTATGAAAATTATTTTGGCTGAAAATGGATATACAGCATCTGTATTGCTCCATATTGGCTGGGTGATCAGCAAAAAGGCTTACAAGCCCAGGATTACAAGCATACAAGCATCCAAGGCCAATATGTGAAATCCACGTTTACCTGTACCTGTCAATCCCATTTTTTTGCATTTTATTGATATATAACAAGCATACATCCAATACAAATTTTATTAGCCCAGACCAATACAATTTGTATTACAATATTTGAATAACCCCATTTGTAAGCATTCTAATGGTATATAACAGTGGCATTCAATACAAGCTTCTATCAGCCTGAATGGATACAATTTTCATTACAATATTTGAATAGCCCCATTTGTAAGCATTCTAGTGGTATACAATAGTAATATGTTTCATTAGAGTCCATTATAAGCAGCAGATTCTAATAGCCACCATTACAAGCATCAAAATGAGCCCATACATGCCCACCTTCCTTATTTGGATGCTTACATACCGGCTGAGTTTGAATTATACACATCTGCTATAGATTTAATGTATATTTCCGCTTTCGGCCTGATTTATAAGCCATACGACACCAGCTACTGTCACACTACACCTGCCCTATTTGGCCCCTAGCACCTGATGCACCAACAGCCAGGCCAATGCGCTGCCTGGTGCATAACCGCGTTTGGGCCTACCCAACATGTTGGTGCATCATTAGTACATAAGCAGCTGTCGATCTCCGATCCCTTTGATGTTCCTACAATCCTTCAACATGATGCTCCGACGCTTTGACATTTCAAGACATTCCTTCAAAGAAGCCTAGCCATTTTGAGCAAACAATAGAGCAGCAGGAGAACACATGTATCGCTTCGTGCCACTCCAAGTCCCTCGGGCATTCAATCTTCGAGCTTTATATGGAAATCAGTGACATCATTAGACAATGCAAGCCACTCGTACTAGTGTGCCACTCCCAATTAGTCTTAGATTGTTCTGAGTAGTAGTATAAAATCTTGTCTTAGCTATCTCTTTCCAACACATTATATTCCACCCAGTTTCCCCCTCAGTTCAGAGCTCTTAAGTCGAGTTCGCCTCAGTTCCTCTCTAGTGCCTTGATTATGTTTGAGTGTTCGATTACACTTCGATTATACTATGACTACACCTACGCTTCGCTTCAATTCCCTACGACAATCCTCCAATTCTATCACGACACTCTTCGATTCTTCTACGACTTGCTTCAATATTCACTCCGACTTCCTTCAATTCTTCGATATTTTGACTGCGCTCCAACACTACGATCCTTCGAGACCTTTCAACCTTCCTTCAACATACTTCGAGCCCATCAAGTATTCTTCGTACGCCTTCGAGATGCTGCTTCGCATTCGCTGAAATGCAGGACACCTTGCTGCTAAGTCCCTCACACCTAGACCATTCCTATTACAATTCCTTTGCCCTTTTGTTCGCACCTTGTGCAGGGGTTAGGGTTTTGTAGGTCGTATCACCACGCTGACACAGTAAGGCACGGCGGGGGAAGGCGGAATGGCGCAACTAAAGTAACGAGACATACAGATATGTTGCATAACTGGGCCCTGAACGCGGCGGACAGAGCACGGATTGTTGTGCTCCAACATGGACTCCTGGGATTGTTGTGACCCTTGCTCATCAGGAGAGCTTGCCTGCAACAGTGTGTTCATCGGCTATGTCCTCCTGGCCCAAGGTCTCCAGCTTCCTGTCAGCCTCGGCGCATAGCTGACGCTAATGCGAGCTCAGCTTCCAAATTCCTGATCTGAGCATCCTTCACCCCCACCTCAAGCTCTAGCATGTTGACATGCACTGCTGCATTGCCGCGGGGTTCACTCACTGATGCCAATGCAGCAGAATCAAGCCTCACAGAGGCACGAGTGCTGCGCTGACCACTTGAAACAGTGCTCGAGATGGAAGACAGCTCAGGCCCCATCGACGGTGAAGGACTGCCAGAAACCGAACCCTGGCGCGCACGACGAGCTTTGGGAGGACTACCTGTGATTCAAATGTGACAACAATCGCAATTAGAACAATACCTCCGAAAATACTGTGGTGTTACCTGGTGAGCCGCGTCGTCGTTTGCCCTTCACTGAGGAGGCACTTGAAATTGAATGTGCCTCTTGCTGTGGTGGTGAAGACCGATGCCTGTTTGCAGCGTTAAATGTACAACCCACTTTGGCCTTCCTACATGCTTCACAAGGTCGGCCAGGCTCACTCCGCTTGCATATGGCTATTCCCTTCCTGACGCACCATTGGCAACGACCTTCGCTGTGTCCCTGAAGAAGACCTGTCAAGCACTGATGTAATGGTGAAAGAGAGAAAATTCACCTCGGTGGGCTCCTTTCCAGCGACAGCATCATCATCGGTGTCGGTGGCAGGATCAAAGTCTGGGTCGTCCTCGATCAATTGGCGAGTGGCCAAGAATCACGGATACGTGTCAGGTAGTTGGTCTTCACCATCGCTGTAAATCCAGTCGAGTGCCACGTGCACGATGGGTGGAGTAATGTCACCTTGGAGGTCAAACAAGGACTCGTACAGGCCCTGCGGCTACCCAAGTGCAAAGTGAGTGGGAATGCTGGGCCATTATAACAACAGAAACAGACACAAAGCATGGCATGAATTTCCTCCACTGCCACCCAAGAATAACACTCATCCAGTATAATGGACCAGAGCAGATCAGCAAACTCGGTCAGCTTTGCTGTATCCAGTATTCCTCTGTGTACTTGATATCATAATTCAAGGTGTGGTTCACCAAAAAATCGTCTGCAGTCTTCATCTCAGGAGCTGTGGAAGGAGGAGCCATGATGCTACAAAGACCAGGGTGAGGGCGTAAAGAGAGATATCACAATAATCAGAGCTAGATATACTCTCATGTCGTCAAGTCGAAGGAAAGGCAGGTGTCCAAAGGGCCCCTGATAAAGCTCCAATGCATTTGGCAGATAAATGCGGACCATATTGAACAGAAAAGATGCAAGGCCATCTCACATCGAGCAGCTGCTTATGTATGCCTGATGTACCAGACATCGGATAAGCCCCCAGACCCGTTATGCACCAGATAGGCTATCTGCCTGCACCCTGGTGCATCAGGTGCAGGGTGCTATATAGGGCAGGAGTAGTGTGACAGTAGCTGGTGTCGTATGGCTTACAAAGCAGGCCGAAAGCGGAAATACACATTAATTCTATAACAAATGTGTATAATTCAAACTCAGCCAGTATGTAAGCATCCAAATAAGGAAGGTGGGCATGTATAGGCTCATTTTGATGCTTGTAATGGTGGCTATTAGAATCTGCTGCTTATAATGGATTCTAAAGGCCAATATGTGAAATCCACATTTGCCTGCACCTGTCAATCCCATTTTGTGAATTGACCCATTTTTTGCATTTTATTGATATATAACAAGCATACATCCAATACAAAATTTTATTAGCCCAGACGAATACAATTTTCATTACAATATTTGAAAAGCCCCATTTGTAGGCATTCTAATGGTATATAACAGTGGCATTCAATACAAGCTTCTATCAGCCTGAATGAATACAATTTTCATTACAATATTTGAATAGCCCCATTTGTAAGCATTCTAATGGTATACAATAGTAATATGTTTCATTAGAATCCATTATAAGCAGCAGATTCTAATAGCCACCATTACAAGCATCAAAATGAGCCTATACATGCCCACCTTCCTTATTTGGATGCTTACATACTGGCTGAGTTTGAATTATACACATTTGTTATAGAATTAATGTGTATTTCCGCTTTTGGCCTGCTTTGTAAGCCATACAACACCAGCTACTGTCACACTACTCCTGCCCTATATAGCACCCTGCACCTGATGCACCAGGGTGCAGGCAGATAGCCTATCTGGTGCATAACGGGTCTGGGGGCTTATCCAATGTCTGGTACATCAGGCATACATAAGCAGCTGCTCAATGTGAGATGGCCTTGCATCTTTTCTGTTCAATATGGTCCGCATTTATCTGCCAAATGCATTGGAGCTTTATCAGGGGCCCTTTGGACACCTGCCTTTCCTTCGACTTGACGACATGAGAGTATATCTAGCTCTGATTATTGTGATATCTCTCTTTATGCCCTCACCCTGGTCTTTGTAGCATCATGGCTCCTCCTTCCACAGCTCCTGAGATGAAGACTGCAGACGATTTTTTGGTGAACCACACCTTGAATTATGATATCAAGTACACAGAGGAATACTGGATACAGCAAAGCTGACCGAGTTTGCTGATCTGCTCTGGTCCATTATACTGGATGAGTGTTATTCTTGGGTGGCAGTGGAGGAAATTCATGCCATGCTTTGTGTCTCTGGAACGAGATTAGAACTCTAGGTGACTACAGACAGGATTATCCTAGGATTAAGGAGTGTAGAGCACTCAGGTATGGGGTAGATTAGACAAAAAAGTGTACAAAGTATAGAGAAGATTATCCCATATAGATGACAAAGATGATTATGTATATGCCAATGGGTCTTATCACCAACAGAAGGCCAGCTTGGTAAACAGTATCACTGAGTCTCTGGATGATGATATCAACATATGTGGCAAACTCTGCCCCTTTAATAGTGAGACATTGGATGTGAGCGGCAAGTGCAATGACATGCATATGCAAAGCAGGAAAAAGGTGGAAGTTCAAACTGAAATGGCTAAGGTGCAGCTAACAGCTAAGGCACAGCACTGAGGGACACAGAGAGAGCCACAAGGGGGCTAGAGTCCAAAGTAAGCAACTAGTGGGGACCAGGCTGAGGACTCTAGGGCCTATATATATGATAGAGAACAATACAGAAAGAGAACAATAGAGGGTGGCACAATGGAAGTAGAACAGTGGGGAGTGGCACTCCATTGTGCCACTGCCACTCAAAGTGTGCATTGTGCCACTGTGGCACCAATACAATGGAGTGAGTGGCATAAGCTCAAAACGAGCTAAAAAGTTCTAGAACAGATACAATAGAAGGAGAAAAATGGAAACATGTCATAGGAGCAAAGGGACAATGCAGAAGACACTGGGAGACTGGCAGAGCACAGATTTTGACAGCTGTGGCCACTGGGTGAAGGGTGGAAGTAATGAGTTCTGGTATCAAAATGGTGGTCACAAGTGTGAGCCTGAGTGTTGAAGTAGGAAACCAGAATGATGAAGGTTTGATTGAGAGAGAGATACAACAATCCTTACCTAAGTTGAGCTGTGTCAAGAATAGAGACCTACAGCTCAACTCAGGAGCAAAGTACATGTGCGCTTATATAAGGATAGATGTCTCACACTCTACAGAGTCCATTGAACGAAATAAATGAATGAAAAGAAACCAGGCAAACCACACTCAATATGGCAAAAGTCAGCACAAACGGTGCATATATATTGAGTGTGATTTGCCCAGTTTCTTTTCATTCATTTATTTTGTTAAATGGACTCTGTAGAGTGCACCATAAGCATGAGACATCTATCCTTATGTAAGTGCACATGTACTTTGCTCCTGAGTCAAGCTGTAGGTCTCTATACTTGACACAGCTCAACTTAGGTGAGGATTGTTGTATCTCTCTTAATGCATAATCCTTGACACAGCTCAACTTAGGCCTTTTCTGAGTCTTAAGTTAAGCCTTACAATATATGCATGTATAATAAACATACTTGATACCACTGTTTGCTTGAAAATGGGTTTGGATGTAGGCGGCGATGGCAAAGACTGGCAGTCTCATGGCTCGGGCCCAATTCAAGACATCCTTCCTCCAAGTGACATTGGGTGGGGAATGCTTGACAGGGCCAAATGGGAATGTATGCACTTTCTGCCAAAATGATTCATAGTCCTTGAGCATATGGTATATACTTGATGAGGTCTGGCTCCATGTCACAAGAAGAGAGGCGGCATTGGGCTCTTTGAGGAGACAATGTGTGATGTTGAGGCATAGCTGAGAGCTGTGTGTGAGTAAAAACATATGTGATGAGCAGCATGCAAACTCCCACATCTAGAGAAAAGTTAGCCATTGATTCAATTGTGAAGAAAGAGAGAAATGGGCTGGAGTTTGACCAGTAGCAAAGTGAGGGATTATATGGGTGCAAGATGGAGGGCACAGGCTCTGTCCCTCGAAGGTTTATGTGACCATGCTTGGTGAGCCCATTGGCTGAAAATTTTCAAATGGCCAAGGTGCAGCTAACAGCTAAGGCGCAGCACTGAGGGACAGAGAGAGCCACAAGAGGGCTAATAACATGACACAGGAGCTAAGCGGGAAGGACACTGAGGTGCAACAGAAATGATTCTAGCACCATGCCTATGTGTCCAAGTACAAGTGGGCAACATGTATCAATAATGACAGAGACTGCACAAGAAAACTGAATAACCTCTGGGGGCACATTGTGGTACAGCATGCTCCACGGGCCCTGTTTTTACCACATGGCAGGATTGTGATTCTTCACAAACCAGGTGGCGAGTGCAGCTTGCCATCTGGCACATAATGGTCAGGACGTGGACACGAGTATACTGGTGAAAATTCTTGCTTGTGCTTGAGTGGCATATGTGGGCATAGTTTGTCAAGTGCAGCCATTTCCATGTGAATATATATCTGAGAGGCTTGCTGGGTGCTGTGGTCACATGTAGGTTTGCAGATGAAGGTAGTGGTTTAACTTTGAATGACCCACTTCATTGGTGCAGATGCATCAGTGCTGAGAGGATGCTGGTGTGATGGGAGCATTGCCCAAAGCAGCATCTTGTAAAATCAGAATGAGACCAGTGGGACCTTGGCATTCAAGGGCAGCTGGTTCACATCAGCAAGGGGTGGGGCTTGATAGGGATCCATGAGTGGTGGGATTAGAGAGGAAAGGGAGAGCAACATGTGAGACTTGTGTTCCTTGTGTGCTATGTATGCTGTGAGAAGGAGTGTAAATGTGTACGCGTGCATGTGCAAAGTGGGTCCCTGATTTAGGTTTCATGTAACCAAATTGGGGTATGTGTGTGGTGTAAAAACAATATAGAGGTGGATAGACACCAGGAACCTTGTCTGCTCTTGCCTGTCATGCCTGACCACTCGAGTGTTAAGCAGCATAGCAAACAAAAACACCATGGGTTCAAGGTTTCTGATGCACAGGATCTTGGACGGGTGGTGCACACAGGCCAAGAGGTCATTGACTTGCTTCAGTGTGGACTGTCCACAGACTGGGAATCACAGTGAGCAAGGTAGTAAGGGAGCAGTGGCTGCAGAAATGTGCATTGGTGACATGAGGACAGGTTAAACCACCTGGATACCATGTTAGCTAGTTTGGAAAAACAGCAAGAGATTCCAAACATGGACACCGACAAGAGAAAGTCCGAAATTAATGTGAGTTGTGTTATCTATGCCTGTGTATACAGATTTTGAGATTGGTGGTTAGGTAGAATGTGAGCAAAAAGTAAATGAGCAAAACATGGGGAAGATGCCACATCATTGCTAGGACACAGAGGTAAGTGCACGGTGTGCGCCCCTGTGCAGCCTGGTGGCGTGGCTATCAATTGAGTAATTTCATGCATAGGCTCTGAGAGAGTGACCACCGCTGGGCTGGAGGAGGATGAACTTTGTGTGGTGCTCAGTGGCACTTGGACAGATAGGCCTGCTCATTTTGGGAGCAAATATATGGGCAAGTTGCGTGGCATCATGAATCCAAGAAGGTTATGGGATACTCACTCGGTATGATGGTGCTGCACCATCAAGAGCAGTGAATGTACATCTCGGCCATGGACGATTATACAGTTATACAATATCTGATACATGACTAAGCTGCAGACAATGTGGAAGACAAATGGATGAGTTGCTCACCCTCTTGGGGAAAGAAAAGTGCATTTCAAATTGCTTGAATTACCTCATTCTTTTTTCATCCTAGATCTCTGGGCATATCTCTCGCTGCCATTACCACAAGGAGATAAATAGATCCTGGAAAACAGGTGCAACTTTGTGGGAGCGGGCCAATGAATGGCAGGACAATTCCTGAGCCTTTTGAATGACAGAGTCCTTGTTATTTATCATTGCACAATATTCAATTATAAAGATAATACTTTACAGTACAAGGCCACCACAATAAGCATACTCACCATCATTGGTGCTCAATTGGAGTCTATAAGCTCAATTGGAGTCTATATTAATTGCCGATCTCATTTAATCTCACGACTCTATCTTTAACAAATAAATTATTGCTTCATCAAATATCATAATATCTATATCTCAGTAAGTATCAACAATTCCAATATAATCATTAGAAGTTTGTCTAAAGAAGTAAACAAGTTCTATTGAATGGAGTTCTATTGAATGGAGAATAAAAGTGATTTTTGACCCTAACCCATTAGAAACTCTTGTAGTGTCATTAGAACATTTACTTACAAAGTGAACATGCTCTATCAGATGAGCCTACTATCTATTTTTCACATTTTGTAATGACATTAGAAACTCACTTGAATGAGAGTACAAAGTCATTCTAATGATTATGCCAGCTTGCTCTTGACCATACAAACTTGCTTTTGAGATACGGACTTCAATTGAGTGTACTAACCATATCTATCAATAGCAATCCATTTCTATTGAAATCTGTGACCAACAGGTAGTCAACCCAATCTCAAAGACAGCCATATTTCTGCATTTGGGCAAGTGTATATGGGGTCTATATGCTATAGATAAATAGTAACAAATCTCAAAAAATAGGAGACAGCCTTTTGACAGCCATGGCTACACCTTGATGTAAGCATTTCCTTATATGGAAATATTTGAATGTGGTCAATCCAATGGTATACACACTTCAAAGGCCAGTAGGCCGCTGATCTGATGTCTAAGGATAGGCACATGTGATTAGACACATGATCTAATCATGTGACATACTATACAAGGATATAGATAAGATATGGGTTCAATCTTATCTCATCAATGTTGGGGATTGTTTGTACAAGTCGCATTGTGCTGGCAGTTTTGTATTGAACTTTGTAATGGATAACAAACTTTTGTATTGAGACTACAAGCAACCTTACAAGAGTGGTAACAAAAGCCTGACCCTAACCCCAGGATCTTGGGCACTTACAATACAAAATTTGTATTGAATTGTGTTCCCACACCTAGGGTGCAAAAGTTGGTGTTGCCGATTTTGCTCACCAGAGAAATGCTTCCTTCATACCTCAGGAATCGTAATTTGTTATGGCCTCAAATCTTTAGAAATTTGAATGAGAGATGGAGACACTATAGTCCAAGGTCTGTACCAATTTTCAGCTAATTTAATTCCAGCCGTTTGCAGAACATACAGTGTGTAATCAAAATTTCTTTTTTGGACAAATATATACATTCCATAGTATATCTGTCTTAGCTCAGTCAATACGTATTGGATTGTCCTATATTTTGGAGCAATGAAATGGCATTGTAAATCCAGAAGGGATGGTCAGCTCAGAATATTAAATTAATGAGTCTGAGCACTTCACAAAATAGTGATCATGTAAACTCAATATATCTGGATTTCTGCAATTTCTGGGTCCTCATGGCCTTATCCCTGAATATACATTCTCCATACCTCACAATCTAGCTGTATATGGCTCAATACAGAAACAGCCAAAAAGTCGAAATTTGTTGAAGTCGAGATATATAGCATACCTTGGGGAGACTATAGTATATATTGACTAAACCTTAGATCTATACACAAGGACTTATGGTGTAGTGGTAAGGTTGCCTGCCTACTTGCCTATTATGGAAATGTGGAAATTCTGGGGTTCAGTCCCTGCTGGTGTCATAATTGATTTCTTTTCCTGGATAATCCTCTGGATTATCTTCTAGATAATCTTCTGGATTATGCTCAGGCTTATCCTCTGGATGATCCTGCATAACAAAGGTAGCCTGACAGTGGGGGAAATCTTGGGATAATCCAGAGGATTAAAGAGTGTGAAGCACTCAGGTATGGGGTAGATTAGACAAAAAAGTGTACAAAGTGTAAAGAAGATTATCCACTATAAATGACAAAGACGACCCAGGGCAAAAGTGTTTTTCCTGATGTTGTTCTGGATCCCGCTGGCAGAGATAGTGTATTTGCTGTCTGTGGTACACTCACATGCAAATAGGGACAATAGGGATGTTTTGCATCACTTAGACATCACCTCTGATACTTACATATATGATATACAGCCTCTGCGAGCTGTTCCCATCCCGCCGGTGTGTTTAAATGACTGTCTGTCTACAACACACCAGGATGTTCAATGGTGCCTGTGTATGTACACACAGCAACACTGCTCATTGTGTATACCCTCCCATATATGTGCATATCTAACATGTTCAAGTGCAGTCATTTTTGTTCAAAATCTGGCAGGTATATTATTTGTAGACATAAGCTCGACTTGCAGAAGAGTTGTGACTGCCAGAGGAAAGGAAGTGCAAAGAGGCTGAAGAACATGCAAGAGTTGTGTGCAAGGAAGCTGAGTTTGCACAGGCAGAAGAAGAGCGATTGGAGAGGTAGCAGCTGAAGGTGGGGGAACAGGTGTGCTGGAGGTGGAGGTGGCTCGCAGAACAAGAATAAGAGGCACACCATCACCTCAATCCTTGTGCACTGAGATTGAAGCTTTGGTTGAGGGCTTGGGGCCTCATAATAGTCAGAGTACAGGTTATAGATGTCTCAGTACATAAAGAAGAATAGCTCAATAATCAACTAATATATAATTTGCTTTGAGTTTTGTCCATGTTCCATGAGTGTTGCCATGAGTTAATATATTGTGGGACATATATCCTAAGGCTGGCCCTCTGTTTACATGCTAACCATTGTGACAAGTGTGTGAAGGCAATTCTAGATTTCATTATTGTCATGAGAATGCATAAATCTATCTGTTTCACCATTTAGTGAGCCTACAGGAAGCCGATTTGCTTCCACCACACCACATGTAGGTATGATCGGACTCAGACAGCAAATCTGCTCACCGCTCTCTCATTCTCTTGCTGTCGCTGCAACCAAAGCAGCACTGGGCTAGCTGCAATGTTGGTGTTTGAGCCAGTGGTTGTCTGATGTATTATCAAAAATAGTCTGCCAGCTACTGAGCATTCCAAGCTCGAAGACCAATGGACCAAGAGTGTGAGTTAAATAAATATTCACAGTGATGAAAACAGGGGCTCACTGTCTGACTGCAGGTTGCATCTTACATTGCAAACTGGGAGAAGTACCGGCAAGCGCAGTCCCACCTACAACTGCAACTTGAGTGGGAAGTGCACGTAGTTGAGTATATCAACTGGATGTACAACAAGACAAAAAGGTACATGGCAACACAAAAAAGGACACCATACCACCCACATTGAAGACTTCAATTCCAATCTATGGTCCACAATTCCTGCCACTGACATATTTCAATATCCAGAAGTGTGATACAACACCCACTATAGAACTGACATTGGCTTACCTTAATTAAGCCCCTGAATGTGATCCATCTGTTCTTCTATGAGAATCTGCAAAGATGCCCACAGTGAAATATAACAGATACAAAGAATGTTGTATGGGATAGCTGGACCACTACATGACATCGAGAGTTGCATGGCATCTGATACAAAAAATGCGCGCTGGGTTATCAGCTTTGCTTCCATCAATGTCAGGGGTGATCTGGAAAGGAAGGCCAGTATTGTTTTGCAACAATGACTCCCATATTTTGGCAGAGGTGGCAGCACTGGAAAATTCCAAGTTAGTCACTCAGTTTCCTTAATGGAAGTGAACCTTATTTCCAAGATGGCATACCTGTGTTCTTTCAGTGCTGTGGGGTCACATGCGACCTTTTCAACCTCATTATTGAGTTGTGTCTGTCTATGACCTCCGGTGGACTCTCAGAGCACATCAAACATGAGTAGACATTTTAGACAGCTTTGAATGATGCTCACTGCTACTAACACTCAGAACTTTATCTACTGGAGTATCAAAAACACATATTGGAATACTTACAGTGATTTCAAGAACAACGGCCATGTCCATTTAGGCTGAACAAACTGAAGCTGTTCTCTAATCCATGCGCTTCTGATTATGGCAACAAGCCAATCTCAGACAATCTAATCACAGATATCTATCTTGACTTTGTCAAGAAAACCCAGCAGGAGAAGTCCCATGGAGTATGCATGCACCCTTGCAGGTTAGTCAGACAGCTGCACTCAGTGCCAGTGATGGCCACTGAACCTGTTATCTCTGATTGACCTGTGATTTACAGGTATTTGTCTGTCCTTAGAGGCTACCTTTAGATCTGTGGGAAAGGCCACCATTGCAGAGTGCTTGCCCAGTGTTGCATGCTCTGAACAAAAGTCAATAGTGGCATCTGAAAATTGAACCAATAAGGTGGAAGAGTCAGACTCAGAGCAACTTGTACCAAAGAAGCCTTGCACATTAGATCTTAACATAATATTGGTGAGTGTGGTGCACCGCTCATCAACTATAACGTGATTCACTCATAGTTTTGCCTACAGTCAAGCAGCACCAATTCGTCTGCCAGTGTGGACAAAGTTCTGCCACCATTTGAGGTCACTTCTAGTTTATGCTCTGAGTCCATCAGCACAACCGATCCTATCCGCAAGACAATTAGTAATTCAAGCAGCTCACTTCACACATTTTTCAAAGCTGGATGCCGATTATCAGGCTTGTTTGAAGAGACTCCACCAAAGGCATTGCATACAACATCTGCTGCTCTCACGACAGATGCTCAGTGTCTCACTGCACTATCTGTGCCACTGCCTTCTCCAAGAAATGGCAAGAGTGATGGCCCACTTAGTGGCTTGTCACGCTCACAACAGATCTTCTGCATCAGGAAAAACACTTTTTCTCTGGGGTAACCTAGGGTGCCCTGACATATATGAGTTTTCTCAGAGTAGCTCAGGTTATCTCAGAGCATCTCAGATTGACCTGAGTTGCTCTGAGTTGCTTTGAGATACCTTAAATTTCTCAGAGCATCCTAGGCTAGCTTTTGTTTTTTGGGAAACTGTAGTATTTTTCTAAAGCTACAATACATTATTCTGAACAGTATAATATGTAAATAGACTGTTTTCTCACTGGCTTGTATAATATATCGCTGGCATCTCTAATATGCATTATTTGAGCTACATTTTCCACTGGCTATAAAATAACTATAGTATCCTATATTCACTATCATTCTCTTCACTTTCTGTGTTATATTAAGATTATTTAGCTTAAATACATGTGAAGGTGAGCTGCTGTACTAATAGTAATGGAAATATTGAATATGGGACATATACATTCATACAGAATAAGCACAAAGGGCTATTGAATAGCAGGAATATAATGGAGAGAGAAAGAAGGATGATACAGGTACTGAGTAGTATGAACTTGAAAAGAGTGTACTTGTATTAGAAGTGAATAGAAGTAGGGGCATAATATGTGTATGCACCTCTGCTTCTGCACACTTCATCCCTCCTCTCATTGATACTCCATGCATCCACCAACACTTCCTTCCACTGACAGTGGACAGTCAAATGTCAGAGATCAAAGGTCTGAGGTGAAATGGGATAAGACGTCTCACAGTTTTGAGAATCTGGCCTCTGGCCAAGGAAGGAGGCTGCAGCTAAATGAATAGGGAAGTTAAGGAGTGTCAGATAGTTGAATAATGTAATGAGCTATTACAGGAAGGGATAGAAAAGGTGTATGTGAGGAATGGGAGAATGAGAAGGAGGTCGTTCAACATGCAGCCATAGAACAGACACCACTGGATGCAGACGCACCAATGTATATATTGTCTGAAAGCCTGAGATTAGGGCTTCCATTATATCCAGCAATCAAAGGAAACTGTCCATGGGTTCCTGAGATATGGACAAGACAAGGTTTTTGATGAAAAAGGGCAACAGAGGAGGAAGGAGTGGACAGATTTGGATGAGCAAGGGCTCGTCTAAAAGGGCTTTACAATGCAAATAGAATGGTATAAAAGCAAAAGGATAACTCACAATGGATTCCCAGTTATCCTCCAATCAAAACCTCAAAAAAGCGCCCATTCCATCTCCAACCCTCCAACCCCTCCAAATCTCCTTCCAAACTCCACCCAGCATTCTTACACAGTCCTGGTACTATTCCTAAAGGCAAGGGAATAAGGAATAGAGAAGGAATACTCACACAAATCCTCAGAAAGTACAGAGCAGAGACAGTGCAATCGTCTGTGATCACTCAAGTTCCAGTGGATAGAGATGCCCAGAAGCCATAGATAGTGAGCTCCAGTCCCTAGTCAACAGTTTGTGAGATCCAAGACAGCAGATAGCATAGATACAGAAAGGTAGCAGCAAGAAAGAATGGCTGAGGAGAAGTGCAAATGTGTCTAAGTCCCTGCTGACCCTAATATGGGGTTTTCAAAACAGGTGTCAGTTTGACACAACAAACTGACACCCAAATTAGGCACTTATGGTCGTTCATTCGGTCGTTCATTCTCTTCTTCCTCAACACCCACCTGTTAGGGAAATGGGACTTTTTAGTCCCAAGAGGTATTATCTTCTATTTCTAATTTCGGACTTCTCTATTGATCCTCAAGACCGAAGTATAGACTCATTTCTATGCTATTTATCCTTGCTACTTATCCATTTACTCTTATTTTCACTTTAGAAGTACCGCTTTTGCCCTATTTCTTTTATAATGCTTACTATGCTTACTGCGGTCTAGGTAAGTATTAAGACCGAAGCTACCTCAATTAGGTCTGTCTTAATACACCTATAGGATCACTGAGCTTCGCTCTCAAGGTCCTATCCAAGTCTCTGACTTGAAACCATGTCCAAACCCGCTCACAGCATCACCACATCAGGAAAAACCTATTTGGTGCTAGGACACTCTAGGACTGTCCTAGAGCGTCCTAGAGCACTCAGAGCACTCAGAGTGCCCAGAGTGCCCAGAGTGTCCCAGGTCGCCCTCAGACAAACTCCTTCTAGGTCAAATCTCTGAGAGTGTCCCAGAGTACTCCCAGTATGTACCTAAGTTACTCTGACAGTACACTTAAAGACATATTTATTGCTCCCAGATCATCACAGAATGTTCTTAGATAAGGACAGAGTATTGCAAAATAAATATAATGTATTCATGTGTATTACACTAAAGCCCACTGTCCAGTGTCTAGCATGTAGTATGAACCAGCACAGCATCCAGCATCCGACATTTCATTCTCCACCACTTACCATGTCAAGCAACTGAAGTAAGCAGCGGCAAGAAAGGTACATACATACCAGCTACCTGACATATATGCAAGCTGGTGGACGATGCAATCAGATACAGTCATTGATCAATTAAATTCAGGCTTACCACAATGTTCCGACAAGATGTGAATGCACAAGACAGAGGGAGAGGGGAGGGCACATGGATAGAAGACAAGCTAATGAGAATCTAAGAAGGCGTAGCAAAGTCAAAAAATGAAACAGAAATTGTGGTCCAAACATGACTTACATGGATTGCATGCGTCCAGCGTCAGAAGCATCATGGAGGACAGTTGCGTGGCAAGGAAATGTCATATCTAGTATATAAGGTTGACACGTCAGAGTTTACCTTCGAAAGATAACTTGAAGTCGACTCACCTTTCATTGTCAGTTCAGAACCATAGCTAACATTCAGTACTAGATACTATTGTGATTTGAATCAGAAACTGATGTTAGTGTGTTGTAGGAATAGATAGGAAAAGAAAGAAAGCATTCAAGTTGACTTACCTGAGCCCACAATGACCGGCAAATATCTCCTACACTTCGCTCAGAAATGCCAGCACATCAGTGATGGAAGAGGCAACTTCAGCAAACTAGATATGTGTTAGAGATCAGAAAGATAACTCAGTGAGTGGAAGTGGACAGAAACAGTCAAATGGCAGAGAGGAAGATGAAGCCAAGTGAGTGTTGCAGAAGAGATGCGAAAACGAAAATGAGCGCTGAGCAGTCCCAATTTGGGCGCAAGGCTGTCGCGACAGCCTGTGTCTGATCGGCTGCCTTGTCACGCTCTCTTCTGCGCCCTGCTGCTCTCTTCAACATTGCCCCGCTGCTCTCTTCTTTGCCGGCTCTAAGGTATGTAAATTCATTTTTGTTTGCATATTGTCTTGCTCACTCAAAAGCCAAGGCGAGACACTCTTCGCCGCGGCCCTGCTGTTCTCGCGAGCGCTCCCCGCCGCGCGCGTGCTCATGAGCAGCCGCATGTCGTCTCCCAGTGTGCGCGCAGACACTGTGCCTCTTGACATCCCACCACCGTTGCCACCTTCATCGCCCTCGCCATCCGCGGCTTCATCGCCCTTGCCCTTGCCCTCGCCTTCGACGCCTTCGTTGCCCGAGCCCTTGCCATCTCTGACACCCGCGGTATGATCGCCCTTGCCTCACCCTCGCCGTCTCTGACACCTGCGGCTTGATCGCCCTCGCTCTTGCCCTCAACGCCCTTGCTGATGCCGTCGCCTTCGCCCTCGCTCTTGCTCTCACTCTCGCCCTCGCCCTCGCCCTCGCCCTCAACACCCTCAACACCCTCAACGCCCTCGCTCTCGCACTCACCCTTGGCGCCCTCAATGACTTCACCCTCGCCCTCACTCTCGCCCTCGCCCTCACCCTCACCGTCGCCGGCACCCGAGGAGCATCAGCTCCTGCTGAGCATCTTGATCAACCGGGATCTTGCGGCGGTGCTGGCGAAACGGCCGAGTGGGAGCAGGAGCGTGGCGAGCACGAGCAAGAAGGTGCGTGGCGTGGGCAGGGAGAGCATGTCGTTTCGCCAGACCGTGAAACCCTCGAATGAACACCCTCGACGCTCATACGCGCTATCCACTAGCCCTCTCGTCGGATGACGAAATTCGAAGATGTCGTCCAGGGCACTTGGGCAATGCGCGCGGAAATGTCTGTTCTGGATGGGGGATGGTCGTAAGCATGCACGGTACGTTCTCAACACCCTCGACGATAATCGTGTTTGCTGATGTGCCCCTCCAGCAGGTGTTGAGAAAGCTGTCAATATCGAGTGGGCACAGTCTGTATAGTGTTGGGCTCGCTCAGCACGAGCACGCAATGCGGCTGTGCACGCTCCCGAGCCCTTGTAATGAGCTTCTCAATGCCCACTGCGCCCCCCTCTGCTGGACGACAAAAACTTCAAATCTCGCCACACCACTTGCACGACATGCTTGCGCCGCCCACTGCAGACTCAGGCCGTTGTTCAGAGTGTGGGACTGACGAGGCAAGAACGTCCGTCAAGTCCTATGCACACTCGACGATGATCACACTCACCGCGCCTTCGAACTGTGTGTGGTCCGATCACATTCGTCCTCTCACACCACTGTCGCCCCAGCACAGCCAGGCGATCTCTGACGCAGATGTGGATGCACTCGGGCCGTTCCTAGTTGTCGGTCCTGGCTTCATCAACAGCACGGGAGCAGAGTACTGTCCTTGCTCTCGCACCTGCACCCGCATTCGTATTTGTACTTGGGATCAGGAGCCGGGATGGACTTTGACTTGTGGAGTTTGAGTGATGGGTACAGCTTGCGCGCAGGCTTGCCGTGCATCGGTGGGGATGTGGGTGGAAGACACTGGGTGTGCATCACACTGAGGAGTGTGCCCGGGCGCGGGTGAGTACCTCTCCCCTCTCCCTGGCGATGTGATGCGGTGGGTGGTGGCTTGAAGTGATATATGTTAGCCTTGTTTTATTGCTTCTACTCAGATATGACACTTCTCGGTAATAATATATTGTATCATGAATTATAAATACACTAGAGTTGTCCAAAGAAACACCAGCTAGTCTGAGATACTCTGAGTATTCTAAGTATTCTAAGAGCATTTGAGGATAACTTGAGATGCTCTGAGGTGCTCTGAGATGCTCTAAAAAACCTCATATCTCTCAGAGTGTCCCAGGTTACCCCAGAGAAAAAGTGTTTTTCCTGATGCAACCGCAGTGCCTCCCTCACAGTTGCACTAGGAGTGGCACTAAGACCGAGGCCACTCCGAGGCTCACCAAGGCCTCATGTAGGCTACATAGCCTCGGTCTTGTTGCGCTGTATAGCCCCAGTCACAGCCTCGCTTATTGTTCTCGTCTGAGGCTATACAAAGGCTATACTGTGCCACTTGAAGGGCAGTGACTAGGACAATAGGAAAAAGCTTCGGACTTGATGTGCATGGTTAAAGCATGGTTAAAGCGAGGTAAAGGAATATGTTAGAAGCCTCTGGTACTTAGAAGGAACATTTGAGTAGGTTCTATTTTGCTTATTTAATCTTGTCTCAGGAAATGTATATAAGACCGCTCTCATGTACACTACAAAACATCATCTTTCCACCCAATCCATTTGTAAGCCTCAGCGCTACCTTGAGACCTTGTCTCCTTCTCGGTTTTGTAGGACTTGCCATAGCTACGCGCTGGTATCAGACCTATCCCAGACTCGACAAACTACTTATAGCCGCGCTAAGTAGCGGTCTTCGTATTGCCACAGCTACCTAAAAGACCTTCATCAGGAAAAACACTTTTGCTCTAGGTTCACCTGGGTCACTCTGGCAGACCTGAGATTTCTCAGGTTGTCTCAGGTCATCTCAGGTTACCCCAGGTCAACTTGGGTGGCTTTGAGATTTTTGACATATCTCTTACTCAATGATTTTGTATAATTTTGCACTCTGGACCATGTCATAATATTTGCAGACAGTTTGGTATATAAATGTATCCAACCATTTACACCAAATGTAGTGGTTTGTCAATGGAATGCTAAGCCATTCACTTTACCAGTAGTGAAAACTATTACTGACAAATATATCATAGAATATGAGCAGTATGAAGACAGAACAATTTTTCTCCACCAGCAATCTGTGCTTAAGACATCTGAGAGTAGAATTGTTCTCATAATAGAGAATACAAGTGGACAAATAGTTACTATGAGAAAGAGCAATGATAAGGTGGTATTGACACAGTATAGCACTTAGAATATGTATTCTGTACATTCTAATTGATACAAAAAGACCAGATCCAGGGATAGAATGAGCAATATTGAGGTAACAGAGGCTTTAAATGTAAGAAATGAGCGTGTTATGATGCACTGGTTAAAGGTCATGTGACCTTCCATATAAGGAAGCGTGCCCCGACACGCTTCCTTATTGGGAAGGTCACATGACATTCACATGATCTGCCACGTCTTCTTTCCACAGCAGTCACTGCGCTCGTTTCTCTTCTAACTCCTTCACTCTCGCCTTTGCTGTCCTGCTGTCACTTCTACTTTGGCTGCCTCTGGTCTATTTATCTCTTTCTCTAATCTTCTGGGTGCTCATCTAGTCTGTTGCCTTACTTATACTATCTAAGCTATCTCTGGGCTGGCATGAGGAGTAACACGTCACAGGACTGGTTGGATGCTGTTGACATGAAAGGCAATAAGTGCGTGTCTTCTTTCTTCATCTCCAACTATATTCTTACTTATAAGTACTGGCTATAGCCATACAGTGACAATACAAAGTAAGTCTACTCGCTCTTTTCAAAGCTAATGCTGATGTATCACTGTGCATGACAGATATCACTTGTACTCAGTGTGCACACACACACTCTCTCTCTGAGAAGTTGTAGCAATTGGTGAGTGGACATGTCTAAGCTCATATTGATCTTCCATTCATACTTCAATCTCTCAGCTGTTCTTAAGCTTCACAATTCTTTTCACCATCTGCCTATGCTCCAATTCCGTCTGGGATTGTAATGTAGAGTAAGTCTGTTGTTTTGCTTCTGAAGCTCATTACTGAAAGTTATTATATTGTATTGATAGTAATGAATGGTAAGTGCCTGCATATTTCTCCTTCTAGTATTTCACAAATATATGTTACATTTATTTGTATCACATCTGTATTGTATTATATCTGAATATATTTATATGCTGTCTTTCATAAGTGTGAAATGAAGTGATCCCAAGGATATTGAGACTGAAATATGTTATATCCTGAGTCAACCTAGGACTGACCTCAGGTTTGACTCAGGTCAACCTGGGTTCCAAAACCTAAATAACTTTTCTCTAAGAGCAACCTGGGTTGCTCTGAGTGCTCTGAGTGCTCTGGGTGCTCTGAGTGCCCTAGGGCAGCCTAGGTCACTCCTAGGTCAACCTAGGGCCAAAGGGGTTTTTCCTGATGTTAGTCTGGCAACAATACTTGAGAAGGATTTGAGTATCATTGTATCGTTTGAAGTCTTACTTTGAAACCTTCTATTCATATCTTAAGACCTATCTGATAATACTCCAAGTCTATTCAATCTCTTCTATTCAAGTCTCTGTAGCCGGTATACAGAACTTCACTGTGTCTCGGAATTGAAGACCTATTGCATTTGAGTTCAGTACAAGTAAGTAAGCCTGGCTCAAAGGTATTGACTTGTAACTCGTTGTGTGATCTGGTACAATCCCACTACCACACCTTTGCCCTCTGTCTTCAGTTAACTCTGAAACCTTCCTTCATTCTATTCAAGTCTGGACTTGAATCCATTTGTATTCGTCATTAGAAAGGCTAAAAAGCGGTCTTACTCCGGTCTTATTAGACTCAGACTAAGTACCCTTTGAGACCTCTATAGTGAAGTCTATTACTTCATTTCCTTATCAAAGCGGTCTTACTACGGTCTTACTAGACTTGTAATCAATACCCTTTGATACCTCTATAGTGGTATTAGCTTTCCTTTGAAGTCTATTGCTTCATTTCCTTCTACAAAGCGGTCTTACGTCGGTCTTACAAGGCTTGTACTTAAGTCCTTTTGATACCATTATAGTGGTCTTAGCTTCTTCTTGAAGTCTGGCACTTCATTTCCTCAATAAGGCGGTCTTACTTCAGCCTTATTAGGCTCGGACTAAAGCCCTTTTTATACCATTAACAGGGTATTAGCCTTATTTTGAAGTCCAGTGCTTCATTTTGCATAACCTTTCTAGCTCGGTTTCAGCAGACCTTAGACCTATCCTAAGGGTCTCGCTGCAAAAGTCACCAGATCCATAACACCACCCTGCTTCGTCTTCTTCCATGTCACTTCACTTCCCTGCTTGGTTTCTGTTTACTCATTCATTGTTCTTCTCATCTCTGGGCTATATCTGATAACTTCCTGGCTCTGCCTCAAGTATGGCGATGTGCTGGCAGAGCATATGGGTCGTTAGGAATTGTGGGCACAGGTAAGTCCATATCTTCTTTCTATTCTCATCTGTATCTATAAACAGCTGACACTACTTCTATCTCTAATCACAATCCAAATCACCAACATTGAAGGTTGGCTGTTGGCTGTCATCATGCGACAGCAAAGCAATGTAAGTCCGAGTCTGTCTATGACATCAGCAAATGTCAAATTTGACTTATCCACTTAATCACACTTTTTTCGACTTTTTGTCCTGTTTAAAACATTTAAGACTGGACTAAGACCATCTCAAAGTGAAGGACGCGTATTAATGTTGTCTTCATGCACTTAATTCTCTTAATAAGACAGATAAGTGCAATATAAGTACATTAAGGCAAATTTGACATTTCCTGATGGATGCTCTTGCAGGCTGATGTGTCCATTGCATACAATAGATATGACATGCACTGTGTGTAGATTCATGCTTTCTTCAAGTTAAGACTTGTATTGAATGGTAAGTTGTTGTCTATAGCTTTGATGAGAATAGAGTCCTGACATGTAAGTCATTCATATGCTTCTCCATTCCTAAGCTGCTCTGAATGATTGTATCTCAGACTTGTGTGACATGATGGACACTGATTCTGAATTATGATGATGTCAAGTAAGTTGATCACTTCTATCTCAATTCCTTTGTTGATCGCTTTGTCGATTCTTGGACTCAGTGCATCTATACTCCACTCCAATCCATTTTGACAAGTTTATTCATGTGAGTACTACTTCGTCTTCAAACTACTGCTCTATCTAATTGTACTTCATCTGAATGCCCCTGTTAGATGGCCAAAATAGGTGGAATATCTTTATCAGTCTTTTGTGTGTCTCATCTTTGTTTTTATATGACTACATACTGAGTATGCCATTAGAAGTCCTTAACAGTTATAATTTGCATGTATCTGTCACGGCCAATAATTATCATGGCTACTAGTATCATATTGTCCTTGTTGTATATATTATTTTTCAATACATAGCTGTTTTTATGATGAATAATGTGACCTTAAAAGTGCCTGAATACAAGCTATAAGGAAGTTTGAGAGATGACCAAAGGCTACTCAGACTCATGTCAAAGTGCTCTCAGATTACTCTGAGATAACTCTGGCTTAACCTGAGAAAAAAATCTCATGTTGACGTAGTCTGAGAGCACTCTTGCAACTCTGAGCACTCTGAAAACTTTGAGATCTCTAGTATGCTCTAGGATGCTCTCAGAGCAGCCTGGGACCAATAGGGTTTTTCCTGATGAGGAAGCCTATGACATAGCTCAACATGCTGTCAACACTACTCAAAGACTGTGTTTGGTTAGCAGAACTCGGTAGAGACAGTTGAAGCTCAATAGAGCTCTTCAATGTAGTGTAGTAACAATAGATTGAGGGTTTGTCAAGACGGTATTGGCAAGCATAGACACAGTAGACAAAGTCAGGGAAATGCAGCAATAAAAGACTTAGACAAAAAGCAAACTCAACTCTTGAGCTCTGAACTCAAGGGGGGAAAGGAACTTGGATTTCACTGTGAAATACGACAGGATTTATAGCACAACTTGAAGAAACTACAACTAATTGGGAGTGGCACACTAGTACAAGCAGCACACCTTCTCTACACAAGTTGGCCTTACTGAGTGGCCCGTATCAAAACCATTGGTTGAGTGATGTCATGACATGTGCAGAAATGAAGGGGAACATACAGGGAGTAGTCGAACCAGTATCCATCATTGAAGGTATGCCATAAGGTTCAATGCCTAATCAGGAAAGGCTGGACACTTTGAAGTGGCATGAAGTGATACACATGCTGAGTGAGTGGTGCTGAGTGGCTCTATTATTTGCTGAATGTGGGAGATGGCCTAAGATCTGGAGGCAAGTCATCAGAACAGCCATGCTGAATTTTGAGCAGGTGTTGCAAACAATCAAAGATGTCGAAGAACATCAAAGGGTACCAAGCTTCAGCTGAGGTCATGTGTGTAGCATCGAGGTATATCAAAGGCAAAATCAAAGGCTTTGAGCATCAAAGTGAGAGGTGAGAGTGGGATGCAATTACCAAAAATGACTAGATCCAAGGTTAGAGATGCTTGCAGCCTATCATCAGAAGGCAGCAAAGGTGATGGCAGTGATCCATGCCTGCATTCTGCTGGACATCTTCATCACATAGGATTTGTGATGAAGGAATAGGTGGGTACCAAAACCACACACCTGGCACATCATCTCAAGCCTTGTCCAGATGTCTGCAGTGGTGCCTGTGCAGACGTGCGACAGCTGCAATCACTCAATGCTGAGTGCAAACTCGGTGCATGCTTCATCAGTGTTCTTCACCCACACTTTCACTGTCTTTGATCCATCACTCCCCATCAGCCTCTCCTTGTCTGCACCTCCAGTAACTTCCCACAGTCCCTTTCAGACCAGCAGGGCCTGCATCACCATGGCCCACTTGGCATAGTTTGTTTGTCTTGTTGAGCTTGAATATAATACTCACCATCATTGTCACATTGATTGTTGGTCATGGGGTTTGTTGTTGGGTTGTCAGGTTCACAGTTCATTTGTTGGTGCATGGGTTCAATTATGCGCACAGGTTGGGTTCAGGTTGATTATCAGTGATGGCTTCAACACCATCAGGCAGTCTCAATATGTCTGTCGAGAATAGATATGAGCTTGCATTGAAATGAGCATTGGCATCAGATGTAAACAAGTCAGCATGAAGTTGTATAGAAGTGAGTGATGCAGGAAAAGATTAAATTCAAAGTGGTTTATCTTGTCCTTGAGGTGGGGAGGCAAACACACAAGGTAAATACATGCAGGAACTCTAACTAATATAAGTGTTCCTTATTTAAATAAAGCAAGAAGGTACTATTGCGCTGCAGTGTGCATGTCAGTGAGCCAGAAATCAGGTATATGCTTGCCCAGTTGTTCCAACATAATATGTAGCTCATGTGGAGTTCACTGCAACCTGATCAGGTCTTACAAGTCCATATGGTTCCATAAGGCCTGACATGCCATGTGACGGATACCACACAAGGTATCCAAAGGATTTATGCTATGGTATTCCGTTCCACTTTCAGTACGTGAGAGCTGAACCTGTTCACCCCTCGTAGCCTCTATTCCTACGTACAAGTAACTTGACGCCTTAGTAATATGCACGTGACCTTGTACAATACCTGCCGCGCTTGAGCACGAGGAATGATAACTCTTCTTACTGCCCAAATAACTCCTTACCGTGTGAACTCGATGTTCAGCTAGGAGCCGGGGTGTCCGTTGCTACTCGAGCAGCATCCGCTTCTCTTTCGCCAGACTCATCGCGCCCCAGCGCGGACAACGTCTGATCACTCTTAGCAGCTGCTACGTGTCACTTTGATGAACGCCGTCTAGTGACGTATCAGCCTAGTCTCATCCGGAGACTACCAACTGTTCGAACTCTGCACTTAGGAGACCTGCGGTTTCACTACTCGAGACCTCGAATCCACGAGTTCTCACATGCCAAATCCCATTTTTCTGACACATGACACAAAGTCACTAAAGATTCTTCTTACAAGTTTGCACATGCATGGGGCTACAGTGCTGACCACCACCAGGTGGGTGGCTAAGTAGCCCCACATCAGATTGCAGACTTTGGTCTGTGTGACAGTGAAATATTAAAGTAGATTCAAAGCATGAAATTCCAGCTTGAATTTTTGTATATTTACACTGTGAGCCCATAACAGAAGCACACCATTCTCTGCTAACTCACACATGCATAGGGCCACTCAGCTACCCACCTGGTGCTGGTTGGCTGAATGGCCCTACAGTGCAATGTCTGCAATGCTGAAGTATGAAATTGAAGTTCAATCTCACATTCATCTTAACATTCACCCTGAAAATCCATGGCAAAGCACTGTGCAGGTTACTTCTATTGTCAAACATACATTGTGACATAAGTTTCCCTTGCTACTACCTGATTGTTGTGCTAATCAATTCACACATTCACACAGCAATATGGCACTGATAACAAAGCTGTTGACATATCTCACTTTAATAGTCTGCATATGCAAACCAGAATCTGTTGCTCATTTGCATGCTTCCACAACAGTGCAAACCCACCAACCACCTCTGGTGGACAAAAAGCATGTCCAAGGTACTATGTAATAATGTTCATTCACCCATGCATTGGCACAATTATGCCAGCACAGACACAACTGTGTATGGTAGCATTGTCACAATGTTGGCATCCTGACCCCCAAGAGGTGTCCCCTGAACCTGAATCAAGGGAAAATCCCCTATGATATGGGCTAAGGTAAACTGTTGCTCATCACAGGCTTCCTGTCACTATGGCCATCAAATGGCTTAACAGTATCTGTACCCTTAGTGAGATACTATGTGTGTAATAGCAGCTCGAGACCATTAGAAGATATGACAAATGACCAGTTGATACATGATGATTCAATGGTTTGGATTCTCAGTCAAGAAATCTTCACCATAATCTATCCAAAGGAAGTCAGAGAAGGGCACAAATGTAAATTGCAACAAAACAGATGACAGTCATAAAACATACCTGACCCCTGACCTTCCCGAGATTTTTGATATGTGATCTCAAGATCATGCATGATCTTGTTCTGCATATTGTCAACATCAACAGCAGACTCACAGATGCGGTATTGCTCGAAAAAGACCCTGAAAAAGCATATCCCTTAGAAACCATTGAAGTACACATATGTAATGAATGTGTCATACTGATTGATGGTCCAGAATGCTGCACCCCAACCAAACTTGCTTAACAAATGGTCTGCATATGTCGGAAAGCCAGTAATATAGAATGCAGCGGCTATAGCTTCGACACAGTTCAATCTCCACGGTTTTCCATAGTTGACGGGATTTGCTGCTACAAGATATGGCACTTTACATTGTAATAAAATGAATGAGTACAACAACAGGCTGCTTGATAAGCTATAGATGCTTGATCGCTTACATATTCGTTCATGTGGACTGATAAGCTTATGAAACGGCACATCGTCGAGCCTGGCCCAAGAACATTCTACAACGGCAACTCCGCTTTCCAGTACGATTGCTCTATCTGAAGGACTGATTAATTGAGAGCCTTTCGGTCTAAATGGACATTGAGTAGGAACGTAGGCTCACCGGAACGATAGGAAGGTGGACTCACGAGACGACGATTCCCCTGAAGCGTTGGCCAACCTTCAGTTCCTTGACAAGCCCAAGACGTGATAGTCGTTTGCCGGAACATCGACGAGGGTCACAGTGGTCGAAATCCTTTCGACACAGTTGCAGTATGGGCGGATTTCCTGTCGAGAAAACTACTCACCCACATAGCGACAGGCACGCTAATCTCGATCTCTACTCTGATGTTCACGTATTATTTAGAAGTGTAGATAAGCGAAACATACCCGTATCTCCATTCTTGTCCTCCCCCGTAGAGACGCTTTCGTTCTCGCTATCTACAGCACTTTGAGGCCGCTCTTCATCGATAGCCTCAAGTGAAGGGTCTCGATAGCTCGACTGCGCATTCTTCGCTGAGCGAGGAGGCCCCCTGCCGCGCTTGTTGCCTCTTTGGTTTCGCGAAGATGAACCGTTCTTGCCCATGGTAGTGAGAACTAGAGTGTAGGAGCGTTGTGGCTACTATTAGGGCCCGCCCCGAGGCGGCCTTAGTCAGTCACGTGGTGTCTGGTCTGCGAGCGCGGCGCATCCGACTGGTACACTACATTTCGCCATCATGTTCCCGACGCTGGTCAGACTGTCCAAGGCATCTCGCAGGGCCCTCACGCCAAAAAGGGGCAACAAAGATTTCTACAAGGGTCTGTAGTGTCTCTGTTTTCTGTATTTGTGACTCAAACTCGTACTGCCAGGTACCCGACAAGCGTTCCTTCCAGGTGGACATCGCACCGGTGCCCCTGGTAAACACGTTATCGCAGGAAAAGCTAGGTATCGCCTTCTAGATGAGCAGGTCCGTGTTTTCGTGGCCCCTGCCATCGAGGATCTACAAAAGTCTCCCGTACGTCGATGGCTCGTGAACCGCTGACTTCGTACTGACCATTGGATACCACCAGCTTCGGCCATATGTTGGCGTAACTGTCAAATTGACAGATTCACAAAAGAAAGAGGTCTATGCGTCACTTTTGCCTGGTCCCAATGGAGCTGTGCCATCATCTACATGATACCCATTCCTCAGTACCTACGGAGAGTAATTCGTCCGACCTGATAGTTATAGCAGCATTCTTCCCGCCCACCGTGGCATCGCAATGCATTCTCGTACGTTGTCAATCCCACCGATCCAGCTAATCAGTCGCTCGAATCCCAGTCCGAACCCGCCATGAGGAGCGCCCCCGTACCGTCTTAAATCCAAATACCACTCGTACTGCTCCTTTTCTAGACCGTGTCTCTCAAGCGCACCGGCTAAGAGATCGCCTCGCTCCTCACGAAGCGATCCTCCGACAAGCTCTCCTAAGCCCGGCACTAGTAGATCGAAGCAAGCGACCGTCCTCTCGTCGTCATTGAGGCGCATATAGAACGGCTTGAGACTCGCAGGATAGTCTGTGACGAAAACAGGGCCATCAGCAACGTGTTCCGCAATCCATCGTTCGTGCTCGCTCTGCAGGGGTTTACCCCATGCAGGTTCGAAACGGAACTTGCGTGTGGATGCTTGATATTTTGTCAGCTCCGTTACTGCATCTTGATACGTGATTCTGGTCCAGTCGGGTATCGTTCTTGCTCGCTCGAGTCGCTCCAGAAGGCCAGCGCTTCCATCGTTCTGGTCGCTATGCTTTACCAAAGACTGCGTCGTGTGACTAGTCTTCTCCAGTACGTCTTTCAAGGCCACTTCCACGACATTGCAGACATCATGTACGGTCTCGGTAAATGCCCACTCTGCCTCTAGCATCCAAAATTCAGCCAAGTGACGGTTTGTCTGCGACCGCTCTGCGCGGAAACAAGGGGATAACGTGTAAACCCGCGAAATCGATGTGGCCAGTGCCTCCAAATGCAACTGAGAAGAGACTGTGAGGTATGCGGGATGACCGAAGAATTCGTGTAGTTTGGATGTGTCTTTCTCAGGAGTTGAGGCAGTTGCTGACGGTGAGGCTATTTGGAATGTCTCTCCTGCTCCTTCGCAGTCGTTTGAAGTCAGAATCGGCGTGTGCACGAAACAAAAGCCTTGGCCCTTGGTTTGGATTAGGCTCGGACTGCGTCCACGGCTAACGACGTACCTCAAAAAAACCCTGCAACGTTTTTGAAGCGCTGTCGCGAAGCCTGAGCATCGACGCGATTGCATCTGTCCGAGCACGCAAGTGACAGTGGTCTCGTAGATATTCCAGTGACAATGATTTCTTCTGAATTGGATATGTCTTGGATCTGGTTCAAACCCGGTTACGAGAAGTCATTAGTATCGACACGCACCACCTGGTCACAGTCCCCCAACACCTCCATGGATTCTACCTGTAACTCCCTGTCCTGACCCTTTCCTAGACTGCGCGAAAGTGTTCCCCCTAAACGTACGCTCGAACCATTCGTTAAGCTATGAATAGATTGAGTGCCTGTGGGATGAGCGAGACGATATCGCGAACGCACCTTTTTGCCAGGCCTACATCTGTGAATACAGCTTGAAGGCCTTTTTCTGAACTGCCGTCAGAGATAACTGCAAACGCAACATTCTTCTGGCGCCGAACAGACTTGACCCATCCTTGGACTCTCAGAGGCACGTCGGGCTCGGGGCAATGAGATGAGAGCAACTGGCGAATCGTTGGAGGCAAGGATGAAGTGGACAAGCATCGCCGCCAGATCATGACACTACTTGTCAAGTCAATCTTTGCTGTAATGCAGGTGAAGTCACTACACCGGAGATGAGATCGTGGCCAGTGCAAGATCCAATTCGTGGTGTCCGTCTATGTAGACTCCAGACAGGTTAACCACGACAAAGTAGCCAACCTCGTACACGAACCCGCGAAGGGGATGTTGTTGCACGACATTTTACACGATAACAAGACTACGTAGAAATGATACACAGGATATAATCCCTCATTTTGGCAACGACCGCACTCGCCTCGATTATACAAACCATCACATCAAAATCCCCTGCCTCTGCCCCGACCCCTGCCTCTACCGCGACCACGATCTATTCCTCCTCCTCCTCCTCCTCCTCTAGCACGGCCACGACCGCGTGCGTCATCCTTCTTCCTGTTCTTAGGCTTCGGTGCATCATCAACGAGAAGGGTGTCGAGAGGCAAAGCGTCAGGGAGGACAAAATAGCGAACATTGTTGCCCCGGATGGACAGGGAATCCAAGGATGTGGGATCGCGATTACGAGCGGTCATCTTGACGGTCTTCAGATGTGTGTTCATCTGCATGTCAACGCCTGAAAAGAGAGTGAGGATTGCTTGTGAGGACGGAGTGGACTTACACACCGGTGATTGTACCATGAACGACAGAGCCATTCTTGAGCTCGATAGTCACCGTCTCATTGTTCAATTTCATCAAAAATCTAAGAAAGATGCAGTATGAGCATCAGTGCAATATGCCTGGTAAGACAAATGAGGCGAGATGTGGAAAACAGGGCGTCATGCAGGGTACTCTGACCGGTGTGCGCACAGACGGTGGCAATACACACCTTACGAGCTTCATGTTTGCGGCTTGGGGAGTGCTTGAGCGTGAACGGAGGACTAAGCTTGAATTGAGGGCGAGGAGATTGATACCACGTGACTCGGACGGGGCGCGCCGGGTTAGGCCATAAAATAAAAAAACATTTGTTGGATCGGTGCCGTCCACATACGCGAGCAGTCAGGCATCCTCGGTGCAGACGCTTCCTCTCGTCTCTCCCCCCGTCCTTCTCCTCCTTACGCCCATCCTGGCTCTTCAGCCCAACCTCAGAAGCGGCCAGCACTGACGCCGTGAGGCTCTATCCCTCCTAGGCCCTAACCATGCTCCCCAAGGTCGCCAATCACCTGCTCTATCATACCACCCGTGCCGTAGCCGCTGCCCAGAATCAGACTGGACATACCATCCGTAATGTCCTCCAGCTTCAGTCATCTTCAGGTCCTTCGTCTGCAGGCGGAAATATAAGCGGTTGGAACGGCCCCTCCTCCTCAAACTCTGGCTGGAACGGTCATGGTGCCGGCTCAGGCGGCGCGAAATATCACCCGGGAAGTCGCTCTTACGGCGGTTACACAGTGAGTGACACCCTAAGTGATCCCTGGCTCCCTGCAAGATGCTTACCTTCGCTTTGTCTTTAGGGTGCTGGCCGCGCTGTAACGCAGGCGGAGATCACTTCAAATGACACGAGTCATGGTCGTAGCGATGATTCTGACGAAGCAACCCCCACACGTCGTGCGGCAGGCTATCCTACCAGGAGGAATAGCATATCTTTAGGTCTCCAAGAGCGGAAGAGGGACAAGTCAGGGGTCTTCAAGACAGGCAAACCTCATGCGGTGTCTCGCCGCGTCTTTAACGATCGTCAGGCTGCAGATCTTGGTCACACCAGTTCAATTCTGTCCTCCCAAAGCGCGGCTGTTTCGTTACATGTCACGTCGCCTCGGCCGTCTGTTGTTCGTCATGAGTCGACTGTCGTCACTCATCAGACTGTCGCCGATGGCCCGGAAATGTTGCCCCCACCGACTCCGGTATTGTCCTCGACCACTCTTACCTTGCCAGAACCGGATGGCACGCCCGCTTTCCAACCAGAAACTCCTCCTTCAGAGTCAGTGGGGTCGGATTCCTACGAACGAGAATCGGCTGCAGCTATTCAAGCGGCCCTCAGTGGCGGCTCAGTACAAGCGGCCTTACGCGAAGTGCAGAAAGTGCGCTCCAATGACCGGACTCCGTCCGTTATGCTGTACAACGTCATCTTGCAGGCTCTTCATCAAGTACGCAAGAGTGATGAATCCCTGCAAAGCATCTTGGAGGTTTACAACGAGATGTTAGCCCGGTCTGTGCTTCCTAATTTCAGGACGTACACTATCCTTATTCGCGCTCTCACCAACCGTGACAATGAGATTCACCACTCAATCCGGGCCACAGAGCAGCGCATGCGAAGGCGTTTGCTATTAGATGCCTCGGATGAGTCTGCCCAACGCGAGGACGAGGACCACATTACCAGTCTACGCAAGGAAAACAATTTCCGGTCGGCCATGACGCTGTTCCAGACAGCATGTACCTCCAAAGGCCGGCTGGATCCTGACATCTACCACAGTTTACTTCGCTCATGTGTCATCCATGCAAATATCGATGCCGCCATCCATATATTCGCTCACCTTGAGAGACGATCCAGCGTTAAGCCTAATGCCTCCGTCTTCAGACATCTGATCGAAGTCTACTCGAGTATCGGTGATCTTCAGGGTGCGAAGGATGTCTTCGAGGAGTTCAAGGCAGCTTGTAAATCGAACAGCATTTCTACGTTACTCTCATCGAAATCAGAAGCAACAAGCGATAACGCGGACAGGGCGTTCGTCGTACAGGCGTCGAACATACAGGTGTGGAATGCTATGATCGGCGCGTACATTCGCGGCGGCCAGGACACGGTAGCGATCGGTTTATTGGAACAAATGCTCGATACAAAGGCGGGGGGAACATTCAATATGACCGAAACCCCTCCTCCCTCCGCTGCCACTTTCCACGTCATGCTCATGGCCTTTTGTCGGTCTGGCGAAATAGGCACGGCTCTGTCTTGGTTCGACCGCTTACTGGAACAAAACGTCAGCCCCCTTCATCCGTACGTGCCATCTACCACACCTTGTCGGCCGGATTACAGGATGTATATCGTGATGCTGGAAGCATTGGCTTTCGAGGGTCGCATCGATGACTTGAACAGGATCTTCTCGCGTTTGGTGCAGCTTGCTCCTCAGGACCAGCTGCTGATCCGATCCACAGAACGCGAAACGGTTTTGTTGGCCAATCTGCATTACTTGCGTACACATTCTGATCTCGACGAGGAGCGCATTATGTCCATCTTAGACTATCTGGTCAATACTGTTCTGGATCTAGGCCCGCTGCCGAGTCTCGTCAAGACTGCAAACCCAATTAGGAGTATCGACGCAATGATTAGAAAGTATACGGAGTACGGGCACTACGATAAGGCCTTGAGACTCGCCCAAACATACTCCAGTACGGTATTTGATAACATCACGGATCCTGAAGCGTTATCCCGCAGTCGATTGATCCTTCAAGCATGTGCGCAGGATCTCGCCTGTCTGATGCTGGCTGATGATGCCACAAACCTTTCCCTCGAGCAATTGTTGCGGGTGACAAGGTTTTCTCTCACTTTGGACGGTATTCCAACTCCCGAGCTGCGTGCTCGCTGCTTAGCAGATTATATGTCTTCCAAAGCGAACGGCCATTCAGTGCTGTCGAATGACAATTGGGACATCATGTTGCATTTGGTTATGTCAGCAGAGCAGGATGGATCTTCCCCCATTACTGCAGAATCCCTCCTCGAAGATATGGCGCGGCATGAAGTCGCCTTCGGTCAGTTGAACAAGTCACTCCTGCGTCGACTACAAGCACACATTTTCTCTGGACGAGATGCGAGTACAGCTCGACACATTTTGACGACCATTAGCCCGGACCTCCTAACAGCTATCGACGCGCTTAGCAAAACGAATCAGGAAGATGCAGTCCAGCATTCACCCTCTGTCAGGATCGATCCACGACACAGTAAACTCGTGGATGCGCATGCTTGGAATAACAGCACTGTCACTCCACTTGCTGCTTACGGTCAATTTGAAGCTGGTCGGTCGAAAGGAATATACCCACAGCCCGATGTTATTGCTCGCCTCATCAGCGCTGTGGGTAGGCTGGGTCACACAGACAAGATGCGCAGCCTGTATGAAGCTGCTCAGCTTGTTCTGGCCACTCTCGAACCTCAGAAGAAATGGCAATCCGTCGGCTGGTTCCAAGTTGAAGACCATATGATCATTGGACTAGCCCATGCGGGAGATTTGGATGCTGCGCATGTGCACCGTGCCCGGATTCTTGACAACAATGGAGCTCCTTCTGCGGACGCATATGGTGCTCTGATCCACCATGTTAAGGACACGACGGACGACGCCGAGAACGCCATGGCTCTCTTCCAAGAATCTCGTGACCAAGGTGTTGCACCGAATCTCTACTTGTACAATACCACCATATCAAAATTGGCTAAGGCAAGGAGAACCGACGACGCTTTGGCGCTTTTCCAGGAGATGAAGTCTCACAGTATTTGGCCGTCATCGGTTACATATGGTGCTGTCATAGCTGCCTGCTGCCGCGTTGGCGATGCTGTCTCGGCCGAGGTTCTCTTTGATGAAATGTCCTCACAGCACAATTTCAGACCTCGCGTGCCGCCTTATAATACGATGATGCAACTTTACACACACACCAAGCCAGATCGAGATCGTGTCCTTCACTATTATAATGCTCTACTGGAGGCTGGAGTGAAGCCTACAGCCCACACGTACAAGGTCGGTGTTCGATCTGCTTATTCTAATGTTAACGTAGCTCACGGGTAGTTGAAAGCTTCTTCTAGATGCGTATGGGTCTATAGAGCCGATCGATGCCAACGCGATGGAGGATGTATTCAGTCATGTCATAGCTGGCCGTCGTCCAATTGTCCAGGGTACCCATTGGGCGTCATTGATCAATTCGTGGGGCTGCGTACAAAAGGATCTTGATCGTGCTCTGTCCATCTTTGATTCGATTGCTGAGCACCCGTCTACCAAGCTTTCTGGCACGATGCTCCCCGATGCCGTCGTCTTTGAGGCTTTGATTAATGTTCTCGTTACTCTTCGACGTACTGACTTGATACCTCTCTACGTCCAACGGCTTGCGTCTCACGGCATTCACATGACGGCTTACATTGCAAATCTCCTCATCAAAGGATATGCATCCGTAGGCGATATAGAACGTTCCCGCGAAGTCTTCGAGAGTTTGGTCGATCCTCCAGAAGGTATGGCTGCCCCTCACAACCATGCTCCTCACGACAGCGGAGCCGGCAGCACCACGCAAGTGCCTGTTGATGTCCCCGTGTACCGCGAGGTAAGCAGAACTGTAACGTCCACCGCGTTGTAACACTCACACGGCGATTTTAGCCTTCAACTTGGGAAGCAATGGTGCGGGCAGAACTAGGAAACGGCCAAAGGGACTGTGCTGTTGCACTTCTAGAGAGACTACAAGCAAGGTGTGTGTTAGCTCATCTTACCGACAGTTCTTGCCTAAATCTCGGATGGCAGAAAATTCCCGCCTGCAGTCTACAGCCGCATTAGTGGAATCCTCCTCGGCGACGAAGCGAGTTCCCCATGGTCCACATCCCCCTCCCAATCCCAATCGCCGTGAGGTGATCACGTCAGGAGACACATCTACCTCCGTCATTTGATCGTAGTCGTCAGCATCTTCCGCACTGTAGCATATACATGGTAATTCCAATATATTGTAAACCCTCATTAAATAGATAAAATAGTACACCGTGTCCTGTGATCCTGCCACGGCCACAACTCCGTGCAAACTAAAGCAGGCATAACTAATCTAGTCGATCGGACTTGCGCATACCGCTAGCATAACCGTACTCCCTTCCTCTCGAATCCGGACTATCCGACAGCAGACGCCTGAGAGCCAAGCCCAGCATGACAATGCCCATGAGTACGAAGGAAGCTGTGCGCCATGGGTGTGTTGTCACATATGTCTCTACAACCGTCAACTTCCCGTTCAAGTACTGGAAGTGCTCATCTGAGTCGCGCGCAGAGGTATTCTTACACAAATGGACGTACCCGTGCCATGCGCTCCACGGCATTCTCTGAATGCTTGTACGCGATCGTCGCGCTCTGAGCCCCACCGATAGCCGAAAAGATGCTGGACGCTGTCAACTGGATGGGTTCGCCAAACTGATCTTGATCGTAATAGACCAGTCGCTGCAGATCCGAGCAGTCGAATGAGAAACATTGAAACGTTCTCCCGAGACACCAAAAGCACTCACCGAATGGTTCGCGACCACAATGCGCGGAGTCGCGTCCACCTTCACCCCGTACATGCCCTTGAGCCAACTTGCCCACTTCTCGGCGTCCATCCAGACAAAGGTCACGCTCTGATCGCGCTTCGTATCTCTCCACTGTTTAGCAATTCTCTGCACGACGCTGGGCACTGTCTTCATTTGTCCCTTGGGCGTCGCGACAACCACCACTAAAGGTTTATGGGGCGCATTCATGACATCCTGGAAGTTGTCGGAATCCATTTCCATGCTTGCAGGGAACCTATTCTGCAAAAGCTGGGGTACGCATGACATCAATACGACTAGCGCGGCTCAAAAAAGGTCACTTTACTGACCCAGTTCACCAAGGATCCATTCTGTTCACCAGGCGAGAAGGTGTAGACTGCCGCAGGGATGGGATCATGATCCTTCAACGCCAAGACGACAGAAGAATCCGGCTGCACAGAGAAGTAATCGTAGAGCATCTTCGAATCTGACGTGAAGACCGGCGGGGAGCCGAAGAGAACTTGCGAGGCTATTGTGATCTCATTCTGAATGCTAGAGGATCAGCATGTGTACTATAGCAACAAGAATTGCAATGCCTACCACTGTCCGTCTGCTCGAAGAGGGGTGAAGGAGGATATAGAGGACAGGATATTCTTCCACACGAGCCGAAAGGTCCTCATACTTCATCTCCTGGACGGCTCTAGAATTACAAGTCAACACAATGCCAAGTGCTCTCAAAGGGAGGCATTCACGCACGGTCCAGATACTTTCTCCGCAAACGCCTTGAGTTGATCAAGTTTGCGTCCGTTAGTGTATTCCGTCTTCCCACCTCCATTGCCTCCATAATATACCAGCATCGGGAATCCGTTGACACCCTCGGCCCTGCATAAGGAATTGTGCTCGTCGCAGTTCACTTCCGCAATGGTCAGCTTGTGCTGCATCTGCGTTGCGAGTTGCTTCCAGATCGGCGCCAGCTTTTTGCAGTGCCCGCACCTGCAAGTATGCGGTCAATATCGGGTGACAGAGCTCAACAAGTTGACAAGACTTACCAAGGTGCATAGAATTTGACAAAGATGTGACCTTCCGCAACGGCAGCTCGGAATGTCTTGTCATTCAACACTAAAACGGATCCACTAGGGTTGTAGTCCTTGGCAGGCGTGCTGATCTTTGCTATGTCCCTGTCCTCTGGCGAGGTGTTCACTTGGAGTAGAGGGACAGAGGTGGCAGAAGGCGAAGGCGCCGGGGATGGTTTGGCGGTAGGTTCGGCATGGGAAGACAGATATGCGGTCAGGAGATCATAAGCTCTAGCTTCTCTGTATGTGTCGACAAATTTCCCATTCCGGTAGAGGTTCATCTGCGGGTATCCGTCAACACCATGCTGTCGGCATAGGTCTGCGTGGTATATTTATGCATGTTCCAGAAGATAAGTTGAGTCCACGTACCGCCATCGACGGCACAGTTGATCTGAGCCAAATGAATACCTGGGTCGGTTTGATTCTCGACGTTCTCGACTAGCTTCTCCCATGTCGGAAGGAAGTTACGACAATGGCCGCAGTACGGAGAGAAATGTTCGATGAACCTATATGCGGAATGAGAAGACACGCTCCGCAAGACGACGACGTAAGGAGACTGGCTCGTACCAGACACCTTCTGCGACTGTTGTGTCGAAGTTATCCGGCGTGAGGACCTTGAGCTGAACAGAGTCGACCGGAAGTGCTGAAACGGCCAAGGTGAAGGCTGCAATAAGCAGCGTAGAGGGCAGCTGGATGAAGTCCACAGCGAACCTCATGGGTGGAAAGTACGATGTATGCGCGCGAGCCGGTCGCTACTGGTCGGTGGAAAGAGGGACGAGAGACGGGCGAGACGTGGAGGTCGAGATGAGAAAGCCGCGTTATGAAATGATCGAGAGCACAGCTGGTCGGCGCCTCGACATATGGAGACTTTCCACTACGACCACTTCCCTTCCGACTGGTCCTCCGTCCATGTCGCCCTCTTCACCCATGTTTCCAATTCTTCCCAGCTCAGGTCCCGCATCGTACATGCCAGTCTGGCGTCCGGCGACGACCGCGACCGCGAACGCGAACGCGAAGCCGTCAACTTTGCCTTCATCGACGCCCGCCTAGTCAGTTCACTTTTGGTCCAGCTTTGTCCGGCTCCTTCTCATCTTGTCGACTCAAGATCTGCAGCGTCCTCCATCTCCAGACCGCGATACTGCAAGCGATATTAGCCCAGGCTCAAGGGTCCTTGCGTACAAAGACCGTGCACTCCGAGATCCTATGGGCACTCAGCCCTAACAATAATGTGAGCTCAATGCCCTGATCGTCCTGCAAGAAATTGACCCTGCTCGTCTAGATCACAGAGGCAATCAAGCGCTTTGGTGTATCAGACAGCACTACGTCCCTCTACGTCGTCCGAATATCCTCCCCCGCGCTTTCTGGCGTAGAAGAGTACATAAAGTCCGTGGTCACGGGAGATTTATCTTCCATGAGAGATCTCGAGGGGGTTACAGACTGGTCAATGATTAAAAAGGTGAATTCCGCTGGCTGCACACGACATCGACATCTAGCTAACCGAGGCCTCACAGATCTATAAATTGAATAACGATGCAGCGCTCAAAATGCGTGGCATGAATGCGGCGCAGGAACAAACGGTGGTCAATGAGATCGTTGTCAGCTCCGTTGCGATGAAGAGCGTTTTGGCATAGGAATACATTGCCTATTGCCGATCATTCTGTCTCGGGTGATAGTAGAGAAGTCAAACCGTAGGTTGTTTCAAGTGGTATGAGCAACGTACCGGATGTCGTATTGTACAATTATATTACTGAATTCTTTGTCAGCGGTCTGGTTTTTATCAACCTCATTGTATTATACAAAAGCAAATGAGCCGATTCATTCACTACACGACCCTTCTGATAAAAAAAGATATCCACACGAATGTCAATGTACCGGAAGATCCTACATCAACGCAGTCTTCTAATGCGGCCCATGTAGGTGCGTGGACATGAACAACTTCGACCCATATTCTCGCTATCTGAGTTTAACACTCGGTCGCATCCTTCCTCCAATATCGATATTTGAGTCATCCCAAATATCTGGGATCAAATTCTATGCTGTACACCAACTCCGGGCTTGTCGACGTCCTTGGCATTACCATTCCATTCTACAGTTAGTAGATGACTCCGGTCCGGGTTTGTAACGCTTGAATTAGTCTGACCCTCATGTTGTATGGCGATAACAACGGCCTGGTCAATTGGGTATTGACAAACATCAATGGAACGAATAGCGATTTCGAGTAGTGGTGCCAATCATTGGTAGTTGGACCGAGAAGTTGGACCGAAAACCTTTCGGTCCAATAACCAACACACCCCTCAAAAATGGCACATATGTAGTTGATGATACATAAGATGCATTCTCCGCTATATCTCATAGTTTAGACCGTCTAAATGTGAGCCTTTTATGTGTGTAACGTAGCCAGCCAGTCAGCTCTATATCGCGAGGCATTAGGGCTGCTCAATTCTGCTCGCTTGGTGCGCGCTCACTCAAGCACCTCCTTGTTTAGGCTGTTCGAACACGGCTAAATCCGAGCGCGCTGCATCAGCCACCTGCGCTGCACAGGGTGTAGGTGTATTATTTCCTGACATGTGCGAGCTATTCTCGTGCCCAAACCTTTCGTACAGGCTATGCATACATGTACAAAAACGCTAATGACTTTTACGAATTTTTTGACCGAGCCTGCAGTCAGGAAAACCTTCACCCATACCAGGACCCAACCTGGTCTGCTTGCCGTGGCTGCCGAGTGGAAACGGCCAAAACGGGTAGGTACTCAGACGAGCGCGCACCGAGCGAGCAGAATTGAGCAGCCCTATTCACTCCGGATCCCAAGGGGCGCTATTCAAGATCTGACAACCCGATCAGTGGAAGTCGATCATAGTCGACGTCGAAGCTGGCAAATATGGCTCGGACTCTCACTGACCTCACACGGCGTATATACAATCTAACCCACCTCTCTGGCCGGCCCGCTGTGCATACAGGCTAGCTAGTCTTCATCTTCGTCTGCTCGACATAACAGGGACCCTATGATTGCGGCACTCGACGCCCTGCGTCGAACGCCCACTGCAGCCTCGCGCTGCGTCCGGCTTTCCGCACCGCGTCCTTCTCTCAAGCGACGAGCTGGCCAAAGGAGACAGTATTCACAGCCTAGCCAGCAGACAGCGACCGGAGCGAGGGACAGATCGGCAGTAGGCGTGAGTAATCTTTCTGAACATGTGCGCTGGTTCGCTCATTTTGTGTCTCCGCAGGTCTTCACCCCGAAGGCTGCCGCTCTCTTCGTGGCGACCGGTGTCGGTCTGTTCTTCTACTTCCGATATGAAAAGGCCAAGATGCTGGAGCAACGTCGTGCGTCTTGTCATCTCTCCAAGTGCGGACCATCATGCCTGACCCTCCCCCTTTTCTACCAGAGAAGGAAATGGAGGACAAGCAAGTCGGCCGACCGCAAGTCGGAGGGCCATTCACGCTGACGACACACGAAAACAAGCCATTCACCGAGCAAGACTTGCTCGGCAAGTGGAGTCTCATCTACTTCGGGTTCACCAACTGCCCTGACATTTGCCCAGAGGAACTGGACAAGATGAGCGCCGCAGTGCAGGAGCTCGGTAGGTCTCTCATTTTCCAGACACGCCAGCTGACATCGCACATCGTCACGCCAGAAAAGCAGCATGGCCCCATCATGCAGCCCGTCTTCATCTCGGTTGACCCCGCCCGGGACTCGGTCGCCCAAGTCGCGCGCTACGTATCCGACTTCCATCCCCGGCTTATCGGCCTGACGGGTGACTATGCAACGGTGAAGGCGACATGCAAAGTATACCGGGTGTACTTCTCGACACCCCCTGACGCCAAGCCTGGAGATGACTACCTGGTCGACCACTCGATCTTCTTCTACTTCATGGATCCAAATGGCAAGTTCGTGGACGCGTTCGGCAAGGCGAGTACAGTCCAAGACGTCGTGACGCGCGTGCAGAAGGAGATCGCGCAGTGGGAGGAGAGTACGGGTAAAAAAGTGTAAAGACTGACACCACCTCGACTATTATCTCGTATTGAATGGCGTACCCCAACTCAATAATGCATGCTCCCTTACTTTCACCCGGCATGCGTATTGTAGATCGAGCTCTCTAATAGGAGGCAGAAGCGCTTGGCCCGAAAAAGTTGTATATGAGGGCACCCCAACGACATGCAAGCAACGACATGTACAATCACTCCTCCGCCTCGAGGGCTGCCACCTTCTGTTTCGATAACACCTTCATACGTCGCATATAGCTAGATATCACTGTAGTCAGAATATGAATAGAGTAGATATTTTAGAAACCACTCACTCATCGTACTGGCACCTGGCACGTAACCAGTCGTTAGTGATGCGGCAGAACCATACCGCATAGCAGACTCACTTCTCGTATGTGTGCCGCTCGTTCTCGCACTCCCAAGGCAGATAATATTTCTCCTTCCTGCAGACATTCAGAGGAATAAGAAGGCTGTACAGACATTGATGGTCCCGGAGCAATCATATAGGCAAGTGGCGGGGCAAGAGAACCATGTCAACACCGTATTCAGCTACAAAACCGTCACAGTACCCACGCAGAACATTGGTCCCTCCAGGCCAGTGGGACCTTCGCCTCCTTGAGTTCTGTTTGCGACGCAGTAGTCGAGGATGCCATAGCAGAGGTTGTTGCACGAAGTCGAGCTCAGGTCGACCGTAGCTGTCGCTCACTGGCACAACGGATCGTTGCGGAGATTTCCGACGCGCTCGAGACGAGCAACTTGACCAAAAAACATATTCAAACATTACCATTGACTCAAATTCAGCCGTGCACAGCCATTCAGATATTTTCCAAGTCCGATTCATGTACATTGAGATTCGTAAAAGTGAATGCAACACGAGCACCGAAAGAACGTAGAAAGAACAGTACTAGCTAGTTCGCCTATTTCTTGCTCTGGTCCCCGTCACCTTTCATACTCATCTCAATTGCCCGAGCAATTGCATCCTCCTCCGACATCTCCTCGTCGTCTCCTGCATGTTCTGCCATCTCCACATCCTGGCCCTCTGACATGGCCAGCGCCTGCTTGAGCATGGCCTCTTCCTCGTCGTCTGTTGGTTCTGCTGGTACTGCAGCCGCCGTTGGCGGCGCAGCGGCTGCCGGTGTCTCCGCAGGCGGCGCTGCAGGCCCCCCGCTTGCTTGGGCAGCTGCGGCTTGACGTGCCTGCTCCTCCTCCATCGACATGCGCAGCGCCTACAATAATTCAGTTCAGACTAGATTCTTGGCGTGACTGCGACTGAGAAGCACGCACCATGGCCAGTTCAGGATCCAAGCTTGGGTCGACCCCGAACTCAAAGTTACTCGGACCGCCTGCGCCCGAACCTGATGCAACGTCTCCCATGGCCTCTTCTGGGATGCCGCGATCGCCCGCAAGTATTGGTGAGCTGATAATCATATCCGACAGTAGATGAGGGCCAGGGGGGACCGATACGTAATGTCTGGATAATGGCTCGAATCAGTATGGTTGAGGAAAAAGGCCATGCATGCAAATACAGAAACAATCGCGCGACAGTGCAAGTGTTCTGAGTAGCGCAGCGATCGACACTCACGAGTTGTCACCACTTGTTGCATTCTCCACGAAAGCTTTCAGGATATTTCGCTCTCCCTCCTCGATACCATCTCCGAATACAACCAGGTCCACAGCCACGTTGTTCTTCTTCAGCTTCTTCGCCAGTCTGATCATGCTTCTTTCATCTGCTCCTTGCCCCTCCAATGGTGAGCCCACAAAGACGATGATCCGCTGCCGCAGGTTCTTATTTTGTCTGTGCTTCAAAGCGAGTTGTGCAACAGCAATAGCTGTTGGGATATCTGCGACACCACCGATCTTACCAGAAGTCGTGTGGACGGCCTGCAAGATCTGACCCATGTCCTTCGTGTGCGTGACAAGGACTTCTGGACTGTGCAATGTTAAGCATGTCAGGAATCCTGAGGACACGTTAGTACTCTGCGACGCACCCCTTCCCTGCCATGGTCATGACACCCACAGTGTTCTCGGGGTTGGAGTCGATCTTGGTTTGATAAATGGTGGTGACGGCGTCAGCCTGTGCATCGAATCGCGACGGTGTGTAGTCTCCATTCCGCATGTACTCTGAATTGTCAATGATCATGAGAGTAGCTTCGAGAGGCATGGTGGGCAAAGAGGGTGCGTCGCAGCTAAAGGCCTGGGTTTGTGTGAAGACGCGACGCTGCGAGCTGACGCGTCGGGATATTTGGCGCCCATAGACGTAGTTTGCACGTGACTGCTATTCCGAAATGGTCCAGGTAGCTTTGGGAATTATCTACAAATTTGCGTCGATGCCAGCGAGCGAGTCGTTGGACGGCATGGGAGGTTGAATATATCGTCTATGGGTCCAGGTATTGCGGAAACTGTCGAGGGAGGGAGTGCGAATAGGGGGAGGAGCGGCCAAGTGCGCTGTTGCCTGCCCTGAAGTTGATCGGATAAGGCATTGAGGAGGGAATACGGGGGCATCACGCAGCATCGCCTCTTGACCAGTTCCACGTCGTTCAGTGAGTCTCCTCCGTCTCGTACAGCGCGCAGTCCGCAGCCACTGACATAGCCACTATTTTCCCGTCGTCTTGCGCATCGCATCGTGCGCTTGGTCTGCTATATCCTACGCGCGAGCAGCGTCTCTCACATCCACTTTCTTATCTTCTCTCTCACGAATAACTTGCCAAAATGGAGGATGAGGTAGCAGCGCTCGTACGTGTCTCCAGCAGGTATATCGCGCAGCTGCGTTTGACAAGCCGATATTTAGGTCATTGACAATGGTTCCGGCATGTGCAAGGCTGGCTGTAAGTTCTCGTCGCTCTCAGTACGCGTCCTCTGCTGATCACATTTCCCATAGTTGCTGGTGCGCTTCCTGAAACTAAAGCATGTTTATGTACGGTTACTGAGAATTCCTTCCAGGTGATGATGCGCCCCGTGCCGTATTCCCGTGAGTCTCTTGTCTTTATAGACCGTGTCCGGTCGTAGTGACTCGACGCGTCATAGCTCCATCGTCGGGCGTCCCCGTCACCAGGGTGTGATGGTGGGTATGGGTCAGAAGGACTCTTACGTCGGGTATGTTTGATTTTCAGCAATGCCATTTTGCATGTCTTCAACGATTGTCACAGCGATGAGGCTCAGTCAAAGCGTGGTGTTTTGACTCTCAAGTACCCGATCGAGCACGGTATCGTCACTAACTGGGATGACATGGAGAAGATCTGGCATCACACCTTCTACAACGAACTCCGTGTCGCACCCGAGGAGCACCCCGTCCTCCTTACGGAGGCTCCCCTTAACCCCAAGGCGAACCGTGAAAAGATGACCCAGATCATGTTCGAGACGTTCAACGCGCCCGCGTTCTATGTCGCAATCCAGGCTGTCTTGTCACTGTACGCCTCCGGTCGTACGACTGGTATCGTGCTCGACTCCGGTGACGGTGTCACTCACACCGTACCCATCTACGAGGGTTTCTCGCTCCCGCACGCCATCTTGCGTATTGATCTTGCCGGTCGTGATCTGACGGACTTCCTCATCAAGAACTTGACGGAGCGTGGGTACCAGTTCCACACCACCGCCGAGCGTGAAATTGTCCGTGATATCAAGGAGAAGCTCTGCTATGTCGCTCTCGACTTCGAGCAGGAGCTCCAGACTGCGGCACACTCGTCTGCTCTCGAGAAGAGCTACGAGTTGCCCGATGGTCAGGTCATCACTATCGGTAATGAGCGGTGCGTATATTGCTATGCACGGCGTAACATTCTTGTTTATCATTGCATCATATCAACAGATTCCGTGCTCCGGAGGCGCTCTTCCAGCCTGCGTTCCTCGGTCTCGAAGCCGCTGGTATCCACGAGACGGCGTATGTCCTGCCTTATGCGGTTGTTACTCTGTGCTCACCTCCGGCGTTACAGATACAACTCGATCTACAAGTGTGACTTGGATATCCGTCGTGATCTCTATGGCAACATCGTTCTTTCTGGTGGTACTACGATGTTCCCTGGTATCGCTGACCGTATGCAGAAGGAGCTCACTGCACTTGCGCCCTCGAGCATGAAGGCGAGTATCTAGTCCTCTAGCAAGATTTGATCTGATCTGACCTTGGATCGATCACAGGTCAAGATTGTTGCGCCTCCCGAGCGGAAGTACTCCGTCTGGATCGGTGGATCCATCTTGGCTTCCCTGAGCACATTCCAGAACCTGTGGTGTTCAAAGCAGGAGTACGACGAGTCGGGTCCGGGTATCGTCCACCGCAGTACGTATTCCTGTATATTTGCTACTTCAATGTCCAGTGCTAATGTCTACGCTTCGCAGAGTGCTTCTAAGCGACGGGATACCGACAGAAGGATGAAACAATGTCAATGTAGATGCCCACCTTACGTTACCTTACGGCTTTCTCTCCTGTGTCTGCTTTCGCAATGCCTAGTTCCTTTTCCGTGCGTTTTTGTCAGTCAGGACCAGCTGTGAAAGTAATGTGCTACAATCATCATATATTAGTCTTGAAGATGGCTGCATTGTATTTTCGTCTTGTTTGACTGTCGTTGGACTAACATGTTCTCCGATTCCGGCCGGAATGAGCTCGAGTATGTGTTGGTGACTAAGTGGTGCTGTACACTGTGACCTGCTCGGTGGCGATTAGCAATGGTCCACTCGCGCCCGCTTTTGCGCGGTGCATAGCTCTGTTATTACGACGCTGCAGAACAGTCTGAGATAGGGTTACATAACGTTATTTAGTACTGCGTAGCCGATGCGCGTCACGATCACGTGTCGCTACAGTTCTGAGTTAATTAGCTAGATTCGCATCTCACCCCAGTTGACTCTGTTCAATTGCTTCAGGGAAAGGTTTCGTACTCGTTCTGTTGGTTCGCAATGGATGATTGTACCAGCGCGCAGCTCCTGCGGCTTGGCGCATTAGGATTTTCTCCTCCGTCTCTGCTGCGGCCTGCGCTTACTCCGGTGCCAAGTATAGGAGACTCTAAACGCTGTCCAGTTCCACTCCGGCGCTGTCTACACTATATCCACGACCGAGTCAATACCTTTGAATCTCATTAATGGCGGCCATTGGAAAAGAATATGTAAGTAAGCTGGACAGCAGATAGGCTCAAACCCACCGGCAGCTACTGAGAGCTAAATTCTCGTCGCTGGATGCGGGACGTTTGGCATGTCAGCGCCCCGTCACTTAAGCACCTTTGCATGTGGTCAGAGGAGTCATTCCGCACTGATCGCAGTCCGTAGCTGCTCTATGCACAGGTTCCCTTCGCAATGTCTTAGCCTCTACATTCCGTCATAGTCCTTATCCTTTATATACCAGGCCTAAAGCAGGCATTGCAGAGCACCCAACTCCCAATTCTCACTCACGAATAACCTACTGCAATGGACGACGACATAGCTGCCCTGGTGCGTATACCTTAGGTGACCTCGGATCCGTGTCCTTGACGCGCATATGCTTCAGGTTGTTGACAATGGTTCTGGCATGTGCAAGGCTGGCTGTAAGTTCCAAATTCTCATATTGGGGTCACCACTCACATGTGTACGACAGTTGCTGGTGCGCTTTTCTGGTGTGACGAACATCTTGATGTATTTTAAAGTATAATCGCAGGAGACGATGCCCCTCGAGCCGTCTTTCCGTAAGTTGGCCTCCTCATAACCCTGCAGAGTGCAAGCGAATTGAAGCGTGATAGCTCCATCGTCGGTCGTCCCCGCCACCAGGGTGTGATGGTGGGTATGGGCCAGAAGGACTCTTACGTTGGGTGCGTAATTCGTCAACACACCGCCCGTGCTCGACCTGACATGATTCCACAGCGACGAGGCTCAATCCAAGCGGGGTATCCTGACGCTCAAGTACCCCATCGAGCACGGCATTGTCACCAACTGGGACGACATGGAGAAGATCTGGCATCACACCTTCTACAACGAGCTCCGCGTTGCCCCTGAGGAGCATCCCGTCCTCCTCACCGAGGCGCCCCTCAACCCCAAAGCTAACCGTGAAAAGATGATGCAAATCATGTTCGAGACGTTCAACGTCCCTGCGTCCTATATCGCCATTCAGGCCGTGCTGTCCCTGTATGCATCTGGTCGCACGACGGGCATCGTCGTGGACTCGGGTGACGGTGTCACCCACACCGTGCCTGTCTACGAAGGCTACTCGCTTACTCACGCCATCAAGCGAATCGACCTCGCCGGCCGCGACTTGACTGACTACCTCATCAAGAAGCTCATGGACCGGGGCTACCAGCTCCATACCTCGGCCGAGCGTGAGATTGTCCGTGACATCAAGGAGAAGCTATGCTACGTCGCTCTTGATTTCGAGCAGGAGCTGCAGACCGCGGTGCAGTCGTCCGCCATCGAGAAGAACTATGAGCTGCCGGACGGTCAAGTCATAACGATTGGCAGCGAGCGGTGAGCGGCACACGTGCTTTTTATGAGAGAATTGATGTATACTGACGATCGATTCGCTACTAGATTCTGCGCTCCAGAGGCGCTCTTCCAGCCCTCTTTCCTTGGCTTAGAGTCTGCAGGTATCCATGAGACAACGTAAGTATTATTATCATGACGCAGTCTAACGGGTCACTGACCTGAGATACAGGTACAACTCGATTATTGGTTGCGACCTAGACATCCGCCGTGATCTTTACGGGAATATCGTTCTCTCTGGTGGAAATACCATGTTCCCTGGTATCACTGACCGGATGCAGAAGGAGCTCACGGCGCTAGCACCTAACGGCGTGAAGGCGAGTGGGAATCATTACGGTGAGGTTTGATCGGGTCCGAGGCTAACTTGCGAACGTGGACAGGTCAAGATCGTTGCCGCTCCCGAGCGAAAGTACTCTGTCTGGATTGGCGGCTCCATTCTCGCCTCCCTCAGCACCTTCCAAAATCTATGGTGCTCGAAGCAAGAGTACGACGAGTCGGGTCCCAGCATTGTCCACCGCAGTGGGTACCATGTGTCCCTCTAGTGTTCAGCCTTTGATCGTTCACTTTCACAGAATTCATCTAAGCCTGGAAATAACAGCGGAATACAACGTCATTTCAATGTATGTCCCAGATATGTGCTACTCACTGAGCGGGACCGTTTCGTTTCGAGTGCCCACGTTCGGTTAATTTCCTTGATTGTGTATATGTACACGATAGAGATCGTGGGGCAAATATCATCTTTTGTGGGTAGTAAACGCGCCATAGTCAGGCACGGTGTCCATCTACTCCAGCTCAGGTCCCGCCATGAAATAACCGCGCACCACGTCCTGTACTCTATTAAGATATACACAGGTAGAATACCGATGTCCCTCACATGCCCCCGCACACGCCCACCCATGCAACAGCCATCAGCATCTACCGAGCCTCCGGATTCCACGGGCCCGCATCGCTCAACGAACACCCGCCGGGACACTGACACTTGCCGCCGAACTCCTTCGGCAAGTTCTCCGCGGGGATCTGCGCGAGGAGCTTGTCCTTGTAGCTGCTCCCGATGATGTCGATCTTGGACACGGTGACCTCGTCGAGCCAGGGCTTGATGAACGTCCACACGGTGGAGAAGGCCCACGGGGCGTTGATGATGTAGAACTTGCCCATGCACTCCGGGTAGCGATCCTGGCCGATCGACGCCGCGGCCATCACGTAGTCCTTGACGCGGTAGAAGTTGGAGAGCGAGACGCCCTGCAGGTCGAGGATGGTGCAGGACGTCTCGACGGGGTGCCCGATCGCCTGCGAGCACGCGGGCAGACGGTCGCGCAGGAATTTCTCGTATTCGTAGACGAGGCGCTTGAGCTGCCGCTCTTGCGTCGTGATCGCGTAGAGCTTGTGGATGTCGAGCTTGCCGAGGCGCTCGACGTACACTGGCCGTCCGTCCTGGCGGAAGCTGTCAGACGAGTCATCGCGACATGGGTGCTGAAAATCAGGAACGTGCCTTGTCCATTTTGTGGTAATATTGGGGATAGTACTTGTCCACCTCCTCCTTTTCCTTGAAGTCGAAGTTCCTGCAGACGCCATGTCAGCACGGTGGGCGGGCGCAAGGGGCAGCGTTGGGAGAGATTCACGTCATCAATTCGTCTACCCCGAAGTCTTTCCTCCATTGTTCACATGCAAGTATCATCGTTTTTGCCTTCTCCACGTCAAATTTCCGGGCCCGCAGAAATCTGCGAACAGAACAGCATGTGCAGTCAGCACCCGCCACGACGCCCAATGCATGTACATATTGCTGGAGCAGAACAACACCCGCACCTGAGCAGAGTAGCATCGTCCATCCTCTCAGGCACAAAATGGCCCTCATCTTGCAGCTGCTTGCGGAACGTATCGAGCGCATGCTGCTGTGTCACCGACAAATTGCCCAGCCGCCCAGGGAGTGGCTTATAGTTGGGATCCGTGATGCCTTCTGGCATGGGACTGGCGCTGGCGGGCTCTGTCGTGCTCATCTCTGCGTTGCGTTGCGTGTCGTGTCGTGCTGGTGGGTGTGGGTGGTAGTAGGAGAGAGAAAGAGAGCGAGCGAGCGGGTACAGCGCAAGGGGAGAGGGAGGTGTCGGCGTTCAAGTGTGCTGTGGAGGTGGCTATATAAGGTAGGCGTGCTATAGATCGTCATGATCCTATCTGCACTGCAATCAACCTGACGCTCGCCAGCATTAAGGCACGCCCTCGCGTTGAGGTCGGTGTTCACAGCAGGCTCAGGCTACAGTAGGGGCATGTCTCTTTTTCTTCGTGATAAGCTACACAGGTACAACATCGGAAGAACACACAAGGCCCGGCTGCAAGTTGAGTCGCAGTCATCGGGGGGCCCTGTCGAGCGAGCAAGGCGGCGGACTACAGGAATTAACACAGCTGTGAGCTGCGTACGTCGGGTAAAATGATTGACAACGGTCGGATGCAATGTATGGGTGGGGTGGGGTGGAGATGGGGACAACATGGGGAATGGGGAGGGGGATGTGGTGAGATGCGCAGGTTGAATGCGATGTGAGTAGAATCGTAGCGTTAGATATACAGCAATATAAAACAAAATCGAGAAGAACCAAGACACAACAACGCAACGTTCCCGACCAGGGCCAATCAGACAATATCCCAGAGTTCCTCAAGAGCACAGCAGAACTGCACACAGAGCGTCAGCGACTTGACCACGAGACGTGCCAAAACGCTGCAACAGCTCACCTTGCCACAAGCGACCGACGCGCTGAGTGGGAAGTCGCTAATACTGATTTTTTGATCCACGACGGCATCGGCAAAGTCATCCCTGCCTCGCGCCATGGCTCCTACAAAGACGGCGATGGAGTGCGTCTCGGGGAGTGTGGGCAAGAACCTGGACAGCCGCACTGTAGGTGCATCGCCAGAAAGGGCTGTCAAAAGCCGCCGTCAATGCATGATAAATTTGTCGAAAAGGGGTACATACTCAATTTCATGGTGTTCACCGGTAGGTGATCGGTGACTGGGTTCTGTACAGGGGTCAGCAAGTGTATCTATGCTAACGAAGCAGACGGCTGCTCACCTTGATGACCTTGAGCAGCTTCTCGGAGCCGTTCACGCCCCGGATCTGCAACTTGTGCAGGAGCTGGACTGTATGATGCAGAAATCGAGGATCTGGTATCAGAAGTCGTCCATGAGAACAGATAGAGGCCGCTACACACCCATCAACCCGCTAAACCGCTTGAACGTCCGGGGAATTCTCACATGCGGATTCACCTCGATGAGAACGCCCTTGGCTGTGTGAATGTAGACTTGAAGGAGGCCGGCCTTGTTCAATGGCGAGTCCAACAGCGTCAACAGACACTACGACAACCGTCAACGGAAAAGCCCTGTGTAAATGCAAAGCACGAGAACCATACCTGATGGGTGATATCCGGCCTCGCATCCGCAATGTCTCTGCCCGTCTTGGCCAGAATCCCCTGATGATCGTCGCAGTTCAAAAGGGCATACTTGACATCACCCTCCCGTCCACCCTTGCTCCTTCCCGCGCTGCTGACCCGATAGGCTTCGAGACAAGCCTGCTCCAGGATAACAAACAGACGCCGCTGGGTCGAAGCGATGCCCTTCGGGACATGGGCCTGGACGGGGAGCATGAGCGGATTCGGGACCTGTATGAGGGGGTTGTTCGAGCTGCTGTTCATCATCTTGCGTGCTTTAGCTGGGAGAGGGCGAGTCGGTCTATCGGCAGCAGCGAGGCGCGACTCGTGGTGGTTTTTGGAAGGGTCGATCGGGGAGGAAGGAGAGGAGGAGCCGCTGTCTGACTCGGGATCGATTTGCATCTCCTCTCTTTCGGAGTCGGAGGCTGGGTCCTGCCTCCGGCGCTGCTTGGGTCGTTCGTCGGGCGGGGTGGACTTGGGGCGCAGCGGGGGGACGGTCAGGGCGGGGGATTTGATGATTTCGACAGCGTTGGCGCCGGAGTGTCGGCGGCGGCGGGAGGGGAGGGGCTGGTCGGGGCCGAGAGACATGGCGGCGGTCGTGACGGAGGAAAAGAAAGGGATCGAGAGGATAAATTAGACCGATGGTCTATGGGAGGGAGAACGATGTGTGTTGTGTTGTGTGCTCAGTTCATAAGGCGAGCAGAGCTAGCGAGAAGCGGCAGCGCCTGAGAACCGGAATGGTAAACGTGCTTGCGTGGGCTCAGTCCCCGCAAATTTCACACCGATCCGCCCTCTCCTCTCACCCCTCGGCAGCCAATGTCGATGGCGGCATGCTCTCTACCCTCGTACGTAAAATCATCACAGTGCCCAATGTAATTCCAAATGGATACCATCCTGCTATGTACATGTAATACACTCGTTGGTCGCATTCCGTATCCCTCCAAATCATCGTAACCCGAATGTCAGTGCACAGCTAGCTGGCTGTGTACAGACAAAGTATCGTCCTCCGCTTCAGGAGCAGTATCTAGCGATCGCTCGTCCATGAGCTCAGAAGCCGCATCCCAAGGCAAACCCCGTACCTTCTTTCCCCAAAATCGCCAAGCCCCGGCACGATGTACGCCTTCTCATTCAAGCCCTCATCAATCCAGCCCGTAATCTAGATCCAATACATCACACTCAGCACACGCTCGTCCAGGAATAGATCCCAGACACGTACAACACGCAGAGGGCGGGGTATTTCGTGCAGAAATTCCTCAGGCCCTCGGGCGACGAGATCTGTGCATCGTAACCGTCAGTTCGGCCTCCATTTACGATGCACCGCCAGAGATCGTACCAAATTGATGAAGATGATGCGCTCTTCGGGCACACCGTGCTCCATGATGACTTCCACCGCCTTCATCGCAGAGCCACCAGTAGCTGTAGTATACGCATGTGTAAATATTTCTGATGCAGTCTGTTCTGTACCTACCGAGCATCGGATCCAGCAGCAAGACATAACGTTGCGCAATGTCTTGCGGAAGCTACATTGCCCGTATTTCAGCACCCATCCATCACCGTGTTCGGATCACAGCAGCTGGAAACGCGCCTTGGAATAGAAGAGCTTAGGCTGCGCCGTCTCTTCGTCCTGCCGAGCAGAAGCGTCGCAGTGAGCGGCGAGGTCATGCAGAGCATTCGGAGTAGGGCAACGTCCATACCCTCTGAATCAGGATTTTGCCAATGCGAACGCTCCTGCACACTTCCCGTAGGCCCGCTTCCATGGCCTGGTGTCGCTCGATAGATCAGCGCCGCGTCCCTTCGGTCGACATATGTGTGTGGAGGCACGCACCTCCCCCGCCCGCAGGATGGACACCCCGCATATATGTCCTTCAAAGCCCACTCCTTCATAGGTCGCGCCCTAGTGCACATCGCACGAACGTGCATGGTCACACGAGCCCGGCACCGCGAGATCACGGCGCACCACTCACCGTAGGAGTCTCCACAGTCTTGGGCACGACAGGCAGGTGGTTGAGGCCCTCCTCCACCAGCAGGCGAATGATACGATCCGAGTAGAAGAGAAAGTCCCCACGGCTCGTGTTCTTGTCCCTGATGATGGTGTAGAGGGCCTCCAGTTGGGCGGTCTGTGGGAGCGTGAAGACGGAGGGTGGGAGCGAAGCGGGCGTCGATTGGGAGGTGGGGGCGTGCGGCACGACCATGGTGGAATCCTGTGCACGCTGGTCGGGTAGACGTGGATAGTAGTATCGTCGACGAGGGCGCAGATAGCTACGATGCTACTGCTATATTCACGTCACGCTGCGAATTCGCCGCAGGACGGGGAGAGAAGACCGGGAGCATATGCTAAGGACTGTAGTATAGGTGCGAAATTCTCCATCGCGATAAATACCTTCCACTCGATAGCGTCTCGACTGGCCTCCGCGCCATCGACAATGACTCAAATCACTATTACACATTATACTTTTACGTCAGGGAAGCATCTACTCAAGCGTGTCGACCTTTCCTAAGAGAAAGGCCCAAAGTCGGCAGACATTCAGATCTGAACCATACCTGCCCTATTTCACGAGGCTCGCGCGAAGGACCTTCGCGTAGCCGTTGCAGTCAGATTAGCACGATGGACTTGTAGGTAATACAATTTTTGGAATATGCTCTCTAATGCGAGTCGTCTAGACCGCCTCTCGTCTCCGCGGTGTCGCCCGGAGAATATCGTCCACACTGTTGATACACATCAGACGGAGGACACTCCGCTAAGCTCGGAATGGCACTCACCGAAGAATCATTTCCGCAGCCTCGCTTGCGCTGAGGACTACTTGCCGCTTCAGCTTGTAGCTTTCGGTAATGCCAAGCTTCCTCATGGATCCAATCGATCCCTCGTTCATGTCTAAAGGTTCCGTCAGCCTGTGTACCACGTCTTCACGCCTAGACGCAAGTCACTCACCAAGTCCAGCATCTGCCTGTCCCTCGTAATGCGCAGCTCGCAATTTCGACACCAGGTCAGACGAGTCGTACCCGGCGTTGTCGGCCAGGATGGTCGGTATCTGCCGCAGAGCCTTGCTGAACGCCTCCGCCGCGATGGCCTTCTTCCCGGTGATTTTCCGCGCCTCTTCCTCGACCGCACAGCTCATGAGCATCTCGGCGCACCCGCCGCCGAGGACCACCCGCGTCTCCTTTACGGTCTGCGACAGTACCGATAACGCGTCGTGTAGCGACCGCTCTGCCTCGTCGACCATCTGTGAAGTGGATCCGCGCAGCACGACCGTGCACGCTTCGCCCGCGGCAACACCAGAGAACTTGATCAGCTACATGACACATTGCATTAGCTTGACGCCAGTTTTAATTGATGGTGAATGCCCTGACCTTGTCCTCACCGATCATGATCTCCTCAATCAGGTCACACCGGCCGAGCTTGACCAGGTCTGGTCGGTCGAACGTACTCGCTATCTCTCCGCCAGTAACGAGCGACAATCGCTCCACGCCCTCAAAGTCAGCGTGTTCAATAGTCACGATGCCCTTGTCGGCAAGTAGTGATTCGGGGTAGTTGTAGATGAGTTGACGGTTGACGAAGCAGTTGATGCCGTGGGTGGCGATAGCTTCAACCTTGGCCTTCATTTTCTCCTGCGAAGATGAACCATGTAACTCATGAGTCGTGGTGCATGCATAACGGCATGGGTGACAATTTACCCTTTCTGCGCGCTCCAGCTCTGCAAGCTTCCCAGTGCTGTCCACCTTCACACGCGCTCCGAAGATCTTGATCTTGTCCGTGTCCATCGCTGCCGAAGAGCACGTTCAAACGGCAGCTCAGCATACAGCAGACCGCGTGCGAACTTACATGTATTCGCGATGAGAATCTTTGCATTCTCCAGACGTTTGGGGCAATTGATACCGATCGTTTTGTCCAGGATGAAGCCTTTCTTCGTGTCAGTGACGTTTGTGAAGACAAGAACTAGAAATAGGCACACCTTCATCAAGATACGAGTCTGTCAGTTTCTCTCCGACCTTCTTGATAATCTGAATATGGTCCAGATCCGTCGAGCCCTAGAGGGACATAGTTGCGGAGGATACAAGACAAAAGCAAGCCATTGGCAAATACCTTTAATCGGAGAACAGCATCAACAGCTAAATTTGCGAAGTAATCTTTATCCTGCGAGAGGACTTTTGATGAGAGTGTGGTTCGTGCAATATTGAAGAGGTCTTGTCTGAACTGCGCTGGGTCCGCGCTACAGAAATCTCCAATGAGCCTCAGCACCCAAAGGCTTATCCGGAGAAGAGATAGAGGTCCAAATCCGTCACGTCACGTCAAGACTCACCTATGGTCGACTGCAGCCTTCTCGAGTGCCTTCAGTGCCGCTATACTGGCAATCCTGTATCCCTCCACAATAGTTTGCGGGTGGATCTTCATGGCAATCAACTTCTCTGCCTCCCTCAACAGCTCAGCAGCGAGCACGCACACGCTCGTCGTGCCGTCGCCGACTTCGTCGTCCTGCACCTTCGAGATGTTCACTAGGATTTTGGCGGCGGCGTTGTCGAGCTGAATGGATTTCAGGATCGTCGCGCCGTCGTTGGTGACGTTGATGTCGCCCGTCGAACCGGACTGCAGGATCTTGTTCATGCCTTTGGGACCGAGAGTCGATTTGACGAGATCGCCGAGGGCGAGAGCACCGACGAATGAGGAGAGACGCGCATTTTCCGCTTTCTCTTCTGTTGCCTGGAGCGCTATGCCATTAGAACGCCTTGATATGTGAATGCTACAACGCGTACCTCTGCACCAAAGATGTTCATCGACATATTGACTGAGAGAGAGAGGACTATTTTGAGTGCAGCACTCTCGAATTTCGCGACGCGCGTTATTCACGATACTCCCACGGTAAGAGATAGGCTTCATTTATGACTCTAGATATGTATCTCGAAATACATTAGTGCACCTAAATTAGGTGTCTGGTCCAGCCTCATACGCGCTGAGACACGTCGAAAGGATCATCTCACTGCGCAGCCCCTTCATCCAGTCCGCTCTGTCTCTCCTTTCTTCCTCGTCTACTGCTTTCTTCACGCGTATCTGGTCTTGGCTTTAATCTCGTCTTCACCTGCTCGCCATGTCTGGCGGTGTCAGAGTCAGGAGACCAGCCTCTCCTCCGACTGGTCTTCCGCACGCTGCACCTCAGAGATTTCCCCATCCTCGTCATGACCATCTCGACGCCGACGCAAGAAGGGAAGCAGCCTCAAAAGGCTACCAACCAGGTCGCAAACTATATGCACCGGGTGGTTTCAATATCACACCTGCAGAATGGAAACTGCTAAGCATTGTCGTCATAATCGCCATGGGTGTGCGGTTATTCCGTCTATCGCAGCCCAATAGCGTTGTGTGAGTCCCTCCCTCCAAGTTTTGGCGACCTGCATTGACAAAGATCTCAAGTTTCGACGAAGTCCATTTCGGCAAATTCGCGTCTAAATACATCAAGTCTCAGTATTTCGTCGATGTACATCCACCACTTGCCAAACTACTCATTACACTGGCGGGGTTTTGTGTTTGGCTACGATGGCAATTTTGACTTCAAGGATATCGGAAAGTAAGTGTGCGCCCTCATCGCTTGAGCGGGACGATGTCAATCTCACTTATACAGGCTATATGAGCGCGTACCGTATGTCGCTATGCGTCTCGTACCGGCTTTCATGGGCGTTGCTACTGTCCCCATATCCTATATCACTCTACGCGGTCTCGACTGTCGCGCAACAACCGCTCTGCTCGCTTCCCTCTTCATCACGTTCGAAAACGGTCTCATCACCCAATCACGGCACATCCTCCTCGACTCTCCCCTGATCTTCTTTACGGCACTGACAATCCTCCTCTGGACTGGCTTTTGCAATGAGGATAAACATGAACCGTTCACCGAGACGTGGTGGTCCTGGCTTGTCCTTTCCGGCCTATCTCTTGGCGCCGTGGTCAGCTGCAAGTGGGTGGGCTTGTTCACCATCGCAACTGTAGGGTTCAGCACTATCCGACAGCTCTGGGTTCTCTTGGGCGACCTACGGATCACACCGAAAGTGTTCATGAGGCATTTCATGGCGCGAGCGATATGTCTCATTGGGATCCCCATACTTTTCTACATGTTCATGTTCTGGATACACTTCCTGATCTTGCAAAATCCAGGGGATGGCGACGGTTTCATGAGCTCTGAATTCCAGCACACGTTAAACGGGCGTGGTATGGCCGATACATTTGCGGGTGAGAACCATCTAAATGTTAGTGCAGAGCTTGTCGAACTTGTTCGTCCATAGATGTCGCACTGGGGTCTGAGGTCAGCATCCGACATGTGAATACGCAAGGGGGATACTTGCATTCGCACGCTCATAACTACCCTGGCGGAAGCAAGCGTAAGTTCTAGCAATGCGGGTGAATGCAGCTGTTATTCATTCACATTCCTGCAGAGCAGCAAATCACCCTATATCCCCACCGTGACGAGAACAACAACTGGCGCATTATCAATGCCACGCGTGAAGGCGACCCCGACCATGACTGGGAAAACCTACCGCTCACGTACGTTGAGCCTGGCATGCGGATCAAGCTCCGTCACATCGTCACCGATAAGCACCTTCACTCGCACGACCAAAGGCCGCCCGTTTCCGACGTCGAATACCAGAATGAAGTCTCTGGATACGGCATTCCAGGGTTTGCTGGCGATGCGAACGACGACTGGATGGTAGAAATCGAGAAGGGCGATAAGCGGGACAGGGAATCCAATAAACGCTTGAGGACGCTCCGCACTCAATTCAGGCTGAAGCACGTCTTGACCGGATGCTACCTGTACTCGCACAAGGTCAAGTTACCCGAGTGGGGCTTCGAGCAGCAGGAGGTGACGTGCAACAAGCAAGCAGTCAGGGCCAACTCGCTTTGGTACATCGAGACCGCAGTGCATCCCAAGCGTTTGTTATGTTCAGTGATTCGAGATGCTTGAGAGACTGATCAGCGCCCCTCCTCATTTACAGTATCTCCCGATGCACCAAAGGTCAACTACAAGCTTCCGGGGTTTTTATCCAAATTCCTGGAGTTACAGCAAGTCATGTGGACTACCAACGCTGGACTGACCGAACGTCATACGTTCGATTCGCGGCCTGACGCCTGGCCGCGTCTACGACGTGGCATCGTCAGTAGTTTCTCCGTTGAATTTGCTACTCTGTTGACCATGATTACGTCTTAGAACTTCTGGGTCCGGGACCATCGCCAGATCTACTTGTTAGGCAATCCTATGGTATGGTGGCTGAGTACAGCAGCTGTCTTCGCATATGTAGCTGTCCGAGGTTTCCTTGTCCTTCGCGCCAAGCGGGGCTACCGAGATTTCGAGAACAGTGAGTATCTTGGCCTATAGGCGGCTCGAGAGATGAATTCACCTTCGATTTACAGCCAAGGTCGTGAAATACGACACCATGTGTGGCTTCTTGTTTATTGGATGGGGCTTACACTACTTCCCCTTCTACCTCATGGGTCGGCAATTGTTCTTGCACCACTACTTCCCCGCCTTGTACTTTGCGATTCTCTTATCGTGTACTGCCTTCGACCTTGTTACATCGACCCTTAAGCCCAGAATCCGATTGCAGATCGCCGGGGTTCTGCTCATCATTGCTATCTGGAACTATGTATACTTGAGTCCCATTGTGTATGGGAGCCCATGGACGAAGACCAAGTGCGAGAATGCAAGGTGGCTGAAGACGTGGGACTTCGCCTGGTGAGTGGGCAGACGCACATGCTGAATTAGTTGTATCTCATCCATATTTTAGCGGTGAATACCTCGACAAGGTATGTTTGACGCTGTCCACTCGTGATATCTGTTCCTAACTCATCTTCGCAGTACTCGGATTACCATGTAACGGTGGCCGCTGCCACACCTCAAAAGTCGCCTAGCCCTGTGCTCCGCAACCCGCAACCTCCGCTGGAGGACCAAAAGCCAATTGAGAACGTCATTGACGTTCCACCACCACCACCCCCTGACGTGGCCGAGACAACAGCCATCGACGTCGGCCAAGCCGAGCCGGGGCGAAACATCTTCGCCGGGGTGCCTCACGAAGAGCTAAAGAGTAGCGATGTTGCAGATCGGCCTGACGAGCTCGTCGCGGAGAAGGAGATCAGTTATGTGGACGTGCCTCAACCTACGACTAGACCAGAGGCGTTCGAGGGAGTTGGACAACCAGAGCTAGAGATCCTTACCGAGTCGACCGTCCCAGAGGACCAGTCGTCAGATACAGGGAGGGACCCAGTTATCGTGATGGCGCCTCAGGAGGATGGGCCAGCCAACGCACCACAGGGTGCGATGCTCGAGGATGAGTTCGAGGCAGATCGCGCACGACAAGATCTATTCCCGGATGCGCAATTGGACTAGTGGTTGACTACTTGTATCTACTCTGTTATATATATTGTTATACCTGCATCGTTATTCGAACATGCTAGTTCAATATGAGAGTTGACCGTTAGCGGTTCATCGCCCACAGTACTTCGCTCCCTGGTTGTGGATCATTGTGGTACTCTGTGTCTGATGATTAACGAGTGCCGATTCTCATCGTGCTGACTTTGTGTGTTAAAAAGTTATCCAGACGAAGATAGAGAGTAGAGAGTAAGCGTGTGCACACCGGCAGCGGGCTGGACCGACAGACACACTGTGCAGTGTATCATAGTACAGTACATACTCAGTACTCGGAGGCCAATGGCCATAGCGCCCCGCTGATTGTAGTCACGTGCTCAGCGCTCAACGTTCAACGTTCAACGTTCGACGTTCGTCGTCGCGGTCATCGTCATCGTCCTTGTCTGAGAGACGCATGTTAGCGGATTCTGGGAAACAGCATAGACCTGAAACACGAATCGTCGTTAAAAGCCTGCATCAAGGCAGCAGGTTCACCTATGGCCACGCGGTAAGCCATCTTTTGCACTGAAGAACTTCTCTAATAACTGTCTCATCTAACGGCTTTCTGCCGCCGCCAGATCTGGAAAAGAGACACGACGTGTACCTATGGAGCTTTCCAAATCTGAGCTATCGACATCTTCGCGCTCACAGACTAGACCCGAGAAGAGAAAGTTGATGGAATCCTCCCCTGACCCACTTGACGTCTTTGAATTTGCATTATCGGAAGAGGAAATCAAAAGGCGGTCTCTGCAGTTGAACAAACGTCTAAAGGAGGATGCCACCTCATTTGATTTGGATCACCCTGTTGCAGAAGATATGGATGGTATGTGGATACCACTAGACAGTCTTCATATGTTTATCCTATCTGTTCTAGTGCCTATGAAAAAGGAGAACTTGGAGCTCTCACACAAAGCCCTTCGACTCAATTCACAAATGTACTTGACTGGTGATTATGATGTACTGAAGTCTGAGCCCAAGGAGGAAGCTAGGGCATCCATGGTGCAGCTGCTCAATGTTTGTCATAATCAGTCCTTCATTCAAACACTGTCACACTGAGCTTATAACCTGCAGCCAAAGGCAGACATTAAGAAGGAAATGCTGCTGGATGATGAAGATGTTCTTAGTTGACTAGACAATGGTGGCCTTGCACCATTTCCTATCTCCCTGGATGAGAATATTCGTGATGCTATGATCTCACGGAGGTTCTTGTCACAACGGTATGGTGGCAATGAACAGGACACCTTCCCACACCCAGCACCAGACAAGCTGGCCAAACATGGATACAACAATTTCATGTGTATAAACTTATTATACAACCCAAATGGGCCTCAACGGCCTGGTCATCCAGGTCTGTTCTATGAAACACAGCCTGCTAGTGGCCTATGGAGGGACAGAAATGGTGGTGGTCCTGCTACTCAGATTGTCTTTGTGCGGATACAGTCTAATCAGTGGCTTTACCTGGGTGAATATGAGTTGACTGTGGCACCTTCACTCTCAATGGAGTGATGGCTGGCCCAAGCTAGTATTGTAAGTCCATAAGCACTTTGTCAATGCATGGCCCCCCTGTGACATTTCTCACTTTGGTCATGTAGGTACGCAGGAAGTGGTCAGAAGAAATTCAATCAAAAGGCTGGGGAAGAACTGTTAGAGCTAGAGTCCACCTCAGGCTGCTGAATGGACAAGAGCCTACCAAGGCAGAATTTGCTGCTGCTCTGGATAGTTCAAGCACATTCAAACATGTCACCTCTGAACAGATAACGACAGACTATGATAATGGAAATGAGGTATGCCACTTCCTTCAGCTCCATTTTATTGCTGACATGGACATGTCAACTTCTTGGTATAGGTCATTGGAGTATGGACAATGAAGTGTATTCACTATGATGAAGACTTCCAATGTGATCTCTACACAGCATTCAAAAAGTTCCATTACAAGCCAGTGAAGTCATGTAAAAAGAAATAGTGGATCTAGTTACATTGACCATACTAATGTATTTGGTTGGTTCTCATGTGTCATTCATATTTGGAGAAGATTGACATAGGGGCAGTGTTGTGTAGTAATGCTAGAACACTGTCTGTCAGACAGAAATGTCTGCACCACATAAATCATGGCTGCAGGAATGAAGAGGGCTTCATATGATGTCTGACTGTGGATCCTCCTGAGAATGCTAGCTGTGACAGCATGAGCAAGAGCAGAAAAGAAGTTGATATGCACGCGATGCAACAATGCTAATCCTTGAATAGGCAAGGCGGCCCCCCCTTCACTTATTTCGCCTCGCTAAATGGATTTAGCTGTCGCTTCATGCCCCACTGAGATCATTCTCCAGAATATGATGCTCTATCACATCAGCATTGTGGCGCTCTATCGCTTGCAGAAGCTATTGGACGGAGGCTGCTCGAGTGGGCGTCGTGGCGGCGAGGTGGCGCAGACGCGTCGTATTAGCGCAGTGTGTCGCGAACACGTGACGCGTGCACCGGTCCCAGAATGGCAACTGTCGTTGAACCAGAATGGCAGGCTCAGAGGACGCTGCTGCCGTTCTTCCTTTCGCTTCTCCCAGCACTCTGTCCTTTAACAGGACACGGGGCTCCTCTAGCTTATATTATTCTTTATTATTGGGCACCCCATATTTAAGCAACCCGCGTTCACCCAGTATACCATTCACAACGACCACGGTTCAGTTCTGTCCTTCACGTTCTCTTCCCCTTGTAACGACTCGGGCTGACGATGCCCACCGCCAATTCTTCAAATGCGAGCGACATTCCATCGAACACTCTATCAGCTGAAGTAGAGGCAGGCTCTAGCTCCGTTCCATTTCCATCTACGAGCAGTGCTATGCCGGGTGAGAGAACTGTCAACTCTGCAAGTCCTATGAACTAACAGGCGTCGCGCAGATTCAGAATCATCCTCATCCAACCAGACGAGTTCTGATAAACTGTCGGCTCTCCCGGTTCAATCATCACCCACGCTTGGCCGACTCCGCTCGCCAAGCCGAGCGATACGACGCAGTCTAGATGCCTCAGGTTCTCTCCCGTCTGTTGACTCTCCCTCAGGCAGCCTGCAAGCGGTCCATCAGTTACCCCATGCGCGTGCAAGCGAATCGGACGGCTCAATTGGGTTGGATACACCCAAGCAGAGGGTCTCCCTCGACAGCGATCGCGCGTCACTGCCCACCGCGTTTCAAGGCATTCGACAAGGTGAGTTCGCAAGTTATCGATATTCAAAATGCGGTAATCAAATTTATCGTTTCAGCGATAACCGCGAGACGAGTACATCGTAGCCACTCTGTTACGCGTTCTCCGTCCCCTCTCTCTGGAGAGGGCTCTCTCCGTGGAGGTCATACTCCTGTCCATCCACCTACAGCCGATATTTCGTACAATCACACGCGCAACTTCTCGCCTCGTCCGGGAAGGGAAACACAGACGCCTACGTCACGATCTCCATCACAGTCGCGTGCAGCATCGCCTTTTCGCCGTCTCGGATTGGCCCTCCATCGAGCCCATGCTCGCGAAGAGCCTTTTGTACCGGTTGATCCGTTTCGCCTCGGTCTATTCGGACATGGCGGTCGCAGCGATGATGCCAGGGCTCCAACTTCCGATGATGATGACAGTGTCGGTTGCGATGATGCCTTTAATGGTTGTTTGCCCGTTCCAGTGCTCTGCTCTCGAAGGAAGAAACGAGATGAAAAGGATAACAGCAGCTTGAAACGATATGCCAATGACGCACAGATTTTCATAATGGACACGCTCCCTCGCCAGTTGTACCTCATTCTCCTCCTCGGGCTCCCTGCCCTTTACTGGTCGCGCGTCGCTCGTGTCTTTGAAGATGCCGAGGTCAGTAGGCCAGACGTCCAACGGATGATTGAGGCGTGTATGACGGATCCAGACGAGGGAATTACGGCAGATAGGATGTCCTTGCACGGTCGATCGATGCCTCATAAACACACCGTGCTCCTCCCGTTCCCAGAGGAGTGGAACCTCACCACGGTCTCGCCGGCGCTTGTGCGCTTCAAACATTCGTGGGAGCAGTTCGTGGACTCGCTGCTACGAGAGTGGAAGACGCTAAATCTGGTTTCTGCGCTCCTGTGCACGTGCGTATTATCTATATCTGCGCCGCCGAAGAAGAGGTTTGCTCCTCCTCCCCTTATACGCGTGAATGTAATAGTGACAATTTTGCTCATGCATTATTATTATGCTCTAGTGCGATCTTGACGATGTTCCAAGTGAATGACGCGGAGGACGACCCGCTGACGCGTTCAGCTGCGCTGTTTGGGCTTATTTTTGCCCTGATGAGTCTGTCGTACGGCTGTGTGTTTATTGTTCAATTTGGGACGATGCGGAGCATGGACAGGGCATCTCGGTGGGCAGAGGTACGTGGTTCCCAGTTTATCACGTTGCATTTCCGTTGACGGTTAGACTTCGACGCATCTTACATGATCGTATCACCCACAGGAAGCGCAGAAGTCAAAGACGGCTATCCTTTGGAACATCTGGGTCCTCCTCGCAGCACCTGCTATCTGGCTAGCTTGGTCCATGATCGCATTCTGCGTCGCAATCCTCTCTTATGTCTGGCGGACGGGGTCGGAAGCCGATTTGACCCCTCCGTCTCCTCTTAATCGACGCCAGGCCATTTGTGTACGCACGGCGATCACGGTCGTTTTCGCTCTGGGGCTGTTCAAATTTGGTATGATCATCCGGACCTTCCGTTCGTACCATGGTGCAAGGAGAGAACGATGGAGATCGCGTGAAGCCGCGACGGGAGGCCATAAAGTCCGTGAAGGAGAACGAGGGAGAGAGAGAAGGGATGGGATGGATGAGGTGCGCGAAGGAGACTCAAAAGCAGTCTCCCCGTCTATGGTGGGCTTGGGGCTCACAGGGCTCAGCGAGAATGGCATGACGAGTCCCGGTATGGCGAGCCTTGCGGGAGTTGTGCGGGAGGATGTTTATGTGGAGAAGGACGAATTCTTGAGCGCCGAGAAGGGGAGGGGGCGGCCTAGGATCTCGCCCAAATTGTGACGTCTGGAACCGAGACGGGATGTTAGGTTCCAGCATTGATATTGGTGAGCATAAACGCTGCTTTTTAGCATGCGTTTCCGTGACTGGTACAGTGCGCTGCAGCTATCCCCACAATTCTTTAATCTGTCTGTCTTGTCTTGTTATGACATAATGTCGCCCCTTGTAGCCAATCGCGAAACCCCTTGTATCCCTCAGGAAAGGCGCAATACCACGCTCTCTTGTTCACTGTACAACCATTCAGTAGAAGCAGTTCAGTCACATTGTACTCATTCATACGATACCCTGCACGGACTATCATTGTAATTCATGCATATTGTCCACGAGACTAATCTTCGCGCGGATCGAGATGATGTCCATTTTGATATTGTACATTTCCAGGAAGCACTGATTCGTGATCAACTACAAATGGACACACAAGTTACGACATGTAAGCATTGCAAAGACAAGGCCCATACAATAAATTATACAGGAACAATGTCTGTCTAGCAGACCTACGCTAGTAGCAGGGGATAAAGACCGCTGCACTTTTCTCAACACCGAAGAATAAATAAACATGGGAGGGCGACTCGACGATATACGCGGACACCTAATGACGAGTGAGCGGGGTATGTGAGCGATGCAAGGTATAGCACTCACGCAAAGAATATAGTAAGACAATAAATATCATGTGTAACAAAAGAGTGGCCAGAGCAGGATTTACAGCTCTACATGGGAAGGTATCAAATGTCAATGTCAGGACCAGAATCATAGAGTCAGGTTATGGGTCGTGACAGGTCGTAATAGCGCGTTTGCGGGTCGAGATGGGATCGCAGTCGTTTATACTTTCTCGCGGAGACAGAATCGAGGCACGACGCCCTTCTGTCCATCACTGGATCCGCGCTGGACGAGGCACCATTCGTCCTCGTACTCCTCCAGCATGTTCAGCGTCTCATCAACTTTGATCAAGAGCTCGTCGGTCAATGTGGGTTTGAAGGTGCTCTCCACGACCATCATCCTCGGCAAGGGCTTGCTCGCGGTGGCCAGCCCAGACTTCATCTTCCAAGCTGTCAAAGGTGCCTTGTGGTATAGCGGTGAATCGACGCCGAACGAGGACGACCTTGGGCTAGGAACGACGACGTGGCCGGACTTTGGCTGAAGGGGTATCTCTAGCGCGGGCGGGGGGACGCGGTGGGAAGGCGGGCTGGCAGTGCCATTGGCGAAAGCATAAGAGGGCGGAGGAGATCTGATGAGGTTGTCCGCCTTCTCCTGTGGGAGATTGGGGACATCGGTGGGGATTGTGCGCGTCCACGGCCTGCTTGTCGATGATCGCTTGACACTTGCGAGGGGCGTTGTGGGAAGGGAGAGCTTCATGCTCGGTTTCTCCAGCTCCTTGCCGTTGATGTCAAAGTCGATAGGAATGGCTTTCTCGCCGCCGTTCTGCTGCATCAACGAAACATTGAATTTTGTCGAGGCGGCGCGGACTTTTTGGCGGCGTCGTTGACCGATCCACCATGCCGCACCAGCTGGGGAAGGAGTGTCAGCCTGCCAATCATCAAGAAGCACACTGAGGCTGTCAATCACATACCTAAGATAGCCAGGCCGACAATCACAATTACAGCAGCGATCGCCTTCTCAGCCGTTGTGGGTCCGCTGTGGTGGTGGGCTACCGCAGAGACACTGTGTGTGGCCTCTGTTCCCTCAGAAAGGAGCGTCGCGGTCGATGATACCGACGAGATTGGTATGTCTCGCTTATGGAGACGACGAACATTGTGAACCTGCATGCTATTAGAATAATCGAGTATGGCCATAAAAGACGAACAGATTCTAAAGAAGGACAGAAGGACAAGAAAAAGAGAGAGAGAGAAGGCGAAAAGAGCACTACAGCATGTTGCCGATGCCCTCTGTATATGATAGCTGACTACACACACAGCCTTGATGATCTCTGCTCTGCGACATCATACATGACAGATGGCCGCAGTTGGTAAGTCCCAATTTGGTAATCCTCCGCCATCCTGAAACGGTTCGCCACTGGTCTGGTCTAGGTCGACACTGCCAAAGATGCGGTACCTTGCAACGTGACGATGAGGGTGCCGTTGCATTCATTTATGAGACGGAAGTCATTGCAGTATATGTACCATGAGAAGATACCAATATCGGTGTCAATGACTCAGATCTATGGTAGCTATAGCTTCACGGGACGACATACACGGAAATTCGAATTCAGATGAGAATATAAAATTTGTTTTCATTGATATTGATATTTTCTATCAACGTACATGTCTGCCCTTGTGTAGTCTAGGCCAGGTCCGCAAAGCCAACACGCGAATTCTGCACATCAAAAACGGTGTACACATTTTGTAGGAATGCATCTCCAACTATCCAGAAATTTTGACTGCTCGAGCCCACAACCCCTGCGAGACAATCAGACGACCCTTGGCTGATGGGTCCGAGGTTGAACTGCTCTTGAGAAACGTTAAACGCTTTCCCGCCGAATGTGAGACTGGCGGTGGAAGTAGTATTGCATGGAATGGTGTGGAAGCCTGCTCCCGTAGAGGCAGGAGCATCCTTCGCACCAGGGATATTGGCGTAGAACTTGTCGACGTTGACAGAATCACCAATGATGAGGGTGGTGCCTGTATCAATGATGGCAGATAGGTTGCCAAGTGTCTTGTTGCCGTCGACAGACACGCCATCCATGCTTACTTGCCAATACGCCTAGACCCGTGCCATTTGAATGATGAGTATCCATCCAGACGCTGGGATTACAGAGGACACTGCACTGACCTGTTCGGTGACAGGCACATAAGTAAAGTCGCCTTTGTATAGATCGTCGTTTACTCCGCCTATCGATAGCTCTGAGCCGTTCTGCTGGCTGAGCTTGAAGGCGAAGACGGCATCCTTGACCTGGTTTTCTCTGACGAGGGTTTGAAATACTGGATCGGCATTGTACTTGGAGATGGACTTGAACGCCATGCCCATCAAGCCGTCCGGGTAGAAATTCCAAGGCGCGAAGCCCTCAGAGTAATGTGCAGCGGCACCAACGGTACCGTTGATCGCCTAGAAGAAATCCATCAGCATATTGACGCGTATATAGAATAGATCCAAGTCACTGACAGTGAGACCAGCGATGTGAATGTCATCTGAGTATGCCGAACCATCAGCGGTGGAGCCATCGCCATAGCCCAGGTTGAACGGCCTGTACAAGTCTCGAGAAGTGGAGCTTGCATCGGGATGGTAGTAATGGTGACCCTCGCAGTATTCGTTGCAAAGGGGACCAGGGACGAATAGATCGCTGCTGCCGGTGTCGAAGTCGACACTGAAGTTCTGTGGCGGCGTACCAACAGAAATCGCCCCTTGCCACATTTGCCCGTGCATGTCGTCATATAGGGTCACAGCGTCAAGTCTTTTGTTCAAATTCGAGCCTTGCGCCAGTGGGTGCGGCTTTCCGGTGTTCTGCTCGTAAGCAGTGAAACCACTTTGTAGTTTACTATAATCGATGTAAGTAATTCTGTAAATGAGACGAGGAGAGGAATGACGCACGCAGTGGCATATGTGAAATGCTTTTGTAGTGCAGTGGTATTGACAGTACCATCTGGGCGGGCAAAGTCGCTCCGCCTGTTAAGCGAGATTTTCATGCCGCGAGGTACCTCCACCGGGAAGGCAGCAGCAGAAAGAATGTAGAGGGAAGAAAAAACGAAAGGAACAGACAAATGCATGGCGGAAAAAAATTGCAAGATAGAAGAGAAGAAAATTGGTTGGTGAAACAGTAGCAGGAGCTACCCAGCTCTTATAGACATTCTGCGCGACGGATATCCGTACCCGACATAACTACATATCCGCTCTCCCGATTTGCCGCATCCATGTAGGACAAGGATACTTGGTTGCGGATGGAAGCGCCCATCCCGTTTCAATATTGACCAGTGTGCAATGCCGAGTGTCGGTCAAAATTAGAATCTTATCCGTGTCCATTGTCCACACCGAATCTAACGATTTTGATCGAGACTGATAGAATCCATATGCCTGGAACAGAGGACGAGATCGCTAACTACGACAGTGGACGCATACGATAACTGACTGGCAGAAGCAGGACTTACATGGGACTAATAAATTTGGCTTGGCGGAGGGATCTGGCACACGCGGGATCCAATATGTTGTACAACTAAACAAGCGGATATGTAGAGATTATGACTTAGCCCTTCTTTGCCTTCGCCTTCGACTTGCCCTTCGTGCCTGCTGCATCGGCTGCTGTGGATTTCCCCTTCGATTTCTTTGGCGCTTTAATCAAGCGATCGTGCTCAATATCGTTGTCGGAAGATTCTTCTGCGTCCTCCACTGCATCGTCTACTTCATCGATCTGAAAGGGATGAGTGGCTAGCACCACAGAAGAGCTTGGTGCATGACTCACATCCAAAGCTTCCTCGAGATCTGGTAGCGGACCTGCAGCGCCGAGTTTCTTCGGCGCCTTGCCCAAGTCCTGTGCCTTATGGAATGGGATCGGGTGATCCCTTGAGTTGTATCTGGATAACAGAAATACTTCAATACCAATTCAACAGACAGATAACAGTCCATAATCACTTCCTGGTGAAAGACGTCTTGGTAGCGGTGGACAACTTCTTGAGGACAATGTCATCCTTATTTTGGTCCAGTCCTAGTTCGACGACCGTATCCCAGTCCTCTCTAGTAAGGAAATAGTCGTCCATTCGTTCAATGACATCGTCGACAGCAGACTGTCAAAGAAGATTTGACACCCGTTGTACACTCTCGAATTTCAACGACTTACCGCCCCATCATCCATAAGCGGCTTGACGATATGCGGGAAGAGTGCAGGAACATATGATTGTCGAATTTCAACTTTGTCGCCGGACACCTTGAGCCGCATGCGAGCTTGGATTTCTGTGAGCTGCCGAGTCAACTTGTTCTGTTTCGAGTTCTGGCCGAGCCATCTGTAACAGTAGGTTACGCTATAGGCAGCTAACTGACGTGCGAGTACGTACTGAGGGAACGACATGGCATTGGGCCCTCCGTATGACGCGCCCATGCCATATAAGAATGATGCTGGGCGAACAGTAGAACATACGGCATGTAGAGGCATCAACGACCAATGCTGTTCAGGTCTACGAGGAGGGCCGTCATTAAAAGCCTCCCGGAGATATTACAAGACCTATCCGACTAACCCATGGATGAGCGCATCAACAAGATCGCCATCGGAGATGGATGAAGCAGCTCTGTCCATAAGCTCGAGCTGCTTCAGAATTTTTTCAGGCCCCTCCAGGCTCCTGACCTTTGCTGGCTGCGTCTTCATATAATTCTCCTGCTCTATTATGAGAAACTGCTACCAAAAGGAAGAGAGCCAACCTTCGCACCTGGATAAATAAGGGAACGAAGGAATGATCATGGAAATATAACTCCATCTTATCGTTCAGTGTTTCACGCGCTGTAGGTGAAAACAAATATGGTCCTAGCATCTTTTGAATTATATTGAAGGGCGTCATGATCGAATATTTTTCATTAGCTTTCGCACTGATAAAGATGGGTTGGTTAGAAGACAACGAAAGAGCGACCCTAGACCACGGCACAATGAAGCTGGAGCACTTACAGAGCTTTGCCCTCATCAAAGTCCATGTTGCTACTTGATAGTTTCCACGTAGAGAGCATGTTGAGAACTTGCCGAATATCCGATTGGGCACCTTCGACGAGCTGGTCAATAACATTGGCCGGAATGCTCATCTTTTCCCTTCACAAGTTAAACGGCATGAATCTCAAAGCAGCCAAAAGCCATGAGGAAAGACGCACTTGAAGGCAATAGACAGGATTCTGGAACGGATTGTATTCGCCTCTGGCCTGCGATGCACATTAAGTACATTATACAGGGGATTGATGTTGCCAGAACGCACCTCCTGTAAGTCAAGTTGAATGCCGCGCTCGTCAACGGCTTGAGTTTGGGAGCACCGCGGTCATTAGCAATACAGATGATCGGAATCTGGTCAAATGATATTACTTAGTGTTCACCGATCCGTTGCCAGGAATGGTTCACCTTAGTCTTCCGGATGAGCGCTGACAGAGCGCCAACACCACCCCTGTCGCCAGCAGACATCCCATCGACCTCATCCATGATCAAACACGTCTTATCTGTGATGGTAACACCCGCTGCATTCGTCATCTGGGTGCGTCAAATATGAGAAGATGGACTAGGTCGGATAAGGAGTAAATTAGCCCACATGACCTCCCGTCATCCAGCCATCTAGAGACGTGTTTGCGATATTGGTACTGTTCTGTAAATATTCCAGAGCGATCGTCAAAAGCGTCCTGTACATGAAACATGTTGAACGAACATACCTCGACGAGCTTCTTACTCCGCGCGTCACTCGCATTTAGCTCAATGGGAGTGAATCCTTCAAGCTTCGCACATAAATGAGCGCTTGTTGTCTTACCAATACCCGGTGGACCTGTGATCATCACGGCACGGAAGACGTTCATACCATCCTTGCCAGGTTTCTTGAAGCCGGACTTCAGATTTGACGGCCTGATTCAATGGGATCATGTCAGAAAGGTCAGCAAAGAGTAGTGCAGACCATCGACAAACCATTCGTGTAGCCATCGTTGCAACTTCTCGACCTGACCCTTGTTGCCGCAGATCTCCTTGAGAGTCTGGGGGGCGTACCTATCTGTCCATAGCTGATTCGCAGCGGCTGTGGATGTACTGGGGAACCATTAAACGCGCTCGACTCAAAAGTACACTATACCTACTTTGCACCCTTTGCATCTTTCATCGCCTTCTCTTCCCTCTTCTCCAACTCAGCCGCGGCTGCACGGATACTTTCCTTCTCCTTCTCCTGTTTCTTTTTCGTCTTGTTATCCAGCTTGCTGAGATCTGGCACTCGCGTAGCGATAAGGTTTAGGAATCCATCTTCGTCAAGTGTGTTCAGATTATTCTTCTTGATAGCTGCTAGCTTGCTTGGGCCGGCATCATCGCCCAATATAACATACGAAGTCTTTGAAGAAGGTTGTCCTGTAACACGGCTAGAGATTTGCCAATCAGGGTTTGTGGCAAGAAATAATACGCCACAAGGTCGCACCCGCCATGACGCTTTGCTAGTTCAATTGCTTCATTGCGGGACAAGCTGCTCAGTTCACCTGTGAACACAAACGTGAGACCTGCTAGACAGTCAGGTGCAGCTGGATCCGGAATCGGTTTCGAGCCCGGGGCAACAGGACCTGCCGCCTTAGCAGCTCTCGCTGCCGCCCAGCTGAACATCAATTAATTCAATGCAGCAAAGAAGCAAGACGTTAAACTGGCTGCGTACTTGAACTTTGGTTTCGGCGGGTCCTCCTCTTTCGGTTCTTCCACTGCATGAGCCCTACTGTTCATCTTCGCATTTGGGGTGACGTGTGCCTTTGTAGGAGCTTTCTTCGGCGGCGGCTTGCGTTTTGCCTTGCTCTTATTGATCAATTCCTCGTCCTCGTCTACTTCATAGTCAGCATCCTCTTCTGCTTCTGAGCTGGACGCAATGAAGTCATCATCTTTCTTCTTTCTACTGGCAGTGCTAGTTCTTCGGGGAGTCACATCTTTAGGCTTAGGCTTGGTTTTGGAAGGCACTGCTGGAACACGGCTGCTAGCGTTAGATGAGGAGGCTACGACAGCAGGCTTCTTCCTCGGCGGAGACGATTTCTTGACTTCCTCATCTTCCTCGTCACTTGAGAGCAGAACCGCCTTTTTGCGTTTCAACGTGCGACGTGGGATCTCATCCTCATCCTCATCTTCCTCCATAACTCGTTGACTTTTGGACTTCTGAGAAATCCGGAGTTAGGAAATGCAGATTCGACAGACTTGTACTCACGGTTTCAGCTGTTACGGGCTTGGACCTGTCAATAAGAGATGAGTGGAAACATAGAGGATCTTAGAACTAGAGATCTGCGTACGGTCTGGCTGTCTTTTTGATTGCTCTAAGACTACAGTTTTAGATGCAAAAGAGCTGGAGAATCCATCTCACGTACCGATTATCTTCTTCGTCACCTGCCATGAGGTCGTTCAAAGGCATTCAACCCATTATGAGAGGAGCACGTACTGATTTCTATGACCTGTGCTCTCATCGCCCCGGCAGGCCGTGTCTTAACATTACACATGGTCAATCACTCAGAAATAAGAAGATCTTCTCGTTCATACTTACACTATGTTTTGGGGTAGAAGAAGATCCTGCCGATGTTGTCTGACTGCCCCCACCAAAGAAACCTCTGATATCCTTTCCGGGCGGTTTAATAGGTAGCTTCGTTCTCTTTCCGGCCATTTCTGAGCAGCTAGATTGGTGGGGTGGTTTTGTACAGGCTCAAGTCCAAGTGATAAGCAGTATGTGTGCCGCCAAGTTCTATCACTTGTTGACTGGAACAGTATGTGTTTCTAGGACCGATTGCAATAGTTGCGAGCGTGGTCTGAGACTTGGGGTAGCGTAGCCCTGTGACACGTGGTTCAAGAAGGTTATCAGAGTTGCTTCACCGACCTAGCTGGGAAACCTGAAGCGATGAGTGGGACTGCTTGACTGGCCGCGGCCACAATGTAAGGATGTTGACGCGACACGCCCAGTCACAGTCGTGATTTCCGACGCGTTCTGCGTGACAGCGCGTTACTGAGTTGCTCTCAAGTCGTCTGGGCGCTTGCAGCTTTACCCCTAGTCCTCTACACTCACAAGTGTTTTTTTTGCTTCCAGTCGCTGAAATAAAAGTTATCTGGGATGTCAGGCAGACTCCCCAGTTCTAGGTGCGCCGGTCGACCATCTTGCGCAGTGTCCGACAGATGCGAACATCATCTCGCAGGTTCGCAACCATTTACGACTCATTGCCTGCCGACGCACAACGCGCATTGGTCGAGAAACATCTCATACCTCTGCTCAATTTTGTCGACAAAGGTCGCTCAAAGAAGGCACTCACCCAAGCGGCCAGTCTCAGGAAGCGACACTCCGGGATTCCCGTCCTCGATCTCAAGGCAAAACGGGTTGAGGTCAATGCGCTGCTCGATGAGCTTCATAGAGATGCAAAGCGCTCATTCGTCAAGGACCGGTCACACAAGAAGGAGCTCTTGAACGAGACTGTGGACAGCTTGACTGACTGGCTAAATGATATCTGGAGCGTTGTCTACGAATACAACGTCGACTTTGTCCACGCCCACAAGTGTCTTTTGTTCGTCGCGGGTACGCTAGATCATCTTGGCGGTGGGAGATCGAGGTGTGTGGGTTATTTCTCGTGCAGCATCCCAGCTGACAGCCTTGACCTCTCACAGCTGCCGATGCGCATTCACTAGTTTGCCGATCAACGTGACGCTGAAGAGAAAGTCAGGAAGACGCATCAAATCTTTCGATATCATTGGCGCGCATAACCTAGAAGAGATCCTGCACTTTATCTGGCGGGACCTCTTCCTGAGCATGCTCGCCACTGGAAACCAACATCAGATTGCCAAGATTCCTGATATGCTGGATGACATCGAGGACCTGCTCGGCTGGATGGCGCTAGAGCGGGTTCTCTACGGTGGGAGAAAGTGTGAGTGAGTCCCTTCGTCCAGTCGCTATTCCGGCTGACCCACCGCAGGTCCACATGACTTTGATCTCGAGTCGGACGAAGAAGACGACAGCGAGTATGACACGGAGGTCGAGGATGACGACGACGACTCGGATTTTCTAGACGACGATATGCTGGCCGGACCGCAGTACTCCAGGCATTGGTCGTACCGCGTGAGCAGCCAGATGGGGCAACTGCGACAGCAGGTGCACGCTGCCATGATGGCTGTATTCAAGAAGGCGCCGTCGCAACAGCTGTATTCAGCTCTTTGCGCAGTTTCGCCCGACCCTGATCTGACGGAAACGGCGCTATTGAAGCACCTCGACTCGATCGCGGTCGGCTCGTCCGACACGTTCGCCGCGGCGCTCGACATCTATTCGTTCGAGGGGAATGCAGAAGCGATCATGTCGCTCCTGCGCACACACAAGCACCTTCTCCGCCCACGCGACGCACCGTCACTGCAGAGCGCAGTGACAGTCATCGCGACACACTCGCCCTATCACGCGCATGCGCTGGGTATCGTTGAGAAAGAGCTTCTGGACACCGCTCGGGTCCTCCGCACGGCCTTGCTGGTTTCGTTCTCGCAGCTCGAGCTAGCCGTGAACAAGGACGAGCTCCAGCAGATCCTGAAGCTTCGCCAGGGTGCTCCCGGCAGACAAGACCGCATCGAAGCGTGGGTCGACGCTGTTTCGACTCCCGGGATGAATGCGCCCAACCCGATGGCATTTGCTGCGATCATGATGGGTCTACCGCTCATGCCTGGCATGGACCCGTCGGAAGAGGCGGATCCATTGGGGTATCTCGACTTGGATCCCAACGACCCTGATTTGGAGGATCTAAGAGACGAATTCCGGCCAAGGCTAAAGCAGCGATTAGAAGGCTGGAGCGAAGTTGCGCTTCTTCTCAAGGCAGGCCCCGTCATTTTACAAAAAGTGTATAGGGAGGTGGTAGAGCTAATGCCGTTCCTGCGAGCGAATGATGTTGTCGAAGAGATGGTGGGCAGGTAAGACCACGATGCTCCAGCCTTGACACAGTGTTATTGATCTTGGGTATGTCGTGAAAATCGCAGACTCGCCGACAAACCTAGCAAACACTACGTCTGTGATGGCTTGGACGCTCTCATGCAATTCGTCAAGCAACAAAGAAAGAGAGCGAGCAATGCGCGGTCACTACAGCGGCGGAGAGATGCGCTTAGGCCTACAGGTTCAGCAGCAACAGCAGGTGCGACAGTGGGGACGTCAACGGCAGCTGTTGGATCTTCCAGTAGTAGCTCAGCCACAGGGTCGTTCCCGCCTACCCACCCTACACCATCAGGATTACCTGCAGCGGCATATCACCTTCACATCCCGTTTTCTGGTCCCTCTAGGCTAGGTACGGGTGGTATGGAAGACGTAGATTGATGGTTCTCGCAGTACGCTCCGCACCCTTAACGTTATTTTGACCCCCGTACCCTAGCTATCGGCTGTCTTACCATACTTTTGCCTCTCACCTCCGGCTCCGGCCTCGACCCATCTTTTTCATTCAGTAAGTATAATGATCCAAGTAATTAATACCAACGCCCATTCCGTCTACAAGCTTGCTCGCACGAGTTCCAGCCCCGACGTCGGACGAACATTGAAGTCATCTAGCTCGCCCTTGTCGTCTGCCCTTGATAAGGTCTAGTTGGAACTGCTCGTCGTATCCCACGCACTTCATAGACCAAACCCCCATGACCTGGATACAATATGTGAGTACAGTTGGACTTCATGGGAGCAGCAACAGAAAGGTAACCTCATCGCCATGATCATATGCTGTGAGTATGTCCTGTGGTGTGATGTGCTTGTAATCGTCCGCACTTTCCGCGCCGGCATGAATCTCTTCCTTTGTGGCGTCTCGGCCTAGCTGACGCCTGAGACCGATACTCACGCGTATCCGCTTTCCCCAGACTTTTGCGTGGATTTCTTGTGACCAGTTCTTCCTAACCTGGGTACGAATCGAGATCAGGGCGAAGAATTCAGCGTAGACATACGGGAGCCTACATCCGCGGTCTGAGCCTGCCATTGCTCTGCCATCAATGAGGGAGCAGCGGTTTGCTCGTACAAACCACAATACAGCCACTCGTTCGTGCGCAGACGAACGAACAAGACCATTGTGTGCGGACGCTCCCGGGACCATGGATCCTGCGCAGGTGACATCGAAAACATAAGACCCGGATACCCTGGCTTCTGTGGAGCGTACGGCGCGTACGACAAGTTGATGCACATGAGGTTATCATAACCATGCTGCGCCAACTTTTCCTCAGAGGGACGCGGGAATGTATCTCTAAGAGGACCCCCGAACCGTTTACCAATGAATTTGCGGGTGACAGTGACATTTCGGATGGCCTCGTCAGTGGAGATGGGATAGGGCTCGAGGCCGGCGACTTCGAGACGAGTGAGAGCCTCTTCGTCACTAAGGATCCTGTCCTCCTGTTTGATCTCAGCTTTTGGCTGTAAGATATGAACACATTACAGATCTTCCTGGTATAAAGGCAGAGAGCCACAAACATTCGATAACGCTAGCATGGCGGCTTGTGCTTCTTCTGCCGTTCTCGGCTCGTGTTTCTTCACGGTCATGTCACTCACTGGGGAGTCTTCGATTTCCACGACGTCTGAAACAACCTCATCTTGCAGAGGGTCCCGATTAGGTTCAGTCATCCGTTGCCTCTTGGTATCAGGGTAATCAGGCACATGTTTGGTTTCATCCGGGTTGTTCAGAAATCGAACGGGCATGCTGAGCAGTGTGGCCTGCACAGAGGGAGACAGACTGCGCTTCAGTGGTTTCCCATCCGAGGCAGACATCTCAGGATCATGAGCTTCATCTTGAAGTCCTTTAGGGGACATGGCAAGATAGAGACGTAGGTCGCTCTACTTGAGAGTGTCAGTGACTGACTTGTAACCGATGCAGCCAAACGACAGTGAACATTGATCGCACCGAATTTCAGTTTTAGTTTTGGCGGCGCTGCCAACAGGACAACTGTTCGGTATTTACACAAGGAAAATAGTAGGGAAGCAGATTCCAATGCCAAAGTTGTGTAGCGCTGTGGTCACTAGGTTACACTACGCGATCGTTCGATCGAAGGCGGACGACGCCACTCCTCGTGTTAAGCGATGCTTCATGTATTCAAGATTGCAACAAGCTGAGCCTGTGTCTTGTCTACGCCGTGCTCTCAATACATGTACCATCATCGTGTCTAACTTTGCTCGAGCTCAAGACTGCAGAAGCAACTATACTTCAACTACTGCAGTTGCCATTCTGGGACGAGCAGGACCATCTGCATCGCCACTATCTGCGTCAGCCTTAACTTTATACGCGCAGCCGGCGTTGGAGACAAAAACGAGACGTGAATTCATCTAATCATACATACATCAACCTACACGCACATCGAAATACAGAATTCGCGTCATCGACAATGATAAAAGTACAGAATGCTCCTCAACACCCGGCGGGATTCCAACAGCTTGACATATGGTACAGATACAGCGCGTTCATCTCACCGGACCTGATGAGTAGCCGGCTTGCCCGTCGGAATAGGAGCGTGAGGAACGGGCGCATGAGGCACCCTGATCTTCAAGCCTATCGTTACCCATATCGTCAGACTATAGTAGCGAGGGCATGCATTAATGCATTACGTACCGAGTTCTTCCGCGATCAAGTCGGCACCCTTCTCACCAACAAGGAGGGCAGAAGAGTACGTGTTGGTGCCCAAGTTGTCCTACAATGAAGCCATCGTAAGTCATCATCATTTCACCGACATTTCAACAGTAGTTGACTAACTGGGCAGATACTGAGATCCACACATTTGAGGTTCTCGGTGCCGTAGACGCTCAATCGCTTGTCGACAACACCACCCTGTTCACGAGGCTTCATGGCACAGGTGCCTGTGATACTACGTCAGAAAGTGATCCAGCAATCACGTTCGCGCGGCGTACCAAGCGAGTGCCAGGTCGTCTCGACATGGTCCGCAATCCAGTTGTCAATCGCCTCATCGTCTTCCTTCGTGTACGTGATGTCCTCATGCACCTTCTTCGGGTCGTAAGAATCGCCGGGCTTGTGCCAGGTACCCATGTGGATTCCAACGGTGAGACTGTTCGGGAGAATCTCCTTGGCAGTCTTGAGGTCGATATCCTTGCATGCGGCGGGCGAGTTCGGGTGGAAATGCGGGTGATGCGAGGTCAACTCGCCACGGAAAGCTGGAACGCAAATGAGGAAATCGGAAGCCAGATGAAAGGGTATGCACCAACCGTCCATGCGGCGCGCGACCTCGCGGGTCTTCTTGTAGCTCCACCGAATTGGAGCGAAGTCCGCCTTGTTGTTCATGAAGCCACTGTCGAAGAACGGTTCGTCATAGGGATTCGTCGTTTTCACGTGGATCTAGAGCATAGATAATCGTAAGACCGGGAATAAAGCGGAACAGCGTTTCAGAGACCTTGCCACGACTCGCAGGATACTCAAGGTACTGGAACCTATCGTAGCACCGTCAACATTTTTCTCACCGCAAATAGTGCGCTTGAAACTTACATCGTGATGTATTTGCCGGGAGGCAGAAGAGAATGGTCCGCGTAAGCACCACCAACGATGGAGCCGAACATAACGGGCTTGTCGGGCTTGTTCTTGAAGTACCTGTTCCAGAGCTCATTGAACTCAGGACCCATCTCCTTCAGCTCTTCCTCTGTAGGCCGGATCTGTTAAACAATTATTTCTCAGTCATCCTCGTGAAATACTACTGGCATAAGAAATCCCACCTTGAATCCGGCATCAATGCAGTTAGACGCAAGGCGTGCCTTCTCGGGCCTTGTCTCCCATTCTTGGAAGAGCTCCTGTTGCGCCTCTTTGACACCGCGGAGGAAGTCGTCGGTGGTATGAGTGTCGTTGGAGACGCGGTACACTGGACAATGATCAGTTTTTCAAGTCATAGCTGGAATGTGAAGCAAAGCTCACATGACAGGGTGGTATAATGGTCCTGGTACTCCTCGCTGTAATGTGTTGGTAATCGTGTCGAGTCTGAAGATAGGCTGATAGCTTACCCAACCCCAGGAAGGTCACTGACGACTTTGATGCCAAGTTGATGGAGCAGTTCCGCATTACCAACGCCAGAGCGCTCGAGTATCTGGGGGGTGCCCAAAGTACCAGAGCTCAACACTACCATCTTGCGCGCCTTGACGATGGTCTCTTGAACTTTCCCTCCATGGGTGCGGTTGCGAGATGGCACGTAGGCGACGCCAACAGCCTTATTGTTGGCATCGAAGATAACACGAGACACACGCGCATTGCAGCGCAGGTAGAGGTTATCTTGAACATCCATGACACTGTGAACGTATGCTGAAAAATAGACGATTCATAAGTGCACTGCGATGTGAGCTTCGTTATTGACAAACCTGTAGCAGCGTCGCTCCGCCTTCCGGTGTGGCGGTTGATATACTTCGCCCAAATTTCGGCGCCATGAGCGGTCTTCAGATCTGCAAGCCGAGTTAAATCCACGGCAACACAAACTGATGCTAAATGAACACTACGTACCCTGAATGTCGTCTGCAATTTGCGGAATTACGTCAATTCAGCATTCTCAGTGTCGTGGTCATAGTACATACCGCTGTAGGGAACTCCGATTGCATGTGCAGCTCGAAGGAAGTCCTGAGCAACGCTCTGAATTTGCCCGCCGTTGCTGATGGCGATAGGACCATCGTAGCCATGGGTGTCGTTGTTCACAGGCTTCTGATAGTTCTCGAGACGCTTCATGAGGGGGGTAAGATCTATTACCACAACTTTAGAATCCGAATAACATAGAGTAATCAAGAACAGACACACCATCGGCAGTCCAGCCTTCCGTCTTGAAGTCATCTATGCAACATTCGAAATGAGAGACAGACGACACCAGGAATTAATTGTAATACCAACCCCAATCAGAGGCAGATGCGCGCGTGTACATCTAGCTCGTTTTAGCATAAAAGCGACTACGGTCAGAAATATAACACGTACCTGGAAGTTTATGCTACTTCCACCACCTGTCCCGTACAAAAGTTAGTTGATTATCAGATCGTAGGCCTCGTAAAGAGCCATCCACACAAAACACATACCGAGAATGTTCGCGCAACTACACAGCAAGTAGCAGCGTCAGGACAAGGGTGTCAAAATAAAAACGAAGCTAAACGTACGGCACAATACTACGGCGACCACGCATGAAGGAAGACTGCATAGTGTCAGTGTAGAAAGTCGCCTTGTCGTTGCTATCGGTGTCAGTTGTAAGCGATATGACATTTGTATAGACTATGACCACAACTTACACGCCGTCATTCTGCATATTGCGAACATAAATACCAGGGCTGTGAAGCGAATGAGGTTAACTTGCATGGCGTCGCCAAATTGTATACTGACCGGTACACCCAAGGGTCATCTCGGTTGTTGGCGCCGCCTACACAGTATGTGTTAGCAGACAAAATAAGTACCAAAAATCCAATCCTACCCTCAATGAGCATGACTTTCAGTGTAGGGTCGGCATAGGCGAGACGGCCTGCAACAACACAGCCGGCGGGACCACCACTGCACAAGGAAGACGGGTGAGCGAAACGTTCATCTTCAGCTACGGTAAAACGCACCCGGCGACAATGACGTCGACTTCCTCTGGGTGCATGATGAATGAGTAGATGGAGCGAGAATGAGCAATTGATTTGGAGGCAGAGAGCGGTCGAGAATGGGATCGCTGCTTCGCTCCAGGTCCCATTCAGAGGGGTTTATATCTTCTTGCCATGGTGGGAGGGTCCCGGGGTAATGGTAATGCAAACATGTCACTCAGGAAGTCATGGGCGCATGCTTAGTCGACCACATTCTCATCAGCCTATCATCAGGTGGACGAGATAGCCATGACCGGCTAGTATGCGAGACTGCGTGGCCGGCCGTGCCCCGCATTACCCCACACTACCCCGCATTCGCTGATCAAATTGAGCAACAAGAAACAGGCAGCCTGCCGATCAGCCGAGGATAGCTTTTCAAATTGAAGGGTCACTCTGCTCATTATTCATCGCTACAGTCGCGACAGTATCTCTCCAGTCTGTTTGTCGCGATACCTCCCCCTGATTGGGTGTAAATATAAGTGGCGTGGAAACTCTCTTGATACGAAGGAACCACCGGTGACAATTGTAGCCAGATGAAATGTCGCAGCCAACGAAACTGAGTAGACGCTGGGGAAGGTCGAGCAAATAGAATGATTGAGCCGACGGAGTTCATCTCCCGCCTGACGCGAGGCTATGGATCATGGGGCCATGCATATGACCTGATATGACCTGTAAGAAGTGCTTTTATATTGAGAAGCGAGAAGCATCGCTAAAGACAGAGAACTTTTCACAAAGTTCCGAGACCGACGAGCTGACCCCTGAGAAGAGAATCTGGAGAGAAGAGGTTGATAATGCTCCTCAGATTTTCAAAGTTCAGCCCTCGTACCTTTCTCTAGACTTGTGCTATAGTATGAAAAGGTGAAACAGAAATGTACTCAACTACGGGTATTGTTTGTAATCTATTCTGACCTTATGCTGCCAGATTGACAATGAATCTTGACACAAATGCGCTCGTGCCGGTGCGCAGTATGTCAGGGGTTGAGAGATGGCTACCGAGATGATGTAGGGTCAGATGTCGCCTATTGGGATAGCGAGTGACACGAGATGTTCAGCTGCTGGGGTTACTCACGGATGATCCTTCCATTGGCGCCAGATTTCGGAGCCCCTAGTGCTTGTGCCCCTGAACTATTAGCTGACGTATGTCCTGAGCATAGCGCAAATTTTACCACGATAGGATGTTCTGCCAAATTATTCTTCATCATATGGCGCAGTACAGAGGAAATGAAACAAGTCGAACGCGCCGGCATACGGATTTTGGTTGAGAGTGGCGGTAGATCTAAGCCCGATCTTGGGTAAATAGTTCTTGCGCCGCCAACTACTCAATTTGGAATTTGTACTGAAAGCTCAACTATTTATGCTCGTTCGAAGTTGCAGCCTTGATGCTTTCAACATAGTCTTATTCTATTCAATTTGTGCAGATTATGCTCGAAGAAACATTATGCGTTAGCATTAAGTGCGAGAGGGAGTCGACTGGCAGTAATTCTCTCAGGTAGAGAATTTATCTTTGGTCAAATAATTCAAAGTAGCAGATCATGACCTCGAACATATGCCAGTGACCGTCATGACAGCGTAAACGGTGCGTTCATTCTCTGACTGTTCGCAAGCATGCATGGGTCATCTTTCTGTGCCCTTGTTCGTTCTAAACCTTCTAGCACTTCACGTGCCGTGGCAGCTGGATATAGACGGGTGTCAAGTTCACCTCCAGCGGTCACACAGTCCTCCTCATGTGAAGCGAATACCTGCCGTCGAGGACCTTCTAGCCGGTCAGGTGGAGTGAAATAATGATATGCCCTATGAATGCCCAGCGTTTCTGGTAAGTTTGTTCTGCTTGCCTCCATTCTAGCGTGTCACTTTTGTAACGCAGAGCGCCGCCTCATTCTGATGGGAATATTGTAGCTCTGATCTCTGGCACAGCACGAGTTCTCCTACTGTTCTTCATCTCCTGCCTTGCGGGAGTCTGGGCTCTGTGCGAGACTCCAGCAAGTAGACGGCCTTGAACTTATCTCGTCTTGGCGCTGGTCATCTGTAGCCAACTAGACTGCGGGGCCACCGATGCAGACAACTCCCGTAGACTGACTTGCTTATCCTCGGCCTCCGAAACACGCATCGTATTGAATGGTGCCTGCAGGAACTGTCTCTTCTTTCCCACTGTAGTCCCGTCCCCCAACGGTACACCATGCGAACCGTGAGTATCATCACAAAGCAGCTCCTAAGAAGACATCCCCAAATGCGCACACGTTCGTCTAGCATAGAACATGGCGTACGAGCCCATGACTCAAGTCGTCCAGAATATCTGTTGTGTTGATGCGTGGAGCTTAAGTCGTTCGCCGCTACGGGACCGCTGCAAACGGCTCGCCCACTCATTGGTCAAAGGGATATCATTCCGTGTGATGTCAGTCTTGGTTCTTCATTTTACTTGCCTTGCTTCTCCAAACGCTCGTCACCTATCAGGTCGGGTGCAGAAACGTCTTCTCTCCCTTCTTATGAATTCCCATGGTTGCGCTTTATAGCCGCCGACGGCTCGTATCAGTGGTTTGGGGCTTTAGTCAGTGGCAGTGGGCAGAGCGTCAAGCTTATTCACCGATCCTTCAGTCATATATTCTTAAACATTGTCATGTACACACGGTAGAGGCCCTGGCTGAAACTGAAACGATCGACAATGTGTAGTTGCTACCGTGGCGCTAGCCGACCAGATACAGTCAACCCCCCCTCGATGAGACAACCCCCCTCGATGAGACACTTTCCTAATATAATCGTGTATTTTCTGTATTTAGTACCAAATGGAGCTGTGGCTCCAGATAATGCTCCTCTGTAGCGCTCGGCGAAATGGCAGACGGAAACGATGGCAAGGTAAGAGCACCACATGTTGGCCAAATCGGGAAGGTGGTAACCAAAATAGGCAGGTGTCTCATCGAGGGGTGTTGTCTCATCGAGGGGGGTTTGACTGCATGTACCAAACAATTCAACAATCTTCATGCACAGTATATACAGGGTATGTGATCTAGCAGTTCCAAAGCAATGTAAGTAATGAGGATATCTTATGATACATGTAGCAAGCGAAAGCCGGGATGGTGAGAATAACTGTTAACAACAAATCATGTGCGTAAGTGCAAAAGTCCTCAAGATAAGGTAGTCAAGAAGTCGAAAATTACAGGCGACGGTCGCGTCATTTATTGTACGGTACCCACATCTGTGGGTCCCCTTCTTTCCGCTCTTTGATTTCCACACGACAACAACGGCATTCGTAGTTTCTAGATGTACCGTTCGCACCCTTCACTCTCCATGAGTGGCAATCGCCATCGGGGCAAGGTGGAATGTTGGGCGACCCAACGGGACTTCGCGGTTTGGGGTGGTCACTGACAAGGGCAATCCTTGCGAAGCGTTCGTGCACCGCATTTGGCGGTGACAACCCGCTAGTGCGAGTAACAGGAGTCGTGGATATCATCTCTGGCGGTCTGGCTCTCACGGTTGGAGACGTCGAGCTGCCAGCCTGGGAGATACCTTCACGAGCAGAGATCGGTGACGAGCTTCTCGCCTTCCCCAGGATGTTTTCAAAGCCAAGGAGCCATCCTATGCCATGCCGAGTGGCAGCACGCGGAGCAGTCGCTAGTGCGGTGTGCATAGACTCCGAAGACCCCGTCGAATGTGCATCGTCAGATGAAGGAGACGTCGATTCATCATGCGACGACATAGTATCACCAGGGGATTCAGGTGCGTCAACGAATGTCCCCTTCGTCGGACGGTTCTGAGGCAACGTCTGAGGCAACATCCAAAACTTCATCCGGGTCCCAAGAGCCTGGTAACAAGGCACCCTGTCTCGTCGACGAGATAGAGATATCCGGGTTCGTATACCGAGCTGTCCACTTAGGATCACCCTCCCACAACTTGCCAGACTTTCGCTCCTGAACTTCAACGTCACACTTGCCGCAGATGTAACTTCTTGCAGATCGGCTTGCTGAAACTATGTGCCACGTGTGCTCTCTTGAATCACAGCAGTGAGGTGGTTGAGACGCCACTGGATGTACCGGCCACGGATTGGTATCTATTGAACGCAGTTGCTCGTAGATCTCAGGCAGTTCTTGCTGCTGCGGGACTGTGGTTTGAGAGTCGAGCAACATTGGGCTGCTGTTGCCCGTCGACATCGATGAAGTGGCTGATACGCTGCGTGATGCTGATGGATTTGATGAGCCAATGTATAGTACTGGCTTGTTACCATTTGTCCAGTCTCAAAGCAAAGGAATGGTGAGCCACCCCCAAACTATGATTAAGTTGAGACGACTTACAGGCTCGAATCTCATTTAGGTACCTTTCTCCGAGCCACGCGAATGCTTGCTTCTCTTGACTGTAGCCATAGTGATACCTGACGATACAGTTCGACTTGGTATTGAGGTGACCAGTCAGTACGACGGTCAGACTCACCAAGCAGATGCTCTCAATCTCTGTTGCTGACGCTCGGAAGAGCTGCCACCTGAGCAGGCCGTATTTGAGATATGCAGGAGAACGAAGTAGCATGCCCTAACCTCCAAAGTATCGATCCTGATATTCCTGCTTGACTCGATCTGTGCGTTTTGCATTCACGTCATTGGATCGCCGCGATGAGATGTCGGTGCCGGTTTCTGTACGGAAGTTGTGAAGTCACTTCAGAACCGACACCAGAACATTCAATGGCTCATACCAGCAGCTTCCTTGTCCTGTACGATGGCCACTCGTAATTCATTGTTGAATTCCTTCATGATATTACCAGCTTCCACGACAAAAGCCCTCCACTGTACTGGGTCATCGCGTTCGAGAATCAAGGCAGGATCACAGACGAAGTTAGACATCTTCAATCTCTCCCCATGCGGTACCAAGTCTTGAAGTCTGCTAATTGGACTTCTGAATGCGTGCGAACTCTCAGACTTGTTACCGAATTGACGTTGAAGATCGTGAAATTGTTTGTCCAACGCATTCGGATCAGCACCGGATTTCATGCAATCCTAAAGATATAAGGTTCAGCATTCTAGGTCAATATTCCCTGTCGCACGAGCTCACCAAAGCGCCTTCCAGTAACGGGACCAGTTTCTGCGCATATGGATCATTTGCCAATTTGGGGGTAGCTTGGGCAGCCTTAGCCCACGCACTTGCCATGAACCGCAGAAGACGGTTGAACTTATGATCCATGAACGTCTCAACTACTGCTGAAGGGATGTCTTTGGCCAGGCGTGTGCTTCTTCTTTGTTCATTGGTGGTGCCGACGCTCATAGCTGGCGCTCTTTGCTCAGGAACTGAGGCTCGCTTTGGGATGAGAGATGGCTCCCAGGTCACGAAGTATTCATCTCCATCTAGGTCTCTGCGTCCGACAGGTCAGTATCAACTGACATGACTGTTATGTTTCGGTACTCACCCCGACGCCATCGTATCAGGAATCGAATGTGCAGCTTTTCTTGAGAAAACTATTCGACGAGAATTAGCTTCCCTCACTACAAGGTCGATGTGATAGCAGTACCTATGCAGTACTTCAAATGCTTCAGCTCCTCACAATTCACGGCACGAAATATGCGAAGATCTGTTCCAACTCATCAGCGTCATGGTGCTTCTCCATGTGCATTGGATGCGCACCTCCTGGCGAGTACGATGGATTGCTGCAACCATATTATATCAGTTTATCTGCTAGTCATTGGTGTGCCCGATGCATACCGCCCGACAAGAACATCTCGCATCAAAACACCTGTTCGACCAGGCAGATTGATGAACACTTGGTCCTCTTCTAGGATACCTTCTTCATCAACAACACCATACACAAAGCAGGAGTCCTGTAGATGCTATGGTATAACGGCCACTGCATCAGTTGTGTCATGGTGTCACACACCTCGATGCACACATTCAGCTTCTTGTGCAAGGTGTCATACTGCTGCTGCTGGTATTGTCGGAGTCTCCACTCAATATAGGGCTCTTTCAAGTCGTGCTTCGCGAGAAGTAAAGCATACACTGATGACGATTCTCAAAGGAGTTCTCAACACTGAGCAGATACTGTATAGACTTACAGTCCTGATTATAGGCCACGGTATTCGAGGCATCGAGTTCACCTCTAATGTACTTTTGCGCCTTCTCGCGATCATGGATGATGGACCCAATGAGGTCTAGCTGGTCCTGAAGCAAATTTTCGAACACCTAGCAGATCTATGAGAATTCATAAGGAAGTGATACACATCACAACAATCACCTCATACGACACCCCGAGTGTTAGAAGTAGGAGAATGAAATACACATTCAAGCGCGCTGGACCTGGGCAGCTAGAATAGTCGTTGATCTCAAGTACTGTCGGGCCGCCATCATATTTGTGCATTGAAGGTCGATATGCGATGACGCACTCAGCCTTACGGTGACGGCTCCTGACGTAAGGAGAGCACAGGCGGTCAAACCGATCATTGGGGTATCGAACTAGCAATCCCTTTATACCTCCCCGTCGTATCTGAAAAACTGTGGAAGGAAAGGACAATGCATGAGCACTCTTAGCTTTCCAGTGGAATGATGATCGACATAGACACGGTTCTTGCTCGTGATCTTCGTGACACTACGTGAGGCTCAGAAGGATAACAATCATCCCAGTCCAGGTATGATTGCTCCTTATATCTGGACATGACGATACCATTCACTGTTCCGCATGGGCATGTCGACTGCGCGATAGTCATGATAATATAGCGTAGGGCACATTATTAACTTCGCCTTCGATGAGACAAGCAGAACCAACTTTACAAGAATCTCCTTGAACCAAAGGTACGCACCAGATGTATCAGGCGGAATGGCGTTCTTTTTGCATATTTCATCAGCGAACGAGTGACGAATCATTCCACAGCCATCACTGTGGAGAGAGCCATCCTGAGCGCGCCATTCATCAATCCTGACAGCTCGATCATTGGGTATCTGTTAACCACCATTGCTCGTCAACTATATAGTCTCCTTTCATTGAAGACTTGTGCTCACATCCAATGACTCTGCCGTAGACGAGAACGAAAGGCTGAGACGAGCAGCATATTTGCCATAGCCAGAACTCAAGAATACGCTGTGCAGATCGCCCATGCATTCCAAGAACCGACTGACAGTCCAACTTGCATCCTCCCGAAAGAAGATTAATTTGCCTTCCTTCACATGTCCATCTGTGAAACCAAGAAACGCGTATCTGAGAGGGAATAAGCAAGTGGCACGTTCCGGGCCACCAACAATGCTAGATTACCAACACTGACCGGACGCCTTCGATCTCTAGACCATAGCGGGTCCACTTCGTCAGACTTCGTCGGATGTCACTGTCCTGGATGCCTTTCTCTGGAATCGACAAGAGCAGAAACCGAGTGGAATCATCCACACAACGCGTAGCTCGAGACGATCGCTGGTCCTGCCGTCGCGGCGGGTCAACAACACCTCGAGCTTTGAGTCGCGCAGTCAAGACTGTCGTTATACCAATATCAAGCATCCAGGCACAGCATAAGGAGGGATATGAATGGCGGAGGGCTGAGTGGCCAGAGCTAGGTGGATGGTAGTCCGAACAAAGGCTGGATAACATCAACAGACGCCATATGGTATATTCGCATCACACACAACACGGGCGAAGCGAAGCGACTGCCAACGTTCAGATATATTCTGCGAACATAGCTGACGGCGAATGGCACATATGAATTGAAAGGCTCGTTTGACATTCGGTCAGGACGGATTGAGGATAAGGCCCGAAAGGGATTGCTCCGCCTCCCTCGGACTTTGGCGCTAGCATGCGGCTACTGCTGGAACGGTAATTACACGCACCCGCAATTGTGATCTGATTGCCATTCATGGATCATGGAGTCATAAGCATAGTCTCTACCGAAATGGACCACGCATGGCCGTCTGTCAGACATGAAAGTCATAAAGGACCAGATACTACTTCGATTCAATTATACTGTCTCGTCAGCTACTATTAATATCGACCTCGACGTCCTCCAGGGCCCTGATATGGTCCGTAATCTGGGGGAGGTCGCCCACCTGAGTAGTTTTATTCTTAGAATGAAAAGCTACAAAGTCCTCATGGTTAGAACGCACCTGCCCTTGGCGGAGGAGGGGGCGAACGCGCGCGTGAAGCCGCCGTACTAGATGGAATCACCGCATTTCTGAACACCTGCATCAAATCATCTGTCCTAAACACAGGCCCTGTCATACAATACGGCGTAAGATCAAGCGCAGCCAACCAAGGACAGAACAGACTGACCATCGAATACGGCAGGAGACGGCAGCATCCCCACGAACCACGAGAGCACCGGGGGCAACACAACGGGCTTTTCCTCCTCCCTCTCTTCTGGTTTGAATCTTCGCGGGGGTCCTTCCCTCTCGCGTTCTCTATCCCAGTGAGGGCTTCCATGACGCCTTCGTGGGGGCCCCTCCCATCTCTCGCGTTCCCGATCCCGTATGGGGGGAGACGTCGCTCTTTGTCTTTTGGGAGGCGGTCCGTAGTCGGATCTACCCTCATCTCGTCTCCTGTGATCAGGAGACTGAGGTCGTTTTGAGGAGCTCGGCGTCGCCTGAGGTTGGCTGGCAGGCATGTTGGAAAGGAGCGACGTCTGCGTGTCCGTGCGCCCAAGCGAAGAGCTGCCGTTGGACCGACCCTGCCCACTACCATTTTGTCGGGCGACCGTGAAGCCCAAATCACGGGCAGCAATGGCGTCAGTGCCCAAATACTTGTGACGCTCCGCGAATCGCTTGATAGGCGGATCTGATTCATCGAATGTCAGACCGCGAAGATCAGATCGGAAACAAACCGACCTTGAGGGTAGACCTCTGCCATACGTTTCTCCAGTTTTTGAGCCGCAGCTAGATCGCCGAACTGGTATTCGTATCGTGCCCACCGCTCCCACAACAACCGCGCTCGTTCTGGTGCAAACGTAGCTATAACGCGTTCGAAAAGCGCGCGTGCATCTGCTCAAGGCTGTTTAGAGTCAACACGGGCTGATCAAGAAAGAAACCCAACTGTTCTCGTCGTTCACAGATATCAAGAATCCAAGATATCGCAGGACAAATTCTACCTCGTCGCTGAAATTCTCCATCCCCTTCTCGAAAATTCGGCTAGCAACATCCAATGCCTTCGTACAGTGATACTCCATCAGTGCTGTGATACATATGGCAGTCAGCGGATATCCTCGGCAGGGCCACACAACGTACCAGCAGCCTCATATACTTCCCAAGGTGTCCACCGGTCGCGCCTGGCCTTTCCAAAAATGGCTCTCGAAGATTTCAATCCCTCCGCTCGGCGGGCGAATCTCATGTAGACGATCCATGCGATTCCATATTCCGTGCGTCGATCCGCGAGCTCTTTCGACTTCGGAGGTTTCTCCTCTGACACCTGCGTATTGAATGAAGAGCTCTGCGACTGTGTGCCTGTGGTCGGCATTTCGATAGGGAGGACAGCTTCCGAGGGGTTCGCTTGATTTGCTGTGCCGGAGCCGTTGGAGGAGAAGGAAGTGTTGGCTGACGAGACCCGACTCTCGACTTCCTCGAGGTCGCGACGAAGCACATCCAGGAACTTGTCAAATGTAGCATGTACCTCCGCGTTATTTTGATTCAGCTCTTGGGCCTCGGCATAGGCAAAGTTGAGGACGAAACTGCGATTTAGGACATAAGCTACATCCTATACGCGATGGGAGCATGAATGATACCTTGCAGGATTAGCTTCAATGCCACTCTTCAGCAATACCAAAGCTTCTTCAGGTTTCCCAATACCGTTGGTCCATGCGTAGGCCATATACCTTGCGATCTCCGTTGAGTGCATTCATAGCACATGAAATTGTCGTTATCACGTACCAAATTTCGGAGAAAAAGCGCATCCGAACCACGGCCTTCTTGTATACAGCTTGCACCCGTGACACAAGTGTCAGCTTATCTTTGTCCTCTATCTGCAGAGGATTGCTCTCCTCCCATTTCAGATACAGCCGCCAACGGCCCACCAACGCCCTGTCTCCCGCGTTGAACGTCGGTTGACGAGGCAACCATATTGGCGGCCGGTTCGTACGCGAAGGGGGTGGTGGTGGGAAGAGGACAGTGAGGTGCTCCTGCAACTGATTCAGAACGGTACGAGCCTGCATATGCTCAGTCTGTAAGTCAGAAAGGAACTTTTTGGCCTGTCGTTCATGAGTTAATTGGTATGCAATGACAAGCTGATGTCGATACTTACTGTAATTTTGTTTAGACCGTTCTCAAAGTCCTGATACTCCTCCCAGACCTTTTTGACGTTTTCCATCGGGATCTTCACAGCACGGTGGTAAGCTTTGCGCACAGCATCCATCTTCTGCTGTTCCTCCCATGTTGTCGTACTCTGTGGCGGGAGTTAAGCACAAAGGGAGCGTGAAGATCATGAGATCACTTGCCTCGCCAGACTTGAGGAAATGGATGTAGTCCATCCAGATATCCGTGCTGTCCTTGTCTTGTCCGACATGATTCAAAGCGAACTCATACGACTTACGAACCACTTCGCGCGTGTTAGGACCAGTGTTTACTCTCCTACCGGCATATTCATGTGAGTATGCACACCGATGAAGGGTATCCACGCGTTTACTAACCTAACATATGTGAGGTAGAACTTCCACAGGTCCACCGACGACGAGCTTCTCAAATATCTCTTGAACAATCCCTCCGCGAAGCCGAATGTCTCGGGATCTTCCAAAAAGTGATTCAGGTACGCAATTTGAGCTGACGACTAAGCAGAACGTGAGATACGACGTTGATATGCACGCAAGAGAGCTGCGAACGGTATTTGGGTATGCCTCCAACAGTCCTTCGTATGTTTCTTTTACTTTTGCGATATCACCCGACTCTTCAGCAAGGTCGACGAGCTTCAACCACGAGTCGGCATCGTAGGGCTTCTCTCGCAGCTGGGCGCGCAATAGGTCCCATTCTGACTGTAAAGGCGGAGTTGTTTCATGCTTGACAATGTTGACATTGCTCAAGTCGGTGCCGTTCTGCGCAAGTGATTGCGGGTTGAGTTGTCGGAGCACATTCAGGATTTCTTCGGTTGGTTGGGTCGCGTTGTCGTCTTCTCCAAATGCAGGTGTGTCTCCAGAGTGTTCAGATTTTGGAATAGTTGGTGGTTCAGACATCTCATGAACATGCCGTACGCAACCAACGAGTTGAATCGTGCTGGAATATGAGCCACATGGATTAGCTATTTGTGGATTTATTTTATGGGGGTTCTTGACGATAAGATAAGACTTCTTTTGGTAATCTCAACCTAATCTCGTATACCTCACGGTAGTATACTTAGTAGACTAATAGTAGTCCAGTACTATCTAGTCTTACGATGCCCTTGAGAGGTTCTAATCATTCTGACAACGTTCGCGATGAGGCACCCTACTTCAGGACACTTGATGAACTGGACCAATGGGCAGAGAGACCATCTGCGAAGCTGAACGGCATTCTTGATTATCACCCGCGACGGCAAGTTGACGGATTGTCTTCAGACCACAGAGGCAAATTACTGGTGAATGAATGCGATATGATTGCAGAATCTCTGCTGAGGTTGACTACTTCATAAGGTGTGCCATGACTACAAGGTCTGTAGCACCAACATGCGTCGGGAGAAGAGGCTTACTGTGTCTGTAGGGCGGTTATACCGAAGCTCCCTCCGGACTTGCATACACATTCAACTTCTGGTCTTATACCGATACTTTTGTCTAGTGCGTATATGATCAGTTGCTTTATGTTTATTTTCTTACTGTGTCTTCAGCTTTTCGCATCATCGTGTGACAGCCCCTCCGTCAGGCTGGACTAACGCTGCTCATCGACATGGGGTCAAAATACTCGGTACATTGTGAGTTACTACAATCACAGCTTCCCGTGGATAACATAGTATGTACAAGAGGAGAACATGCTCTCTTCAATATTGATGTCCGTAGAATGCCTGCCGCGGATACTAGGAAGGATAGGGACGTGTATGCGGCCACATTTCTAGATAGACGTCGGCAATGAGTAAACTGTCAAATCTCTGATTGGAGCTATTGATTGTACATGAATTTTTACACTTTATCCAACGTGACTGTCTGGAATTTCCGATTTTCAATCTCGTACTGACGACGCTGTCACATCTGCAGAATATTTGAAAATGCTGGGAATGGGCAAGAGGACAGTCTACGTCTTCTCGTTGGGCGCCTTCCCAAGACACCGACGGGTCCGGCGGCACCTTCATCAGATACCTCTCTTCCCCTTTCCCCCCATTATGCTCGTCTTCTTGCCAAATTGGCTTTTCAGCGCGGGTTTGACGGTTATTTACTGAACTTCGAGTGCCCCTTGTTGGGAAAGGTAGAACAGGCAAGGGCATTGGCAGCCTGGATCTCAATCCTGGACAGTGAGCTCAGGCGCTTGGTTGGCCCACATTCGCAAGTGATATGGTAGGCTTCAGAGCGCATGTCACGTCAAGCATCCATGGTTAATAATTCGCGCAGGTACGACAGTGTGGTGGTCACAGGTGCTCTGCGATGGCAGGACAGGTTGAACAACTACAACCTGCCATTTTTTGTCCCTTCGTCTGGCTTCTTCACGAACTACACTGTAAGCGCTTTTGCGACTTGATGGCCACAATCTCTTACATGAGAATTCCGCAGTGGGGAGCCACTTATCCTGTCCTCACCGCACAATACTTTCTCAGCTTAGATCCTGCACTTATGAGCCGCACCAAACAACTGCGGGACATCTTTGTCGGCGTTGACGTATGGGGCCGTGGCCAGCACGGTGGTGGTGGCCTTGGCTCTTACAGAGCCATCTCGCATATCGATCCTGAATTCCTTGGTCTTAGTGTTGCGCTCTTTGGCCAGGCATGGACATGGGAGACAGAGCAGGACAAGCCCGGCTTTAATTGGCAATCATGGTGGGAATACGAGCGGAAGCTTTGGGTTGGGCCGCCCAACGAAGGCGACGTGGTAGAGGTACCTCCAGCCATGTATCGACAAGGAGACACTGAGTGCTCGCACGGACCATTCGTGCCCATGTCTAGTTTCTTCCCGAGGACACCGCCGCCAAATCCAGCTGATCTGCCTTTCTTTACATCGTTTTCCCCCGGTGTCGGCCTTGCATGGTTTGTCCGCGGTGCAAAGATATTGGAGACAGATGCCGGATGGACTGATGTTGATAAGAATACGTCCCTTGGTGATATGGTCTGGCCGCGTCCTTCGCTGCAGTGGGAGCATGGAGGAGAAGTCGAGGCACTCCCGAAGGCTGCAACATCGTTGTCCATGAACGACGCATGGATCGGAGGAAGCTCTCTCAAAGTCTCGCTGTCCGTGCCTGGATCCGACAGCGAGGATGCATTCTTCCGTTGCCTGTGGTTACCCGTGCAATCCTTAGCCATCACTCCCCACAGACGATACACCATGTCTGTGGTTTATAAAATCGACTCAGGCAGGACATTGGATTTTGATGTTGGATTGTCGATGAAGGTGCTGGCAGATACAGCCGCAGAGTTCGAAGTCACTCCCATACCATACCAGGATGGAGATAACTTATCCCACGGGTGGGTAGGACAGGCTGTCGAATTTGTCCTACCGTCCGACCATCCCACCGATATTTTGACAGCAGCGGGCCTGGTCGTCGGGTTTGCACTTGAAGATCCCTCACTTCCTGTTGACATCACCGTTCGTCTAGGGGCCGTGAGCGTGTATGCTAGTACGATGGCCCCAGAACTCCCCCTGCATAGAGCCAAAATCTTGTGGGTGAGCCACGAACGTGCTTCCATCCCAGAGAAGAGTACTCCCTTCGCAGGTGCACTCCATTGGGACATTGCGGCGTCTTTACCTCCTTTGACTAATGCCGTCATCCCCGCCGATGGCGAGGATCCTAGTCCGCTCTGGAAATTGGACACTTCGTTTCCATCGTTCGCCTACTTCAACATCTACGTTCAGGCACACTCTGCAAGTGGGAGCGTTTTCACCCCTGATGCAGCGATATTTATTGGAACCACCGGTCTGGATGGGAGAAATAATCGCTTTTATATTGAGTCAGCGTGCCTGCCTTCTACGTTGGATGAAGCAATTGCAGCTCGCTTTTACGTGCAAGGTGTGACTGATCGCGGTCATGTCTTGGAATGGGATCGCTGTGCATTCGTTGATGTTAAAGCGTTCCGAGAGTAACGTGAAGTAACTCAACGAAGGCAATGTGTATGTATATAGGCGCAGTACAGACAGACCACCCATTGCTCAAGGTGTTGTACTTGTACTTAGATTGCTAGGGGATATGAAAAATCGGAGGATGTATATAAACCAAAGGACAATAACAATACAGAGGATACGTATCGTAGCAGATTATACGCATGTACAGATTTACAGGTAAAACTTTCCAAGGATCCAGTACTGTCCTTAGGGCGAAGGTGGACCCATATCATCTTCTGAGATTTCTCGCACGAAACCCTGTACAACATCAACGAGTTCGTGTATAAGGCTAGTCCGATCCCATTCAGCACGATGTCTCCAGATACAACTAAGACATGTCGCCCGTAATTGCTCGAGCTCTTCCACATTCAGTGAGTCGGTGCTGTCCCGTAAGGTTTGCTTTAGAGTGAACATTAAACCCTCGTCCATATGAAACTCAGGCAGTGGCGTGGGCGATCGTTGTACTTCCATGGGTACATCGTCAGGCTGGTCCATGGATTGCACCTGTGGAATTCCAGAGAAGTCCGGTGCTGGAAGCGGTGGAACATTAAGCCCATTCGGGTTTGGAGAAGGACCGTGAGGATAAGGCAGAGAGTGATCCAGGTCTGAAGGTAAAGAAGTTTCCAATATAAAAGGGTTGTGATCTTCCGTCACGGTAGAAGGGCCAGCTACAGGGATATCCGACGGTGAAGGCAGGGGGTTGAGCAAAGATGGATCGAAGCCACTCGTTTTGCGCAGTGCACTGTCGTCTGGTGCGCTTTCACCCAGTGCGGAGGCGTGATGAGTAGGCAAAGACGGGGTGGCCACACGCTCAACATGGGGTGCAAAACGCACTCCGCCAAGGCGTTCGGGTGATAATGGCTGATCAACAAGGTCTAGAGGATCGTGATCATCCTCTACACTGGCGACCCGAGATCGTTTCTGAGCTCGGTCACCAACCTCATCCTCTGACGGTGTAGCAGCAGCGGAAGTAGATCGTTGCCTCTTCAGCCTTCTCTCCAGCTTCGACGGATCAGTTATTTTGATCTCAAGTTGCTGTCCATTGTGGCGAGCACTGCGTCTTGTGCCTGGTGCGTAGCCCTCCGACAATAACGCGGGATTTTGATCCTGTGCCTGCGATGCTCTCTCTTTCTCCCTGTTCTTCCTATATTCCTCTCTTCGTTTACGTTCTCGAGAGGCCATACGCTGGCATTCGAGCCTAAATTGAAGATCGAAATCGTTGATGCTGACCTCGGCTGCCGTCAGCATAGCTTGCGCTCTGAACAGTCGATCCGGATCTTCGTGCATTCGAACTTCGGCGTTGTGGACGATCTTGCGAATATCGTCGATGAAATCGTCAGCAGTCAGATATCTGTTCCTATACAGTTCGACATGCATCCGTTCCAGATCCATATCGAAGAGCTGAGATTCCGGAGGAAGCTCTTGAGCAGGCTCAGGTAGCCCGTTTACGCCATTGACTGAGGCTGGTCGACAACTTCCTCTGTATGCTGCTGCTGCTCCATAACTTCGATTACGCCGTCTGCATGTGTCCGAACTTCAACACTTGTCGTCACTACTTGGACTTCTTTGGGGGCATTGAAGTCAAAATTGTACTCTTCCTGCAAAATCCGATGAACAAATATTCAATTCTGGATGGTACATGAAACCGTACCATAGCCCTTTTCGTGAAACGCTTGAACTTCCGCTTTAGCTCTTGTAGGATCGGCCCCAACCGATACTTAAGCAATGTAACCACTCGTTGATCGCTTTCCTCCTGAACTGCAAGTTCCGCGGCGGAAGGCTGACGAGGCTCCAGAGGCGGTGCGACCGGCAAGTCCTCAAGCACTCGTTTCTTGCGTTTGATGCCGTCCGGGAAATGATTTGGTGGCCTTTGAACATCGTTCAACAATCCTTCGAAGAACTGCTCCCTCCGTGATGGACCCGGTTTGGGCAGGTCAACTCGATTATCTCTCGTCGGGCCGAACCACGCTCGAACATCTCGAGGCAAAGTGTTAAAAGGGCCATCGACAACGGCCAGTAGGAGAACAGGATCTGTGGGAGCTAAGGTGTCGAGCATGGCACGGACTGTTGTTCTCGCGGTCTCAGATATAGCGGCGGACCATCCGAGTAATGATGGTATGTATACTACTGATGGCTGATGTCTTTTCGCCTCCACGAATAGCTGTACAATCGCTGCTTCGGGTGTCTGTGTTCAACATGAGTAAAAATGAGCCCTTCGCGAGAATCATATCGACATACCCTCGTCGAATCGCTCATGAGGTTGCCCAAATCGAGACTTTGAACATGATAGCCTTCCAAGTGGTGAAGAACGGCGGCAGCTACATATGCTTGACCCATGCCAGCGGGTCCATGTAGGACAACCCGCGGGCGGTAGACGCGCAGTGTTTCCATGGCTGTCCATATGTATGAGGCAGCCATCCACATGCATGACAGATCGACTCACACTGCATCAGAAGTTCCCGTTCTAGTGCGCCTTCGCTGCTTTCATCCTCCCACTCAGCTTCCTCCAGAGCAGTTCGTTTCTTGTTGTTCGGTAACACTTTGGATACGATGTCTTTGGCTTTGTCCAAGGGATCCTGCAGCAGTGGCACCAATTGCAACGGAAGAGGAGCGGCTGCAGAAGAGACAGAACGGGCGGAAGAAGGTACAAGCTCTAGAATAGCAAAGGATCGGCGTCATCAGCATAGCGGCGATCAACCGAAATCTGGGAACGAACTCTTGATCGCGATCATGAAATCCCGCAACTCCACTTGGATAGTTTCTGGCTTCAGCACGAGACGCTCACTAGATTTGTAGATCTGCGGATATCTCCTCTGGACCGCGTTCAGGGCAGCCTCAGTGCAAAGAGCCTGTCAAAATGTCCATGAGCTGATCTAACATCATGATGCGCCGCACAATGGCATACCCGTAAGTCTGCACCACCGTAGCCTTTCGTGAGTTTTGATAACCCCTTTACTTGCTCATCGCCCGTCTCGCCTTCCCAACCGGCCCATGTCTTGGTCATGATTCTTAATATGCGTTCTCGTGCTTCCAGACTCGGCAACGGGAAATAAAACTCTCTGTCAAATCTACCTGGCCGACGCAGGGCGGGATCGATTGCATCTGGTCGATTCGTCGCCCCAATTATGATGACTTGTCCTCGACCGTCCATGCCATCCATGAGGGCGAGCAAGGTCGACACGATCGACGCATGAATCTGATCCTGCTTCGAAGATCGTACTGGGGCGAGACCGTCGATCTCATCGAAGAATATGATGCTGGGTTGCTGATTTCGAGCCTCCTCGAAAAGCAGTCGAAGCTGTCGTTCAGCTTCACCTACCCACTTTGAGAGACAATCGGCACCCTTACGCATGAAGAACGCTGAAGAATAGCTCAGCAAAGGGAGCATGAAAAGTCTAGGTTGGCTACCAACATATGCTTTTACCGTCCGACCGACAACTTGCAGCCAATGCACGCGCGAGTAGTGTTTTCCCTGTTCCTGGTGGCCCATGGAAAAGCACACCACGTGGAGGAGTGAGTCCAAATCTCTGGAACACTTCCGGATAAAGAAGAGGCAAGAGGGTCATCTCCTTGAGCGAGTTGATATCTGAGAAATTATGATGAGACAGATCGGAAGACATTCAAGACGACATGACACCATGTTCATAAGACTTACGATCATCCAACCCTCCAACCTCATCGAAAGTGACATTCTGATTCACACCAAGAGGATCCGCATCCGCGAGGGCTGCGTAGGAGGGGTACCATTAGTCGCAGTCACGAAATGTGGTAGACTGTCTTACTCGAATCGCCAACTTTCCCCAGGTTGGATGGAGTACCGGCTGCGGCTGCCAGATCACTAGGGAATAGACCTCCTCCAGCACCAGCACCTCCAGCGAACACGCCTCCCCCTCCCATAGAACCAGCTGCGCCAAAAGGTTTCCTAGGCGTTCGGCTGGGGTAATCAGAATCCTATACGGCCACCAGTCAGCTCGTTCATCATGCATACACAGGTAGATATGCTCACTGAATCATCGCCACCCGCTCCTCCCATCCATCTGCTCAATTCTGCACCCGTCGCGCTCCAGCCGGGTACCTTGCGTCCTCCGAGATTGCCGCCGCGCCCGTTAGCCCGACCGCCACCTGAACGAGGCTTCGGTGGCGGTCTCATTTCCTCCAGAGGGCGGGGGAATGGCATAGTTGATCTTTGCACGCTGCCGTAACGCGTATGGTCGCCCATCCTGCTCAGGCTCCTCCTCCACCTCGCCTTCTGCATCTATCTCACCCTCGGCATCTGCGTCTTCGCCCGGTTCGACATCCGAGGACGTCCGCATAGCCTCGTCGAATGAGGCATCGGCGTCCGGTGAGCCTGACGACCCATCGTCGACATACATCTCTTCGTCATGCTGGGTACGCCCATTTTGACGCGTCCTTCGTGTGTTCATGCGCGAGCGGGTTGTTCGCATGTTGGAAGAACCCTGGCCGGAGCCGGAGCGGCGCGTTAGACGACCACCATTGCCGTTACCGTTGCTTTCTGGAATGGCCGAGAGATTCTTGCTGCGATTTCGCGTTGCATAAGGATGGACGACAGCCTCACCCTCCTCATCACTGACGATAGTCCGATTGACCTTGGTCGCGGTAGGGCGGGATTTACGTCGAAGGGAGTAACGTTGCGACTCCTCCTCGTCGGCTGCAGGAAGATCGTCCTCTTGTTTAGGAGGGGAAGGCGGCTCGTCTGCTATCATGTCTTCCTCGCTACCAGACTCCTTGTATGACTTGCGCATGATTCTTCTGCCTCGACTCGTCATAGCATATTCGATGTGCTCCGGCTCCGGCTCTGGTTCTTCTATCGTCGGTTGCTCATCGTCTGCGTTCATAGATGCATTAGACTCGTGGTATTCGGACCCAGAGGCGTTCGACATCGAACGTTGGCGAGAGAAAGCGCGAGTATTTGGAGCCATGGGTAGCTTGATACGAATCGGTGGCACTCTTTCCTGGAATGCGTCGGAGCGAGGGACGTGCGGGGGTGGAAGAGGGTCTCGTGCAGGCCAGTCTTCGAGAGCTTCCTCAGGTTGCATGGAGGATCAAGCAGACAAGGAGAAGTTGCAGTGCTTGCAACAGCCTCTCTAGCTCTTCCACAACAAGTTGATGTGCCACCTACCAGTGCCGAGTAGATAATGGCGAGTAGAAAGTAAGAGACAGTGAGCGCGTCGAGCCAAGCAATGACCACGACTAGATTTCCTTGGGCGAGAGAGGGCAGCTTGTTTGGCACTGTTTGTGCCTAGTGGCGGTGTTTTGCCGCGGTTTGGCTTATCGGCGCCTCGTTCCAAACACCTTCTCCTCCTCCTAACCTTCCGCGCAGCATTTGCTCAGAGGTCGTCGAGAGCAATAGACAGGAACACTGCAGAACTTGCATAACAAAGGCGAAACAGAGAGCTAGGATCCAGCCATGCTGTCCTTGAGAATGAGCCTTCCGCAAGTAAGAGAACAGAGCAGTTGACACGACCATCGTCGACCATGTTCCAAGACTTCCAGGACACGATATCATGGGTGTTTGAGAGCAAGAAACGCTGCAAGTTGTCGACGACGTTCCAACTCTCCCCAGTCCGGTGGAGAGCATTAGGCACCTGGCTAGCTCCCCAGTGGGACGCACTCGTGACCGACAAGGAGCCTGCATTGCCTATATTAGGATAACAGCTCTCATTTTCGCACTCCGACGTCTCAATCCGGTGCAGATCTACAAGAAAGGTATGCCGCAGTCCACGGGTGCAGTGCGGGCAGACTTTTCTTCGCCACCAACCGCCATCATCGCCTTCGCCATGTCCGACCTCGACGCTGATCTGTACGGAGGTTAGTGGCTCTCATAATTCACAAGGCCCTTCTAACAATCTGTAGACCTCTATGCTAATGACGAGTCTGAGTTCGCTGTTCCCACCGAGCAACCAGAAGAGTCCATACGGACGGACACTCAGGAGCAACCGAGAGCACAAGAGGAGCCTCCTCGGTTCGTCAAAGCAGAACCTGTTCAAGACCCAATCCAACCTGCCACACCGATCCAACTAGCGGACTCAAGCGCTCAGCCACTATCTCAAACCAATGCACCGGCTACCATTCCCTCATACACGTCGCCCCCTACCCAGCAGATACCAACGTATCAAGAGCGACAGGAACCAGAATACAGAGAACCGCCTCCCCCTCGGCAGGACTACCAGGCTGGCGGCGCCGTAGACCGTCCCGTACGGCCGTCGGAGATGAAAGAGGAGGGGTGAGTGTCCCGCTTCGTCTTGGTACTGATCTCCCACAGGGCGCTCGCTGTGCTTCATGACTGGGTTGGGTGTCGACGCTAGGCCTTGGTGAATAAGGGACAAGGTCGCTTCTGTAGCACTGCCCTCGCAATAGACAGCCGTTGTCGCCTACGACTAGCTCTAGCACAACTCGGTTCCTAGGTCTAAGCTAGGCTAGCACCGCTTCGCTACACAGTCACGCACAGTAGAGTCGTCCATCTCTCTGCCCCTTGTCATGACTGCTCCTTGTTCTAGGTTACCGATGCTAATATCACTGTTTGCTCTGCCATATCTCTGTGCTCGATGACGCCTACCTCCGCTTCAACGATGTCTTACTACATAGCAAAATGTTCATTGGCGGCCTCAACTGGGATACCACAGATGGTGCATATACGTTCATAGTCTATATGCCGAGTTCTGTAGCGCTGAAACGGTGTCGTGTAGAGGGTTTACGCAAGTACTTCTCACAATTCGGAAAGGTGGAGGCGTGCACGATCATGCGCGACGCAGCAGGTCGCTCGCGCTGTTTCGCATTTCTGACGTTCGAGGATCCCGCCTCGGTCAACGCAGTGATGGTCCGCGAGCACTTCCTCGACGGAAAAATAGTACGTTCCCCACGTAGCCGCTCCTCCATAAAAGCCCGTGGATTGAGAGAGGCCCTCGCCTGCCCCCTTCGTAGATCGACCCTAAGCGTGCCATTCCTCGGCAGGAGCACCAGCGTGCGACGAAGCTCTTCATTGGCGGCCTCGCCGGGAGCGTGACCTCGGAGTCTATGCGGGAGTATTTCTCCCAATACGGCAAGGTGGTCGATGCCACCGTCATGCTGGACCGAGAGACCGGGCGAAGCAAGGGCTTCGGCTTCGTCTCGTTCGAAAACGCGAACGTCGAGCCCCTTCTCGGGTTTGGGAACCTCGAAATCGATGGCAAGCTGGTACGCTTCCTTCGATTATCTCGCTGAAGTCCGTATCCGCTAACACTCGCGATCCCCAGATCGACGTGAAACTCGCGCAACCGCGGTCACAGCGCGAGAACTTCTCCGAGGGCGGCGTCGCCGGCCCCGGCGCTGGCGGATACGGCCGCGGAGGCGGGTACGGCGCTCAAGGCGGGAACTACGGCGCCAGCCCCCCGGGCGCCGGCGCCGCGGCAGCCACCAACGCGCCCTTCGACCCCCAAGCGCTCGCATCGCTCTACAGCCGGATGATGCAGCAGATGGGGATGAACTCCATGATGGGCGGCGGGATGAACCCCATGATGGGCGGGATGGGCGGCGCTGCGGCCGGCGCGGGCTTCGCAGGGGGGATGGGCGGCGGACGCGTGATGGGGGGGATGGGTGGTGCTGGGATGGGGGGGATGGGCATGGCGGGGGGACCTGCTATGGGCATGGGTCGCGGGGGGCCAGGTATGGGAGGCCCTGTCGGTGGCAACATGATGCAGGCCGGCGGGATGGGCCCTAATGTCCCCCGCGGGCCGCGAGGCGCATCTGGCGGGCCAGGAGGGCCAGCTGGTGTTGGGCCACAACGAGCGGGACAGAGGGGACAACATAACTACCATCCCTACGCTCGGTGAGTGATGGTGGCGCGGGGGTTGGTACAGCGGACCGTTCAGATATTGTTCATAGTGTATAGGCCAGGTAGTCGCCGCTATCACATTCCTCGTAGATTCGTTACGTTATGCTTATCCGTTACTATGCGCAGACGTTCTCGTAGTTTCGTTCTGAACGCTGCATGTTGTACGTTACTTCGAAAAAATCCCGACTCCGGCGAGATTCTACTACTTTTGATGGAATTTCTGAAGACTGTGTACGTGTGAAGAAAGTCTGCGAGAATCTACTTTGTTGATTCGAAATTGGGCACATGAACAGTCCCACATTGGACAAGTTCAGTCAATACAATTTCGCATGAGCCAAAATTAGATACGACATAAAACAGTTTCATTCCGGAAAGCGTAAACGACAGCCACGAGGATAATAACGTCTGTCGACTAGGACCCCAATAGATGACCCGCTGCAACCTCTCACCGCTCATTAAGAAGAGCACGATCTCAGTTCGGACCGACCACAAACTCCTTCGTCTTGTTGAAGTGAGCTATTGTCTCGTCCGACACCTGGAGATGCTCCTTGACCAGCTCTGGCGGAATCAATGCCAACCACTGTAGTATCAGAGTAGTGTGAGATGGGTCTCGTATCACCATGTCGTAGGGCTCACCTGCTGCAATCCAATATCTTGGAATATAGCTGTGAAAGCATTGGTCAGGTCGGGAGATAGTGTTTTAAGAAATAACGTACCAGTGTTGAAGATCTCCAGATAATGCAGAGTCTCATTGCCGATGTTCTCGACGTAGTGCCCTGTAAGATGAGGTGAGGGACTCGTGCGACTGATGAAATGGTAGACACCCGTACCATATGCCGTAGGAACGAATCCGATATCTCCGGGCTGTCATTCATTGAGGATTGGCATGACTGGGAGCAATGAACAGGACGACTCACCCCGAAATCGAACGTCTGCGCAACGCTGTTAGCCGCGAACTCGGTCACTCTCGCGTTCCCAGAGCTGCAGCACACGTCATGAGTTTCATGCATAATGCGACGCAAAGGAAGAATGCGACTCACATGTAGTAGGTCCACTCGTCCTCAGTCGGGTGCCACTATTTCCAATACCGTCAGATACTGTCTGCAGCCAGCATGCGAATTACTTACGTGCATTTCCCTATTATATATAGCGGTCAGAACAAAGTCAAAATTGGCCTGCAAAATCCACACACCTCATTCCTCCGGGCTCGATGGTCACCTCAGCGACAGCAATGGTGGTTGACACCTTGAACGACCTAGAGTCGACGACCTTCACCGTTCCGCCAGGAAGTGGTGTCACCGGCATCTCAGAGAGCTTGTAGGTATATGGGTTGGGGACTTGTCCTTGGGGGTCCTCAACGGCCTGAGCGTCCGGAGAAGGAGGTACTGGCAAGACAACCCTCAGGTCATGGCGCACCACAAGATGGAAGCAACTCACCACCAGGAAAGATGTAAAGTTGCTCTCCAGGTATCCGGTCGAAAGCTTCCATGTTGGTCCCAAAGTTCTTTGCCAGAACCTCCTTTGGCGTGTGGGCCAACCAGTCCGTTAACTATACACAACACGTCATTAATTGATCCTTCAAGGTCCTCAAGGGAAGGCAATGCGCACCAGAAATGTGGAATCGTCGCTAAAGTCACCATTGTCGAAAATCTACCGAGTGCCTGGTTAGACATCACACGCATTGATGAATGAGTAACGCACTAGTAGGAACTCGGCGCCATCTGCTGACTGGTTTGTCGCCTGCAGGCTGTGCGGCACACCCGGGGGGAAATACCACAAATCGCCGGGGCCCTGAAGTCGGTGCCGGATCAGAGTAATTCGGAGGACATGAGAGAATGTCTTACCACCGTGCCCAGGTAGTTCCGGCCGTTCTGGTCTACCGCAGTCACTTGCATATAACCCTGTGACCCCGTCAGTGAATTACAACATGAGTCGTGGCACATGACATACACTAAGGACAAACGCCCACTATACGAGATATGAAAGTCAGCACGGATAACGTCACTCGAGAGCGGAGAGTAGCTCACTTCAGATGTCGAGTGCCAGTGTAATTCACTGCGCGGTCGTTAGCGGTTGAAAATGAGAAATGATACCGTAGCACATACCGAATGGCGCCCGCCTCCAAACGCATGTCGACGCCAGCCATTGCTTTACAATAGATTAGTATGTAACACGTGTCGATTACCAGTTATTCTTACATGTAGCAATCGGCAACTGGTGCACTGTAACACCGTCTAAGCCCCGTGCGCTCTCGTAGAATGCAGGCGCAGACTCACCGTTCTGCTGCCGAGCCCAGCCTCCCGTCTGCAGACGGTTCGGGCTCAAGCTAAACGGCCATTTGACGTTTCCGCCGGGTCTGCAGCAAACACAATGAATCATCAGCCGTGCTTCACTCCACATAAGCGCGAGCCTCACATCACACCATGATCGGTCGTAGGGGGCGCGAGAGCATCGGGATTCTGGCGGTCAAGAGCGACGTTCTGCTGCGCGAGGATGGTGCCACCGAGTGCACCGCGGATGGGCTGGGGGTCGATGTCGGTGGTGTCGTTCCAGAGTACATAGTTGGGGTCGTCACTGGCCAACGGAACGGTCTCTGTCGGTTCTGCGGCGGAGGCGGAGGATGTGCCTGAAGGGGGGACGACTGCGGGGGCAGCGAAAGCGAATGAAGCGCAGAGGAGAGCGCAAAGCGCAGAAGAGAGGAGTTTGCCCATGGGGAGGAAGGAGAGGGACGGTGTGTGCTGAGCTGAGTGAGCCGTTTCTTTCACCCTTATATATGTTTTTCTGAAAGCAGAGGAACTAGGGACTACTGTGGTATGCCCATCTATTATTAGCCTCCCTCGATCGTGCTGTATGCGGCGGTGGATTTCGATCTGAGATTGGCGAGTGTCGGATGGGAGGAATGACACTCACGTTGCGGCGTCGAGGGTGGCATGTGTCCAGCCCCAGCTGTGGTCTCCGGGCCGAGGGATTCCCGGGTTGCAGGAGTCCTCAATCGTGGTCATCGACGCTGCGTTCTCTGGCCCAGACTGGCGACGACTGACAGGGTTTGAACGACACTCGCATTATGCACTAAAAATAAACACGAGGACAAGCTTCTGCCGCGGAAGCACAAGCCCAATCTAGCTTCATCTTCTTTCCCGAATCGCTTTGTGACTTCGTTTTCCGCGCAGAGACGGCTTCGGAGGCTGTGAAAGGTCATTGGCGAGATCTAAAGTGCCGCCATATCCGAGATGGCCATCTCCCCCCTCCATCGCCCACCATGTGAAATGGGGTCCACCAGGTCGGCGACACTAGTGTTCCTGGGAGTCAGTCACGACAACATGACCAACACCGTGCATTATCGCTGGGCGCGCGATGGGCCCAAGTCATATTCCCATATTATCAGTTATTCGTTCGCGTCGTTGCTTCGGGTCTTCCAGATTTGCCGGTTGACTGCTGCCCTGCACGACGGATCGATCTCGCACTCGACCACGCACGTGAACAGGCAGGCAGTGACAGCCAGCCATCGCGAGAGATTCGTTCTCTTCCCAATGCAGACACAATGCTTCCCAAAAAGGACAAGGTGGCTACAGGCGAACCTTATACGCCACACGGCGCGTCAGGTCACAGCAGGCCGATCACCAGGCCCGTATTCTCGTAAACCCAGTCACCCGTGCCCGTCGTTGGCACGCCAGTAAGGTTTCGTTTCACAGCTCGGAACGGTCAGGACCTCCTTGCGCTCCGTGTCGGACTTTTCAGCTGACGTCCCTGCGCAAGGTTGATGGCCAAACCATCCCCTCCATTATGTCACGGGCTCAGCGTCGCGTGCGGATGGACCTACATCGCACCAGCTGATGCCCACGCCGGGGCCGGTGGACTGGGTTTCAGCTACAACCCCCGTATTTCAGCTAGCACTAGTACTATCGGAGCAGAGTGACCGAGCACACATACACAGCATGACACGCGGAATTTCCGTTGAGAATGGACGCGACACGCAGCTGAAGCTGTCACAGGCTGCCCACAGGCCGACGCCCTAATCATGGCTCATGGCTCATGGTTCAATTTAGCGTTTCTGAAGCGTAAGCAGAGCGACCTGTTCTCCGTTTCTGGCAGTGGTATATTTATAACGCCGGCACAAGAAAAAAACTCCACGGAAGAAGCACCCTGGCCCGAGAATTCGAAGCACACGACAATAAAATCGAAGCCCATATACCGTCTTCGCGTGGACAGATTCGGAACGGTGGAGGTGTACGTACCCAACCCCTGATGACAACAACAACACCAATTTCATGCCGTAGTCCAGCAATGATTAATGAAGCCGTGCTCGTTTCTGGCGAGATACGTACGGACCTGAAGCGGAGACACACGGAAGCGACGGGCATGAGGGACAAGAAGCATGACACGATGGGAGGCGATCGACGTAGATGGCTGCCCGGCACCGCTTTTTTAAAAATAGCCACAGATCCTGTATGCAAGACAGACGGAGACGAGAGAACGCAAGATGGAAGATCCATTCCGTTCGTGCACGAGATGCCGCGAGAGATTCCCATACCCTGATCGGGGCATAAACAGCGTCCGTCCCTCTCTGCCCACCTCGCATTGGCAGGAACTTCGACTGTGTCCCAGGCTGCACGGCGCACTGCAGCTTGATCGACCGCGCGATACTCATCCGATGTTCGCGTGTACAGCCATACGCAGATCGCTTCCCACACCGAACACATAATGTGTACGCGCAGAAGCATTCGTAGCACTCAATCTCAGCGGGCGCAGCAGACATCGAAATGGGCGCGGGACATGCCCTCCGCTGGGTGCACGTCCATTCCCGGACCCTCTCCCCTGTGCCGTAACAGCGGCCAGAACGACGACACACAGATGAACGCCGATATAGCAGAAGCGCAGATAAGGACGAGCAGCGTGCCCACATTATCACCTCGCACCCCGCGGCGGCAGGGGACAGATGAGCCTGTTCGATGAACTCGCGCCCCGCATCTTGCACAGCCCGCTCCCCCAATTTAAACTCTGACTGCGCACAGATCCAGGAACGTGCACATCCATTCAATAAGCTCTCGCTCATACAACGGCACCACCCCCGCACGACCCACGGCTTCCCACACCGACCCACTCACCTGGGCGTAACAACAGATACCAAACTCGCGCGCGATGCGTCACTGGTCCGAAGACCACCCGTCAGGACCGGAAATGAGAGTACAAGTACGGCATGCACCTGCTCACGCACTGCGCACAAGATCATGGGTGTCTGCGCGCGAGACCACGGCAGTAATACGTACCTCTGTGGGATGTACCCTAGAATGTCTCTGCCATTCCCGGCGAGAACGACAGAATTTAATGTATCGTGGGCTGTTCCCATAGAGGACAGCAGTCTAAATTTCCATCCTGCCGAAGTGGACGTTTCAGCGGGTCTCTGCCGTTAATAGGCTCACCACTTCGTCAGCCTCATATGGAAAGAAAGAAGGCGGGGCTTGTTCTCATCTACCATCGATTCACATGCCCGAGATGCAGCAACTTGCGTAAATTGGGCACGCCAGCTGCCGTCATGCTACTAGGTCGCTGAACGGTCTGGACCGACGGAGTTCCGAGAACAGCAGTCGCATACGTCAAGAACACGTCGTATTAGCTTAAGATATGGCGTTCAGCGAGTTAGAACAATGAAAGCAGCTATTCGAACCAGGACAGACCTCGAGCGCAAGAGAGGCAATGAGCTACAACTTGGAAATCGAGATTCACAATGATGTCCCAGGATGGTAAGCGTCGAGGCACGTGATGTTCGCGGACTAAAAATAGCTTCACGAAAGTTCGAAGTAAGTACAGCGACACATCCTCTTACGCATGCACGAAGCTCATAACGAGGAGGGACCCCGAGCCTCAATCTCAAATTTGGCACTCAATCTAATCTAGACACTCATAATGGAAGCCTGTTTCGCATGTTTCGCAGTACTACATGACACCAGTCTAGCACCACGAGTGCCTTGTACCTCACCCTCAGGCTCCCCAAAAAGCCTCCGCAAATAGCGAGGCAGCTGCTTCCCCAAGTAAGTATAGCACCACAACGTCAGCTCCCGGGATAGCTTTCAGGGGAGAGGCCCGTAAATACCGCTAGATCCCACGGAGATCCATCCCGTTCCCGGACGGGCAGCCCTGAGCCAATAGCGCAACGATCTCCAAGAATGTGTCGATGACGAGCGGCCGGCTTCGAGCTAATTACAGACCCACGCCGGCAGCGAGTGCTGCTAATAATGTGTGCGGCTTCGATCTCTGGCAGCACGGGTCGTGCTGCGCTACACATATCTGCCGTGCCATTCTGTGTATTCTTCCGACTCTGCCACTGTAATCGACGGTAGAATGGCTGTAGTCAGCGGTCACGTCGGTAGTTTCGACCGGTCCTTTTGTCCGAGTGGTGAGGGTATAGAGCTTCTTTTACGAGATATACACCGCTTCTTTACTCATGGCTATGCCCCTCGTGATTTCATAATTGGTTTTCTGCCTTGCGTTCAGTGCAACACTCTCATGGAGACGAAATCCTTTTTTCTTGTTCTCGAATACATGGCTTATATATTCTGCGCCGGAAGCCGCTGAGTAGCGGCATTGTAACACTCTCGGAAGAATTTCTTTTCAAGCGGATAATGTGAACAACTATGGATTTGTGGCAAACTATGGCGTGTTGAACACCTACTGTACAATGTTTTGTTCTCTCAGACTAATACACGGCGCCTCATCTCCGACCCTGACAGTTTACAGCCTCGTCACCGACCAGACCAAGAAGTAGAACTGATACCCGGGCAGCGAGTTCGGATTTCTCCTCTCAATCTCCTGCAGCTCCGCCTCCACCTTCACCGTTCCCTTCTTGAAGATCTGCCCATCCCACAGCTCCTTCCAGCTGTCGGGCGAGTGGCAGAACATCGTCATCCCTCTCACGTTCGGCACACCCTGCTCGACACGCAGGCCCTTCTCTGACCTGCCCCCGTGCGAGCCGAAGATGACCGACCCGGGAAGCGGGGACAGCAGCCCGGCGAGAGACTTTGCGAGCTGAAACTGCTGCGCCTCGTCGAAAAGGTGGAAGAACGATGAGGCGTGGATGGCGGAGATGTGCCCTAACAGCGGAGTAAGGCTAGTGAGCGTGGAGAGCGCGGGCACTGGGGTCTCGGGCGGGGCGTAGAAGGGAGGGGCGGGCTGCAGGAAGGATGGGTCGAACGCGTCGCCCGGGATGAAAGGCACGGGGAACGTCTCGGGGGAGTCGTTGAAGAGCTTGTGGCCTAGTTGCAAAAACCCTAGGAATAGCCTCATCAGCACTGTCACGCGTGTCAGCTGACGGAATATCGGATAGCATACCTGGCTCGAGATCGGACGCTATGGCGCCATGAACAGGGAAACCATCTGCAACCGCTTTCCTGACATCATTTCCAACTGCGGGATCACGTTAACGACATTATATGTCTGGACGATAACATATGGTTTGAGCTATTACGTACAGCAACAGCCGATGTCTAGGAGGATGGCGCCCTCGCGCTCCTTGCCTAGCTTCAACACCTGACTATATGCAGGGAGGAGCGAAATCTTGAGTCTATTCATGGTTAAACCATCCGTCTCAATCGTGCTCTCGTGAACGAACGAGAAGAGAATAATGCCCACGAGGTGAACGCAAAACGAGCGATACACGGGTACGGATAGACCTGTAAATAACAGTGTAGGTCCCTTAGAGTCCCACTTGTCTAACTTAGCTTAGAAGTGGCCGCCCACCTCGAAGGCCTCTGCCTGGATCTTGATGATATGCTGCTTGAGCGCCTCATCATCCTGGATTCCAGTCTGAGACTTGAAGAACGCAGACTCTGCCTCTTCCAGATGGTAGTCACTCTCCGAAAAACCGTAGACCGACTTGACAATCTCTTTGAGGCTTTGATCAGCAGCAGCATTGCTAGTCTCAGTGCTCGCCATGGTGAGTCGAGAAAACGACCAGGTTGACGAAGTGAACCAGAGTGTCAGTGTATTTAAACATTGACGACGCTTGCCTAATTGGGTATCCTGACCTGCCGTCCGTACGCGTCACATCCCCGGCACGATCTAAATTATCATATCGGACTGTCAGCCCACGTCTGGGCCGTGTGGAACCTGCTGCGGGGAAGAAGTTAAAAATATGACTCGTTCGGGGCTCGGAGCCGCCGCGGACTGTACTAAGGACATCTTGTGAAAGAGAGCGCATATGCCTACGCAGTAGAACACTTGCAGTACTTCGAGATCGAGCTGGTCGAGCATCGTTGATCTGGTCGATATAAAACGATGACAGTCAACTTGATAATCGTCTGATCGGGCGCGCTGCCGCGTCGCTCCACGTGATCGCGTTAGGTCTCAAATTGAGCTGAACTACTTACACAAACTACCGTCTGTACGTCGCATGGGCCTATATTCATGTATGTCTTTCTAACCGCAAAATTACGATGTGTTTGCTTCTTATCCTTCATGTCATTATTGGTATATATGTCGCGATTAATTGATGACCGAACATGAAGATGGACGTGGTCCATGTCCGGCCCGAGTCGTCGGAAATTCATTCTGTAACGCTGACCAGCGAGTAGGCCACTGTGGCTGTACCCTCCGACCGAGAGCCAGCATCTGATAGTGACTTTACTAACGGGAGTACTGTTGGCGCATGCTATGAAGCCAGTGATGTACATTCTTTCTGACACTGACTTCGGATCGGAATCCGTCGGTCGTAAGGTGTCCCAGGCCTGAGCCGCGCGCGTAAGAATTGAGAGACTACATAATGATCTTCAAGTGACAAGAATGCATCCAAAATGATGAACGATCTTTCAACAAACAATAGCCCACACCGGCTGATTGCGACCAACACTAAATATTCTGTGTGTTTGTTGAGACGCTCGTGTGAAGACAAAGGTCGACTTTCTTACTGTATGATTTCTGGTTCCATATGGGCTCCGCGGTGGAAACCGCTGGGCAGGGCCACTGTAATGCTAGGAGAAGAATTTCTTCTCATATAGATGAAGGAGAGTCCCGGACAACCATGCGATCATGAAGACCTGCGTGAACAGTAAATCCCTACTGTATAACAAATCCTTATCAAATGGTGAACACACAACCCCATTTCCGACAGTTCACAGTCTCTTTACCTCCCACGCCAAGAAGTTAAACTGAGACCCGAGCGGCGAGCACGGAGTTTGGAGTTTTCCTCTCAACCTCTCGTACCTCTGCCTCTACATTCGAATTCGCCATTTTTTTTAAAGTTCCGCCCATCCCACAGCTCCTTCCAGCTATCGGGGCAGTGGCAGAACCCAGTAATTCCTCTCATGCTCGGAGCACGCAGGCCCTCCTCCGGCAGGCCTGCGTGTGAGCCATAGATGAGCGAACCAGGAGGTGGTGACATGAGCCCGGCGAGAGGCTTTGCAAGATGGATCTACTCCTAGTTGAAAATGTGGAATATGAATTACACACGGATGACGGAGATGTACGCCAGCGGGGATGTCGGATTGGTGAAAGTGGAGAGCGCGGGCGGGGCGTAGAAAAGAGGAGCGGGCTGCAGGAATGGACGTGTCAAACACGTCGCCGGGGATGAAGGACACGAGGAATGTTTCTGGGGGAGTCATTAAAGAGCTTGTGATTCAGCTGCAAATTCTAGGTACAGTCCAATCAGTGCTATACCGCACCTCATACCAATTAGCGGAATATGGATCAACATACCTGGCTGGAGTTCGGAGGCTATGGTTCCATGGATGAGGAATCCGTCTGCAACAGCCTTCCTGACGTCATTTCCAGCTGCAGGATGTCAATGACATTTTATGTCTGAACTAAAACATATGGTTTGAGCAATTACGTACAGCAGCAGCCGATGTTCAGGCATGGCACCCTCGCACTCGGTGCCTATCTTCAACAGCTGCCCATACGCGGGGAAGCGCGAAATATTGAGTCTATTCGTGTTACAGCCATGCGTCTCAATGATTTCCTTAATTACGAACGCACAAGAAGAATATAATGCTCACGTGGTGAACGCAAAACGAGAGATGCACAGGCACGAGAAAACCCATAAATGACAGCGTAGGACCGGTTCCCCTAAATTTCAATCCCTTAACTTTGTTTAGACGTGGCAGCCCACCTCGGATGCATGTGCCTGGAACTTCATGATGTATTGCTTGAGCGCCTCATCATTCTGGATCCCATTCCGAGATTTGAATACCGTGGAGTCTGCCTCATCGAGATGGTAGAATCCCTCGGAGTTGTCGTAGACTGCATTGATAAAGTCAATGACATCTGTATAAACTCCAGCCTTATCTAGCTTTCCAGTGTCAGTGCTTGCCATGGCGATTTTAGGAAACTGACTTGAAGTAATTATAACGAAGCTGAAGCTGAGTGCTATTTGAATATTAACGAAGCCCTCCTAATCTGACGTCCACATCTGTTGTCCACCTACGTCACATCCCCAGCACGATATAGATAACGTTAGACCTATCAGCCCCGAGAATAGAAGTACGAACCCGCTGTGGGGAAGATGGCAGCGATAGTAACTTGTTCAAGGCACCGAGCCTCACTGGCAGGACCTTCCCGTGAGAAATGCACCGTGAACCCACGTAGAGCATGTGCCAGTACATTTGGCCGAATAGAAATATGAAGGTTCGCAGCTGAGCTGAGGTTGAGCTGGTCGAGCAGCAAACAACGAATTTATTAATCGTCTGATCGGAGTCGCGTCTCTCACGTGATCGCGTCCGTCGGTGCAGCCCCAAAGGCTCGGACAATCTTCAAGTTAGAGGGGAAGAACAACTCGATCGCCTCCAATATGTACATAGGAATTCCTACCTGCAGAATCACTGTGCATCCGGTTCTTATCTTCTACATCGTCGCTATCAGTATCATAATCACCTGGTGTCTGAACTTAACTTGTCGACCGCCGGTGGCGTCGAAAATTCCGAACATTCAGGTTGTGCAACTCTGACCAGCTGTGATCAATGTGGGGCAGTGGCACCCTTGGACTCGGAACCCATATTTGATCCTGATTTTTATGACGGAAGTAATGTTGACGTACGCTGTGGTGTAAATTCTTTCTGACATTCATTTCAAATCGGAATCCGTCGGGCGTAAGGTCTACTGGTATGCGTGACTCGGAGCGTTGTCGGGCGACACTTTCCTCGACATAAGATTCATGACTTTTTAAACACGAATCACTAGCCGCTGGAGGACAGTATAGAGTAAAGGATCAAATAGATTGGTGTCTCTCGAGTTAGGACGACTTCAACTACACGTGTTTTACATCTCTAATCCACAGCAAGTCATTCGTATCGATACAAGCTCAATAATTCAGTTCACAACCTTGTCACTGACCAGGCCAGGAGGTAGAACTTGGCCCCAGGAGTGGACTGCAAATCTCTCCTCTCAATCTGATGCAACTCAGCCTCCACTTTCACCGTACCCTTCTTGAAAATCTGTCCGTCCCATAGCTCCTTCCAGCTGTCCGGGGAGTGGCAGAACATGATCATCCCCAGTGAGCTGGGGTGCCTTTGCTCCACTCGCAATCCCTTCTCCGGCCGACCCCCATGGGAGCCAAAAATAAGCGAGCCAGGAAGGGGCGAAAGGAGTCCCGCGAAGGATTTTGCGAGCTGGAACTGTTTCTCTTCGTCGAAGAGATGGAACAGGGATGACGCATGGATGGCGGACATGTGCCCCAGCAGAGGCGTCAGATTAGTAAGGGTGGAAAGCAGGGGGGCCGGTGTCTCAGGCGGGGAGTAGAACGGAAGGACTGGCTTCAGGAATGCCGCATCAAAGGCGTCGCCGGGAACAAACGGCACGGGGAACTTTTCTGGAGAGTCCTTGAAGAGACGGTATCCGAGCTGCCAAAATTCTGGGAAGGGAGGAGGGTGGGAGTTAGTTGAATCTGGAAAAGAATGTGTTGTAAGCATTGGAGACATGCCTGGTTCGAGATCAGACGCCATGGCGTTCTGAACGGGAAAGCCATCTGCAACTGCCTTCCGAACGTCGTTTCCAACTGTAAGAGTAAGTCATTCAGATGTGTAGAAAAGGACAAGCCGCTCATATTTTACACACAGCAACAGCCGATGTCAAGGAATATTGCGCCCTCGCGCTCCTTGCCTAGTTTCAAGAGTTGTCCATACGCAGGCAAGCGAGATATCTTCAGCCTGTTTTACCGCGTTCAATGGCACTCGGAAAAGGCTGACAAAGTATACATACTTGGTAAACGCAAATCGGCCTATGCACGGATACGGATGAACCTGCGCAAATTCCTGGCCTCAGAACTTTTGATTTCGTCGACTCCATCGAGAACTCTCACCTTCCAGGCGTCTACTTGAACCTTTATGATGTGCTGCTTGAGCGCCTCATCATCCTGGATTCCAGTCTGAGATTTGAAAAATGCGGACTCTGCCTCGTCTAAATGGTAGAATTCGTCGCCGAAAGGCGGCTTGGGAGGAGCTGCCGCGCCGTTGTTATTGAGATCGTTGGCCACCATAGTGTGTTGAAAGGAGCGGGCAGATAACGAAGGAGAGCAGTCCCGATGTCTTTAAATACAGAAATCTCGGTGTCATATATGCCGTGCCTGCACTCGGCATGATGACTCGGCATGCGGTAGAACCTGCTGACAATCAAGAACACGTAAGAGCCTAGAGGCTGCTGCGGAATAAAGGTGAGACTCAGCGGCGACAAGGTTGCGGGGATTGATCGCGGACGCGATCGTATTCCCGCTGCCGAATCGATCTCCTCTATTGTGAGTGATAAGATCTAGAAACGATGGCCTGCCAGTAGGCGGTGGGCATAATGAAAGTACTCGGATGATAACCTCATGAGGGACATTGGGTAACGAATAGTTGTGTGCGCATCATGTGCTGCATAGTTGATTTACAGCGACCCATTTGTATTGGTACAGTGCGTGCAGCTTTCGAGCAGTGGTCAAATTATAGCCTGGTCACAGACCACCACAGGAACCAGAACTTGGCACCCAAATCTTTCCTCTCAATCTGGCGTAAATCTGCGTCCACCTTCACTGTTCCTTTCGTAAAAATCTGGCCATCCCATAGCTCCTTCCAGCTCTCGAGAGAGTGGTAGAATACAACCATTCCTGACTCCTGGTACTCCTGCAGCCCCTTCTCAGGCCATGCAGCGTGCCAACCGAATATGAGCGAACCCGGGAGAGGCGAGAGCAGGCCCGCCAAGGACTGCGCGAGCTGGAACTGCTGGGGTTCGTCAAAGAGATGAAACAGCGAGGAGGCATGAATAGCGGAGACATGCCCGAGCAGCGGCGTCAGATGAGTGAGGGTGGAAAACGAGGGGACCGGCGTCTCGGGTGGAGATTGGAACGGAGGTACGGGCTTCAGGAAGGACGGATCTAATGCGTCACCACGGATCAGCGGCACGGGAAACGTCTCTGGTGTGTCGCTAAAGAGACGATGTCCGAGCTTCCAAAATTCTGAAGACGGTTCAGAGGGGCAAGTAAGAGATACAACATCTTACATACCCGGTTCGAGGTCAGAAGCGATGACATTGCGAACAGGGAAGCCATCGGCGACGACCTTTCTGACATCATTCCCGACTATGTGTATATGTCAGTGAAATAATCAGATGGGATAGACACAGTTCTACACACAACAGCAGCCGATGTCGATGAAGATTGCACCTTTGCGCTCCTTTCCCAGCTTCAGGACCTTCTCATATGCAGGCAGACGAGAGACCTTAAGTCTGATAACAAAGGTCTTAATCGTAAGAACGGTTGCAGTCAGGATACCTACTTCGTGAACGAGAGATTGAAGATGCATGGATACGGGCGGACCTGCAACTCTCGTTGGAATACCTTATCCTACCGACCTCTGTGGGGTGGCTTACCTCGTAGGCATCCGCTTGTATCTTCAAGATGTGCTGCTTCAGAGCCTCATCGTCTTGGATTCCGGTCTGAGATTTGAAAAACGCAGTCTCTTCCTTGTCTAGATTGTAGTAACTGTCGTCGATGATTCCTTTTTTCGGTAAGCTCGGCACAGTGCTATTCTCGACTTGCATGTCGTCTGCCAATGTAGATGGAGTTCGATGGAGAGAAGCGACTATCCGCAATCCTAATCTGGGCTCCTAAATAAGCGTCTGAGCCTGTTCACGTTATGTACTATCACATCATGAGACATCGGGTCAGAAAGCAGAATGGCGCCCACTGCTGCCAAAAAAGGCGGCTAGCGGTGCTGACTGTCAATAATGTCAATGCTACGAACCATGAAATGCACCACCAAATATAAGTGAGCTGGCGTTCATGAATAGGAAGCCGGAGAGATCGCGAACGGCATGGTAACCATGGTACAGTCAATGCCGCAACATATTCGTGTTGATACTGGTATTGGTAAGATCTATACCACATCGGCGTGGAACCAACGACGGCTTGCCGTATGACATGAATGTCTTTCTCTCGCTGTTTGCAGTGGCAGCAATTGTACTGAAACCAATGATATAGTCTGGCCTGGGTATCACACTTGGATTTTAAGACTGCAGGCTGGTAAGCGCATGCAAATCAGGATTGTAAACGCAATAAACGCACTCACCCTACTTGACTGGAGCAAGTCTCATCAATAGTCGCTCACGTTGAAAATCCCACTGTCTTCGTGAGACTGAATGATAGGAATGTTCACCAAATGTACTGGCGGAACGTCTCTGTACAAGGAAACTGACCTACAATCGCACCCGAAGCGTAATTTACAACTCACTGCAGGTTACAAGTAATCATCTAACGGATATATCTCTAAGCTGGCCACCAAGGCTGTACAGCCGCATAGGCTCGGAGGCATTTTTAGTCCTCCGCTTCCTCGAATATCACTTCTGGGACCGATTCAGCCCCTTTCAGCGTAATCCTAATCTGTCGCCTCCGGTCCCGCCAGCCGGAATAGATCGCTAGCCCCATCGCTACGCAGCAAGCGAAGATCGTCAACTTTAGACTGTCCGTGTAGCATGCGCGGCCCTCCAGACATTGCTGTGTCGACGGTAAGCCTGCACGGCGAGCGAGCGATCCGGAGGCAGCAAGCAACGTCGAATTTGTCGGTGGAGATAGTGGCGGCGCATGGGCATCAAGGTTGCGGCCAAAAGCGATCGAGAAAACGTTGCTGCCGAGCATGGGTGCAAGCGAGACGAAGCCCCAGTTCTCCGAAAAATGCGCTGGGTAATCAGATTAGAAATGGTCAACACGTGTAGGTGCCTCAAAATAAACTCACGTAGTCCGAACCATTCGATCGTGACCGTAGGGAACAGGCCAAACATGGCGCCGTACGCTAGTCCGAGTAGAGTGCTTGCCTTCCAGAGACTGCTGACGTCCTCGACAAAGTAACAAGTGACCTGAGAAGATGATAAATATACACGCGACCAGGGTAATGCAGAAGGAACGTGGAAGCCGAAGGTAGTTCTTGGTAAAGTCGGCAAGCATCCCTAGATGATTATCGCGTTAGCGATCGGAGGACCACTTCAGTGACGGACAAGTCCTCACCGATGCTGATGCGTCCTAAACAATTCATGATGCTAACGACAGACACTTGTGCAGCTTGCCACTGTGCCGCCTTCGCCTCGTCATAATCCGGATTACCCTTGGCAAACAAAGCCTGAGAAATCGAGCCGACATTATTTATATCTATATTGCTAACGCATGAGCTCTTCCCGAACGTCGCCATAGAGATAACCTACACATAAGCCCTGTTCCGCTCACTGAAGATGCAATGTCGGCCAGGTGAGCCGCAAACAATCAGTTGGGTAAAGTTGACACCCACATAAGGCGGTGATGCTGAAGATCAGCCAGAAGTCTCTATCCACAAAGAGACCCTTTCCGGAAACATTCGGCGGTTCGTGTAGGCCGGATATACCCGGAGAAGGGACTGGATGCCGCAAGCTCCTTCGCGAAACCGAGAATGCGCTGCGCGACCGATGCCGGCTCTGACTGCGTGTCGGGCTCAGTGCAACCGATTCGCCGACCGTGGGTACGAAGTAGTCAGACACGACCTCAGGGCGCGAGGGGTGATATCCGGGATTTGGCAGGACTGCTTCTTCATCGAGCGGCGGGTCCGCAAGTTCCTCATCATCGACGTGCACATGGTTGATATGCGGCGAAAGAAGATGCGTGTGACTATCATTCTCCCGCTCAAACAGGGCAGGAGATACAATGGTTACGCTGGCTTGGGAATCGAAGGCTTCCTCCAATGCATCGTCCTCGGCAGTGTGACTCAGCTCAGAATGAGGTAATGGGATCGGCCGGACAAGGAAAAACCCCAATACCATAGGCAGGGAAGTACCGATGGCGAGGACGAGAAGGAAGTCGGACGTGTTGCCGGGAAATGCGAGGTGGGCAATAGTGGAGAAGAGAAAAGCTGACAGACCGAAGCCGGACAGGACGATGCCATTGGCTGTCGCCCTCTGCGTGGGTGAATGAGTCCGAAGCGGAAAAAATACGAACGCAAATCCATGCTCACCGCTCGATCTGGCCAACTTTTTGCTGTAGCATTCATGGAGCTCGCGAGGCCGCCATTTCCCCCGATGCCACTAAGGAACCCAAAGAAGACAAGGGCACATAGGTCGAAGAGGCTTAGGCTGGAAGAGCCTTCAGCGAGCCCTCGGTCGAAGTAGTGGCGGATGCCAGAATAGCCTATGGCCAGTGAGAAGAACGCCATGACGAGAAGGGAACGCGGTCCTCTGGTGTCTACGATCCGGCCCCAGAGAGGAGCTGAGCCATATACACCAACTGAAAATATCACAGGGCCAATGTTGGAAGCACATCACACAGAGATCTTTGAGTGACGCACTATTGCCAGATAAACCTATGACATTCAGCTGTGTATGCGTGAGGCCGAGCCGCGATCCTAACTGCGGGCCATATGCTACGTCATGTTGTCAGCTTAGTATGCACTCGTAGGCAACGGTATAAAGACAGGTAGAAAACTGGCGGCTGCGTGGAATAAATTGTCCAAAGGACATGCCGTTTCCCTACGTGTCGGAAACTATTTCACGCACCCGAGAAGACCTGACCGAGACCATGGGAGCGTTAGCGATCAATTCAACGATCTTCGCGGGCGTCAAGACGCACATAGTTAGTTCCAGAAGCGAGGGCTACCAGCAAACATGTGAGGAAGCTGGCTAGCCTGGTAAAGCTGAGGAGAGCAGGCGCAGGCGCGTGGGTCGTTGGATGCATGAACAGGTGCACGATTCTGCCACGGCTGGTTGATCAGGAAGTTTGAGCTGCTAGAGATTGCTGCCAAGTTCACACATCCAGCGACGAGGATGAATTGTCACCGTCGTCGTTGACGATAACGAGAGCTGCAGCCAGGGCGGTCCACTTTGCCGTGCCTCAGTCTGATGAAACGGCGCTCCGTCGAGGCGGATAGCATGGGCGTCTATCTCAGCCGGTGGTTATTTATTGGTTGATTCATTATGAGTGGCTTTATTAGGGTTATAGCACAATATAGATTGGCAAACGCGGTCACATGATAGCGGCAAGCTGTTTGTGTCGAGAGAAACTCGAGACCTCGTCCTTTGCTTTCCAGCAAGTATATACCCGCCGACGCCCGGACTTTCCCACCTTGTCTGCCGTCCTTTTTTTCCGCAGCGCGCTCTCATCTACGACCCTCTCCCTCCCTCTGTCCCTCCCTCTCATGCTCATGTTCTCGATACCCGAACGGAAGGACTTCTCATCTCCACTTTCCCTCTCGCTTACCTCCATACGCGCATCCACACTCCCTCCCCTCAGCCGCTTGTATGGCGGGCGAACACCCTCGATACGTACCGCTGATGTCCTGCTCGCCGCTGCAAATGTCATGACCCCCTTGCCGCTGTGACCATCTCCTCTTGATTATCGTTGCTGTCGACGGAGTGTGTGCTATATATCTGACGCCTTGTTTCTCTCCGCTGAATGACAATCGTGGCGGCTCGCTATCGTAGTCGCCGGGCGGGCGAGGCGTGTTTTGCTCGGTGTTGCTGCTTCACAGCGGGTACGGGTGGCCCTACAGAGTTAGCACGAACAGTACTAGTCAAAAATCTGGCAGCAGTCTGGCAGGTAGCAGGCAGTCTTACTCCGGCTTGTGGATAACACGACTCAACCTCGTACGTCTCCCCCATACATGACCAGTTCAAAGATGCGTTCAGCCCCATTGTCACGATGATTACACACCCAACCATCTCATTCGCATGCCGCACGCCAGGGCGAACGCGGTCCATGTCGTTTGCCACAAACGCATTTACATGCTCGCGAGGACAGATGAGGCAACAACAGGCAATGACGTTGTCCGATGAGTCCACAACAAATCTCACTGAAAAAGGTATTCTGCTATGCCGATATCGTGCGCTGCCTCGATCTTCTACTTACAAAATTCCCTGTGATTGTGATAGTTTGCAATCGAGCCGAAAACGCCTAGACGTTGAGTGCCATTGCAAGCTGGTCTGGAAATCTCCGACATTATTCCTCGTCGAGTCGTAGGTTCGTTCCCACCCTTTTGATGATCGCAAGATTTCGAAGTCCGCCGTGGCAACTCCTCCCTGGCGCGCGTACAGGAATAGCGCTACGGCTGCTGACAACTGAGGCAGACCTCAAAAACACAAACTACCACCACCGCTGTACAGTGTACCGTAGACAATTGCTCCCAGCCGGGGCCAGCTCTGTGACTGCAACTCACGAACGTCGTTGGACTACAAAGGGCTCTCAAGAGTGCAGCTGCCCCCTTTGAAGACCATCCAATTTATCACTACCGACATGGCCCTCTCACGTTCCTTCTCTTCTTCAAGGTTGCCTCATGCATGCGTCAAAGCTGCGTCCACAGTGGCTGCTGCATCTCGGGTGAGTCCCGTCCATCCGCACCCCGTTTTCTCCATGTGCTCACGGCTTCTGTCAGAGCGTACTTACTCCATCTTGTAGAAATCACTCTGCTGCTCGGATCTCTCTCTCGCATCGTGCGCTGCTTCAGCTGCGCTCCACGACCCTGCTTGACACCGTACTGTAGAACGTCTCCCTCGGCTCACCTCGCCTTTCAGTACAAGCAGCACCACCCGAAAGTCACCGGGGCCGCCTTCACCGCATCCAGATGTTCTGAAGAACCCTTCGCCAGAAGCAGTCTACAAGCTGTTCATGGCCCGTGCCGCCTTGTGTGCTGATGCAGAGTCAGCCCGGGTCCTCCTAGGGGACAACCCGACGAAGGACGTCTATTACAACCAAATCTTGCATAACATGCAGTTCGTCTTCTATTACATCAACACGGTCGACGTCGAGGTGCGGCCGTTCCTCGCCTATCGTCGTGATCCACGCTGACAGGGCGCCACTGGCAGGAATTCAAGACGGCGACTGTCAGACGGGGCTCGCGCATCTCTAAAGCGAGAGTGGCCCTGCTCCAGTATGCAATCACGACCTACGGCTGGCTGGAAGCGGCGATCAGTGCGGGCAGCGCTCCGGAGCATGCGCGCAACCTTGAGCATGTGATGCTCCAGCTGCGCATGGTGATGTTCGTTATCTAGGCGTACGAGGATCCGGAGGGCACAGATGACATTAAGTATGCGATGGTGTGCGAACACGTTCTGTCCAAGTTCCTCCTCATTGTTGATGCGGTGACGAATGCGGCGGGGGGTGCGCCGGAAGACTTTATCATCTACGAGCCAAGCGAGGGCTCTTGAGGGATTAGCTACGCGGCCTTATGCAGCCTTATGCCAGCTCGGACATTGTAAATACACCATGAAGTAACTGCAGAACAACCATCACACATTTCGATCGAGGATGGCGACTGCAGATTTGGTTCAGATTCCGACGCTGTGTTGCGCAGTTGACCGACTTGTCGTGTGCGCACTTGCATCCACCAGACTCGACGATGCACTTGATTCAGCAACCACAGTCTCTCAGCCCCACGACACAAAATTGCGCCGACGCCACCGTGCCGGAAGCCATCGGGCAAAAATGACTCGACCGCACTGTCTACGCTCTGCCTCTGACCGCCACGACCGCCTCGCTCGCCATGCAACGCTCTGGCTGCCCAGATGAAGTCAGGATCGGGATCCTCGGTGAGCACGAGCCTAGCATGTCACCCATGCTGACGCTGACTCTGTGTGGGTGTAGCGCTGCAGGGCGCATTCGCGGAGCACCAGGTGATGCTGCAAAAGGTGTCGCTGCGGACTCGGATCCGCGTCGTGCTGGTGCGGACGGAGGAGGACCTGGGCGCGTGCGATGCGCTCATTATCCCCGGCGGAGGTGCGTAGCTTCGTCGATTTGCAGCACTGTAGCGGCTGACGCTCTCTCTTCCTCCCCACCCCTCCCCACCCCTCGGCGGGGCGGCAGAGTCGACGACGATCGCACTGCTCGCGCGCCTGGCGGGCTTGCTGGGGCCGCTGCGCGAGTTCGTGAGGGCAAAGCCGGTGTGGGGCACATGCGCGGGGGCGATCCTGCTCGCGGCGGAGATCGAGGGCGCGAAGCAGGGCGGACAGGAGCTGCTCGGCGGGATGGCCGTCACCGTCGCGCGCAACGGGTGGGGCTCGCAGGTCGAGTCGTTCGAGGCCCCGCTCGAGGTGGACGGCCTCCGCGACGCCGAGCGGCCCTTCCACGGGGTGTTCATACGTGCACCTGTGAGCAGCCTTCTTTCTCTCTTTCTTTCTTCTTCGCTGTATTGCTTGTTGGTCGAATGCGCGCCCCTGACTCATGCTCATGTGCGCAGGTCGTGCTCGCGCTGCACCCCTCGCCCACCGACCCGCCGCTCCAGATCGTCTCCCGCGTGCCTGCTGCGCTTCTACCCCGCATGCAGACGCTGGTCCCGCCCGACGAGGACGACACGGATCCGCGTGACCCACGCACGATCGTCGCGCTGCGGCAGGGCCGCCATCTGCTCACGACGTTCCACCCCGAGCTCACCAAGGACAACCGTTTCCACGAGTATTTCATCCGGGAGTGCGTACTCCCCTCGCTCGCGTGACCCAAGGCGCTATAGAGGACGTAGGGTGGGCGGGGGTGGTCGGCGGCTCGGCGGAGGATGCTGGTGCCGCTGCTGTGGGACGGGCTGTCTGAAAGAGGCTGCGAGTGTGTACTTGAGAAATACGAGAGATAGGTGACTTTCGTGGGCATGTAGGCGATCCGGTGAGTTTCATGGTATGTAGACGATCGGGTGGGTTTCGTGGGGGTATAGACGATTGGGTATGCAGACCCTGGCTCGATTTGTACGGAATCAAGCACCCATCTTGGCTCACACAGTTCGCGCCCTGCAGAAATGTACTGCACACAGTGCACGCGGCCTCTCGCAACGCCAAAGTCGTTGTATTCTACTCCTCCAAAACTCCCTCAATCCACACCTCCAGCACGCTGTAGCCAACGCAGCGCTCCGTTGGACGTTCTAAGCCATCTGCGCGCACTCAGCACAAGCACCAGATGACACAGACAGGAGGTATGCACCGTCCCTCTGCAGTCCCAAACCCTGGCTGACACCCTCCCACAGATGTAGGATAAGTCTAATGCTCAATATCGGCTCTGTCCGTCCGCTCCGCGCACCCGAAAAACGACGATTCGAGCTCGCAAGACTGTCCATACACCGAGGAGTAGGCCTTCTCACGGCGTCCGCCACGTTCTACGCGCTCGCTGGCCCCTTCTCACTAAACTCCTTCTTGTACAGCCGTTTCGCTCCTGTGACGTCCGGAGGGTGCAGGCGCGTTCCAAGTAGATAGCGCAGGTCTCCATGGGCCGTCTGAAACCCTCACGACGGTGTCCCCGATGCTCAATCTCGTACCCCCTAGCCGTTTTGCCGGACGACGAAATTTCAAATTTCGTCCGGCACGCTTGATAGAGGAATGGGCACGGTAGAATACTACTGTGGACAGATGCGCACGCTCCGCTGCGTCCTCTTGCCCCAGGACGCTGGCCTCCCCACGGCGTCCGGTACATTCTGTGAGCTCGCCAGCACATTCTCGCTAAACTCTTTGTACAGCTCGCCTTCCTGCGAAATCCACCACTTCGCTTCCACAGCGCTCGGAGGGTGCAGGATGCGCCCTAAGTAGATAGTGCAGGTGCGTATGGGCCGTCTGAAGCCCTCACGACAGTGCCCTCGGCGCTCAGTCTCGTCCCCCATTACCCATCTCGCCGGACGACGAATTTTCAAATTTCGTCCGGCACGCTGGATAGAGGCATGGATACGATAGAATACTACCGCGGACAGATGCACGCGATGCGCTGTAGATGTGTCGAGGACGTCCGGTGCGTCCTCTTGCCCCAGGCAGTCATTCGCACTCACCGACATCCCGTCTAGTAGACGGTTCTGGCGTGACCAATATCCGTCTCCAGCCGACCAGACAGTGCGTAGCGCATTGCGAGTATACGCACAACAATGATGAGCTTTGAATGAAGTACTCGGAGTGTGCCTCCGAGTGCCCATTGGCACTCCTCGCCAGCTCTGTCGCCGGACGACGAAATCTTCAAATATCGTCCGAACCGCCCGCGAGGTGAGTGGGAGCCGTCTAGTGTGAACGTAGATAGATGCATGTGGTGTACCGAGGGCATCTGGTCAGTTCTCCACACTGCCGACAACGTTTGCCCTCGTTGAAACCCCATCCATCAGTCGTTGCGGAAATCACCAAACTCGAGCGCCAGCCATTCGGATGGTGAAGAGCGCGTCCAGAATAGCTAGACAGAGAAGGTATTCTTGGTCCAAGTCCTCGGATCAAGATTCCCATCGTTCGTGAGCGTTCTCCATCTGCCGCCCTGACATATGACAAGATACTACCAGCGTTCCATCTCGCCGGACAGCAAAATATCAAATATCGAACGCAAGGCTTGCGGGGCGACAGAACGTGGACAGAGCAGACGCAAAAGCGTCCTATGCACGTCGTCTGGCCCTCGACTCGGCCATGGTGTCCGATCGCGAGAGGTCAATAATCGTGAACCGCAGCTGGACACTGATGTGGTGTGCTGCTGACGGCGAGGGCAAGAACATAAGGTATGTTTACCATCTCTGTGATGGCACCTCCACGACGCTGACGTGGCTCCGCGTCCGCTCTTTCTCCCGAAAGAAAAACTGGGAAGTTCCGAGTGCTGACCATCAGCGTTTAGCAGCGGACGAACTGCGTGCCATTCAAAGCAACACTATGTGCCATTCGGTGTGTTCGCGGCCCACTGCTGACAGCGAGGACACTCCGGAAGAGATATGAGGTACGTAGCGTTGATGCGGCCTTCACATCTTACCCGGAAGCAAAACTGCGGGCTTCAAGCGCAGAGTGTTAGCGGTGAGCAGCAGACAGCGTATACGCCATTGGGAGTCACGGTACGCACCATGACATTTTATCAATATCGCTCTCGTAGCGGTTCCCCAGTGCTAACACCAGCGCCGACGAATCTAGATGTTTTGAGAAGTGGTGAGGCCCACGCTCGAGTGGATCAACAGCATGTTCGTGCTCTCACCTGTGTCATTGTCTCCTGATGCTGGGGCATGCTCGTCATCGCCCGTCTCGCCGGACAACGAAATCTCGATTTTTTTATCACAGGGAGCCTGATGGAGAGTATCCATTGCACTCGCCGGACAGGCCTCCTGTGGCTTATACATCTTCTCTTCCAGCTGCTTCGCCCGGGGCTGAATGTGTATGTTTTGAAATGTTGGAACCCCATGTGAGGCATGCAGAACGGACTGATTCTCACAGAGAGTGGCTGTCTAAATGAGTGATGACAGGGCATGCTAGAAAAGTGGACCATTGATGGTCAAGTAGTCAGAGTGGATGGTGAGGAGTGGTTCATAGACATTAACTGAGAATTGACCGTCAATATTTTCGTGGTATTGAATTTCATGCTGTGACACCCTAGACGTAAGTGTTTCATCTACATCAATCTCAATTCAGTTTGAAACATCGGCGGATGCAAGGAATTCTCATGGCTATTGATGCTCCAATGAAATACTTCACATCTCCGATTGAATTTCACTCTCTGTTGAAATGGCAAAAGAACACTCAGTTTACAAAACTCGCAGATATAATCTTGTTATAGTCATTGTGTATAGTCCTATAACACCTAAGAGATGGAACAGCAAACAGACATTACATTACAAGACACATTGAAGCCTCTGTCGAGTGCCGAGCCACACTGACATGTTGCAGCGGCAATCTGTATGTAAATATCTGGTTCTATTTTGTATTTGTTGCCATCTGAGTCAAGTCCGAGTTCCGCAACCTGAGGTGGGCATGACATAATCCCGTTGAATGGTGTTCATGTGATGTATCTATGGGGCTCTTCTACTGTACGTGCATCAATGTCAATCATCGGGACATCACATTAGTCCACTAGTACAGGATGACCAAGGATGGCCCTTGGCCAATAAGTAAACTGCATAGCTTCAGATGTCCCAGAGTACTTTGAATATCAACAGGTGAGAGGTTCCTATGTAGACATGTGCAGATTCGGAACAGGCAGGTGGCCAGTGTGCGTATGGAACATGTTGTAAACATGCATGGAGAAACGTCTGCCAAACAGGTCGACTTGATCATGATTGGCTCGATCATGCAACAGGCCGAGGTCATGTGCTCCATCAAGGAAGTGACGTGATGTGAACACGTCCAGAGTGCGATCTGATCTTGGTTGTACACTATCCACAGACTCGGACTGCAGCGCCGCCTCTGGACAGTCTGTACAAAACTTGACTAACTCAATGTCGGCATATTCAAGGATTCTGCGCACATGAGTTATATGAAACAAAGATGTTTGACTCGGAACCAGTTGCCGGGTGTATACTACTCTGTCTGTCCTTCGGTGTATTTCAACTCATCCGAACATGTTCACACTGCAAGGAAATCTGAAGAATGATACGGTTGCTCAATTGGTGCATGCGTAATTTACGCGGCTTGGCATCATTATGCAATTCCGAACATCCAGACCTTGCAAGCTGTTTTGCGGGCCAAATTTGAGTGCCAGTACGACACCTATCCCCATGTCCACGGAATGAGTGTTTGATGTTGTCTCAAGACTCTGAGTCTCTCGCGCAGTGTCAATTACCAGTTAAAAGATACTTACTTATTGTGATGATTCCGACAGATCGTGACTAGTCAATGGTGCAAGGCAGTCAACTTCAATTAGTAGACAGAGCCGTTCAACCGAGCCCATTGGCTACGCCAAGTGAGCAAATGTGCCGGGAAGTTCAGAGAGATTGACACCCGAACAGATGGGCGTCCGATCACTCTGAACTTCTACGACACATTGGCCTCTGTCCCTGGTTACGACGTACCCGTCTGCTACACGGTCGGCCTTTGCAGCCCGGTGAGTTCCTCGTGCACTGATGGTCTTGCATCCCCAGAGAATCTGCACGGCCGTGGGTCTCCCCAACCCGGTCCAGTGCAGACCTCATGATTGCTGGGGAGACGTATAAAGGATGAGGGCGGATGGCACGTTCTCCCTATCCTCATCCTCCTCTTCACTCTTCCACTCTTCTCTCTGCTCCTCAACTTGCCTCTTATCTCCGTCAAACGATAGCGGTGCTCGAGTGCCTAGGTGAGTACGTCAGTTCACTTTCTATGCTCTCGCTGAAAATGACGACGCACTGCTTGTCTTCATCAGCAAATTCGACGATGAACGCGCTCAGATGCTCACTCTACCAATTCCAGACGCAAAGAATCAGGCTCTCCGCGTTTGGACGAATTCGTACCGAATTCTGCTCACACTGAGCTGTACCCAGGTATGTGCGTCATCATCCATGCCTTCTAGATTTCGCTGACCAAGAGATTGTCTCTTGATAGCCGGCGCACGGCCTGCCGGCGTCAGGCTTCAAACTCGCGAGCACAACACGCTTCAAATCAGCGGTAACGGTTCAATATTCTGTATGTATTCAGACCTTGCATGCAGCACGGCCCTTGAGTCTGGCTAATGGGATTATTTCTTACAGAGCTCTGCTGTCAATATTACATTAGTATCGAAATCCGTAAGAAACGACTGATATCAGTCATATCCGTTCATCGAAGTGAAATTCGGCGTGGGTCCAGCAAGGTTCGCGGAAATTACAATCGAAGATGACACACTCACTTTCGAAACTCACCGTCAGGCTCATGTGGCAATGCCGCGCGTCGTTGCGGTTGATACCGGCCAAGATGTGCGTTGTCATGTTTGGAGGATCTTGTAGCGGCGATGACAAAGGTATGTCCTGTATTCACAGTCAGACATAGTGAAGCCGCTCACTGACGTCCCGTCCAAGTCCAGTGCCGTCGAATCATTTTCCGTGGCCGGCCATGCAGCTCACTTGGATAGGGATGGTCTTATTACTCACCTTCTTCCAGATCCGTATGTTCTCCCTTCGACGTTCGGCCGACTCTCCGCTGTGTCCGCCAGCGCCGAGACAGCCTCCGCACTGTGCACAGAACAGGTGGGGCAATTCTCGGTTTACAAGACACTGGTGAAATGAACGAAACAGATATATTGGTCAGACAAACCGATATGCACAATAGAACGGCGGCCGGACGGTGTGAACCGCGCCAGCTCTATCCAACCGTGGACGTTCGGACACTGCACGCTAGCGTCCGTCCATGCTAGCGGAGATACGCAGCATTTTGAATGGACGGACGAGGCCTCCGGTTATGGCCTGTCCGGACGTCCGCGGTTCACATACCTGTGCATCGGCCGTCTCCAACCCCGTAGTTTGACTTTAGCGCATTCCTCTCGACGCCGATCTTATCTGTTACGTGCAGTCGCTGTAGGGCATGGCCCTACAGCCAGACTCCTTGCAGAGGCCGTCTGATCGACCGGACGGAGTTGATGTTCCTCGGTGCTTACCATTTTGTCACGCTGGGAGGGGCGGAGTGGTTGAACAGCCGGACACGGTAGCTAGAGGGGACATAGATGAGCGGATCCAGGGTGGATGGTGGCTGACGCACGAAGGCCCGCGTGCGGAGTCCGTGCATGTGAGCGAAAGGCTGAGATCGAGTGCGCGCTGCAGGAAGGAAGTTGTCAGAGGAGTCATGCTGCCAGCACAGATGCAGAGAAACATCAGCACTCCTCCGCAAGGAGCGAGACACACTTACAGTATGGCTGCTCGTGCGCTCGCTGCGCGGCTAGCACTCAACGCACTGGGTTGTGAGCGCCAGAGCTTGATGGGGTGCTCCTCAAAGTTGTGGCATGTCGAGATGATGTCGTCCATGGTGTCCGACCAGACCATGAGAATGCGCTCATCACGCTACATGTACCGTACCGTACATGGGTGAGCGAAACAATTCCGGCCATCGGGGAAAGAACTTACAAAGCCACGTCGCCCACGCTCGCCGATCGCAGCACACACTTCGATCGCCTTCGCCAACATGATCGTGATGAGGTGGCGAGACGGTAGGAGGGAAAGCGCGCGAGAGAGGCGCGGAAAGGGACGGCGTGTTTAGAAAGAGGAGAGAGACTCACAATGGAGGCGGAGCTCTGCTCCTTGTTGGCGGACGAGATCCGTCATCGTCTTGAAGATCTGTACCTGCATGTTCGCGTCGACGTAGAGATAGGTCCGTCGTCAGTTCTTCTGTATATGAACAAAACGCATCAGCATGCTGAGCACGCGGAAGATAGTCAGCGTAGCACAGTCAGCGCCTGGCCGCCCGTACTCGCACTCCGCATAGCGAGACAAAGATGAGATGCAAAGGTACTCACATTTCGGCTAAGACAGCATGGATTGGCGAACTGGGTAGCTTGTGCGCGACAGCGGGATTCGGTGCCAGTGAACCCTTCACGAACGGTTCGAGGACGAGGTTGCTATATAAGCACTCGGAGCCGCCATCGACACGGCGCACGACACCGGCGCTGAGGCTCTCTTCGTTCGGCCTGAGGCAGGCATCGCCTCGGGTGGACTTGGAAGATGGGATGAGGGAAGGCGTTGTTGCCTCGGGAGGTTGCTGGTGATCAACGGCGGGGAGAGCGGGAGAGGGCGAAAGGAAGGGACGCGCTATTGACTGCTGGAGAGCCCGCTGCTGTTCTCGATGGGAGCGACGGCGGGGGTAAAGCAGAAGGGTATTACCTAACCACGCGTTTATTCGTACGCGTTTGCGCTGATCGCTGCGAGAGGATCAGCTGCAGTGAGCGGGTGAGAGACGTGGGCGTGCGAGCGCGAGAGACGTGGGCGCTGTCAGTGCTAGTGCACTCGATGCCAGACGCGGATCCGCTCGACGTCATGGCGCTGTACTTGCCACTCGACGCGTCATGCGCGCGTCATGGACGGGTACGCGGGTGTTGCCTGCACATGACGATTGAGGGATTAGCTACGCGGCCTTATGCCAGCCCCGAAAACGCCTAGACGTTGAGTGCCATTGCAAGCTGGTCTGGAAATCTCCGACATTATTCCTCGTAGGTTCGTTCCCACCCTTTTGATGATCGCAAGATTTCGAAGTCCGCCGTGGCAACTCCTCCCTGGCGCGCGTACAGGAATAGCGCTACGGCTGCCGACAACTGAGGCAGACCTCAAAAACACAAACTACCACCACCGCTGTACAGTGTACCGTAGACAATTGCTCCCAGCCGGGGCCAGCTCTGTGACTGCAACTCACGAACGTCGTTGGACTACAAAGGGCTCTCAAGAGTGCAGCTGCCCCTTTGAAGACCATCCAATTCATCACTACCGACATGGCCCTCTCACGTTCCTTCTCTTCTTCAAGGTTGCCTCATGCATGCGTCAAAGCTGCGTCCACAGTGGCTGCTGCATCTCGGGTGAGTCCCGTCCATCCGCACCCCGTTTTCTCCATGTGCTCACGGCTTCTGTCAGAGCGTACTTACTCCATCTTGTAGAAATCACTCTGCTGCTCGGATCTCTCTCTCGCATCGTGCGCTGCTTCAGCTGCGCTCCACGACCCTGCTTGACACCGTACTGTAGAACGTCTCCCTCGGCTCACCTCGCCTTTCAGTACAAGCAGCACCACCCGAAAGTCACCGGGGCGACCTTCACCGCATCCAGATGTTCTGAAGAACCCTTCGCCCGAAGCAGTCTACAAGCTGTTCATGGCCCGCGCCGCTTTGTGTGCTGATGCAGAGTCAGCCCGGGTCCTCCTAGGGGACAACCCGACGAAGGACGTCTATTACAACCAAATCTTGCATAACATGCAGTTCGTCTTCTATTACATCAACACGGTCGACGTCGAGGTGCGGCCGTTCCTCGCCTATCGTCGTGATCCACGCTGACAGGGCGCCACTGGCAGGAATTCAAGACGGCGACTGTCAGACGGGGCTCGCGCATCTCTAAAGCGAGAGTGGCCCTGCTCCAGTATGCAATCACGACCTACGGCTGGCTGGAAGCGGCGATCAGTGCGGGCAGCGCTCCGGAGCATGCGCGCAACCTTGAGCATGTGATGCTCCAGCTGCGCATGGTGATGTTCGTTATCTAGGCGTACGAGGATCCGGAGGGCACAGATGACATTAAGTATGCGATGGTGTGCGAACACGTTCTGTCCAAGTTCCTCCTCATTGTTGATGCGGTGACGAATGCGGCGGGGGGTGCGCCGGAAGACTTTATCATCTACGAGCCAAGCGAGAGCTCTTGAGGGATTAGCTACGCGGCCTTATGCCAGCTCGGGCATCTAAAAAGAGTGGGAGGACGGGGTCGATGTGGCGCGCGTAGCGCGCGTGGCAAAGCACGTTGGCCGCGTGGCTGCCACGCGATGGTGCAGGTCCTCCCATAGGACTGGCTGCGCGCAGCGCGAGAGTTGGCGCTGGGCTCCGCGCAGCGGCAGGGGGGTCCGCGGGGGTCTCCCCCGCGCAAGGGTCAAAAATAAAATACTTACAGCATTCCCGCTGCAACGGGAACGGGCATCGGCTCAGTGCAGCGGAAGGTACGGGTCGTTCACATAACGTGCAGCATGGGCTCGCGTCGGGTCTCCCAGTGCACTACTATGTATGTATGTCCGATGCAACGGGAACCCGTGTTGGTGCACTCACGGCAGTATGCAAAAGAAAGTAAAATATGGCATGCCCGCTGCAACGGGAACAGGCATCGCATCGGGCCTCTCCCCTATGCACTATGTCCGCTGCGCAGCAACAGGAAGCAGCTGGCTCTGCGCAGTGCTCTTTCTTGCACAGGGATTCAAAATGAATTTAATTTAAAGTACTGCTACTGAACGGGAAGGGTTGACGGGCACAAAGTGCCCCCTTAGGGCTGTACTTCCATGCAATGGGAACGGGTCACAGGCACACTGGGTGAAATCTACACCTCAAATTCAGCGAGATTTTGTAATTTGAATTACTCCAATTATATTTCTTCAATTGGAGGTGCACAGCACCTCTGTGGCGAAGCCACAGGTAAAGTCGCTAGAAGACACTAAATTATAATTATTATCATTATTTGTATTCAAAGGCGCAAAGCGCCTTGCGTGGCAAAGCCACGGGTAAAGACACTAGTCTAAAGAGAGTGGGAGGACGGGGTCGATGTGGCGCGCGTAGCGCGCGTGGAAACCACCTGGCACCCACGTTGGCCGCGTGGCTGCCATGTGAGCGCAGGTCCTCCCATAAGGTGGCTGCGCGCAGCGCGAGAATTGGCGGCGGGGGTCCGCGCAGCGGCAGGGGGGTCCGCGGGGGTCTCCCCCGCGCAAGGATCAAAGTAAAATACATTCTTGCTGCAACGGGAACGGTCCTCCCATAGGAGCTGTGTGCAGCGCGAGACTTGGCACTGGACTCCACGCAGCGGAAGGGGGGTCCGTGGGGGTCTCCCCCGTGCAAGAATCCAAAGTAATATACAGCATTCCCGCTGCAACGGGAACGGGCACCGGCTCAGTGCAGCAAAAGGCACGGGTCATCCCTATAGCGTGCGGCACGGGCTCGCATCGGGAGACTCTCTTCCCCTCACAGAAATTCAAAATGGATGTAATTTATAGTGTCGCTATTCTGAACGGGAATCGGTGACGGGCGCGAAGCGCCCCCTTTAGTCCTGTACTTCCCCGCAACAGGAACATAAGGCACGGGCACGAAGTGCCCATTGCTTGGCACACTGGGTTAGTATATGAGGCCTCAAATTCAATGAAGAATTAAAATTTGAATCACTCTTATTATATTTCTTCAATTGGAGCACCTCCGTGGCGAAGCCACGGGTGAAGTCACTAGAAGATAGATTATAGTTGTTTGTATCATTTGTATTCAGAGGCGCAAAGCGCCTTACGTGGCAAAGCCACGGGTAAAGACACTAGTTGTATTTGAATACACGGTGATATCAATGCAGAACGACCATCACACAATCCGATCGAGGATGGCGCGGCTGCAGATTTGGTTTATTCAGATTCCGACGCTGCGTTGCGCAGTTGACCGACTGGTCGTGTGCGCACTCGAAGCGATAAGTATGCATCCACCAGGCTCGACGATGCATTTTATTCAGCGACTACAGTCTCCCAGCCCCACGACACAAAATTGCGCCGACGCCACCGTGCCGGAAGCCATCGGGCAAAAATGACTCGACCGCACTGTCTACACTCTGCCTCTGACCGCCACGACCGCCTCGCTCGCCATGCAACGCTCTGGCTGCCCAGATGAAGTCAGGATCGGGATCCTCGGTGAGCACGAGCCTAGCATGTCACCCATGCTGACGCTGACTCTGTGTGGGTGTAGCGCTGCAGGGCGCATTCGCGGAGCACCAGGTGATGCTGCAGAAGGTGTCGCTGCGGACTCGGATCCGCGTCGTGCTGGTGCGGACGGAGGACGACCTGGCAGCGTGCGATGCACTCATCATCCCCGGCGGAGGTGCGTAGCTTCGTTCGTTCGTTTTGCAGCACAGTGGCTGACGCACTCTCTCCCTGTCCTCCGCGACGGCAGAGTCGACGACGATCGCACTGCTCGCGCGCCTGGCGGGCTTGCTGGGGCCGCTGCGCGAGTTCGTGAGGGCGAAGCCGGTGTGGGGCACATGCGCGGGGGCGATCCTGCTCGCGGCGGAGATCGAGGGCGCGAAGCAGGGCGGACAGGAGCTGCTCGGCGGGATGGCCGTCACCGTCGCGCGCAACGGATGGGGCTCGCAGGTCGAGTCGTTCGAGGCCCCGCTCGAGGTGGACGGCCTGCGCGACGCCGAGCGGCCCTTCCACGGGGTGTTCATACGTGCACCCGTGAGCCGCATTCTTTCTCTCTTTCTTTCTTCTTCGCCGTATTGCTTGTTGGTCGAATGCACGCCCCTGACTCATGCTCATGTGCGCAGGTCGTGCTCGCGCTGCACCCCTCGCCCGCCGACCCGCCGCTCCAGATCGTCTCCCGCGTGCCTGCTGCGCTTCTACCCCGCATGCAGACGCTGGTCCCGCCCGACGAGGACGACACGGATCCGCGTGACCCACGCACGATCGTCGCGCTGCGGCAGGGCCGCCATCTGCTCACGACGTTCCACCCCGAGCTCACCAAGGACAACCGTTTCCACGAGTATTTCATCCGGGAGTGCGTGCTCCCTTCACTCGCGTGACCCAAGGCGCTATAGAGGACGCGCGATAAACAACATACGATCGGATTTAGATGCATGATCTGTCAGTGCGTTTTCTCGCAGAACGTGGGCTATCTATTGTCTATTGCTATCTTCTTTTATCCATAAAGATCTTTATACCGCGTTATGTAGTACGTTCCACGCTATCATACACATCGCTTTCCCATGCCGTAATATGGTAATGAATACAGTACCTCGGATCGAAGTGCACCCTGTCCTAGAAGGTTTGACAATTTCGTGATGTCGACAACTCGACACGCCAGATCTCGGTAGGCCAACCCGCTCCACTACAGATCGCCCTCGACCTGCGTGGGCAATCGCATGCGTACATACACGATCCCTACAACCATCCCCGCATAGTCTTCGCAGCAGCATCCGTTTATAGGACGATAAGCATGTTCCCATCGGTCTCTGATCACTACGGTCCGCATGGTCAGGAAGACAAAGCTGAATTCCGATTTCTCACACCTGCCTACTCTGCTTCCGTTCCCCGCCCGATTTCTGTATGCGTACATACCATGGCCATCTCGGCGGTCCATAATTATCTCGCTTACGATGACGATCCGCGTGCATACGGCACCGAGGATATAAGTACAGAGTCATCCTCGGCCGGGACGAGGTCGGGAATTCGCAGCTTCTGGCCTGATTCATAATGTTGACAATGACTGGGCTCCTCCGGGTAGCTCTTGTTGTGTTGGTGCTCCTGGCTGTTCGAAATGCCGCGGTCGACGCGCGCCGGCTCATGTCCAAGCAGGAGCTCCGTGTGCACCAGGAAGAGGCGGCGAAGAGGTGGGCTCCTCGGCGTCGGGCGGCCGGTGGCCCTGGTGTGGTGCAAAACATCACCTTTAGCAATCCTCGTGCTTCAGGTGAGCGACCAGATCATGCGCTGTGGCACAGGCCGCACAGGCTGAGAACTTTGAGAAGAGTTCTACGTGGACGGCGCGAATATTCCGCTGGTGGATTTCGACGCGGGACCGAGCTGGGCAGGATTGTTGCCGATCAGTAATGCGCCCGACGAGACGAGACAGGTGGGCAGATTCCGTAGAGTAGTCATGGCCATTGGCCGGCCGCTGAGGACCGAGCGCATCGGACGCTGCGTATAGCTGTTCTTCTGGTTCTTCCCTCCCGGTCCACAGGGAAGCCTGGATGATCTGATCTTCTGGTGAGCGGCATCTGCTCCAAGTTCAATTTCTTGACCATACCAGGGAGAGATTGTTCATTAATTAATTCCGGTCGACAGGACAAACGGGGGGCCTGGGTGCTCGTCGATGGAAGGACTGCTGCAGGAGAACGGAGTAAGTGCCGCTGGAGATCGCGATCGGAATCTAACTCAACGGCGCTTACAGCCCATCAGCTGGTCATGGGGACAGGCGAAGCCGACGCCCAATGAAAACAGCTGGACCAACTTGTCCAGCATCCTTTATGTAGAGCAACCAGTGGGCACAGGGTTCTCTCAAGGCATACCGAATATTCAGGTGCGGTCCAGGCTGCCGTGGCTTACAGGTCCTATTCACATAAGCTCCAAGCACAGAATGAGGAGGATCTTGCAGCGCAGCTCGTCGGCTTCCTGCAGCAATTCTTCGAGGTCTTCTCGGAGTTGAAGGGCAAGAATCTATACCTAACAGGGGAAAGCGTGAGCTTTACAATTTTGTCCAAGGGTTACCGCGCGGCTAAGGGGGCGTTTGCAGTACGCTGGGACATATATTCCATGTCGGACCATATCTCACTCAATTATTGCTTCGGTCTGTTTGAACATTACTTGTGTACTTCACAGATATTGCCAATTATATCTACGACAACCCGGATCTCTTGGAGCTTCCTTTGAAGGGCTTTTGGATCTCAGACCGTCAGTGTTTCATACGGTGGTCCTTGTTCTGCCTCAAACTGTCACTTATCACCAAAACCAGCTTCTATTTCATGGGATGTGGTCCAAGAGGAAATCCCGGCGGTTGGATTTGTCCACAAGTATCTTAATGTTTTCTCCCTCAAGCAAGTCACCGTCATATTTACGGGCATAAGACGAGAGCTCATATCTTAACATAGCCAGACGTTCATGGAGCAGCTAGACGCCACTGCCGCAGCATGCGGATACACCGACTACTACAAGAAATATGTCTCCTATCCGCCTACCGGCTTACTGCCTCTACCCGGCGACTCCGTCGAATTCGCTCCTGGCTGTGATGTATGGGACGAGATCTTCTATGCAGCTCTGATCGTGAATCCCGCGTTTGATATCTACCGGATCTTCGATACGGTATGTGTGTCTTAGCCTATAGCCCATAATTATTTGCTGATGTTTCATATCCTCCAAGTACCCAATCCTCTGGGATCCGCTCGGGTTTCCGTGCGTCCTTCCTGTCGTTGAGCGCGGAGACATGACTGATCGTCACGCATTCACAGTGGCTCTTTCCCGCAAACGCAGGTCTCGCCTCTGTACTTCAATCGGGATGATGTCAAGGCCCACATCCACGCACCGCTCTACGTAGATTGGACGGAGTGCTCGAACATCAACGTGTTCCCGAATGGCGATGCTAGCCTACCGCCCGTATTCACCGTGCTACCCAGTGTGATCGAAAGGAGCGAACGCGCCGTGATTGTTCACGGACTAGCAGACTTCATCTTGATCGCCGAAGGGTGAGCAGTGATCGAGGTTCATCATATACATGGTGCACATCGGCTGAGGATTCGTGCACTGCTAACCGGGCGTGTACATGCAGAACGCGTATAGCTATTCAAAAGTGAGCCATTCCCGATAAAAAAAACTCTCCTACTGATGCTATACGACACATCGTTAGTATGACTTGTAAGGCTATGAGGTTTTAGCTGTGGACGGTTACGCTACAACTCATCTGAAACAGGGAACGGCATGCAAGGTTTCCAGACGCCAATCGCTAATGATAGTTTCATTGTGGAGGGCGTCGGTGCTCTCGGAACAGCACATTCCGAGCGAGGCCTCACCTACTTCGAAGTGGAACTCAGCGGACATATGTAAGTTCGAGCTCACATTGCTTGTATGCGCATGGCTGGAAAGCGTGCTCATAATGAACGCCCTTGCATCTCCTGACAGGATCCCGCAGTTTTCGCCAGTGGTGAGTTCGCGATGGCCACCGAATTATGAATTCGTAGCTGAGGATCCGGTAGGCCGCGTTCCAGATCATGGAGTATTTGATGGGTTTCAGGGAGACGCCTTGATCTTCGCTCCCCACCCCCAGCCTGATTGTCGTATAAATGCAGCATTACTATTGGCCAGTCTGTCCATTGCTTGAGCGTGGGTTAACATCGGTTCATGAAGTTTCATCTCTTGGATGCGGTTTTGTTCGGGTGTGACACGATCATGGTTGTGGCCCACTCGAGTTCGGACTCACCCGGAATTATGATGTCGCATGCTACCTCTACTCATACTGCGTAGACAGCTGCTGTGATACCCTATACAGATCCCCGATAGCGCCGAGGTCGGCTAACTGACTTGACAGTCTTGAGATTAACGCTCAGCATCGAGGCAAAATTGCTTTGACGCCTACATTATCATCTACGATGGAAGCGCGAGCATGAGACTGACAATGATAAATCGAGGTCATGAATTGCGATGTATGCATGCCTATACATGCTAAGGCGGATCTTAGGTGTCGACCGCGTGGATGCACCCACCGGACAGCCTTGTGCTAATCCTGACAGCGTTCTTCTCCGTATGGTACATCGAGAAGTAGCCGCCGAGGAAGACAGATTAGTAAATGGATGTTGCAATGAACGTGTGGAACTGATCTCATCATTCTCCATTTGCATTCTCGTGTGAAATTCAGCGGTGCCGTATTCGCATTATTTAAAGCAGAGCGCGAAGCTCACCGTGCCGCAAGGGCCTCGCTCTTCTACTTGCTACCTATGCTGTTCTCTGCTCTCCGGCGAGCATCGGTGGCGCTTTGCGCATTCGCGGCTCTGACGGGTTCGGGGGTGGTCTCGGCGCGCATGTCAGCGTTGGAGGCTCGAGCACGCCAGGCGGAACATGCGAGAATGGCAAAGACCCCTCCATTGCTAGCACGCTCGAGCGGGGGCCCTGGCACAGTGAATAATATCACTTTTACCAATCCTCGTGCTTCAGGTAGGGAGGACTCCTCACAGACTTGTCTGGTTGCTGACAGCTTGGGCAGAGTTCTACGTGGACGGGGCGAGCATTCCTGAAGTCGACTGGGATGCCGGACCGAGCTGGGCAGGACTGCTCCCGATAAGTGGTGCACCTAATGAGACGAGACAGGTCGGTCGACCTTGTCGGCTCCCGCTGTTTGTCGAGCCTTTAGACGCGATACTTACCGTATTGGACTCAGCTGTTCTTCTGGTTCTTCCCTCCTGGGCCGGAGGGCAGCCTCGACGACTTGATATTTTGGTGAGGGACTATAGCCAATGCATTCTACCGCAGAGTGGTCATCTGAACTGGGTGCTAGGACGAATGGAGGACCTGGCTGCTCGTCGATGGAGGGAGTGCTGCAAGAGAACGGGGTAAGCGCTTGAAAGTGGTCACCCACGTGGGTCCCGATCACTTATGAAATGGGCGCTTGTAGCCCATCAGCTGGCAATTGGGCGAGGCCAAGGCTACTCCAAATCAATATAGCTGGACAAATCTTTCCGGCATTGTCTATGTCGACCAGCCTGTTGGAACAGGCTACTCTCAGGGTATTCCTGACATTACGGTATGTACACTTCGTCTCTGTAATTCACAAGACGCCGAGAATTCCACCGGTAGAACGAAGATGAACTCGCAGAACAACTTGTCGGGTTCTTCCAGCAGTTCCTCGAAGTATTCTCTGAGCTTAAGGGAAAGAACTTCTATATGACAGGAGAAAGTGTGAGTTTTCTTCTTCTTTGCATGTCTATCCCGTCGCGAGTCTGACCGTGAGTGTGGCAAAGTACGCGGGGATGTACGTTCCTTGTGAGATTTCATTGCATAATCAGCACTTTCCATCGTTCACCGTTTCACTTCGAAAGATACCGCCAACTACATCTACGAGAACCCTGGCTTGCTGGACCTCAATCTCAAAGGCATCTGGATCTCGGATCGTAAGTCACAGTACATGTCAACGGCACGGTTTTCTCATGCATATGGCGCGAGTAGCCGTCCTGAGCTGGAACAACGTCCAATCAGAACTCCCAGCTGTCGATTTCGTGCACAAGTATCTGCATACCTTTGCTCTCAAGTGCGATTGCATCCTATTGATAACGACAAATATCATTCCTTACTCATGACACGCCTGTAGCCAGACCTTCATGGACGAAATCGACGCACTTGCTGAACTGTGTGGTTACACAGGTTATGTCGAGAAGTATGCTACCTATCCGCCGACACAGGTCTTTCCCTATCCTGAAATCTGGAACACTGACACATGCGACGTATGGGACGATATCTTCTCAGCTGCGCTGACCGTCAATCCTGGATTTGATATCTACCATATCTTCAGCACCGTAAGTGCCTTATACGTTGAACCTAGGGGGGTGTACTGATGCGATGCGCCAACTCCACAGTGGCCGCTCCTGTGGGATGTCCTTGGTTTCCCGTATGTAATCTTTGCGTTCATGATGGGGATATCACCACAACCAGTTTCTCGTGACATATTAGCACCCAAGTGTTCCAGACTCAAGTTTCCCCACTTTATTTCGACCGACAGGATGTCAAGGCTGCACTGCACGCGCCGCTTGACGTCGATTGGTCGATCTGTTCGGAAAACAATGTCTTCGTCGGAGCAGACGGAGACACGAGTCTTCCACCGGTATTCACCGTTCTGCCAAACGTGATCGAAAAGAGCGAGCGCTCCGTGATCGTGAATGGCTTGGCGGATTTCCTCATTATTGCCGAAGGGTGAGAACGAGACTCGCATTCTGTGTTATTCCTTGCATTCTTGGCACTGACGAAGGCATGCGTTCATGCAGGTCGAGAGTTGCTATCCAGAAGTAATTAATTTTCACCGTGACCATTTGACACGGGTCTGACTGTTCATCTCATGGAAACGCTTTGTAGCATGACCTGTAAGTTTTGGACGTCTGAGATGGTTACCACCTGGTGCTAATGTGCACGTCACAGGGGGCGGCTTTCAGGGTTTCCAGACCCCGATTGAGAGCGACAGCTTCGTCGTTGATGGCTTTGGCGCGCTCGGGACAGCACATACTGAACGTGGTCTCACGTTCTACGAGGTGGAGCTTAGCGGACACATGTGAGTTCTGTGTGTACGGATGTGCACATGACACTTACTTCGGCCTGGCCCTTGTAGGATACCGCAATACGCGCCATGGGTATGTTGTTTTGATTCTCGTCTTGAAAGTGTTTGCGCTTGACTCCTGGTTCTTTTAGTCTGCTTTGCAGATCATGCAGTATCTCATGGGTTTCAGGGACACGCCATAGGGAGATCCATATGATTTACATCCTGCATACACCGTGGAGACATGCGTCAGACGATGTAGATATTCGAAGGGGTAGTACCTTTCTTTTGACTAAAAGGGCGAATAAGAAGTCATCACGGCAGAATAATTGACGGAAGCAGAATGATAGGGCTGCAGAAATACTAAGATCTGTACCGGACCACAGAGTACGTGATTCAAAAAGATACCTTTTGAACGGTCTACAACGTTGAACGTTGAGAGACCACCATCTTGCCGCCATCATGCGATCGCGCCTGCCGATGGAATGCTTCCAGGCTCCAGCAGGCCCTCTGCGGTATTTGCCGCGAGCGACCCGCTGCGATGCCGAAGTGCCGATAGCGGCAGAACATTGATTTATCCTTGCGGTGTTTCGTTCGACCCGCTTCGGACCCGGGGAGTCTGGAGATACATAAAATGCACCATGTTTGAGCGTCCTGCAATTACTCCTGCCTACTCTAACTCCTATCTGCCCTAGTATTTCATGTTCGACTAGTCATTCATTTCTGCTTTCTTGTCGGGTTGTTTGCAATCAGTCAAATCTCACACGATGTCATCTAATTCAGAATCCGCCCCTCTTTCTATACACCCTGCATTTCACACGGAGCACTCAGAACAGTCCTCCGGCCAACCAGCCCAGATTGAATACGATGGCCCAACTAGCGCAATCCCAGAGACAGAGTCTGAGGATGTGGTCGACATTGCCAATTCTCAGCCAGATGCGCGCAGTGACTCCCAAGTCGAAATTGTCGACTGGGATGGGCCTGACGATCCAGAGAACCCGAAAAAGTATGTACACACAAACGCTCTTCACTCCCTCATTTCCTGACTTGCGCCCAGCTGGAGCTTCAAGAATAAATGGGCCGCTACCGCCGTCGTGTCGTCCTTCAATTTCATTAGCCCTGTGGCATCGTCCATGATGTCCCCGGCCAGTGGGCAGATGGCTGCAGAATTCGGCATCACCAGCAGCGCCACCACTGCTCTGCTTACCTCGGTCTTCATCTTGGCCTATGGTACGTAATTTGACTGGCATACAAATTATGACCACATCTCTGACGGCATGGCTATTGCAGCATTCGGCCCCTTATTCCTTGGCCCACTCAGCGAGATCTTCGGCCGCTCGCGAGTCCTGCAGCTAGCCAACTTGTGGTACCTCGGTGTGTCTCCTTGCTGTTCCTGCGATTTCTGAGTGGCAAACTAACATTGCACCCGCGCTAGTATGGAACTTGGGCTGTGGATTCGCGCAGAACAAGGGTCAATTTATCGCTTTTCGATTCCTCGCTGGTCTGGGCGGCAGTGCACCACTCTCGGTATGTCCTTGCTATACACACCTCCCATTACACCTCTCACGACATGTTTAGATCGGTGGGGGTGTCCTCGGTGATACTTGGCGAGCAGAGGAACGAGGCCAAGCCATAGCTGTGTACTCGCTCGCGCCCCTCCTCGGGCCTGTCGTAGGGCCTGCCTGTGGTGCGTGGATCGCGGAGAAGTCCACCTGGCGCTGGGTGGTAAGTATATTCCCCGCTGCTTGTATGCTGCTCTGTGACTCTGCATATCTAGTTCTGGTCCACCAGCATCGTGGACGGAGCCATTCAAGGTCTTGGCATCCTATTCTTGCGAGAAAGTACGTGCGGTCCCGTTGTTATGCGTCGTGTCCTGCTGACGCGCTGAGTCCACTGCAGCGTTCGCCCCGGTACTCTTGGAGCGCAAGGCAGAGCGGATCCGGAGGAGCATGGATCCAGAGAAGGCCCACGTGCACGACGTCCGCACTGTCTTCGACAGCGCAGACAGACAGTGAGTATCTCGACCGGCTTATTCATGAATTTGTACTGATGCCTCGCTCCGCTTGGCGACAACAGCTGGAAGCAGATCTTCGCCCGTGCGCTCGTCCGGCCTTTCCAGCTCTTCTTCCGTGAGCCGATCATCCAACTTCTTGGCGTATATATGGCCTTTGTGTACGGCACGCTGTACTGTGCGTAGTCCCGCCGAGCTCTGAACACGCGCTCATTCTCACCGACCCACTTTCCCTCTCGCAGTGTTCCTGACGACGATTCCGGGCATGTTCCAGGATATATACGGCCAGTCTGTGGGCATCGCCGGCCTGAACTACTTCGCGTTGGGCATTGGCCTCTCCGGCATGTCGCAGATCAACGCGCGGACGCTCGACAAGATATATAAGTACTTCCAGAAGCGGAATGGCGGAGTGGGTAGGCCGGAGTATCGTCTGCGTATGTGGCTCCTGTTATTCGCTCGAGCGGGGCGGTGGCTGACGCATGGCGGGACAGCATCCATGGTGCCGGGTACTATCCTCCTCCCCATCGGGCTGTTTATTACAGGATGGACCGCAACAGCGAAGACGTTCTGGATCGGCCCTGACATCGTGAGCCATCTGCCCTTCTTGACCACTCGCATCTCCTCACCACGTACTGTGTCTCTTCCCTCATCCTGCAGGGTATCGTGCTAGTCGGCGCAGGGATGATTCTCAATTTCCAGTGTATCCAGACATACGTCATTGACGCGTTCACGCTGCACGCTGCATCCGGTGCGTATCTTTTTATCATCTGTGTCGGCGCACACACTGATGGCGAGTGGCACAGCGCTTGCGGCTGTGACATTCCTACGCTCGCTTGCTGGCTTTGGCTTTCCACTGTTTGCGCCGGCGATGTACAGTGCGCTAGGTTATGGCAAGGGTGACACGATTCTTGCTGCGGCATCCATCGCTATCGGGTGTCCTGCGTGCGTCTCCGGTTTCTTGATCATGATGCGTGTTTGGTAGGTTGACCTGTTTCTGTGTGGGCAGACCGATACTATTCTGGATTTATGGCGAGCGCCTCCGCCAGGCGAGCAGATACGCCCGCAAGGGCTGAAGAGTTGGCATGCCCCGTTACGACTCGACGCCATTCAACTGGCCGTCATTCCATTCAACTGGTCCCCATCTACGATCATGACCGTCATGATTCCACGACTCGCATCGCATTGCATTGCATCGCACCGCACCGCATCAAATTTTATCTTGCATCTCATCACATTTCGTTGCATCTCATTACTTCGCTTTCATCTGCTAATCAACATCTCTCGACCGATACCACAACCACATCGTTATCATGAACTGTAGCAATAGGAGTTTGCCTTCAACAGGAAACTGACTGAGTGTATCGTCGTTATTAATTGTATTGTTTCGTATGTACACCGCATCATGTGTTCATCCACATATACTGTAGCTAGTAGTATACCGTTCAACACAGGAAGCTTTGGATTATTTTGTGTATGTCTTTCTAAGTCACATCCCAAGTGTGTACGGGTATGCATAAGTTTTCAGTGAGTGATAGAAGGTCCGGATAAACGGGCTGGATGTGATTATTGAGTTCATAAAGGAGATCGCCACTGCGATGCCGTCGAGGGGAACTTGGCGGGGGATCGGTTGGGCACTCGGTGCTTTGTGATGACGCGTCCTGGATCTCGATAGCGTTCTGAGCTTGCCGCTCGGCCTGCGTCACGTCACGGAGGACAGGTCAGACCCTTTCCTTCTTTTTCCTGCATCCCCTGCATCTCATGTCAAGTAACATCTCCTAGCTGTCTCATCGGCCAGCGTACGGGAGCGTCACCTCATTGTCCATTTGAATTTTGAAGCATCAGCGTAGGATCCAGTACAAAGCTTGGGACCCTGTCGTGGTTCGTGACAACACGCAATATCATTTTATCTTGCGCCGAATGCGTATTGCCATTATGATACAGGGTTTCAGGGCGATCCGATAGTCTTGTATGTTCTTCTGCACTTACGGAAGCCTCAATGACACGATGAAGGCGTGTCGTTGCATTTGTGTTCACGGCCGCGAGTTTCTTCCTTTCTGACCGGACAGTTCTTAATACACATAGAATGCGAGAGTCCCGAGTGAGGTGTCGACACCATACGAGAACGTATAAATCATAGCTCCGAAAACCGGAAGCACTCACCACAAGAGCCGCCCCATCTCATAGACAGACCGACCATGTTGTGGAGACTCATGTCGCACCTGAGTGCTGCCCAGAGACCAGGAAATATACCGCCGCCTAGCTTTCTGTGTTCCTGCATCTCCACTGCACTGTGTCGGAAGCCTCGGTATGACTTCTATTGTCTACCGGAGACGAATGCATCGCGTTCTTGAGCAATAAGTAGACGGACCGAAAAGGCCCATTTCGAGTAGGCAGATTGTCCATCAGGTCAAGACATCCGCGTCCGCAATCTCATCGTAAACAGCAGGTAAGCTGGTCGTCATCCGAAACACCGTGGGCTATTGATTGATTGATAACGAGTATACCTAGCAACGACAAGCGTGGACTAGCGGATGTGAGAGTACCGGTATTCCCCCGAACACGACATATCGCCGCGGGTGCTAATCGTAGGGTCCGGGAGGGAATGCGGCTCCCAAGAAGGAAGGCCGACAGTTGGGAGTTCAAGGATGCGAAAGGACGGAACAGCAGGATAACAGCTCGACCTTGGGGGACTCCACAGTATGCAATCCATGCATACGGTTATCTGAATCAGACTCAGACTGTCTGCTCTGTGGCCGGCAGAGGAATATCAGAAAAGTATCGGAACGAGCGATGACACAAATTTTGGAGTCTAAAATTGGTACCTACTAGCATCTTCGTCTACGAAGACAGATTGGGGCCAACGACCAGTGCATGAGCGACGGAGAGAACGGTCCAGCTCATTGGATTGTCCATATAGAGATGGTCCGCACATAGGGAATACGACCCACGGATCCTAATTGTAGCCGTATGCGGGTGACGAGGACAGCGTTACGTGATTCCGGGTTTCGAGCGCTCTACCGAAGCGGTGTAGGAAGCATCTGCGGAGCATGACGGGCGCGTGAAAGCGATGTGCACGTTGCAAGGCCTTTTCAGGTCTTCTTTGAGGCTATACCGACCACACTAGGACGCCCGGTCGATAAGCCAAGCAGTGGTATCTGGTACATACTAGTCAGCCACAAATTTGACACGTGCACTGCCAACTTCATAGCTACCGCAACATGAGTCAATGCATTCGCTGCTTCACAAACGCGTAAACTGTGCTGCGATGTTGGAGGGCGGCGTGGAGTCGGCGTACCGATGGAACCTTGTCGTCTGCAACGATGGTACTTCCGTGGCGATAGACCGCAACAAGGAAAGATAATATGACATTCTAAACCTGCAGCAGATACATTCACGTACTCTGCTGGTGCGCGGATTTCGCCGGTGGTCACAGGATAGCCTTCGAGCGCTCTTATACGCGGGGGCTGGTTTAATTAAGAGCTTCTTTTAGGCTTCGAATCAGAAATCGAGGGGTATTTGTCGCCTTCTTGGGGGCTGTCCTGGAGATACCGCTGATCTCGAGTGCTCGATCTATGAATATCGTTCACGCTTTGCTTGACTGGAAGGTGACAAACTGAGATTAGATTGCAAGCTAAGAGTAGTCCGTGCAAGTGAGATAGTGATATGAAAGGAAAAACCTGAATAGCGATGGTGGACGGAAAGAGGTAATGAACGAAAGTGATTAGTGAACGGATTACATAAGACGCAAGTAGTAGTGAACGCAAGCACTGGCATAGGCGACGAAAGAGAAACGAAAACGGCAGACAAAAGAGTACTCGCAAAAGGGTGTGGGCGAAAGCCAGTCGGGCTTCCCGACGCAGAACAAAGAACCATGGCCTGTAATAAAATGATCCTGGTGAGCAGCGATCCCCAAAGGAAATAGGAGTCCAATGACGCATCTGCCGAGCCTGGATCCCCTACGCACTAGGAGGTGGACGACGTACCTTAACGAACTGGAGGCATGGTGTAGCGGACAAAATTATCAAGCAGTGCTGGCTCTGCTTGCATGTAAGGAGCCATTATCTCGGCATGCTTGCGGAGGTAGAGGGTGAATGCCTCGCTGGCCCATCGTCCCTTCGCCTTGACGACGTCAAAAGGAACCCCTCGCAACAGATATTCAAGTGTTCCGCCAATTCGAATACCATGTCCCTGTAAAGGCTCCAAGCCTGCATCTTGCACCGCCTTCCGAATCCGAGTCAGGAATTTGGACTTGGTGAGTGGCCGTGACGAGCCGTTGAAACAGTATGCATCAGCACTTTTGCATATTCCTGACACCCTGACAGCCCTGACATAATTTCGTCAGGCTGTCAGAGCCGTCAGGCCACAGGGACATTAGTTTAAAACCGAATATAATAAGGAAAATAAAAGGCACTCATACAGAATTGAACCCCAAGACTTAGACAAACAAGAAGTAAACATTAAGTATGACCACTACACCACAAGACCATAAATATATCAAACTACTTAAACATTATGCTCTGAAGTTTCTCCAAGGGTTTCAATCTATTTGGACTTCAACAAATTTCGACTTTTTGACTTCTTTTATATTGAGTCAAATGAAGCCAGATTAGGGAAATACCAATTCAGATACAGACCTATGCAATGCTGATTATCTTCAAAACAATGTCAAATAGTATTGCATAGACTCCACCATTATAATATATCAGGTTGCATGTAATTCCAAGCCTTGTTAGAGTGCACATATTTGAAGACCCTTGGGGATTAATTATGATATATTGATTAAATAGTTAGCTTTAAAGAAGCTGTTATGGTGTAGTGGTTATGTTGCACTCATACTTATTATATATATTGATGCATGAGTTCAATTCCTGTGAATGGCATTTTATTTTCAGAGTTTTAGTTAGTTCTCTGACAAACACTGACAACCCTGAGCATCCTGACGGGTTTTCTCTGATGGAGTATCTAACCCAAACTGACAGCTGGTGTCCTGACATCCCTGACAGGTCCTGAAAGGCCCTGACAAGCCATTTGTCAGGGCTGTCAGGGCATTTGCAGAAGTTCTGATGTGCAAACAGCGGGGATGTCAGCGAAAGAGTATTGACGTGCAAGTGATTGTCGAGAGCCAACTGAGGATCACTGATGCCATTCTGGCGTACCCAGTAGATCTCTTCGCCATGGACAGCTGCCTTGGTGCGAGGAAGAAAAAATGTGGTTTGCTCCAAACTGTTGCGGTCGTGCACCAGACGCACGTCGGATCGTTTGACATGCGATGCGGACTCGAAGGACTGAAGAGTCTTGGTGGTTACCTCACCTATACGGGCAACAGCATAGAAAGCAGTGGTGAGACATGCCCAGACAGCAGCGTCGAGATGAGTATCTATGTCGAGCTGGTCCCGGATTGCACCCAGAATCGTGACTGTGTAAGGCAATCGCTTCTTGCGCTTAGACTCGGGAGGCATGCGCCACCGCACCCTTCAGCAAGGTGTCCATCTCGGCCGTGTTGAGCCGCCATGGCTGCCCGTGTAGAATGTGCCAAGCACGGACACCGTAAAGGTAATTTGAAAGTGTTTGTGCCGAGTATGCACCCGCCAGTGTTGCGATAAACAAAGCGAGAAGCAGGCTGCTCGCGGGTGCCCGATCTGCCTCAGGAATGTCCTTCTCATCGCAGACGACGTGGTAGATCAAAATGCCTGAACCATAGGTTTCCAGAGTTCCTTCGGCCCAGCCTGAGCTGAGAATATGCTGGATGCGCTCAAGGTTGTCTGGCTGGAGCAAGGCATCGCATGCCTGTGAGCTGAAAACACTGCGAGGAAGTGAGGGCCGCCAGAGCCGTAGACGGTCTCGCGCCAAACAATGCGGCCGCAAGGGGGAGTGTCGGGGAATCAGGCCCAGGGAATACGGTTTAGGACGACGTGCCGGGACCCTTACGACAGCAAGCGGTACATCGAACCGATCCCTAGCCTTCGCGCTCGACAACGTCCGGGTCCCAGGGTGTGAAGTCGGCGACATCTCCTGGGCGGCGGAAGGTGCGAGGGGTGCGAGATTGTGTGCCCGAGGTAGGGTTAGGTACGGCTCGACTGGCTCGACCCTCATGCTGGAGACGAAGCTCGGTTGCAGTTGCGGGCGTGTCAAAATTGCAGAGCAGGAGGGTGAGACTGTCGGGGATGTCGATTGGTGGCAAGAGGAGGGAAAGGGCAGGATAGCGGCCTCGCGAAGGGTCGTCTGCGGGATTGGACTTACTGGCGATGTATTCTGTGTAGAAAGTGCTGCCGCTGGCAGTGGTAATGTCATGGATTCGCCGGAATACTGCATTGACTTGCTTGTTTCTGCTGCGGCCATTCCACCAGCCTTCCACCACCCCTTGGTTGTCTCCGAAGACCTTGATGTGGCGGGAGGCAGCTTCGAAGAGGACAATTGTTCGGACCAGGAATTCGAAACCGACAGCTTCGGCCCAGCCAATGTCTCTCTGGTCTGTCTGCCAACCTGGGAGCAGGCGCCAAGCGCGCCAACGTCCTCTGATCCAGATGCCAACACCGACACCGGAGCTTGCATCAGAGAAGGCCTGTATGTCAAGGAGGTTGACGGGTCCTGGGATGGAGCGTGATATGATCGGTCGGGAGAGTTGCTCGACCCACCACTCGAGATCTGCCGGAGTTGACGAAGGGGGGGTACGAGGCATGTGAGGACGATCGTGGAAGATGCCGAGCATGGCCTCCAGGTTGGTGAGATAGGCCCGGCCGCTGCAGATGACGAGGGAAGCGTGCAGAAGTTTACCATATAGCTGTTGAACTTCTTCCAAGGAATGAGTTCGCGAACCCTGCCACTCGCGAATCGCTGCGAGGTACTTCGCTGCTTTTGCCGAGCCCACCGAAACTGTCTGCGTCGTGATGTTCCACGTGAGACCTGTGAACAGAAACTCTGCACTCCAGGGGATGTCCTTCTCCAGTTGCCAGGGTATTCCGAGTGTTGACGAGATGCGGTTGATGTCCTCTGTATTGTATGTGTACAGGGCATCAGCAGTGGAGCGGGGAGAGGTTTGCGATAGATCACGCAGCGGGCTGGCCATATCTTCGTCGAACTCCTCCAACCTCCCGTCTTGCAACGGCCCACCACTAAACCAGTACCGCCCCCGAACCTGCAAACGGCCGCCGTTCGCTGAAATGCGTTGGCCCCAACGCGCACGTTGCTGGTTGTACAATCTGAGGGAGGACCTAGGAATGCGAATGAAAACGTGGTCGTCAACCCATTTGGAAATCGGGCCAATGCCCTCGTACCGCATAATGTCTGCCCCCGCATCAGCAACTTCACCATACACCCCACAGTTTCCTCTTCCGCCAAATGCGCTGCTTGTATCGACCCAATACTCGTCGCTGCTGATGCCTTTGATGACTGCTGCCGGCCACTGCGAGGGAGCCGTTGGGATAATGCGATATGCTTCTTCCATGTCGCGCACTGCCCCCTGCGACCCGGGTGGGATTTGCGATAAGAGGAGAGCAAACGTTGTGAACGTGCCCCAGGTACACGGATAATTAGACGAGTCGATCGTAGAGTTGATAGATGTATGAGAGCCCTGAGGAGAGTGTGGAAAGGAAAAGTTTTGTATAAGACGGAAATGATTAGGCTTGTGAGGCTTCGGGATAACGGAAAGGGGGGAGGTTTGAAAAGGGCCCAATAAAGTTTCCAGCTCATCAGGGAAAATCTCCCTTACTTATTAGCTCTTATTAACACTTGTTGAGATAAAAAAGTAACATAAGTCTCATAAGTCTCATAAGTACTTATTATTTTACCCACTTGCTAATCGCCTCTCAGATAAGCATCATAAGTGCATAATGAGTACTCATGAGTACTTGATAAGAACTAAGCGAGAGGAAGGAAAAACAATGCTGCTTACCAAATGGTGAAAATCATCAATTAAAGAGTGTCTTTGTGTTATTAGCAATGACAGGTTGATAACAGAAGGTTGGAATAAAATTTCAAAAAATAAGTACCTTCTGCCACCACACAGGATTGAACCAGTGACCTCTCAGGATTGACTGCCTTATAAGGCATGACCTGTAGCACTTTACCACTACACCACAAGTCCACACCTTTCTGAGCTCACTCTTATTAATATAAGGCTTCCTCAGCATGAAGACTTGTGTTTTTTTGTTGCTTGGCTGCTGCTATACTCCTCCACAGACCTTTGATGCAATTATATCTCCACTTCATTTTTCTGGATAAACAGAAGGCTCTATCAAATGCAAGTACTTGTTGCAGTATTTTCTTTCTCATATTGAGATAAGAAAAGAATAATTTCTTAAGGTGTATCTTTGTGACCTTGTTCAAGGAATACAATATAAGTCTATGAATAAAAAGGCTTGTTTATTATGGTGCTCATTCTACATATTTAGTCCATACTAGTTACTAGCACAACACAGCTGAAGTAAGTGAGCAATTGGAAGATCTCATAACAACTTTATGAGTGTTTGATTAGCATCTTGAGATAAATTAGCACTCAATAAGAATCTGATGAGTAGAATTAGAGAAATATAAGATAGATGAGCATTCAGTAAGAATCTGATGAGTGGAATTAGAGATGTGTGAGATAGATTAGCAGTCAATAAGAATCAGATGAGTAGAATAAGAGACATATAAGTTGGATAAGAATGGTAAGTATTCAATGAGCTCTAATAAGTAAGGGAGATTTTTCCTGATGCTCTGTCCGAGATGCAGGTCCCAGGTAACGGAGAACGCGTCGTTCATGGGCGAGAATGCGGTTGAACTCAGTGGCATGTTCTGCGAGAGAGGGGCTGTTGGCGGGCGTATGGGTGACCAAGATCGGACGGAAACCAATGTCGAACCCTCGCCTGATGGAGGACACGAGGTTGGGATATCGATTGTCCAGACCGGATCGCGATAGCGCTGCCTCCCATGCGGATGCCTGGAGAGGCGTGTTCGGACTACTTTTTCTGTGCCAAATTGCATCCGTGAGCGCCATGGTCTGCCTTCCCGCAGCCTGAGCACTCGTGCCGGTGATCGTGACTGTTTGCCGCACATCCCTTTCGCGCTGCCAATCGGTGCAGATGGTGTCGCCCTTTGGGTTGACAATCCGTCCCCGACCGTCTCGGCGACACCGAGCGATGGGGCCGTTCCAGAATGTCGACGCGTTGCATCTCGCAACCGCGTGGTAGTGTCGCCCCAAACAGATGGCGCAGATGAGCTGGCCAAGCTGATCTGTGCCCCACTGAAAAGACTGGTCTGCTTTTCGGCCACTGTCACGGTATCCGCCTTGTCTAGCCGGGCCACTGCCTTCCTCATGGGAAAATCTACCTGAATTCAGATTCTTTCCCTTTCTGATGGGTGATGTAGAACGCCCCCTGCGAGGGGATGCAGATCGACGGTGGGAACTTCCTGGCGTGCGCTCAGAACGGCGTCCTCGATCAAAGCTGCGATTGGAGAGTCTAGCTACATCCAACTATAGACCGAGAGAGTAGTTCAAACACGATGATCGGGGCAAGGTTCACGGGAAAGCGAAGGAGAGGGAAGAGAAGAACCGAGCCCCCAGTATACCAGATAGCCATGCAATGACAAAAACAAAAAGGCGAGTTGTAGTCAGGAAACACAGCCAGACAAAACGCAACGTGGAACGCAGGAACGCATGGGACGCAAGGACGCGGAAGACGCGGGAACGCGGATAACGCAAAGCGCACGGGCGAGACAAACACATCGCGGGAGGGGTCAAAAAATAATCGAAAACCCATGTGGGCACAGCGAACGCGGATATGATTGAAAGAAAGACGCGAGGGTTGAGACGCGAGGGTGAAATGCCGAACGCCAACGCATGGAGGATCCAGACGCGAATGCATCCGCATGAGTTAGAAACGCAGCGCGGGCGCGTGATGGGCAAACAACGCGAACGCGAGTCCATTGCGAGGGATAGACAACGAAAAGGATAAAGAGGGAGAAAACTGTCAGTGGGTGTTCTTAAACAAGGTAAAAGACAAAACAGCAACGCACCCGAATCATCTCTGCCCGGAGATTGTTATATACCTGGTCCATCATTTGACTGAGGACCTTGCTGTCGATGATTTCGATGTTGAAACCATCTCCCGCTTTGAGGCTCTCGTGCCAGTCTAAACGCACGCGCGCTTGATACAGGAGGAGGGCGGCGTCGCCGTTGTCGATCTGGCGATAGTCGTGGGTCTCTAGACGGTAGAAGAAACCGGCGAGAGCCTCGAAATGCTTCTCGGGCCATTTGCAGCGCTTGATTTCTTTGAGAAACCCTGTTTTGGCCACCGAGAGTTGGTGCCAAGTAAGATTCGAGTCGAGAACGACGCGTTTCGATGGTCGGAAGGACGAAATGGGCTTGAAGGCCATCACATCCTCCAAGTGAGTGATGCCATACGTTTCTTCTGCTACGGTGTGACCTGACAGGCCAGCGTCTTGGCATCCTTCGAGTGTAAAGTACCATAACTCCACATATTCGAAATTCTGTATCTTGTTTCGAGCGAATTGGGAGGGGCGAAAGCTAGAAACTGAACTTATGGTTCGATCCACATCAAAATCACCTATCTTGGGCTTCTTTTTCTCCGCCTCTTTCCTCTCAGCTTCAGCTTCCTTTTCTGCAGCATCACGCTCTGCCTGCTCCTGAGCGGCTCGATCGTGTTCTGCGGCTTCGGCAACCTCGCGAAGTTGCTGTTGGTGCAAATCCCAAAGCGGTCTTTCGGGCGGTGCGGTCAGCCTCCCAGGCTGTTGCTAATTGTTGCGCGGCTTGCTCCAAAGGAATGCCGAGGTTCGCGGCAATTGCGGTACATGCAACGATGTACGCGTTGGAGTTGAAATCCAGGCATAGTTCTAGCGCAGGATCTCGGATGTTGGCATCCATGTTCGAACTAGAGGATGGCCGAGTATCTTTTATAAATCACAGATAACTGTACTTAAACGAAAGAAAGGAGCTGTAGTATGAGGTGGCAGCGACTGCAGAGAAAGGGCGCTAGATTCAAGCGCCCGCTGCCACTCAGGCATAGACGTTGCTCTACGATGGCGCTCGTTCCTCGTGACATCTCAGAGCTGCAAAATGTGGTTGATCACTTTCATGGAGGCATCGTGTCAAAACGTACCGCGTGCCGTAACTCGTGACGACACGGCCGCTGAGAAGAAATATTGAGTAGGTAGAACAGAGACAATAATGAGAGAAACTTGGAGCCGAACATACCGTTCACATGTGTATCGGAGAACTAAAATAGACACCATGCGTCTAGTAGACACTGCCATGAGGCTGTGGTCTCTGACAGATGAGCTATATACGCGCCGGTTACGCAGGGCCGCAGTCTGACCTGCAAGTTCCTGGAATTCACTCTCTGTACTTTAGAGAACACACATCCGATCTCCATACTCCTTGACTACCCATATCGAGCACTATTCTTTGCCCATGGATCACAAGGAACCTGCAGCGTCAAGTAAAAATCCGCCGGGAAGTGATCCAACCCCCTTGGAGGTCATACTACGGAACAGCACAAAAACGAGCACCGCGATGATTGCGCACGGGTACAAGGACACAGACTCACTGCTGGTGGAGGGTCCATCTGATATTGCCATGATCAACATACCAGCGGTACTGGACCGCAGTAATGTGTCCCCGGGGCGGTTACAACAGCTCGACGTCGGCGTCATACCGAGGTTACTGGAGATGGAGCACGAGAAAAGCGCAAAAAAGATGAAGTTATCGGGGTGGAAGGGCCCCGAGGCAAGAAGAGCAAGGAAACCAAGGGAGGCAGGTACATTTACGTAAAGCTATCGAATACAACTCACCCATTCTGCAGCCCACTCCTCGATTTCTTCCACCTGAACTTTGGGACCATGTCGTTTCCTACTTGCGACGTGACCTGGATGCGCTGGTAGCGTACGGTGAGGCCTACCCTGTACACGGATGGTACGAAAAGGTTGATAAGTACATGCCGCCGGAATATGGGCAAGATTATGTTACTTTTTCGAATCGGAAGGAGGTGGTGCGCATAGGAAGGATGAAAAGCAGCTGGACAGGACCACACGACGTGATCATTGTGGGGCGAGGATCCATCCCACACCTGGCCACATTTGCAGCGATGCTAGGCGGAAGGTGGACAAACACGGTGTACCTTTCCATCGAGCACGCAGAGTGGCCAGCCTGGGGAATACCACCGGACATCTTCCGCAATCTGGCAACGTTCACCGGGATCACGTCGCTCGATCTCGATGACGTCACGTTCCCTTCGATTGCCACATTCGGCCGGCTCATCTGCGCCACCGCCCTCCCCGACCTGGAGGGGCTCAAATGCGCCAGAGTGCGCTTTGAGACACATCATTTCAATCGTGCTGTATTTCGACGCGGATACGCTTTTAAGATGTGGCTCTCGCATGTCACCCTCTATGACTTGGACAGGACTTCTGTCGACGACATCACAGGCTTCTTCCTGTCTATGGGCATCTTTGCAAAGCTGACTTTCGTGTGCTTGGGCCAAGTCGGATGTCCATTATGCCCCAGAGATTGTCTGTCCGGAAGTATTCAGCGTTTCCTTCAGTCGTCTGGTGCTTCACTTCGACGACTAGACCTATGCTTGGTGCCCAGCGGTGAGCCACACAACTCCTTGCTCAATCAATCCTCAGAGCTGTCTGATTCATGCTCCCAGTCTATCTGATCGATATTTCCCATAACACAAAGCTTACAAATTTGGTACTCACCCTACATATCGACGATGTGGATTTCAATACTGGCTGCATAATTCAGCTCGTCTCTCAGCTCACCTCCAAAGATATCAGCGAGATCGCCATAGAACTCGATGTTCGTTCCATGAATATCAACCGACCTGAAGAACTTGACGCGATCGTAACAAGGCTGCTCCATGGCTGGTGTTCTCAACTTGACTACATCTTTACCCGCCCTGTATTTGACAAGCTCACAGAGGTTAACTTTACAGTCCGATCTCTCAAAGCTCCTCCTGTGTTCCTTAACGATAAAGTCAGGGCTCTATGGGAAACACTGGTGCAGTCTCAGATGCCTACATTACACAAACGAGGTATCCTGAGGTGTGTTCTTTTTCTGCTGTAGCTGCGTTGATTCACTAATGTTTGACCTGGCCTTGAATCTCGCGCCGTACAGCACCGATTGCTATGCATATTCATACTGAAAACGATGACAGCAGACTCTATAAACCCTCTTCTACGTTCCGCTCTCATTGTCTGCACTTCCTCGGATACTCTATCCTCTGCATGCCATGTTGATTTCCACTGAACGTCGGCGACCATATACGCGCCGCGGCATCCAGTCTAGCCCTTCACAGCCCTTCACCCGTGTGGATTGTCAATGCAGGGTCCCCTACGACGCCGGGAGCAGGACTTCCTTTCAACATGTCATGGCCCGTAGCCTATGACACAAGATACGTTTAAACATAGCAGGATGCGATGTTGTCTTCCGGCGAATATGTACGGGCTTGTAACATAGGATGTGCACGATCTGGTCGTAATGACGGTTCTATTGTACGGTTCTTCTTTACTTACGGAAGTCTCGACGACACGATCGGACGATGTATCATTGTAACTTCATTTACCGCCCATTTGTTTTACATACAGTAGTAAGTTCAATACCAGTGTCACGTCGCTCTGCGAGCAGCTCTGCTAGGTCGTGTATATTTCTGTTGTTCACGATGGACTGCTTGGATATTTGATATGTCGTGAAATTGACAAATAGCAAACAAAACCTCTCCAAGTGAGGGACATGCGAACGCACCAGTCGGAGCCATGGAAAGTCCCAAACTAATGGCACAAGAGCTTTTCAAAGACATACGTACTACTTGTCAGTTATGTAAAGGTATTCACGGGGACGGCGATAGTGACGGATTACTCTGGATCTGGTCTACAGGGCGAGCCTTGATCATGTGCAATAGGAATATGCTTTCCACGGCTCGCTTGGCCGTCCGTGGGTAATGGAAAATCTTTCATTGAATTGATTGACGACATACCATTGCCATCGCGGCTGATCCATCCCTCCAACCGCAGTCCACCTTTGTCACATCGTGCTTCACAGGTCAGTCGGCTACAATGAGGCCTGCCGGTTTAGGTACGCGTACTTGGCGATGGACGTGGGTATAATGAACTTCGGAGATGGCTGGGACAGTAGGAATGGTGGCAATGGAAAACAGACCATCGAGTGTCAAAAGGCGCTACGAGCAAGAGTCGGCTGTGCTGCATGTGATATACTATTCCAGACCCTGCATGTGATTGTATGTGGGTCGCCGAAGTAGCGCTTTCAACCATATTGCCGAAGTAGTGGGCGTAGTACCAGAGAGCGACAAGGGAGCCGTGGAGGAGATAAGACTGGGATCGAAGAAGACGACAATGAAAAATCACGTCCCGCGTTCAGACTGTTTGAGGCCGCACTGGATATAACCCCGGGTAATGATCTAGCAATGAGAGAAGAGAGCGGTAGTCGAGTGCATGCGGTGCTTACTACTTACCCGTTCGCTACTCTGGTATCACCATCATCCCATAGTGCAATGTCTCGTGAAGGTGTACAAAGCCGGCGAGGTGCAGACATGGGCATCATGCAGCGAGAGGTGTTTTTGGGCAATGATAAGGCGGGCGGATACTCGGAGCTCGGGGGAGAGATCATGAGTGTGGTAATCCACTGCCACAGGGTCGTACTCTTCAACAGTACGGTATCTGATTGATTACACCGGGAATGGGCCAACCAGGACTGTTTCTCGTGACACGCAGGCGGTAACGTCGTACCTATCGTCTTCTTCTCGCAAGGCATTGAGCGATGAGAGCAGCCAGCCCCGCCAGTCCGCGTGGCATAAGAATGAGACCCATGGTCTGAGTCCGATGGAGGGTTACTGATCGCGAGTTCGCACTGCGAAGCCTTCCCATCCCGGAGAGCTTTTGAACGAGTTCATTAGCTGCCTGAGATACAGCCTGGACGCAACGTTGGTGAGGAGCGAGGTGAAACAGCAGAAGCTAGAAGCACACAGCGAGGGGATCCTATGGGGAGGTGAGGCTGTCGCACTGGCGGGAGGTAGTCAGCCTGGGGCTGCAGAAATGGGGGCAGAGACGGACGCGCAGAGAGACTCTGACTCTCTGAGAGGCCCGTGATCGCGTTGTTCCTCGATCTGACCACGTGCCCCTAATCTCCTGCTCTGTGACATCATGCATCATCACCCCCGCTGTCGGGGATTTCAGCAGACCACGTCCGTCTTAGTGTACTGCAGTGTACTGTGGGCTTTACTCCGTCTGACTGCGTCCATTGGGCTATGGCTGTCGTTTTTGTCAATGTCCGCAGTACTGACGTACAAATGTGGCCGCGGGGGTGATAGACTGAGCCTCGGCACCTGCGCTCTCGGCGAGTCGCTGTCATGCTACTACTACACACGCTCACTAGCGAATCCCTGTCCAGCGTTCTTACGGTCCGTACCATCGAGTTCCATCCCCATGCACAGTGCATCTCCACTTGCAGCCGACACCGACGAGCAGACTACAAGTTCAAATTTGATTTACCGAGTCTGGTCTCTGCTCATCGCTGCAAACACTCGCGAAGCATATAGCGTGGATATGGCTGTAGCCCGCTGGGTAGTTCTCCGCATCGCATATTCTGCTGTACTCTGTCGGATTCTCGCTCTGTCAACGGTCCCATCGGTCGGCGTGCTCGTGCTCATCCTGGTCCTCTATCTACGTAACGGCAATTCACGTCCTCATCGTTTGCTATATCTGTACACCGCACGATGGATCTACGCCCTTCCTCTCTTCTATGCCTGTGCGAATCCCCTTGTCCGTGCATCTCAGAAATCGCTCGCGCGCGCATGTACTTTATGACGTGCGTCCCATCGTCTATTGACCACCACCTGTGGTATCCAAAGTTGTACAATAATTGCCCAGGTACCTGGGCTTAGTTCTGTGCACAACTTGGCCAGGGTTTTACAAGGCTTGTAATACAACTGGGCCTGCTGATTGACAATCCACAAACCTGCCCAGCCTTTGTACAATGTTAACCTGGTTTGTAAATCCGCATTTTTGACAATTTCAGTTAAATACTGGGCAAGCTTGTAATAAATATAATCATATATTTCTGCTGTACAGGTCATATATCATTATATATCATTAAAATCCGCTTATTTCTGCCAATCCATATATGGTAATATCCAATACAGGATTATTATATATCATTAGAATCCGCTTGAATGGGCCATTCCAAATATGGTAATAGCCAGTATATACACCATTAGAATTCGTTTGAATGGGCCATTCCAAATATGGTAATATTCAATATAGGATTGTTATATATCATTGGGATCCATTTGAATGGGGCAATACAAATATGCAATAAAATGTAGGGGTATTATATACCATTAGAAAGCACTTGAATGGATCATTCCCAATATGGTAATGGTCCATTTGGGGCTGGCACATCAATAATGATGATTTTGGGGGTGGTTAGATTTTCATATTGTCGTGTTTGAATCAGTATTTTGCATTTTCTGGCTTAATCGGGCAAGCTAGGGGTCTGGAAAAATTTATCTGGGATCCTTGGATGATGCTCTACGACTTTCATTTCTACCATATATGGCAATATTTCCTTTTTTGGAAAGTGTTGGTAGTGCTCATGGGGCTATATAGCAGGTGAATATCAGTGAGAATGTGTATCAGAAGTGGTATAATGTAGTGCAGCATGTGGTGTGAATGGCTAGTGAACAGTCGGAGACGGCTATGTAACACAGATGTTCACACGTCTCATCGCTTTTGCTATTTGACAATCAGCCAGTCGTGCACACCATGCATTGCTGATGTTTGAGGTAGATAGTATACTGCACACAGTCAATCACTTGACTGATGAGTGTACTCAACAGTCACTCATATCCAGTATTTAGTCACTAGCAGTTAGCAGTTGGCAGTCAGTCAGCCAGCCAGCCAGTCAATCAGTCAGTCAATCAGTCAGTCATAAGTGCGCACTCAGTCACTGTGATCTCAGGTCAAAAGTCACTCATGTCATTGACCAATTCATTGTCAATATGTGTGAACAGATGTTTGTTTGTGTACAGACTTGTGTTTGAACTTTACCAAGCTCATGTCCAGTTGCAGACAAAGTGACTGAGTGCGCACTTATGACTGACTGACTGATTGACTGACTGATTGACTGGCTGGCTGGCTGACTGACTGCCAACTGCTAGTGACTAAATACTGGATATGAGTGACTGTTGAGTACACTCATCAGTCAAGTGATTGACTGTGTGAAGTATACTATCTACCTCAAACATTAGCAATGCATGGTGTGCACTGACTGGCTGATTGTCAAATAGCAAAAGCGATGAGACGTGTGAACATCTGTGTTACATAGCCGTCTCCGACTGTTCACTAGCCATTCACACCACATGCTGCACTACATTATACCACTTCTGATACACATTCTCACTGATATTCACCTGCTATATAGCCCCATGAGCACTACCAACACTTTCCAAAAAAGGAAATATTGCCATATATGGTAGAAATGAAAGTCGTAGAGCATCATCCAAGGATCCCAGATAAATTTTTCCAGACCCCTAGCTTGCCCGATTAAGCCAGAAAATGCAAAATACTGATTCAAACGCGACGATATGAAAATCTAACCACCCCCGAAATCATCATTATTGATGTGCCAGCCCCAAATGGACCATTACCATATTGGGAATGATCCATTCAAGTGCTTTCTAATGGTATATAATACCCCTACATTTTATTGCATATTTGTATTGCCCCATTCAAATGGATCCCAATGATATATAACAATCCTATATTGAATATTACCATATTTGGAATGGCCCATTCAAACGAATTCTAATGGTGTATATACTGGCTATTACCATATTTGGAATGGCCCATTCAAGCGGATTCTAATGATATATAATAATCCTGTATTGGATATTACCATATATGGATTGGCAGAAATAAGCGGATTTTAATGATATATAATGATATATGACCTGTACAGCAGAAATATATGATTATATTTATTACAAGCTTGCCCAGTATTTAACTGAAATTGTCAAAAATGCGGATTTACAAACCAGGTTAACATTGTACAAAGGCTGGGCAGGTTTGTGGATTGTCAATCAGCAGGCCCAGTTGTATTACAAGCCTTGTAAAACCCTGGCCAAGTTGTGCACAGAGCTAAGCCCAGGTACCTGGGCAATTGTTGTACAACTTTGGATACCACAGGTGTGACCACTGCCATGAATCTTCACGAACAGCAGCAAGAAAATGCAACTCACTCGGGGACATTGTGGGCTTCCTTCACGCATATGGGCATCTTTTCAGACCGCTTATGATGCACTCGGAAGACTGCGAATACGGGGTGAACAACCATATGTGGTATGAAGTAACCGAGGAATGCATCTGTCTCATCCACTATGCATAGGCAGGACACAAGTCGGTGTTTGCATAGATCACTATGCGTTTCCACGTCGCTGACATGCTTGCTGATCGCCAACGTTGTGGCGGATTATATGAGGTGCCGTGAAACACCGTCTCGTATCTGTCATCCCCCGATGTACTGTTGACGGATCTCACTGGCTTGCTGCCAAGCTGCATGCGGAGACGCGAGACGCTGTAAGGCTTGGTGCTCCTCCCGCTGTGCGATAAGCACACCTGGAAGGAACAGATCAATGAGTCGAAGGGGAAGGGGAGTGAAGACGTTCGCAGCGTCTGGCACGGAGGATGAGCAAGAGAGAAAAGAATTGATTGAGCTAGAGACTTGTAGGTATATGGGGGACGCTCTATGTGTGCTATCCCAGTCAAGTCGCAGTCGCAGTCCTAGGTACGCAGTAGATATCCCGAATCGCAGTAAAATGGGTCAAGCCGCTTGCTTGCCCTCTCGTAGAAGTAAAACGCAGTGTAGCTCCGCTGAGCAAGAAAACCCGGTCGCGTGAAAGTCAAAGTCCCAGTCGCAGCTCGTACCAGATGGTAGATGCCCCTTCCGCCTCGTCCCCCTTCCTCATATATACCTTGTCCCGCGTGCGCTGCCACGTCACTCTCCCTCCCGCTTCCTCCCGCTACCTCCCGCTACCTCCCCTCCGACTCTTCCCCTGACTTACTTATCTTCCTTCCGCGCACTCTTCCCTCCCTTCGCCTCATTCGCCATGTCTGAGCCTGCCGAACCCACCGACCCCATCGGTTCCCTCCACGTCCGCCGCTACCTCCTCCTCGTAGACGTGCTTCGCGCTGAGTGCGTTGTTGAGCCTTCATTCCGCCCTTCCGATCCGGCTGCTTGGCTTGCCTGGGCGCACGGAGTGCGCTGGCTGCTGGTTTGTCCACCTTCTCTTTTACTTCTCTTTCCTTCCCCTCACGTCCCGTCCCGCAGCGCCTTGCCTATGAAGCTCGAGCCCAAGCCATAGCCGCGGGGAACCTCACGCTCCCTCCGCTCACTGCCTTCGTCACCCTCCGCGAGCTCGTCCACTACATCGACTCGATCTTCCGCTCCTCCCTGAGCCATCGCGGCGCAGTCCCCTATCCTGGGATCGCCTGGAGCCCCGACGAGGTTCGTTCCAATGCGCAGCGGGACGAAGCTGGTACTCCGCCTCCCCTCCCGTTGTACACGGAAGAGGCCTTCTGGACCCCTCCCCGCATCGCCGAGGAACGTACCGATGAAGCTTTAGAACGGCTCGAACTTGTCGCCCGCCAGTTCTCGGACACTTTGGACCGTATGCGTCCCTATCCGCGGGCGTTCGAAGACCTAGAGCACTCGATCCGTGTTGCCGCTCATGCTCTGGGAGGGAGGGGAGGACGTCGGGAGGGAGGTCCCTCGCGGGCCCGTACCCCTGCGGAGGAGGATTTCCATTACCACCGGGAGACTATTTATCGTCCCCCGCGCCACCGTTCGTTCTCTGACGTCGGCGGGGAAGGGCCCGACGCTCCCATCGACTTGTCGACCGTAGATTAGCATTCCGTCCTGTAGTCGTTCCGTTTGAATGCCATGCTTGCTTCCGCCGAGCTCCTTTGTCCCGCGTGATCGCATCTCCTTCGTTCCGCTGTCTCGTCCTGCCCTACCGTCCGTTCATAGGGTAGCGCGTACCCATTCCTTACACCCCCTACCCACTTAAATCCCGACCGTCCTCGGTCGGTCCGCCGTCCTAATCCCCGAGCAAATCCCCGAGCCTTCAGTCGTCCGATCATCGCAGATGCACGCGATCGGGCCGCGATCGCGTTAAGATCGATAGCTCTGGGGCACGCGCCCACCTCGAGGCGCCCCTGCCGCGCATCCCGCTGCTCCCCCAGAGGCTGCCAAACGAGGGGAACGGCACCCGCTTCTTCATCCCCAACGTCCTCCCCTTCCCTCCGTCCTCGCCCTTTACCTCCCCATCGCCCTCCCCGACCTCGACCTGCTCCCTCCGCAACCATGTCCGTCGACCTCACCAACCCCGCCGCTGCTCGCCGCTCCCTCCCTATCATCGAACAGCGCCTCGACACGCTACGCGGCGCGGAACCAGAGCTCGGCGACGACCCCTCGCCGCGGGACTTACAGGAGTGGCTACGGTGGGTGAACTCCTTGGGCCAGGCCTGGGTAAGTGGCTCGTTCGCGATTCCCATTGCGCCGCCGCTCCCTAACCTTGACGTTCCTGCTAGGTGGCGCTGGCGGCGGCCCATGCAGTGGCCAGCCACGAAACCACGCCGCGCAGTGCCCCGGCCCTGGAGCTGCAAACCTGGCTCGCAGCCACGCGCGGCCGACTCATGGCCTACCGCGACGAATTCCCCGTCGCGGATCAGTACTACGACTCCCTCCTGCAGCGCCTCTCTCCCGCCCACAGCGCCACCTTCCTCGCCGGCACTCAAAACTTCACCTGGAATCGCCACTCGCGCACCCTCCATAACCTATGGCCCCCAGCCCCATTCCCTCCCACCGACGCTGATACGTCCGCCTCGGGGTCCCGCTACACCTCCCCGTCAGAAACGGATGAAGTAAGTCGCAACGCCTCTTCAGGCGGAAGCGTGCCGCCTAACGCCGTCGACCGTGGAGTTGGACGATGACGAGGGTGAAGATGAAGTAGAACCCTCGTCCGACCTTGTCCCGCCGTCCCCGCCGCCCCCACGCACCGTGGGTGGGAAGAAGCGGCAGACGAAAGGTAGAACGGCCGCCCGAAACCTCCCAAAGCCCCCGCCTTTCTATCAAGGTTCCGCCTCGTCCCGCCACCGCCACCAAGAGAAACCTCGCTGATCGCCCGAACCGCGATCGGCGGGGTCCCATTGTGTACCTCAACCACCCCCCATGCGCATACTGCACCAAGAAGGGGTATCGCTGCGCGGGAGACGGCACTCGCCGCCATGTCTGCGAGTCGTGCATGATCGCGCGGGCGAAGTGCACCATCCGCGACGATCCCCCGCCAATCGTAAGTCCTTCCCCCGCTCTTCCTCCCGCAGGTACGTTTCATTCCACTTCCCCAGAGCACATCGAGTTCGTCGGCCCACAATCTGACGAGGACGACGACGAGCCACCATACCCTCCCGAATTCCCGCTCACCAACCGCGCCCGTCCCGTCGTCCTCATCCCGCCCCGTCCGCGCGCTACCACCATCCGTCCACCCATCACGTCCCCTGCCCCTGCACCCGCTACGCCCTCTCCCCGGCCATCCGCACCCTCGGCCCGCTGAGGAACCTCTGTTCCTACCCATGACGCCCGAGCACCCGGATGCCTTCCCATGGGAACCCTCCACCCTCCTTCTGGCCTTCTCTCCCCTTCCCCTTCGGTCTCCCCCGCCCTCATTCGTCGCCCCCGCAATCTCGACCTCTTGGACGTCGCCGCGGATCCCCCATGCGAGCCGCAGACCGAGCTCGAGATGTGGCTCGTCGCTCGATTAGCGGCGACCACCGACTTCCTTTTTCAGATGGCCGATCGAGCGCGGGACCTCGGGTACGCAGAGCAGTTCGGAATTCCCGACTACCCCGACCATACGCCCGCCCCCGTTCGCTCCGACAGCCCCGCCCCCGACTTCATTGAAGGCTCTTCCAGCAGCCCCGCTCCCAACCCCGCTCCCGACAGCGACGACGCCGTCGCTGAGCTGCTTGCCGCTGAGCTCGAGTCCCCAACGCTTCCGCCGCTGTCGCCCACCGACGAGGACATGTTGGACCTCACTGGGGCGTCCAAAGGGAAAGGCCGCGAGACGTAGCGCGGGACTCCTCCTTGATTCGCGTAGTGTACGAAATGTACCAATATTCTTGTCGTTGAAGTAGCGTTTGGTCTCCCTTTGTACCGTAGTCCTTGTATGTACGCGCCGCCGCCCGCCGTTGATCGGCTAAAATCAATGCAAGTCAGTTTCTCGTTCCACAGCCCCCTTCCGTCCCGTGTGCCCCTGCCGCGTGCCTCCGCGCGTTCTGCGTAGAAGCCGCCTCGCGGCAAGCGCGTGTTGCGCCCCCTCGTATAACTACCGCCGCCCATCGCCAAATTCCACGAGTTCTCCACCTCACCCCTTGACCTCCCGCCCAGTCTCATGAGCACGACGCCCCCGGTGCTTTCTCCTGAGGAGGCCCGCGAAAGGTACCTGCAGGTCCTCTGCGACACCTCTATCCCTTCCGAACCGGCCGCGCGCATCGCGTGGGTCCACGCCGTAGACACCGCCGAGGTACGTGCTACCCTTCCGCCCACACCATTTCTTGTCCCCGAACTCCCGACTAGGCCATCCTTCATTCCACACTCCCAGAGGACTATGATCCTTCGTCCCCGTCGGAGCCTGCCCCCGGGATCGATGTCCTTGCCCGCCGCGCTGTGGTGGATTCCTTCCGCCTGCACTACCTCCCGCATCCGCTGCCGGTCCCCGTCCGCCTGACCGCCTTAGAACTCCAAAACGCCCAACTCCAAGCGCGCCTCGACCAACTCGAACCCGCTCTCGCTCAGATCCTTCAAGTGCAAATGGACCCGCTGCGCTCTGACGTCATTGCCCGGGCCCTCGAGATCCTCGCGGAAGTAGATCACCGTTTGTCTCTCCAAGACACGGCCCTTTCTTCCGCGCTGGGTACGTCCATATCTCTTCTTCGTGCCGAGGTCCACGCGCGTGCCCGCGATTCCTCGTCTGCCTTGCGTATCCTCCAAGACCAGGTCGCCCACGGGTTCGATCGAGCCGCCTTCTCCCTCTCTACCCACAACACCGTCATCCAGTCCCTTCTCCGCCGCGTCCTCGCCCTGGAAGCCCGCTTCCCTTCCCCCGACCCTCCTTCCATTCCCTACTCTTCCCCCCCATCGTCAGATCCTTCCTCCCCGCTCGATCCCTCCCCTTCCGCTTCCTCCCCATAACTCTTTTGCTCGCTTTCCCGACCCACCTCTTCATCCCCTACTTCCATTTCGTCTAATACCCCCTTTTGCGCTTCTTCCGCTTCTTCGACGATCTTGCGCACGTCTAGTGCAACCTCCTTTCGCGCCTTATACGGTACCACACGGAACGCTGCGTACCGTAGTCTTGACACCGCTCCTGTTAGTTCCGCGAGTATGTAGGCTCCTCCTTTTGTACGCCGTATGACAATCATAGGCCCGAAATACCGGGGTTTTGACTTCCTGCTATGCTCCATCTCGATCTGTGAGTTCCGCACCAGCACCAGATTCCCCGCTGCGAACACAAAATCCTTGATCGTCCGTGCGAACCGCCGCTCAAAATCCTTGACCGATGCGTATCGAGCCGCTAGCACCCTCCGCCGTACGTCCTGCAAATCCTCCGCCCGTTTGAGCAGCTGGCGCCCCCGGATTTCAAGTAGGTCCACATCGCTGATCTCCTTCCGGTCGGGCGGCACCAAGTAAGTAGCTTCCGCCAGGTCGAAAGGGAAGACTGGTTCGATCCCGTGCGCGATAAAGAAAGGCGAAGTGCCCGTCGATTTCTGAATCGTCACCCGTTCCGCCCAAAACACAGCATGCATGTAAGGTACCCCTACGGGTACCCTACAACATCTTATCTATACTGTACATATTCGTCTTCACTATTACCTAATACGATCCTGTGGATCGCGGCGTTGGGCAACTGTACAGTACATTGACGTATGCACGTGTCTCGCGCGCGCGTGCCCTTTTAAGGACACGCGCGTAGGGAAGAAAAGTACCTTTCTTACTTACACCTGTACATCGCACTCTTCTAATAGAAGTTGGTGCAACGTACTTCCGTCTGAGTAAGAGCCAGGTCTTACACTTTTTTACGTTCCAATCGGAATCTCCGAAATCGTCTATATAGACGAGTGCGGATCTGACACGGAAATAGAAGCATCGCTTCTTTTTCACATCGCATACAATCCCGGACATCCCCATTAGGATGACCAAACGCAAAACTCGGAGCATCACCGCTCGAGAAATGCGTGAAGCGACGGGCGAACCGACTGCACCAGTCGGTGTACCCTCACCCGCTTCACGAATAATGTCATGGAGGGCCCGCGTAAGTGACGCAGGATCGGACAGGGGACCAGGACCATCCGAGCCAATAACGCCCGGGCAGAGTGGTCCCGAACGAGTGGTGCACCCTTCGGGTGGACCCACAGAAGCACAGGATTCACCGAATCCTGTGAATCGACTCCCATCGGCCTCACAAGTGGGCGATGGAGACGATGCGCTGTCATACGTAGCGCCCGCCGTAAACGACGAGATAAGGGAGAATGAGCCACCACCAGGTGATGCTCGCTCATCCCCCCTCTCTCCCATCCCCAGCCCTATGGCTGGAGTGACGTTGGAGAGAGCGAGGGCACCCTCGAGGACGTCCGCGCGTAGCGTTCGCAGTGAAACGCTACGCAGTCGGATACAAGAGGCGTTTGATCGCAGCCGAAGGGAGCTCGATACAGCGACCCAGCGCGCGAATCACGAACTCGTCGTGATGCGCGCCCGGATCCACCTGTGGTATCCAAAGTTGTACAACAATTGCCCAGGTACCTGGGCTTAGCTCTGTGCACAACTTGGCCAGGGTTTTACAAGGCTTGTAATACAACTGGGCCTGCTGATTGACAATCCACAAACCTGCCTAGCCTTTGTACAATGTTAACCTGGTTTGTAAATCCGCATTTTTGACAATTTCAGTTAAATACTGGGCAAGCTTGTAATAAATATAATCATATATTTCTGCTGTACAGGTCATATATCATTATATATCATTAAAATCCGCTTATTTCTGCCAATCCATATATGGTAATATCCAATACAGGATTATTATATATCATTAGAATCCGCTTGAATGGGCCATTCCAAATATGGTAATAGCCAGTATATACACCATTAGAATTCGTTTGAATGGGCCATTCCAAATATGGTAATATTCAATATAGAATTGTTATATATCATTGGGATCCATTTGAATGGGGCAATACAAATATGGAATAAAATGTAGGGGTATTATATACCATTAGAAAGCATTTGAATGGGTCATTCCCAATATGGTAATGATCCATTTGGGGCTGGCACATCAATAATGATGATTTCGGGGTGGTTAGATTTTCGTATTGTCGCGTTTGAATCAGTATTTTGCATTTTCTGGCTTAATCGGGCAAGCTAGGGGTCTGGAAAAATTTATCTGGGATCCTTGGATGATGCTCTACGACTTTCATTTCTGCCATATATGGTAATATTTCCTTTTTGGAAAGTGTCAATAGTGTTCACAGGGCTATATAGCAGGTGAATATCAGTGAGAATGTGTATCAGAAGTGGTATAATGTAGTGCAGCATGTGGTGTGAATGGCTAGTGAACAGTCAGAGACGGCTATGTAACACAGATGTTCACACGTCTCATTGCTTTTGCTATTTGACAATCAGCCAGTCGGTGCACACCATGCATTGCTAATGTTTGAGGTAGATAGTATACTGCACACAGTCAATCACTTGACTGATGAGTGTACTCAACAGTCACTCATATCCAGTATTTAGTTATTGGCAGTTGGCAGTCAGTCAGTCAGCCAGCCAGCCAGTCAATGAGTCAGTCAGTTATAAGTGTGCACTCAGTCACTTTGTCTGCAACTGGCATTGGAGATGAACCTGATGAAGTTCAAACACAAGTCTGTACACAAATACACGTCTGTTCACACATATTGACAATGACTTGGTCAATAACATAAGTGACTTTTGACCTGAGATCACAGTGACTGAGTGTGCACTTATGACTGACTGACTGACTGACTGATTGCCAACTGCCAGTAACTAAATACTGGATATGAGTGACTGTTGAGTACACTCATCAGTCAAGTGATTGACTGTGTGCAGTATACTATCTACCTCAAACATTAGCAATGCATGGTGTGCACCGACTGGCTGATTGTCAAATAGCAAAAGCAATGAGACGTGTGAACATCTGTGTTACATAGCCGTCTCTGACTGTTCACTAGCCATTCACACCACATGCTGCACTACATTATACCACTTCTGATACACATTCTCACTGATATTCACCTGCTATATAGCCCTGTGAACACTATTGACACTTTCCAAAAAAGGAAATATTACCATATATGGCAGAAATGAAAGTCGTAGAGCATCATCCAAGGATCCCAGATAAATTTTTCCAGACCCCTAGCTTGCCCGATTAAGCCAGAAAATGCAAAATACTGATTCAAACGCGACAATACGAAAATCTAACCACCCCCGAAATCATCATTATTGATGTGCCAGCCCCAAATGGATCATTACCATATTGGGAATGACCCATTCAAATGCTTTCTAATGGTATATAATACCCCTACATTTTATTCCATATTTGTATTGCCCCATTCAAATGGATCCCAATGATATATAACAATTCTATATTGAATATTACCATATTTGGAATGGCCCATTCAAACGAATTCTAATGGTGTATATACTGGCTATTACCATATTTGGAATGGCCCATTCAAGCGGATTCTAATGATATATAATAATCCTGTATTGGATATTACCATATATGGATTGGCAGAAATAAGCGGATTTTAATGATATATAATGATATATGACCTGTACAGCAGAAATATATGATTATATTTATTACAAGCTTGCCCAGTATTTAACTGAAATTGTCAAAAATGCGGATTTACAAACCAGGTTAACATTGTACAAAGGCTAGGCAGGTTTGTGGATTGTCAATCAGCAGGCCCAGTTGTATTACAAGCCTTGTAAAACCCTGGCCAAGTTGTGCACAGAGCTAAGCCCAGGTACCTGGGCAATTGTTGTACAACTTTGGATACCACAGGTGCAGCTTCACCGTCGATTCCTCCATAAAAACGAGGAGCAAATCGCGTCCGAACGATTCGAACGCGCGACGTATAGCTCATCTACGGGAGGAGCATCGGATCTCGCCGATCGCCTCAATTCATACGGTAACCGTATGGTAGAGCGACCGTCGACATACCAATTCCACAAACGCTTCCTAGATGCATTACCGGACGAAATATATCGTACGGTGATCACTGGGTACCGGCTTTCCGCCGAGCGCAATACGCTCAACCAGCTGGTAGATGCGGTGCGGGATTGGGAGACTGGCCAGGAAGGCGAAGCCTCCCGGCGGCGCGCTAGGCGCGCCATGCAGCCTACGGCTGCCAACTCGAAAAACCCGCCAACTACGATGACGTCGGTGGGAAGGGCTACCGCCCCAGGGGGGCGGAGCCATCGCTCGAGGAATCAACCTCGAGTCGATCGCCCCACGACCCGGGGCGAAACGTCCCCGGGTACCGTACCGGCGCGCACACACGAAACTCGTGGCGCGCGCGACGCGGTCCCGACGCATGATCACGCTAACTTGACATGCTACGGGTGTGGCGAGAAGGGCCACATATCGACTAACTGCCCGCATCCTGCGGGTAAGGCAAAGCCTGCCCCACGGATGTTCGCGCAAAGAGTAATGGACGACGAGCCCAGTAATGATCAGCCGAGTACGCCTGGCGTACTCGAGACGGTGCAGGAGCACACCGAGGAGGACGCCCTACTGCACGCTGAGGACGAGGGGGACGAGGTGTACCCAGTATCCGACTACGGGTACGGGGGCTCCCAGTACTCATCCCACGGCGAACGAGACCAGTCGTACGACGACGACCTCCAGTTTGGAGCCATGCGTTTCGCGGGTATGCGCATCGAGTCCAGCGAGGCGCATACCTCCGACACGGAGGCGGTGGCGCCCCAATGCTATACAATGGGGTAGCCCCATCAGCCCGTACACTAAAGGAAGCATGGCTGTATGACCCCCGAGTGCGCCGGATTACCGACCCCATGGGTCAGCCGAGGCGCACGCCAGAACTACAGCACACTCTGTGTGCCGAAGTTGACATCAACGGTGTGAAAGCGTATACGCTATTCGACACGGGATGTACGACGGACTCAATATCGCCTGAAATGGCGTATCTGAGTCACGCCGACCGCATCGATCTGCGGGAACAGATGGGGCTGCAATTGGGGACCAAGGGCAGCCGTACACGCATTAATTATGGCGCGCGCCCGACCCTACGGGTCGGCCCAGTGCACTGCAAGCACTACATGGATGTGGTCGATATCGACCGCTACGATGCCATATTGGGCACGGTGTTCTGCAACACCTATGGTGTGGTGCTTGACTTCAAACACCACACCATCCAGATCAATGGTGTCCGTGTGCCAGCATATACGGCGGTCGAAGAGGCGGCCGTATTAGCAGCACGCAAGGACGGCAACCCACGCCGGAACCCGCGACTGCATGTAGCAGTCGTCGGATCGGATGCGGGTCTATAGGAACCCGCGGCGAGTTCTACTACGGCAGAACCCCCTCGCTCTCGCTACGCGGGCGATTCTGCGGTGTTTCCGAGGGGGGAGGGGGACGGCATTTCCGTCATTCCTCCCAGAAGTGGGAAACACCCAGTAAGAACTATTCCGCCCCGGAAGGGACGGAATCACCGGGAACAAGCACCTGTACTCGCGGAGCGATCGGTGCCGAGCCTGCACTCGTCCAACGAGAAGCGGGACAAGTTCGGTCGATCAGACCCATGGGGTCTGAACGAAGTCATGGACCAGGCGGCCAAGAATCTCATCATTGATGAAGAGATCCGGGCGACCTTACGTCCCGACTACACTTCATTGCAAGATAAGTGGAATAAGGAATTTGAGGACATAATGTGCCCTCCTCCGCCAGGATTACCCCCCCTACGGGAGGTAAACCATCGGATCCCACTTATCGACCAGGATAAACGATACAAGTATCATTTACCCCGATGTCCTGACGCCATGAAGCCGCAACTGCTCGAAAAGATCGAGCGGTATACGGCGAATGGCTGGTGGGAATCCAAAATGGCTACACAAGCGGCTCCACTTCTTTGCATAGTAAAGAAGTCGGGCAACACGCAGTGTCGTCGATGCACGACAGCGCAACGACAACACCATAAAAGATGTGACGCCATTTCCCGATCAAGACCAAATCCGAATGGATGTGGCCCGGGCGAAGTTTCGCTCGAAGATCGACCTGTCCGACGCCTACGAGCAGATACGAATAGCTGCCGACGACGTCTGGAAGACGGCGTTTTCAACGCCGTACGGCACGTTCGTGAGCCATGTCATGCAACAAGGAGACTGCAACGCCCCAGCGACGTTCCAGTCCCTCATGACAGCAATCTTTCGAGATTGCATAGGCCGATTCGTCCATGTTTACCTCGACGACATCTTCGTGTTCTCCGACTCGGTCGAAGACCACGAGGAACATCTCGCGGTAGTACTTAAGAAGCTTCGCCAGGCGAAACTATACTTGAGTCAAACTAAATGCGACTTCTTTTCGCAACGCATGGATTGCCTGGGTCATCTTATAGATGACCGAGGGTTACATGCCGACTCAGATAAGATGGCGAGGATTCGCGAATGGCGAATCCCGCGATCCTATCACGAGGTACAGCGATTTTTGGGACTAGTTAATTATCTGGCACATTTCATGCCAGATGTATCGGCCTACACGTCGCCTCTAGCGGACATGGCACACAACGGCAGACCGTTCGTGTGGCGCCCGCTGCACTCCAAGTGCCTTGAATCCATCAAGGCATTGGCTTGCAAGGCCCCGATATTGAAGCCAATTGACCCATCCAATCCTGAACCCATATGGGTCATCAGCGACGCATCCATACATGGAGTCGGCGCTGTCTATGGACAAGGGCCAGATTGGCGTACTTGCCGACCGGCGGGATTCATGTCTAAAATTCACTAGTGCCCAGCGAGCGTACAAAACGTACGAACACGAGGCACTAGGAATCCTAGAAGCTCTCCTCAAATGGGAGGACAAGCTATTGGGCCGCCGGATCCGCATTATTACGGATCATAAGGCGTTGACGTTCTTTGAGGGCGTCTCGAACCCAACGAACCGACAGGTTCGCTGGTACGAATACCTCTCACGATTCCAGTACGAAATTTCGTACGTGGAAGGACGTGAGAATAAGGTCGCCGATTGCCTGTCTCGTTATTACGAGAACGACAATTCCGACGATTTTACACCCCCACAGGACTATGCCAATGCGGATGTGCGCCTGGACCCGGAACACGATGACCTACCGGTCAATCGCGTCCTGGAACTCAGGGCAGGACGTCTGACATCCCCTACACCGACATTAGCAGAAGTCCGTGAAGCGCGGGACGTGGAGGCGGCTGAGTTGGCCACAGCCAATCAAACCAGCCCCCAACCACCCGTCCCGGACGACTCAAGCGACCCCACGGTCGCTGAAGCCCTCCAGTCAGGACCGCCCCTAAGGGAGCGCGTCGAACGGGAGATAGACTTTACCCGCACGGTACGAGGGGGATACGCCCATGACCCACTGTTCAGTAAGGTCAAGGACGCCCCGAGCGAGTACCCAGCCTTCGTAATACGCGAAGGACTGATTTACTCAAAAAATCGCCAAGGCGATGAAGTACTGTGCATCCCTAGGGTGCCGCTCAAAAGGCGACTACTGCCCGAGGTCGTTATCGACCACGGGCACACGACTATCGGGCACTTCGGGCCACAGAAGACGTCTGAGTACATCAGACGCTCCTTCTGGTGGCCGAAGATTGGCCGAGACATTGACAAGTTCTGCATTACTTGCGGAACTTGTCAAACGGCAAAGCCGCGCAACCAGTTGCAAGCAGGCCTATTGCACTCATTACCGATTCCACGGTTCCCGTGGAATTCGATAGCGATGGACTTTGTAGGTCCATTCCCCGGGTCCAACGGGTACGACTACCTATGGGTGGTAGTATGCCGGTTGACGAATATGGTACACCTGGTGCCCATAACTACCACCAGTACTGCCTCGCAATTGGCGATGCAGTACCTGAGGAGATAGTCCGCCTTCACGGGCTACCCGAATCGATCGTTTCGGACCGAGACTCGAAGTTCACGTCGAAGTTTTGGCGTGAACTCCATCGTCTCCTAGGGGCGAAACTACTGATGTCGACATCCTTTCACCCCCAGACGGACGGATTGTCTGAACGGACAATCCGCTCGATTTCACAAATACTGCGATCGGTGGTATCCCGGACCAGCTCGACTGGTACGAGAAGATCCCCATGGTGGAATTCGCCTTGAATTCCGCCACAAGCAGCACAACGGGATTCGCACCCTTCGAGTTGAACTACGGGTATCTGCCTCGCACGCTGAACGGGATCAGCACGGAATCCTCGTACGCAGGAGTACGCGAGTTCGCCGAGCGAGCTCGTGGTAATCTCGAGATGGCGCATGACGCCATCATCGAGAGCAGAGTGCAGCAGGCCCACCAAGCGAATAAACATCGCCAGCAGGAACCCGCCTTTACGGTTGGGTCCCTGGTGTACCTGTCCACTCAGAACCTCGCGCTTCCGAAGGGACGCGCGAGGAAACTGATGCCGAAATATATCGGCCCCTACAAGGTGATGCGTGCCCATCCGGAATCGTCCAACTATACGTTGGAACTACCGGAAGCACTGAAGGAACGCAGGATTCACCCCACGTTCCACGCATCCCTGCTACGGAAACACGAGCCTAACGACGACACGATGTTTCCGCATCGTGAAGCGCAGTCGTACTACGACTTTGGGCAGAACGAAGACCAGGAATGGCTGGTCGACGAGATCGTCGGACACCGCTGGGACGGCAACCGAGTGGAATTCCATGTACGGTGGACCCTAGGGGACCACACGTGGGAACCATACTCGCATTGCAAGGAGTTGGCCGCCTTGGAGGACTACCTAACACTCCACGGAGTGAAAGGCTATCGTTCACTTCCGCGCAAGGCGCGGAAGTGAGAGTACGACCCTAAGGGTCGTACACTGGCAGGACGGACAATGGGACTTAGCGTCGAAATCCCTCGACGCGACCACATGACGCGCACGTGAAGGGTGGCGCGCCGGCGAACTCCGGCGGCGATTCAACCTTGTTGAGCATACTCTACGAGCGCGTGGGGCACCTACCCGCTCTTCATCCCGCCCCAGTTGGCGTCAAACAACTGACAAAAAAAAAAAAATGGACGCGAACAAGGGCGGCCCACCAGCTGGTGGCCCGACCTTGGACGAAGACGAGCTCATGGCTCCCTTCTCCCCGCTGCGTTCCTACCCGTCCTCGCCGCAACCCACCACCGCCGCCGACCCGACCACCGAGCCCCCGCCAGCGACACTCCCCGCCGCCGCCGTGCCCCTACCACCTTCGCCCGAATCTGCCCCGGTGTCGACGTCTGACGTCGACCTGGAGGTAGCGGTGCGACGATTCGCGATGACGCCCCGTCCGCGAACCGACCCTCCCGCCCCGTTCCTGCTGCCACCACCGGTGAACCCGTGGGTGGGACAGGGACAACACCTCCTCTTGTTGCACGGCGGACCGTGCAACATTTGCGACGCGTTCCGCGCGCACTTTTACGGTGCGCTCATGAACGATGATCAGTGCCAGCAGGCGAACGACGGTGCGCAAGCTGCCTTGCAGGACATCCTGTTCCAACACTGGAGCGATGGAGGTTTCCTGAAGGGGAAGGACCTGGATCGCCGCATGCGCGAGATCCAGCATGCCTACGATGACGCCTGCCGGGAACGCGAAGCGTTCTCCAGCGACCGCGACGACCTCCTTCGGGTGAACGCGCAGTTGCGACAGGAGCGGGAGGACCTGGCTCGAGAGAACCAGCTCCTCCTGGAACGAGTCACCTCGTACCCGGACGCCCCAACGTCCGCGGCAGCGACCATCGGTCAGCTGCAACGAGAGCTGGGACTGGCGCGCACACAGCGCGACGCAGCGCAAGGGCGCACGCAACTCCTAGAGGAGGAGCTGCGCCGGAACGCTGCCCAGAGTGTCGTCCACGAAAGGACGTACGCCGCCGCCGTGGCCGCTCCGGCACCTGCGACGACGCCAGTAGCGTCGTCCTCGAGAGTGGACCCCACCACCGGTGACCCCACGGCCTCGTTCATCGACGAGGTCGCAAGAGCACCGGGCCCAGAGAGCCCGGCCCCCAAGGGCAAGGGAAAGGCGAAGGTATCGTCGGCCGGGGCCCCCAAGGGACTTCGTGGCGACATGGACTGGGACGAAATGTCCTCTTCATCCTCACTGGATCAAGAGGACAAGGAGGCCCGGGCGGACAAGGAGGCCCGTAAGGCTCACCTCGCCCGCAATCGCCAAATCATGCGTGGATGGCGACGGCCATCGACTCGCCCCGCTGCTGCCGGCGAACCACCCGCACCGCCACCATCGGGAATGCCCAGGGCATCCGACAGGTCGTTCGGTGTACCCGTCCCCCCAACGGACTGGCCAAAGGGTGTGCCCGTGCCGGCCAACACCAACTACTACCTGGCTGGTAGTTGGGCAGCATTCATCCCGCGCGAACGGCGCGACGCAGACCGTATCCTTGAAGAGGCTACGGCTGCCGCTGGTGAGGCCCGCACGCGAGTGCTGGACCTCATCACGCAGATGAATCGGAACTCGGCCCTTCGAGGAGTCGAAGGGATGCAGTCCCTACTCGACCACTGGCGTAACCCCGACAAGGGAGTACGACCGGCTGGTCCTCCCGCTGGTCCTGCAGGGAACGCGGGCCCGTCCACCAGTACTGGCGGAGGGAACAAACGTAAGTTGGTGTCGTATGACGACCTCCAACCCCCTCACGGCACCTCCGCGAGCGCGAAGCGCACCCGACGGTTGCCGCAGCCCACGCGCCACTCCACCAACCAGGAGTGGTACGCGTGGTACCTGCAAAACCCCACGCAGGTGCCCCCTAGCATCCGGCGCGAGGCGACTGGCAACCCTAGGTTGCAGGACGTCATCGCGTTCGTCGAACTAAGGAACCTGGCACCGCCCGTGTCCTCAGGTGCGACGTCACGCAATGCGTGGCTCGCGACAGCCATCCGGCTGTTCTCGATCCGAGACCTGTACATGTTCATATTGCAGGTCAGCAATTATCCCATAGGGACAATTGTTCGAGCTGCTCCCTATCCACTGCCGGGCGAGAACGCTACGATCTACGACGTAGCGCGCTGGGTAGCCGCCCGAGGGTACACGGCCCAGACGGTACGTGTATTCGAGGACTATGCGCGGGTCGAGCGCAACTGGACCGAAGGACGTCCCCTGGACGCGCCCGAGCCGTTCGCCTCAGCACCGGCGTCGTATAACGACGCGATCAGTACACTCGTCCCGGCTGCGGACCAAATGCCGGCGTTGCCCGCCACCGCGATCACGTCGCTCGCGTCGGTACCCACCGCACCCGGCATGGCAGTGCCCCCGCCTGCTGTGGCCGTACCTCCGCCGGTGCATGGTGCTGTCGCGCCGCCGCCTCCTGACCAGGCCGGCCAGGTTCAGGGAGACCCCCCTGCTCCTGGGCCGGGAGACCAAATGCAGACGGATTGACCCCTGGGGGCCGACTGCTCTGCAATTGCCTCCACGCCAAGGAACGCCGCGCGGCCGGGGTGATGGAATTCCTGACGAGGAGATCCCCTAGGGATCCCGTAGAGTAATAAACTCTCGTCAACTCTACGACGGACACACCGTGTCCGTCATTATCTTTCGCATTTTCTGTGGACTCGTGAGACGAGTCCAGTGGGGGAGGATGTAAGGTACCCCTACGGGTACCCTACAACATCTTATCTATACTGTACATATTCGTCTTCACTATTACCTAATACGATCCTGTGGATCGCGGCGTTGGGCAACTGTACAGTACATTGACGTATGCACGTGTCTCGCGCGCGCGTGCCCTTTTAAGGACACGCGCGTAGGGAAGAAAAGTACCTTTCTTACTTACACCTGTACATCGCACTCTTCTAATAGAAGTTGGTGCAACGTACTTCCGTCTGAGTAAGAGCCAGGTCTTACAATGCATCACCTTGGGCCACCCCTTCTCGTTCCCTCCGCAAAGCTTAACCGCTGCTTCCCGTACGTCCCGGTGCCTCCGCTCCACGATCCCGTTCGCTTGTGAGTTGTACGCTGAGATTCGAATATGGTTGATTTTGTACCGTTCCCGCAGGTGTTCCAATGCTGCGACAAATGGTGTCCCGTTATCCGTAACAATCTCCTCCACCGCTCCCCACCGACACAGCAGCTCCTCGTAGATGAAGTTCCCAATCGTAACTCCTGTCTCCTTCCGCAGCATCCGCCATTCCGGGTAAGACGACAGGGAACAACGCGCTTGCACGATATGCGTGTACCCGTATGCCGTTGGCATGTGCATCGAGTCCATGTGCACCTTCGAAAACAGCCCCCGGCATAGGTACCGTCGGTGGGATGTGGTACTTGTGCGCCTTGCGGAGCTGACACTCATGGCAGCTTCCCACATACCATTTTACGTCGTGATCGAGACTAACCCACCAGAATCGTTCGAGGAGCCGGGCGCGCACCGTGAAGATCCCTTTGTGCCCGAGGGAGTCGTGCGCCTCTTTCATCAGGCCGTACCGCTTCCCTTTCTCCACCACCACCTTGTGCTTCCCTCCTTTATCTTTCTTCCAGAGCCTCCCCCCTTTGACAAAGAACTTGCTAGCGTAACGGACGAACGAGGTGAACTGTCTTTCGTCCATTCCTTCCAGCCGCCTCGGGTCTCGTAGAAATTCGTCTACTTTCCGCACCCTTTCCTCCCGCGCCCCTCCGTTGCTGACCTCTGGGATCTCTACCCCCTCTCCCGCGTCCAGCGACCACACCATCAGTCCCTCCTCGTCCCTCTTCCCTCCCGGCGTATTCAAGACCTCCATGGTGAACGCGTAGGCCTCGTCAATCCACTCTTCGAAGTCATCTTCCTCTTCCGGGTCTTCCTCTGCTGCTCCCCGCCGCGAAAGCCCATCCGCCCCCGCATGCCGTTCCCCGGCACGTGTACCAGCTTGAAGTCGAATAGGAGGATCCCAGCGATCCATCTGTTGATAGTGGCGTTTGGTTGGATGTCTGGGTTATTTAGCATCCCCTTAATATATTTGGCGTCGACTTCGACGACCAGCTTCTTCACTCCGATAATGTAGATCCGGCACGCTCGCAGCGCCCGGAACAACCCAAACAGCTCCAGCTTGGCTTGCGAGTATCGGGATTCGCGTTCGTTCCACGTTATGGACCCGAACCGGTTTGGCCTTCTCTTCCCGTCTTCCCCTTTCTGTAAGATCACGAACCCCACCCCGATCCACGATGAATCCACCGCCAGAATCACCTCCCGTTCGGACCCATAGTCAATCGGGACGAGCGCGGGCGAGTTGATTACTGCGTCCTTCAGCTTCCGCATAGCGTCCTCCTGCGCCTCCTCCCATACGAAGTCGGCTCCCTTCCGAAGCAGGTCGTTGAGTGGGCGCGCCATTTTTCCGAAGTCCTTTACAAACATCCGCACCAGCCCGCAGGTCCCCAAAAATCCTCGCACGTTTGTTACCGTCTCGCACCGCGGCCAATCCTTGATCTTCTGCACTCGGGACTCCTCCGGGACCCTCCTCGTACGTGCATCGGTGCCCTACCACCACCACCTCTGGAACGCACAAATACGCCTTCTTCCCCGAGAACGTCCCTCCCACGTTCCCGATCCGTTGCAACACCCGATTTACGTTCTGTAGGTGTTCCCACACGAATCGCCTTATTCCTGGGTTCCCCTCGATTGTCTCATACCCCCTTCCAGCTCGTACCGGGTCTTTGGCCCTTTAATTGGCACGTCGTCGATGAACGGGACCGTGACATGCGGAATCTCGTCCTGCAGGATGAAGGTCACATCCCCATGCATAATTTGCGCAGAATTGATATACCCCATCGGAATCGAGGTCAGCCGAAATGCCCCCAGCGGCGTCTGGAACGAGGTGATGTCCCGAGACCGGGCGTCCAGGGTCCGCTGGTCGAAAGCTACGTATAGGTCCAGGATCCCATAACATCCCCTTCCCCCAAAGGACTCCGCCAAATGTTCTACCAGTGGGGGAACCGCCGCGTCCTTGATAGCTACGCCGTTTAGGGGTTGTAGATCGTGCACCAACCGGAGGGACTTCCCGTCTTTCTTTACCACGCAGAACCACCTGGACCGGTACGACGAGTTCGAAGGCTCGTACACCCCTGAAGCGATCTTGTCCTTGATGATTTGTACAACCTGATCAAAGATTCCCGGCGGGATAGGGATGTTCTTCAGCACCCACGGAACGTGTTCCACCGTCGGAATCATGACCGGGTCGAAGTATTCGTCCGAGAACCTTCCCTTCTCCGTCTCGTCCCAGGCGAACACCCGCTCGTGCTGTCCCACTAAAAAGTCCACCAACTTCACTTCCTCTGGCCACAGGAATCCCCCCCCCTACGTCCAACGCCTTCCTCCGCTCGTCCGTATAACGCCCCTGCGGGTGGAACTCGGGCGGCCGATGAGGCAGTTCCGGTAGGTTCCTCAGGGGGTCCCCTGGCGCTCTTCGCACGATTCGAAATTCTTCAGGTAGTGTCGTCGCCACCGGCCTTACCTTGTTCGCTACCTTCTTGTAGGCGTACGCATGTACCACCTCGTCTTCTTCTACCCAGAATCCTTCCTTCCCGCTCCTTCCGCTCCCTTCCGGCACTACAAGTCCTCCCTCCCGCGTTAGGTGTATCCTCTTCTTCCCTGCTTGCACCACCAGTGGTCGTTCGTTCATCTTGGGTTCACGCGGCACATAGGAGGAAACAGAAATGCATTGAGACTGAATATCCTTGCCGATACATGATATGTGCGAATTGTCCAGACGAGACGACGACACCCGGGTGCGATTACCCCTCTCTTCTTCCCCCCGCGCAGTGCTCCTCTCCGCCGATTTGCCTGCTCTATCTATCGGGTCGGAAGGGGTATACAGAGAGTATAAACGTACGAGTGCGTCTCCGCGAGCGTTGCCCGCATCCTCGACTATTGAAAACCCGCCGCGGATGGCTTCCGTCGACCGTTCCGCGGTTTTGTCGCCACCATCACCCGTTCCCCTGTCTCCAGGTCCGTAAGAGTGATTTGTTGTTCGCCGGAGGGGAAGTCCCGCGTTTCGCAAGCAGTCAGAGCGAAGAAGGGCCGTCCCAGGAGGACTTCGAACGGTGCGTCGTCCAGCACCTGCAGCTGGAGGTACAGGTCAACGCTCCCGAACGTGAAACGTACGTTTTGCGCCTTCCCGACCGTTTTCACTTGCGCGCTGTTGGCCGTCTCCATCGTAATGGCTTCGTCAGGCTTCAGGACGATCCCTGTCTTCTCCCAGATGTCCTTCCGCATGGCCACGATCTGCGCCCGCCGTCGAGCACACACTCGCATGTGAACTTCCCTTCGATAACTGGTTCCACCGCTCGCAGCGCCAGGGAGTCGTGCCCGATACTTGCCCCTCCTTCCGTAACCTGGAAGGTTTCCTTCGCGTCCTCCCAATGGTCCTCGTCGTCGACTTCTACCAGACCGGCGGTGGCTACCCGCGACGTCGTCACATCCCCCTTCACTTCCTTCCGCACCCCTGCCGAGATTGCCAGCACCTCCCCCACCGTCATCTCCACCTTCGTCCCGTAGAGCTTCTTCTGTCGCTTCCGCCACCGAGTACCGTTGTTCGATCTCCGTCTGGTACTTGTATTGCCCCGTGGTTCCTCCCGCCCCTTTCCTTCGCTTCCCTTAGCCTTTTCCTCGCTCGTCCGTGGTATGTTGGCCGCAGGTATCCCCGGCGGTTTCCCTCCTGGGCCCCGCAACGCCGCCCCGTCCTTGCCCCGGTCTTCTTCACTTCTTCGAACCGCACTTCCTTCTTCTTCGCCCGCGCCAACTCTGCTTGGAGAACCCGGACCCTTTCCGACGGATCTTCCTCATCCGACGAACCTTCGTCCCTCGTCTCCACCATGTTCACGCCCTCGTATATCTGGAAAAGGTTCGCGGCCAAGTGCGGAGGGGCCTGTCGCTCGTTCCCCGCGACTCGCACCAGTTGCCCAGGGTTCTGGGCGTGCCACGAGTCCACTCGATCCTTCATGTACTCTCCAGGCAGGCCGCGCGGAACGAACATGCTGTTCGGCAGCCGTACTTTCCCAGTCTCGTCCCGGTAGATCTTCCGGTCAAGGATATACTGGAGAATAATCCCGCAGTTCCGCATGAAGTGCTCCGGGTCCCCACAGAAGTTGCACAGGAAGTTGCCCGGCGCTCCTCCCGCTCCTTGCGCGACCCTCCCCCGGTCCGCGGCGCCCCTCCCGCTCCTCCGCTGCGTCCCGCCAAGAACACCTGCATCATCTGTATTGTCTGGTTGAAGAGCGCCAAGTCTACGCCCTCCGTCTTTACCACCGCGGTCGCTGCTGGAGGCGCTGTCGTCCCGCTCGTCCCTGCTGTGTCTCTTCCGCCCTCCCACGGCTCCTCCTCCTACTCCCGGGAGGCACTTCTGCGCCACCTTGTGCATTACGTCCATCCCCCACGGGTCATCCGGGTCGTGGTCGGGTTCTGCGATCTCCGCCCTCCGGGTAATCGTCCGCAGTTCTTCCTCCCCAAACCCGCGCATGTACACTTCGTCCCTGTGCCGCGCCGCTATCTTGCTCTTCGATATCAGGAAGGCTGCGACCGGGGAATACTCTTCGATAATATGCGGCCTCCTCCCCCTCGTCCGCACCCCCTTGTCTCGCGCCGACTGTGCTATGCGATCGAGGTCTGCCGCGGTGTACCTCTTGTCTCCGTCCGCCCCCGGGTACAAGGCCTTCACCCTCGCTTAAACACCAGATACACCCGCCCAGTGGCCCCATCCGCCGTCTTCCATAGTTCCTCTTGTTCCACCGTCAGGTACTTCAGCGCGTACCGTATCTTCTCTTCTTCCGTTGTAATCCCTGCTGCCGCGCACAGGTCCTCTAGATCCTCGAAATATCGCAGTAGATTGCGCGGTTCCCCGTCGAAGGTCGGCGCTGTCTTCGCCCTCGCACGGGCATGGATGAAGTAGGCATGGCACGCGGGGGTACTGTAGCACTCGTCGATTGGGTAGGTGCGGGACGGGCGAGCTCGCTCGTGATGGAGGGAGTGGTATGCTCGCGGGTTCTATGTATGTCGACAGGATGGTAGGCTCGACGACCTCGCGTTTGACTCGTACTGAGGGTGGTGCCGAAATCGTTCGTCGGCGTGGACGTTCGGGAGGAACGGGAGATGAGCGGGTTGACGGGGTCGCGGATGATTCGGTGACTGATGAGATTGTGGATGTTTCTTCGGTACTCCTTCCTTCCGCCAGTGGCTCGTGGTTTACTGGGGAATGGAGCGGAGGCGAAGGATGTTCGAGGGATACAGAGCGCGTGTTGCTTTGTGACCGGAAGGGAGGGATTCTGACGTCGAAAGGGTTATCCGAGTCCGAGTCGTCGAACGCGGCCGGTCGGAGGGGAAAGTGAGGAAGGTCGAGATCTAGTCGGGGGAGATAGGACTGTTCTGGGCTAAGAGAAGTTCTTGCTGTAGAGTACGGTCCGGCACGGCGATGGTGCGCGAACGAAGTCTTCGAACTATAAGATTCCCCCTCGCGGTGGGCTCCACTTGCAAGGCTTGGTGCTCCTCCCGCTGTGCGATAAGCACACCTGGAAGGAACAGATCAATGAGTCGAAGGGGAAGGGGAGTGAAGACGTTCGCAGCGTCTGGCACGGAGGATGAGCAAGAGAGAAAAGAATTGATTGAGCTAGAGACTTGTAGGTATATGGGGGACGCTCTATGTGTGCTATCCCAGTCAAGTCGCAGTCGCAGTCCTAGGTACGCAGTAGATATCCCGAATCGCAGTAAAATGGGTCAAGCCGCTTGCTTGCCCTCTCGTAGAAGTAAACGCAGTGTAGCTCCGCTGAGCAAGAAAACCCGGTCGCGTGAAAGTCAAAGTCCCAGTTGCAGCTCGTACCAGATGGTAGATGCCCCTTCCGCCTCGTCCCCCTTCCTCATATATACCTTGTCCCGCGTGCGCTGCCACGTCACTCTCCCTCCCGCTTCCTCCCGCTACCTCCCGCTACCTCCCCTCCGACTCTTCCCCTGACTTACTTATCTTCCTTCCGCGCACTCTTCCCTCCCTTCGCCTCATTCGCCATGTCTGAGCCTGCCGAACCCACCGACCCCATCGGTTCCCTCCACGTCCGCCGCTACCTCCTCCTCGTAGACGTGCTTCGCGCTGAGTGCGTTGTTGAGCCTTCATTCCGCCCTTCCGATCCGGCTGCTTGGCTTGCCTGGGCGCACGGAGTGCACTGGCTGCTGGTTTGTCCACCTTCTCTTTTACTTCTCTTTCCTTCCCCTCACGTCCCGTCCCGCAGCGCCTTGCCTATGAAGCTCGAGCCCAAGCCATAGCCGCGGGAACCTCACGCTCCCTCCGCTCACTGCCTTCGTCACCCTCCGCGAGCTCGTCCACTACATCGACTCGATCTTCCGCTCCTCCCTGAGCCATCGCGGCGCAGTCCCCTATCCTGGGATCGCCTGGAGCCCCGACGAGGTTCGTTCCAATGCGCAGCGGGACGAAGCTGGTACTCCGCCTCCCCTCCCGTTGTACACGGAAGAGGCCTTCTGGACCCCTCCCCGCATCGCCGAGGAACGTACCGATGAAGCTTTAGAACGGCTCGAACTTGTCGCCCGCCAGTTCTCGGACACTTTGGACCGTATGCGTCCCTATCCGCGGGCGTTCGAAGACCTAGAGCACTCGATCCGTGTTGCCGCTCATGCTCTGGGAGGGAGGGGAGGACGTCGGGAGGGAGGTCCCTCGCGGGCCCGTACCCCTGCGGAGGAGGATTTCCATTACCACCGGGAGACTATTTATCGTCCCCCGCGCCACCGTTCGTTCTCTGACGTCGGCGGGGAAGGGCCCGACGCTCCCATCGACTTGTCGACCGTAGATTAGCATTCCGTCCTGTAGTCGTTCCGTTCGAATGCCATGCTTGCTTCCGCCGAGCTCCTTTGTCCCGCGTGATCGCATCTCCTTCGTTCCGCTGTCTCGTCCTGCCCTACCGTCCGTTCATAGGGTAGCGCGTACCCATTCCTTACAACGCGATGTAGCAGACGGCGGAATTGTTCGTCTCGAGCGGCCTGCGTCACACGCTGCCGATGGCCGGTTTGACAGCGCTGCGCTGAGGAAATATCCGGAGAAGGAGCCAGGCAGAGTAGAGTCGACTCAGCCGAGACAGAGCCTACTCATCACTGTGGACCATTTCGCTGCTCGTCGTCTTATCTCGATCTGCCAGGTATCCGAGCTGGTCCTCGGTCCACTCTCAATAAGCTTGCACGATATCACCGATGGTATTGCCATCCATTGCAATACCTATGATTCTACGGCAGACCCTGATTTGCCATTTCCGTCGTTGATCCCAGGGGCGTTGTATGTATATGCCTACAGACAACGCCTACGGCAGCATGCACTGTCTAGCAACCATATGAGGAAGATTGCTTGCTTTCGCGTAATCTCTGGACCACCTTAGTAGATGCTGCTAGGTGCATTCTCATGCTGTCGAATCACTGTTGACCCGCACATCACTGGTCGAATGAGGGTCTTGGTATCTGACATCTTTCCTAGTTCCTCGATATCCTCAACGTCACTATTCTGTCCGAACCAGCGCTCGACCAGACAACTCCTTGGCCATGCTGTACAGCCCTTCTCGCAATCGCTGTTGAGATCACTGGCGTGTTGGAAAAATCGGACTTGGCTTATAAGGCCTTGCGGAGCCATATGGCCGTGTAAGGTCTGATCAGACTAGAGTGTCACGCGAATAGAGGAAACGCAGACGCAAAGGGGTGCTCAGAGAGCAGATATACTCCTAGGAACTCAGGAGGGAGAGTAGGCGCCAAAACAGCTAACCCGACACATACACAGACACCTAACCGAAGGCTACTCATAGCACGGATTAAGGATAGATACAGGCAGAGACCACAGCTATGTACGACGTATGGGCACCTAAATCACGTGATCTGTGCGTCCGAGCACTCCCTCTAACATAGAGCGGATGCCTTGTCAGCCGCATATCAGGCCCAATGAGGCCGCATTAGGCGACTGTAGGCAGGAATGTCGCGATGCAGCTTGTAGTACTTGTACCGCGATTCCGGCGGCCAACGGCGGCGATGGACAGAAGATGGCTGTATTAAGTACATGCCTAATACTAATGGTATACTAGTAACGTTGCAATCGCAGGAACATGTCAGAGTCAACCAGGTCGTTGATATAAAACCGTCGATTACTACCGCCATCGAAAGCTGGAATCATGTGAGCGCCGCGTACACAGTATTCAAGCAGAACGAAAGACGTGTCCTTTGGCTCCTCAAAGACCCGCAAACCATCCCACTTGGTGTTCGGATGCCATGTTGTTGGTTCGAACATTCAGACCAGAGCAACCGAACGTACCCGGCCTGATGGCAAAACTACTTTGAAGAGACCGAGGAGACGTGCGCATAACAACTCAGAGGAGTTGACAATCACGCAGTCATAGCGGCAACTCCCATGAAATGACGGGTTGCAGCGTAGAATATCCCTGCCTTCGGTCCAGTCTTCCAGAGACTGGTACTATTTGAGATGCAAACATCTATATGGTCAAATCTGGCCACAAAGTCAGGAACAAAAGCTGTAAACCTCATATCCACACAAAAACACTGATAAGAACTGCACCTTCACCGAATGAGTTTGTGTACCAATAGGATCATCAGGAACATGAGCTGCAAAGAATGTGACTAATTTGATGGTAAAATTTCGGTATGCAGGGTCCATCAGTACTTCTGCAAAGGCCCTGACAGCCCTGACGAACGGCTTGTCAGGGCCTTTCAGGACCTGTCAGGGATGTCAGGACACCAGCTGTCAGTTTGGGTTGGATAGTATATCAGTAAAAACCCGTCAGGATGCTCAGAGCTGTCAGTGTTTGTCAGAGAACTAAGTAAAACTCCGAAAATAAAATGCCAGTAGGAGGAATTGAACTCATGCATTAACACATATGACAAGTAGAAATACAACATAACCACCGCACCATAAGAGCTTCTCTAAGTTCAACTGTCTAATCAATATATCCTGAATATTTCTCAAGGGTCTTCAAACATGTGCACTCTAATAAGGCTTGGAATTACATGCAACCTGATATATTATAATGATGGAGTCTATGCAACACTATTTGACATTGTTTTGAAGATAATCAGCATTGCATAGTTCTGTATCTGGACTGGTATTTCCCTAATCTGGCTTAATTTGACTCAATACAAAAGAAGTCAAAAAGTCGAAATTTGTTGAAGTCTAAATAGATTGAAACCCTTGGAGAGACTCCAGACTATAATGTGTGAAGATTTTAATATGTGTATGGTCTTGTGGTGTAGTGGTTATGTTTCATGCTGACTTTCTGTTTGTATAAGCTTGGGGTTCAATTCTGTATAATGGCATTTTATTTTCCATATTATATCTGGGTTTAAAATAATGTCCCTGTGGCCTGACAGCCCTGACAGCCTGACGAAATTATGTCAGGGCTGTCAGGCTGTCAGGGATATGCAAAAGTGCTGATGCTCAGAGGCAGTTTCGTTCTCGAACTGCGAGGCCGTTTTGAACCGTTGCGGAGCACCAAACATCCAGTGACCAGGTGTGTCGGTCTCCGGTAATTCTCGGGCTTCCTCGTCGAGCAGATCATCGGCCGCAGCTTCAAGTCGACACTTTGTATTATGTTTATCCACAGCCATTCGGATTCGTGTAATCGCCTCCTGGTTTGCATCGATGCGCGCCATCTGCTTATCACAATGGCAATGCAGTGTTTATATAGTAAAATTGGAATACACCTGGCGAACAAACCACCGTGGTCCGTTATAACAGGCTCGTTGGGCTCTATCACCCGACGACCAGCTTCGCGCACAGGGTCTGCAGAGCGCGATCGACTGGCAGGCCGATTTCAAAGCTTACCTGCAGTACCTCTCTGAAGGACTTCTCAAACGGAAGGCATCAGTGCTCAATATTTTTCGTTGTTGGGATGCCAAGCTGTTTCCCGGAAGCGACAGTGGTTTGGCCGGCCAGGACACAGCGAAGGACAATGGATTGCAGGGTGCTCTCGCTGCATTAAACGCAGATGATGACGAAGCAGAGGGGTGCGGCGATATCAATGATACAGATGCCAATTAGACGTAGTATTCCAGCAGTGATAGTCAATTGGATAGTCTGAGCACGCGCACTCGATCACAATATATGGGCGCAGTATGATAGTGAATTATATGCTCGCGTAGTACAGTAGATAAGTCTGATGTTTGCTTTCGTAAGGTCGTGTGTTCGATTCCTGATGTAAAATCCAGAAAAGCAGTTGAAATAGATTATAAGCCGTTTGTAGTATTTACCTAAACAGTAGTCATCGTCGTTGTACTAGCGGTCATTACAACAAGCGAAGGTAAAGTACTTCAAGCTCGGGGTAATTCAGGCATTCAGACAGGTATAGTATGTAGAACCATCGTTGTATCGTTTATTTTCCCTTCGTTTTCGAGTAGGGCTGATACGGCCATATATGCTCACATAATGCATGCGCGACCTGGTAAGGTCCGAAAACCATGTCAGGTCTTATCGGGAGCGTAAGGCCATATACGGCCCGTTCAGGACGTGGAGGTACTTCCTTATGCTTGTAAGGGGGTCTATATTCTGACGACCTTATACGGGCATATACAGTCTTATAACCTACTAGCAGTCTACCCGTGCCGACGCACAGCAGAATATCGGTGTGAATATTGATTTCAACAACTGTCACTGCAAAAAAATCACCATTTCACAGGCTGTGAAAAAGGTAAGATAGGCATGGGAAAATATTTACTTATGGAACCATTTCAAGCGAGTTGGAATTGTATGAAATGGTTATAATTTCAAAAGCTATTGTAGAATTGGAAAGTTAAAGTTTAATGTACTAAGTGAGGTTACATAAAAGATACATGAAATTACTGATCCATCGGTAAATGCTTCATTCCATTACTTTTAGATAACCTTATTTAGTATGTCAAACTTCAACTTTGTGAATCTCCAACAGGTTTTCAAAATAATGACATTTCACACAATCTCAACTCACCTGAGATGCTTTGATAAGTGAACCCTTTCCTACACCTATCTTACCCTTTTCACTACCTGTGAAACAGTGATTTCTTTGCAGTGTGTGGCAGGAACTCAGATCCATAGGTATGTCGCGCGAATAGAGGAAACACAGACGCAAAGGAGTGCTCAGAGAGCAGATATACTCCTAGGAACTCAGGAGGGAGAGTAGGCGCCAAAACAGCTAACCCGACACATACACCGACACCTAAACCGAAGGCTACTCATAGCACGGATTGAGGATAGATACAGGCAGAGACCACAGCTATGTACGACGTATGGGCGCCTAAATCACGTGATCTGTGCGTCTGAGCACTCCCTCTAACAAGGTATTTTGAATTTGTAACATTTAACATTCCACTATCTGAATTCAAGATATGACCACTCCATTCAAGGATGAGTATGAAATCATTCAATTACTACTGATAGCTACACCTGACAATACATACTTATGGGACCTCGTGAAGCCATTGATTATCACATCCTCTGGCTTGTGCTTGTCCACAGGTGAGGGAGTCCCCCCACTTAGTCAAGCTCAAAGTCATTGAAGTCAAATAAATCTCAAATTAGTAACTACATAAAGTGTGGTGGAATCTCACTACTGTAGGGACTGCACCCTCCAATCTTGTACATCTATAATGCCATAGATGTCAGGCCAGCATATTCAAGTAGCGAGGTATGTCATGCCCATTATCTGTACTCAAACCAACACCGAAATCCTTTTGCCAGCCTGAGCAATGCTGAGACACGCACATGCAGGTCCCGAGGATGGTGCACATACACCACACGCATAACTGGGGAACACCACAGGCCACACATGAATAGTATACATAACCGGAGAATGAGCAAGACCTGGACACGGATTACATGTGCGAGCATGCTAGCACTGCATGCAGGTACCCATCGGTACTGAGTGCTCTTGAACATGATTGAGCTGTCCTGAGAATCATAGACCACATGCAGTAACTGACGGAAAACCTCCAAACGCACGGGAAACGCGCGCGAGCGACCTACATGCGAGGATAGCGTGCCCTTGAACACGACGCGAGAAGATCGGAGACACCGTCCAATGTGCGCACTCCCGAATTGGAAGACTCCAGATTTGGAAATACCAGCACGTGACTTTCCTAATCGGTCTCAGCTCATTTACTATAGAAGATATTCGATTTTTCCGACACGAGTGGCGAGTAATCCCTACGATGCGTCAATCGACGTGACCCTCAGCATGACTGGACCATCCCTTTATGCCATCACGCTCATTAATCTCCGTGCATTCCCTTCTATTAATCTCGCGACAAACCCTTCTATTTTGACGTCTGCAACAGATCTGCCATGAGCTTGGCGTCTCCTCGCATTGAGATGGCCCAATTGCACTATTCTTGGAAGAGTCAACGGAGGACATTATGTGACCGGGGTGCCCATTGTCGCCACACTGATTCCCCTCAGCACATCCCACCGGTCCATAGCGATGGTGCTACGTTGATCGTCAACCTCACACATAAGTTCTGACCAGAGGCGAGAAAATATAAAGCCGCATACCTTTGTGCACTCCTGCATCTCCGCTGCAATGTGTCGGAGGCCTGGGTATGACCCTGAATGTCCGCAAGTCATGTCGGAGATCGACAAGTTGTCCTTTTGAGTAGAAAGCGACGCAAGGAACAAACTCGCATCGAGAGTGTAGATCTTCCATCGGGTCGAGACGTCGGTGTTCCCAGTCTTAGCATAGTAAACGTCTGGCAGCTAGAGGTAGTCCGTCGGATCGTCCTGGACTACATGTAGTGACAAGGAACCTGTAGCTAGGCATGCTCCTGTCTCCGCCTCCTCGAGGCAGATTGAGGAATCGTGACAGATGTCTACACATGTCAGCAGAAGGAAAGACTGGAGATGAGTGAAAGCCGAACATTCAACATTCGACAGTGAGCTGACGAGCAAACGGTGGCCCAAACCAGGAACCACTAGCAGGGTTCTACACGGCGGGACGCTGACTGGAATTAGATATCACAAGGGTCCATGCCCGAGTTTATAGCAGGGCACCGACTCGAGAGCTTGTCCGGTGTCACTGGGAGCTACGAGTTTCGATCATCGCCTGAGCTGACGACTTTTCTAATAGCGAGTATACTTAGCAATGACAAGCATAGATTAGCGGGTGTGCGAGTCCATGTACTCCCCAAAACATGGCGTAGCGACGCAGGTGCTATCCGATGGAACGCGGCTCCCACGAAGGGGGGCCTCATTACGTGTCTGAGGGGGACCATCAGTCGGGATCTCAATGATGGAACAGCAGAATAACAATTTGACCGTGTGGGACTCCACATAACGCAGTCCGTGTATACTGCTATGTGAGTCCTGACTGTCGGTTCTGTGACCGGAGGGGTGGCCTTGAAGCGCTGTCAGATGCTTCGCAGAGGAGGTACAAGGAACAGACCCAACGCGCAATCATACAGGAGAAGCTAAAGTTGGAATGCGACTCGTGTTCTTCATCTACGAAGACAACTAACGACCAGTGCAGGAATGACAGAAAGAACGGTCCAACCCACCGAATGATCTAAACAGAGATGATCAGCGCATAGGGGAGTATGAATCTCGAATCCTAATAGTAGTCGTATGCGGGTGACGAGGACAGCGTTACGTGATTCAGGGTTTCGAGCGCTCTACCGAGAGGGGTGTAGGAATCGTCCTCGGAGCATGATGGGCGCGTAAAATCGATGCGCACGTTGCAATGTGTTTTCAGGTTCTCTTTGAGGGTATACCGACCGCACTAGGATGCCTGATCAACAAGCTAAGCGGTGGTATCTGGCACATACTGGTCAGCCTCAAATTTGACGCATGCACTGCCAACTCCACAGCTACCGCACCACGAGTCAATGCAGCCGCTGCTTCATAGACACGTGAATCGTGCCGCGACATTGGATGACGGCGTGTAGTTGGCGTCCCGATCAAACCTTGTCGTCTGCAACGACAGTACTTCCGCGGCGATAGACCGCGACAAGGAAAGATAATATGACATTCTAAAATTGCAGCAGATACATTCATGCACTCTGCTGCCAGTGCGCGAAATTCGTCGGTGGTCACAGGATGGCCTTCGAGCGCTCCTTGGTGCTCTTATACGCAGGGGCTGGTCCAATTAACAGCATCCTGTACGCTTGGAATCAGACATCAAAGGGCACTTATCATCTTCTCGAGGGCTGTGATCGAGATACCGCTGCTCTCAAGTGCTTGAAAGCGGATGATCACCGTTCTGCCAATTTGCTAAATAGACCTGGAGAAAGATGGAGGCATCCGTGTCGTCGCGAGTTACGGCACGGGGCACGTTTTGACAGGCCGCTGAGAAGAACCATTGAGTTGGTAATGAACAGAGACAAGAATGAGAGCAACTTGGAGCCAAATACACCGTTCACATGTGTATCTGGGAACCAAAATGGACATCATGCGTCTGGTAGACACTGCCATGAGGCTGTGGTCCCTCACAGATGAGCTATATACGCACCGGATTACGCAGGGCTGCAGTCTGACCTGCAAATTCGTGGAGTTCACTTTCTGTACTGTAGAGAACATACCTCCAATCACCATACTCCTTGACCACTCATATCGAGCCCCATCCATGGATCGCAAGGAACCTGCGGAATCAAGTAAAACTACGATGGAGGGTGATCCGTCCCCCTTGGAGATCACACTACGGGACGGCACAGAAACGAGCACAACGATGATTGCGCACGAACACCAGCAGGACACGAACTCACTGCTGGTGGTGGGTCCATATGATACCGCTATGATCAACGTACCAGCGGTACCGGACCACAGTAACGCGTCCCCCGGATGGAGTATCGCTTTACAATGGCCCTACGTCAGCGTCATACAGAGATTACCGGAGAGGGAGCTCGGGAGAAGCGCGAAAAAGAGGAAGCTTTCAGAGTGGAGCGGCCCCGAGGCAATAGAGACAAGGGAACCAAGAGAGGCAGGTATATTCACGTACAGCTATCGAATTCGACTCATCCATTCTGAAGCCCACTCCTCGATTTCTCCCACCTGAACTTTGGGACCACATCGTTTCCTACTTGCGACGTGACCTGGATGCGCTGCTAGCCTGTCGTGAAGCCTACAAGGGACACGTGTGGTACAAGAGAGCTAGCAAGTACGTGCCGCAAGAATACGGACAAAGCAATGTCTGGTTCTCGAGTCAAAAGGAGGTGGCGCGGATAGGGATGATGAAAAGTAGCTGGACAGGGCCAAGTAGGGTGACTATCGAGGGCAGGCTCATCCCACACCTGGGCACATTCGCAGCAATGCTGGGCGGAAGGTGGACGGAGACGAAAGACCTTTACATCCAGCACGCAGAGTGGCGAGCAGGAGACACACCACAGGACGTCTTCCGCAATCTGTCCACGTTCACCGGGATCATAAGGCTCAGTCTTGATGACGTCACGTTCCCTTCGATTGCCACATTCGGCCGGCTGGTCTGCGCCCTCCCCGCCCTGGAGAAGCTCATCTGCAGCAATGTGAGCTTCGAGACGCATCACTTCAATCGCGCTGCATTTCCACGATGTGCTGATGTGATGAAGCTCTCGAATGTCACCCTCCACGGCTTGGACAGGACTTCTATCGACGATATCACGGGCTTCTTCGTGTCTACGGAAATCTCTGCAAAGCTGACTCGCGTGTGCCTGGGCCGCGAATACTGGGTTGACGACAGCTGTCCTGTACACCCTGAAGACTTCCTGTCCGGAAGTGTCCACCGTTTCGTTCGATCGGCTGGTCCTTCACTTCGACAACTATCCCTACACCTGGTGCCAGGCGGTGAGCCACATCACTCCTTGCTCAATCCCCGGAGCTGTCTGATTCATGTTCCCAGAGTATCCAATCGATATTTCCCATAACACCAAGCTCACAACATTTTCGCTCATCGCGCAGATCGACAATGTGGATTACAATGCTGGCTGCATAGCTCAGTTCGTCTCTCAGCTCACCTCAAAACTCATGGAAGAGATCACCATAAGACTCGATATTCATTCTATGACAGTCAAGAGACCTGAGGAGCTTATTGCGATCCTGACAATGCTCTCCTATAGCTGTTCTCAACTTGACCACATCTTTACCCGCCCTGTATTTGACAAGCTTACACGGGTAGCCATTACAGCGCAATATAGCGAATGTGCTGGTAGGCATGCTGATGAGAAAGCCAAGGCTCTATGGATAACGCTGGTGCAGTCTCAGATGCCTACATTACACAAACGAGGTATTCTGAGGTGTGTTTTTCTTCTGCTGTGGTTGTATTGATTTTATCGATGTTTGACTACCCTTGAATCTCACGCCGTACAGCACCTCTTGCCGGACGTGGTGACGCCACAGATAATGACACCAGATTGTATCAATCCTCTTTCACGTTCCGCTCTCATTGTCTGCACTTCCTTGGACACTCAATCTTCTGCCTGCCACGCTGAGTCCCGCCAAACCGTCAGCGACCAGATACGTGCCGCAGCATCCATTCTAGCCCTTCATCCATATGGATCGTCGATGCAGAGTCCGCCATGAGGCCGGGAGCAGGACCTCCTCCCAACATGTCCCGACCTGTGGCCCGTGGCAGTCAAACACAATGAGATGTGATGTCGTCTTCCGGCGCATATATACAGGCTTGTAACATTGTAACATGGGATATGAACGATCTGGTACTTATGACGGCTCTATTGTACGGTTCTTCTTTACTTACGGGAGTTTCAATGACTCGGACACGATCGGACCGTGTAGTATTGTAACTATATTGACGGCCCCGGTGTTTCACATACAGTACTGATTTATATATATATATATATATATACCAGTGTCCTTTGGCTGTACGAGATACTCTGCTAACTATGGTGCCCATGGACTATTTGAATAATCTATCTGACGTGAAATCGTTAAACAGTCGAAGCCCAGAGATTAATAAAGTCCTCAACAAACGCTGCAAGGGCTGCCGACAGACGCGGGCAGGTATATTACGTACGTATACTTCTTGTCGGTTGTCTCATCGAAAGGTATTACTGGACGACATTTGACGTCTTGGAGAGAAGGCGCAAGATCAGGACATGAGTATGACTTTCAAGACCGCTCGGCGAGCAGGCTGCGGCTCGAGAACCATAGAGTCAGTCAGGAACGGTGAGTGACAGGTTATTCTTAACATGGTCCACAGAAGAAACGCTGGACATCGCAGAAAGGTAAGGCGATTCGTGTATTTGAGTAATCTAAGCGTGCTCTCCAGAGTCTCCACCGCCTGCTTGGCTGTCCGTGCATCATCTTCAGCAGCAACAGATCCCCGTTGATCAACATGCACACCTGCTCCAGATCACTTGGGTAAGGGCCGGACGGCAAACCGGATGACAGTATCGAAGCACTTCCACTTCGAACCCAATCATCGAGCCAGTATCAATGGCGGTGACCAGCGACACCACGTCAGAACATGGTCAACCATAACACGGTCCCGGTGAGATCTTTCCATCCTGAATGATAGCACTTCAGCAGTAAATGAACGGAGCGGAATGATGACACGACATTCCGAAACCGTCTTAGGTATAATTCTGAATAATTCGCCTGTCCCAGCATGCCATAAGAGTACGGAATACAGCCGTACATGCGATCAGTTCTGGCTAGCGCGTTAGGCTCGCAGGTAGGGCCGAAATAGATAGGTGAAACTGCAAGCGGCGGCCCAGCTCCGACAATCAAATGGGTTGAGACAGGATGTGATACATCGTGGAGATTTCACGTGAATTGATGCGACGATGGCCTCCGGCTGGACTTGGTAGTAGGAATCTTTGCCGATAGTGCAGGACCTAGGAACGGGAAGGCACTTGGGATAGCGGGATATGGCTGCTGCCAGTCAAGGGTGGATATCGTCGTCTCCTCCTGTATGTCTCGGGCCATCGGGTAAATGTCGATAGCTGCATGAAACATGATTCACTCCGCGTGATCCGACAGTACCGACACTGTCGGTGATATAGCTAATGGCGACCAGGTGCTGTGAATGAAGTTAGCTGTGACAATGATACCGAAGCGGCTACTCGAGGTCCAGCGTGAGTGCAGACAGAATTTAGGATAACGCTCCAGGTCGGGATTACAACTTACCTCATTGTAGTACTGTTGTTTTCGCAACGTCTGTTCGTGCTCCTTCGAGTCCTCTCTCGAAGAGCGAGACTTGAGTCCATGACCAAGTTTCGCATGTGCCGGTCTTCGAGGACTCTAGCCGGCCTGATCAGACGATGGCAGGTATGATGGAATGCACAAAGAAAAGTGATCGCCGTGTCCTGAAAGAAAGGAGGTCGCGAATAGGCCCAGTCATCACTCAACAACGGTACGAGCTCATGTTCAGTGCAACTACCACGCATGGGTCGAAAACATCCAGACACGGTCAATTAGACTCACGCAGGCTCATTGCTCGGCCTGGACAGCCGGTTGTTTTCGCATACTAGCAGTCAGATCACAAACAACGCAACCATATAAGTCGCCCAGATGAAAGCTTGGAGACACTGCGGCGTTCAAAGCTGTGTGGAGTCGCGAAACCGTCTGCGGCGCCGAAAGTTGGACAAGAGTCGACGCGTGACAGGGGTAGGTATTCCCGCCCAGAACGAGACAGACCGCGCGTACAGCTCACTAATCCGAAGAAACAACGGCTTCGTGTTACTGCACAGGCCGACGGCGAGCTATTCGAAGCCAGAGGATATCGTTGGCGTCTAATGTCCTTGCGTCCATTCTGCCTGCTGTCCCGTATGCAGACGCGCTTGCCCTGACAACATCTATCACTAGATTAGCCCTCTATGTTCGATTTGGCCTATCTGTATAACCGCGCTCCAACGTTGTGGAGGGGTTTGCGCGATCCGAATGCAGAGGATCCAGGGCCGATTGGCAAGGAAGTCGCGAATTGGGGCGGAGGAACGAGATGGTGCAAGGAGAGTTAGATGCAAGGAAGCAGACATTGGGGAAGAGCTGGTCTGGTGCGTCTAGTAGGTTGCGGGACGGTTGTCAGCACAGAAGATACATAAATCCTGCTAAGTGTCTGCTTTGAGCGTACCTGTCTCCCTCAGATATGTCAAGATCGCATCCCCGCCAAAGCTCTGATAGTCATTGACATAGAGGTACTGCGTGTCGTCTTCGTCAAGGAAGAGGGGCCGTGACGCACATTGACTAGGCAGTGTGCACACGATCAACGACGCATCCCTAGGATACTAAGACGTGCTTCAGCATTGCAAGATTTGATGCAGGTAAAGGCCTGGAAAGTCCCGTTCCAGAGTATCGAGGTGATCAAGAGCTGGACATGCTTCAGAAGGGGGTGAGTCGTCTCGAGCATCTGTGCGATTAAATTAGCCAGAAAGGCGTGCTGCAGAGTCTCGTACTTGAATGACATAGAGGCAGAATGCGAGAGTTATTGTACGTACCACCAAGCAAATAACTACCCTATACTACGTGCATGCAGTGAGATCTCCGCACGACTTGGTTCGGCTAACGGGTGTATTCGGCTGAGCATTGAGATCGGTCTACGAAGGGTGCAAAAACGTAGGTGACAATGGTCGAGATACTGGGACGGGAATACGCATATGACGACAGGAGGTATAATTGAAATAATCGTATGTCGGAGACGGACAGCTGTGGGCCAAGCGCAAGTTGAAGCTGAAGGTTAGGTTGAGCTCGGAGAGGGTGTGCTGGCGCATATAGGAGTTAGAGCGAATGAGAGGGCCGTCTGGGGCAGAGGACTTCACCTGGACGCGAAGAAGCCGAGGCCTTGGCGGGTCGTCGACGTCGCGGAGGAGATCGGTCGGGCGCTTGTGCGGCGATGACGAGTCCTCGATCTCGAATCTCGATAGCGTTCTGAGCTCAGACGGCGTCACGACAGGTCCCGGTCATGACCCTTTCCTTTCTCTTCCTCCATCTCCTCATGTCGAATTACATTTCCCAGCTGATTCGTTGTCCAGCGTACAGGCATTGTTCATCTGATCAGTTCTCTTTGTCTGTGTGAAGCGTCAGCGTAGGATCCGCTACAAGGCCTGGGGAGGGATCCTCCGAGTCGCCTTGTTGCCATTTATGACAGTACATATTATCATTTCATCTCGCAGTGTATGCTTACGGCTATTATGATACAGTATGAATTGATCCGATTCTCTTGCATATTCTTCGCCGCTCACAGAAGCCTCCAGGACACGACCGGACGGTGTATCATTACGTTGCAATTGCATTGACAGCGGCAAGCTACATTTGCTAGGTTGTACATATATATTCCTGCGTTTCTGATCAGATTCCTCTGAACACACATAGAATGTGAGATTCTCGAGTGACGCGTCGACGCCATGTGCGAGAGGACCAGTCATAGCCTCGGAACCGGCACAAGGGCCGTCCAAGCAGGAGCTCAGCACTCATGCACATAGCGTACCTAAGTTATGGCTACAGGCTGGGAAATATACACCTGCCCACCTCCTTGTGCTCCTACATCTCCATTGCGATGTCTCGGAGGCTATGTATGCCCCGGATTGTCTGTGAATCATGCTGGAGACCAGCAGATCGCACTCCTGAACACTTGTTTCGATAGTGCAGATCGTACATCAAGCCGAGACATCGGCGTCCGCAATCTCAGCATAGTAAACGGCTGGAAAGCCAGTCGTCATCCACCGAAACGTCGTGGGCCATAGACGGAGACAAGAAGTTTTCGAATAGACACTCCCCAGGCGCCGGAATGAGAAACCGTGGTGAATGTCTACACGTATCAGCAGGCGGAAACCCCGTGAGATGAGCGGAAGGCTCACAATCGACATTCAACAGTTGACTGACGAGCAAGCGGTAGCCCAGACCAGGAATCAGGGTTCTATACAGCAGAATGGTGACCGAAGCTGAATATCACCAGTCCATGCCTGATGTTGTAGCATGACACCACAATCGGCAGCTCGTCAGGAATCACCGAGAGCCGCGGAACTCGATAATAAATCGAGGTATTGATATAGCCATTCCCCCAAACATGACATATCGACGCGGTGTTATCTGAAGGAATTTAACGTGGCTGCCACGAAAGGAGGCCTCATTACTCGTCTAAAATAAGACAGCGCTCGACATGAGAGAACTACAGAGGATGCAATCCGTGTATACGGTTGTCTGAATCTGATAGTCGGTTGTGTGGCCGGAAGAGTGGGTTGAAGTGTTGCCGGATGCTTCGTAGAGGCAGTGCAAGAAACAGACAGAACGAGCAATGCTACAGAGCATGTTGGAATCGAGTCGGAACCCTATTAGAGTTTTCCGCCTACGTGGACAGCCGACGACCAGTGCAGGAACGACAGGGAGAACGTTCCAGCCCATTGAATTGTCCAAACAGAGACGATCCGCGCATAGTGGAGTATGAACCATCAATCCTGATAGCATTTGTATACGGGTGACGAGGACAGCGTTGACGCGATTCAGGGTTTCGAGTGCTTCACCGAAGCAATGTAAGAAGGGACCTCGGAGCATGCTTGGCGCTTGAATCGATGTGCATGGTCGGTTGCATTTTCAAATCCTCTTTGAGGCTATGCTGACCACACTAGGACACCCGTTCGATAAGCCAAGCGGTGGTATCTGGTACATACTGGTCAGCCTGAAATGTCATACATGCACTGCCAAGTTCACAATAACGCACCATGAGAATGTTGGAAGGTGGGGCGTAGTCGAAATCCTGATGAAATCATAGATGACAGCACTTCTGCAGCGATAAACCCCGACCAAGGAAACTGACGAGATTCTAGAACTGCGTTATGTGCTCTACTAAGTAGTGCGTGAGATTCCGCCGCTGGTCATAGGATGGCCTCCGAGCGCTCCTGCACAACCCTGCACACCTCATACACGCAGAGGCTCATTTAGGTGATAGCTTGTAAGCTCGGAATCGGGCTGTGCATCTTGTCAATGCTCACGTCAAAGGTGTTTGACGTCGTCTCTTGGGGGTGCTGTCGACTGCTTACTTGAAGTGCTCGGAGTGTGATTGATTGCCATTTTTCTATTTTGCCACATGAGCCTGGAGAAACGAATGAAGTGTTCATGTCGTCGAGGGTTGCGGCACGTTTTAAACTGCCTCTGAGAAGAGAAGACAAAGTGAGTATACGATGAACAGAGATAAGAATGGGGCGCTCGGAGCCAAACACCGTTCACATGTGTATCTGAGGACAGAAATGGACACCACACATCTAGTAGACACTGCCACGAGGCTGTGTTCCCTAGGTTCCCTGACAGACGAGCTATATATGCACCGGGTGATGCAGGGCTGCAGTCTGACTTGTGTGGGATACTCCCTCCTTGCCCTAGTGAACATACGTGGAATCGCACCTCCAGTCACTAAAATCCTGCACCGCCCACATCAAGCACCATGGATCACAATGAACCTCCAGTTTCAAGTCAGAATCGAATGGAGAGTGATCCATCCCCCTTGGGAGTCACTCTACGGAACAGCACGAAAACGAACAGCACAATGATTGCGAACGGACAGCAGGACACGGACTCGCTGCTGGTGGCGGGTCCATCTAATTACGCCATGATCAACCTATCAGCGGTATCAGGCCACAGTAGCAAGTCCACGAGCCGAAGTAACAATTTGCAACAGCTCGATGGCGGCATCGCACAGAGATTACCCGGGAGAGAAGATGGGAGAAGCATGAAAAGGATAAGGTTGTCAGGGTGGAACCGTGCCGAGGCAATAGAGGCAGGTACATTCGCCTGCAGCTATTGAGCCTGACTCACCCATTCTACAGCCCACTCCTCGATTTCTTCCACCTGAAATTTGGGACCGCATTGTTTTCTACTTGCGACATGACTTGGATGCGCTGCTAGCCTACCGCGAGGCCTACTCTGTACACGGATGGTACGAGAGAGGCAGCAAATATCTGCCGCCAGAGTATGGAAAGTGTAAGGCTACCGACGAGTCCACGGATCTGCATCTCGACCAGCAACAAGGGGCGGAGGAGGACAAAGAGGACGATGACAATGAAAACGAGATCGACGAAGACGACGACGACGAGGATGACGATGTTTACTACGATTTTAGTGGCTTCGAGTCTGACTCCGAAAATGCCAGCTGGGCACGTAATTTTACATACAGCTATCATATTCAACTCACCAAAATTTGGCCTTCTGCTGCAGCCCACTCCTCGATTTCTTCCACCTGAACTTTGGGACCGTGTCGTTTCCTACTTGCGATATGACCTGGATGCGCTGGTAGCGTACGGTGAGGCCTACCCTGAACACGGATGGGACGAAAGAGTTGATAAGTACGTACCGCCGGAATATGGACAAGATCATGTTACTTTTTTGAATCGGAAAGAGGTGGTGCGCATAGGAAGGATGAAAAGCAGCTGGAGAGGTCCAACCTCGGTGGTCTTTGAGGGGCGAGGATCCATCCCACACCTGTGCACATTTGCAGCGATGCTGGGCGGAAGGTGGACGAAGACGGAGTACCTTCGCATCAGGCACGCAAAGTGGCCAGCCTGGGGAATGCCGCCGGACATCTTCCGCAATCTGTCCACGTTCACCGGGATCACATCGCTCGAGCTCTATGACGTCACGTTCCCTTCCATTGTCACATTCGGCCGGCTCATCTGCGCCACCGCCCTCCCCGACCTGGAGCGGCTTACATGCGTCAGAGTGCACTTTGAGACACATCATTTCAATCGTGCTGTATTTCGACGCGGATACACTTTTAAGATGTGGCTCTCGCATGTCACCCTCTATGACTCGGACAGGACTTCTTTCGACGACATCACAGGCTTCTTCCTGTCTATGGGCATCTTTGCAAAGCTGCTTTGCAAAAAACTGGGCGAATACCTCTCTAACGATATTTTTCCTTTATACCCCGGAGACTGTCTGTCCGGAAGTATTCAGCGTTTCCTTCAGTCGTCTGGTGCTTCACTTCGACGACTATACCTATGCCTGGTGCCCAGCGGTGAGCCACACAACTCCTTGCTCAATCCTCAGAGCTGTCTGATTCATGCTCCCAGTCTATCCGATCGATATTTCCCATAACACAAAGCTTACAAATTTTGTACTCGCTCTACATATCGATGATGTGGATTTCAATACTGGCTGTATAGTTCAGCTCGTCTCTCGGCTCACCTCCAAAGTCATGAAGGAGATCACCATAGTACTCGATATTCGCTCCATGACGATTAACAGACCTGAGGAGCTTATCGCAATCCTGACAAACCTGTCCCTTGGCTGTTGCTTTCAACTTGACCACATCTTTACCTGCCCTTTATTTGACACGCTTGAAAAGGTTAAATTTACAGTCCACTCTGACGAAGGTGCTGCTGTGTTCCTTAACGATGGAGTCAGGGCTCTATGGGAAACACTGGTGCAGTCTCAGATGCCTACACTACACAAACGAGGTATCCTGAGGTGTGTTTTTTCTGCTGTAGCTGCGTTGATTCACTAACGTTTGACCTGGCTTTGAATCTCGCGCCATACAGTGCTGATTGCTATGATTTGTCACGCTAAAAACGGTGACAGCAGACTCTATAAATCCTCTCTTTCGTTCCGCTCTCACTGTCTGCACCTTCTCGGATACTCTATCTTCTGCGTGCCATGTTGACTTCCACTGAACGTTGGCGACCATATATGCCCGCGACATCCAGTCTAGCCCTTCACAGCCCTTCACCCGTGCGAATTGTCAACGCAGGGTCCGCCACGAGGCCGGGAGCGGGACTTCCTTTCAAGATGTCGCGACCTGTGGCCCGTGGCACGAGATACGGTCGAAAGCAGCGGGGTCGTCCTCCGGGAAACATATACGCGTTTATAACATGGGATGCGGACGATCCGGTAGTAATGGCAGCCCTATTATACGGTTCTTCCTTACTTACGGAAGTTTTCGACGACACGATCGGACAGTGTACCATGGTACCTATATTGACGGCCCCAGTGTTTTACATAGTTTTGATTTTCATACCAGCGTCATGTCGCCGTAAGAGATGCTTTACTAGGTTGTACACATTCATATCATTCACAATGGACTATTTGGGTTATTAATCTGACGTGAAATTGACAAACAACAAAGAAAGCCTGTGCAAGCGAGGGATATGCGACTGCACCAGTCGCAGCCCGGGAAGTCCCCACTGACAACGCTGCAAAGGCTGTCGAAAGACGCGGGTAGATATACATACCTCTAGTCAATTGTCTAAGGATATTACCGGGAGCGCTGGTAGTGACGGATTACTCTTGACAGTATCTTAAGGGTGAGCCTTGATATTGCGCAGTAGGAATGTGCTTTCCATGGCTCGCTTGGCCGTCCGTGGGTAGTGGAAATTCTTCATTGATCGACGATGCGCACCTCCACCGAATGCGATCGCCGTGTCCTTACGAGGAGGCGGACGGCAGAGGAAGACTCCAAGCGCTTCCGATTTGGAGCCCATTCATCGAGACAGGAACTGAAAAAGAAATCAGGCTACATCAAAAGAGAATCAGCTCGGACTTTGTCTGAGTACAGAATGCGCGCACCGTGTCGTGTCTTCGATTCTTCTTCCGCATCTCCCAAAGCTACACACTCATATGTACACTGCTTCAGTCTGCTGGGTTGCTCAGCCACTCGGATGCGTGTCTGCGACGGCAACTGGGGTGTGCAGCCGCCCACTAACCTACCGTAGACCGGGCGTGCGTGATGGAACAAGAGCGTCGTGACGCACAGAGCTATGCGCAGACGCAAAAGCGCGAGCCCGAGGGACGTAGCGCGCAGCACAGCGCGGGCTCTGACGTTCGTCGATCACACTCTCCTGCAGCACGCGTGCCACTTAGTCTCCCATTACCTTCGTGGCAAATTCATACCTCCAACCGCAACCCACCTTTGTCACATAGCGCTTATTCGAGCGATTTGCAGCCGAACCTGTTCTCCAAATACAACATATGATCATGCGTCAATAAAATGCTCTGTGCAGAAGTTCGGTCAGACCAATAACAGCGTATAGGTCACTCGCGAAAGTCGGGCCGCTTGAGCTTCTTCCCAAGAGATCGTGTGCTCATATGCCGTGCCCAGTTCTTCTCACCCTAAATGTGTTATATCGCCCGTAAGACAAAAATGATCTCTACTGGCCGTCAAGACAGTCTTTACGAAGACAGCTGTGGCCACGTCCACGGATCTTCGACATTTCGAATGTGAAGCCTATGCCGATTCCGATATTCTGTAGCGCCAGTTCAGGGCGTGCGCCAATCTTATCTTCCGGTTTGGAGTTCAACAAGGTGCCGAGGGGAGTGTAGGGGAGGGGCGCGGTGATCTTGTCGTATCTATCGAGGTAGTGAGTATCCCAGGTGAACACGAAAGCATCACTGAGCCGCCCGCGGGGCACGAAGGTTCGTACCATACCAGAAACGTCGCCCCGCCCCCTCGCCGACCTTGTGGGACTCGATAGTATACAATCCGTGTGTGACTCTAACTGTCGGCTCTGTGACCGGAAGGGTGGCTTGGAAGCGCTGTCAGATGCTCCGCGAAAGCGGTACAAGAAGGGACCAAACGAGCAATCATACAGAAGATATTGGAGTCTGAAGTTGGAACCCTACTAGTGTTCTTGGTCTACGAAGATAGCTATCGGCTAGGACAAGGATGACAGAGAGAACGGTCCAGCTCACCACATTGTCTAAACAGAGATGATCGGCGATTGGGGAGCATGGAACGCGAATCCTAATAGTAGTCGTATATGGGTGACAAGGATAGCATTGACGTGATGCAAGGTAGCGCTCTACCGAAGAGGTGTAGGAAGCCTCCTCGGGGCATGATGGGCGCGTGAAATCGATATGCATGTTGCAATGCGTTTTCAGGTCTTCTTTGAGGCTATACCGACCACATTAGTACGCCCGGTCGATAAGCAAAGCGGTGGTATCTGGTTCATGCTGGTCAGCCTCAAATCTCTCGCATGCACTGCCAGCTTCACAGCTAACGCATCAAGAGTCAATGCGGTCGCTGCTATCCAAACGCATAAATTGTGCTGCGATGTTGAAGGCGACATCCTGGTGAAGCATTCTCGTCCACGACGATAGCACTTCCCCAGCGATAGAACGCGACCAAGGATGATATGGTATGACATCCAGACCTATCCAGACCTGCGTCAGATATATTCACGTACTATGATAGTTCTGTGATCAGAAGATGGCCTTCCAGCGTCTCTGAGCGCTTCATACAATTAGGAGTCCGATTTGATTGCTAGCTTCTTGTAAGCTTGATATCAGGCTATGCATCTTGCCAATATACACATCAAAGGATATTTGACGTCTTCTCTTGGGCTGCTCTGGATATACCTCTTATCTGGAGTGCTAGATCGCTACTAGTGTGTCATATAAGCCTGGGAAAAGAGGGAAGTATCCATATGAGCGCGAGTTGACAGGCCGCTGAAAACAAGCAGTGAATTTCCCATGAACAGATGCAAGAATGAGAGACACTCGAAGCTAAACATACCATTCACACAATTACTGGATAACTAAAGCGAACACAGACACAGCCATGAGGCTGTGGTACCTGACGGACGAGCTATATATGAGCTGGGGAACGCAGAGCTGCAGCTAACACTGTCTGGAATACTCTCCCAATACCTTAAGATACATACATAGAGTCGCCTACTTGCGCCTCCAATCGCCATACACGATGACCGCGCATCGACACAAACAAAGGTTACTCAGGAGGGAGTGCGAGATAAGCGCAAAAAAGAGGAAGCTGTCAGGAAAACACTGCCCAGAGGCAAGAAACGTAAGGGAGGTAGGCACATTTACCTATAGCCATGGAATCCAACTCAGCCGTTCTTTAGCCCATTCCTCGATTCCTTCCACCTGAACTTTGGGACCACATCGTTTCCTACCTGCGATATGACCTGGATGCGCTGCTAGCGTACCGCGAGGCCTACTCTGGACGCGGATGGTACGAAAGAGGTAGCAAGTACGTGCCGCCAGAATATGAAAAACGTAAGGCTACCTTTTCGAATCGGAAGGAGGTGGAGCGGATAGGGAAGATGAAAAGCAGCTGGACAGGGCCAGTCAACGTCGAAATCAGGGGCGGCTCGCGTAAGGACGACAAGGGATCGATCCCACACCTGGGCACATTTGCAGCGATGCTGGGCGGAAAGTGGACAAAGACAGGCTGGCTTTCGATCGAGCACGCAGAGTGGCCAGCCTGGGGAATGCCGCTGGACGTCTTCGAGAATCTATCCACGTTCACCGGGATCACATGGCTCGATCTCGATGACGTCACGTTCCCTTCCATTGCTACATTCGGCCGGCTCGTCTGCGCCCTCCCCGCCCTCGAAAAGCTCGAATGCAACAAAGTGCGCTTCGAGACGCATCATTTCAATCGCGCTGCATTTCCACGCGGGTGTGCTGATGCGATGAAGCTCTCGCATGTCTACTTCAACAACTTGGATAGGACTTTCATGGACGACATCTCGCACTTCTTCGTGTCCATGGACATTTCTGCAAAGCTGACCAGCATACGCCTGGGCCTTCTCAGCACTAGTCCTTACCACACGAACTTTCTGTCCGGAAATATCCAGCGTCTCGTGCAGTCGGCCGGTGCTTCACTTCATGAACTGTCCCTGTGGCTAGTACCCACCAACGGTGAACCACACAACTCCTTATTCAGCCCTCGAAGCTGTCTGATTGGTATTTACAGAGTATCCCATGGATATTTCTCAAAATACGCTACTCAAAACATTGTACCTTGTGCTAAAGCTTAGCGACGTGGATGTCAACACTGACTGCGTAATTCAGCTCGTTTCTCAGCTCACGTCCCGGGTTATGGACACGATCTCCATAAGATTTGCGATAAAATCCGAGATGTTCACCAAACCTGCGGAGCTCAATACAATCCTGACGAAGCTGTCCCATGACTGTTGCTCCCAACTTGACCATATCTTGACCCGCCCTGTATTCGACAAGCTTCAACAGGTTCGGATCACAGTCTGGGATTGGAACTGTCATTCTGAGGCTGGTGAACTTGTCAATGTTCTATGGATGCACCTGGTACAGTCTCAGATGCCCAAATTATACGAACGAGGTATTCTCAGGTGTGTTTGTGGTCTGCTGTAGCCGCGTTGACCTCACTTTGATAACTTTGGATCTCACGCGGTACAGGACCACTTGCCGGCAATACGTGTGACACCACAAATAGACACAAAAGGCCATTTCGAATCTTTTAATACGCGTCCCTGCTCCACCCCTCACCATCTGTGCTTCCTCGCTTACTCTGTCTATGTCGATTCTTATCCACGCCGCTCTGAACCGTTACACTATGTGAACGAGACCATGCAAGATCGACAATCGCAAACGCTATAAACGACGCTGGGCGATAGTGATGACGATTTATGTGACACGGATAGGCTCTTCAAGGTGCTGCGGGGCGCAACTCAATTCGATCATCGACGCACGAGCGCCCGGTGACTTGTGCCAAGAGACCCGAATCACCTCTACCAGAATAAGATGATGCCATTCGATATGACCTAATGCTAGCCTCCACTCCGGGTCGGTCGAGCGCGACACTGGCTGGCCGATGAGCTTTGGAAGCCCAATATCCACCACCAAAGACATACTCATCATAACCACAACAGGCTTTTCGACATCACTTTGACTCGGACTCGGGGCACGTCATCTCTCGGTGAAATTCGGAGGTCTTCGCTGAAGCGGTGGTCCAGGGAGCGGGGTCCTCTCAATGCGACGTATGTTACAGCTGGAGACGCCGAGCATGTGTCAGATGCTCTGTGATCCTGTACAGCGATGCAGGTAGATCCTGTCAGTTGTCGTATAAGGGAGAACGAGGGCCTCGTAGCGCCTGGTGGGCAATGCAATGCGAAAATCCCTAGGCCCGTTTGAATTCAGGGAGGGATGTACGTTCCATCGACGCACACGCTGTGAAGCAAATTTGTGCCTTCTTAGGGGCTATGCCTGTGACGCGTCACATCAGGATGCTCATTCAACGTCCGATACCGCCATTCGACACTGAGTGTCGGTCAGCGATTGTACAAGACAAATGTGCTCCTTCACGGTTAGTGGACCGGGACAGGTTGATGCAGTTTAGCGATGACATCCAATCGAGCCAATAGAGGATCTCGCGATGTCGGAGGGCCGGGCGTACTGGGGACTCGGATGTACTCATCGATCGTCCCATCCACGACGATAGCAGTTCAGCGGCGAAACAATGGGTCTAAAGTACGATGTCATGATATTAATATTGAGCTGCATAAGATGCAATCTCGAATTGTGCTAGTAAGCACACGAGGCAGTGCTTCCGAGTGCCTCCGAGTCGTGGGGAACCTGTCAATGATAAGGAGATCCCGAGGGCCATGTAAGTACTTAATAGTGTTCCGGAAGCTTCAAAGCATGCCCTACATACCTTCAATGTGTGCGTCGAAGGTTGCTCGACGTCTTCTCTGGGGTTGTACATTACACGAATACATACGCTCGGAATATGCCTTTGAAAGACTCCCAAGTACTTGAAACAGACCATTTCGCCACAGAAGCCTGAACAATGAGCAAACCATTAATGCCTTTGCCAGTCGAAGAGTGTGTTAGCAGGGAGCTGGGAAGCATCAACGAGACTGCGAGGCGAGAACGAGAGAAGGTGGGTAAACCACACACGTGTACTGGAAAACCACAATAAACGCTGTGCATCTGATGAACAATGCCACGAGGTCATAGTCCCTGAAGGCCTGACGGACGAGCCGTCTACGCACCGTTATTCAGAGCAGCAGTCTTTATCATCTAAAATACCCTCCTTCGTACCGTAAGAACGTTGAGGTGGCTCACTTGTCCTCTTAGTACCGCCGGTCACCGTCCACTACTGCATCGAGCTCCGTCCTGTGCATATGGATCACCATGAGCCAAAGGCCCCTAAACCAAGTCTAATTAGCATTCTACGGGGCAGGATGATATCCAGCGACCCGGTAGCTCCGCAGGGACACACGCAGCACACAGACTCACCAATAGTGGCTCCTCCACCTGACGTCGAAGTGATCCAGGGATATCCACTAGCGATGCAGGACCTCACTTACGAACCCACCATTGGCGCACCCTCCCGAGCCCATCTGACTTTGAAACGGCAAGGGGACGATGACTTTCGCCATGACGATGACGATACCGACTATTTCGAGTCCGACTGGGCCCTGAGGGCAAGGGAGGAAAGACAGGCAAGAAAGGTAAGAGAGCAAAGAGAGGCAGCAGAGGTAGGTAGATTTAGCTACAGCTCAGATCCAACTGAACATAACGTGGAATTCGCTCTGTAGTCCACTCCTCGCCATCTTCCCCCTGAACTTTGGGACCATATCGTTTCCTACTTACGATATGACCTGGATGCGCTCCTAGCATACCGCGATGCCTATTCTGGACGCGGATGGCACGAGAGAGCTAGCAAGTACGTGCCGCCAGAATACGGACAAAATATTGTCACTTTTTCGAATCGGAACGAGTTGGTGCGGATAGGAAGGATGAAAAGCAGCTGGATAGGACCATGGGCGGTGCATATCTGGGGCGGCGGCCAGCGTGGGGATGACAGAAAACCCATCCCACACCTGTGCACATTCACGGCGATGCTGGGCGGAAAGTGGAAGAATATGGACATTCTTGACATACGATACGCAGAGTGGCCAGTCTGGGAGATGCCTCCAGACATCTTCCGCAATCTGGCAACGTTCACCGGGATCACGAAGCTCGATCTCGATGATGTCACGTTCCCTTCGATTACCATGTTCGGCCGGCTGCTCTGTGCTCTCCCCGCCCTGGAGAGGCTCATATGCAGCGAAGTGCGATTTGCGACACGTGGTTTCAATCCCCTTGCATTTGTTCTATGCGCTGATTCGTTAAGGGTATCAGATGTCCGCCTGGACGGGGCTGCGATTGAAGGCATCGCAAACTTCTTCGTGTCTGTGCATAACTTGAAGCACCTGACAACGATACGCCTGGGCCAACACTATGTTGGCCATATCCGCCCTGTGTACCCAAAATATTTTCTTTCCGGGAATATACAGCGTCTCTTGCTGCTGGCCGGTGCTTCACTTCAAACATTGATTCTGTGCCTGGTACCCGCCGATGGTGAGCGACTCGGACACAACTACTCGCTCAATCCTCGAAGCTGTCTGATTGGTATTTCCAGAGTACCCTTTGGATATTTCCCATAACACGAAGCTCCAAACATTTCAGCTCATCCTGTGTATCGATAGTGTGGATTTCAACCTCGACGCTGGCTGCATCGCCCAGCTGGTCTCTCAGCTCACCTCCCCAATTATCAACACGATCTACATAGAGCTCAATATCAATTCCGTGATATTCACCAAACCTGAGGAGCTTGATGCAATCCTGGCCAGGTTGTTCCATGGCTGTTGCTCTCAACTTGACCAAATCTTTACCCGCTCTGTATTTGACAAGCTTATTAGTGCACAGGTTAAGATCAAAGTCCGGCATCAGAAAGATGCTCATCGGCAGGTTGATGACAAAGTTGATGCTCTATGGGCAAATCTGGTGCAGTCTCAGATGCCTAGACTATACAATCGAGGTATCATGAGGTGCGTTTGTCTTCTGCTGTAGCTGCGTTGAGTCACTGATATTTGACATGTTTGACCTACCCTTGAATCTCATGTCGTGCAGGACCAAACCCCGGTCATTCATATTCTGACAACAGACCGTTTCGATTCTCCGCCCCGTCCCCGCATCATCATCCCCGCCTCACTGTCCTCGCGTCCTTGCATCCTTTATGTTCTGTCTGCCATGTCGGGTTGAACTGAGCCGTTGGTGAGGATACACGCACCGTGGCTTCCAGGCTGGCTCCCATCCGTGTCCATTATCAACGCAAGGTCCGCTGTGAGTCCGGGGAGGGAAGGGACTCCCTCTTGACATGTCGCGGCCCTTGATCCTTGCATTCAAGTACGATACGATGTGATGTTTCAAGGAAGTTTGACTTCCTGAAGCCGCAGAGAGAGGCTGCACGGTATCCCACCGACGCGGACGCTGTCAAGTTTTTGCCTTCCTAGAGGCTATTCCTGTTACGTACTAGGTGGCTCATTCGACGTCGGATACTACCATCTGACGCTGAGTGTACTCATGACGGATGCGTGGCTTCATAGCTGACGGACCGGGAATTGATGTCATCCAAAGGGAGCTCATGAAGGATGTAGCGAGGCCGGAGGGCTCGGCGTGCTGACGACTCGGAAGTGCTCCTTGACCTTCCCATCCATGATGATAGCACCCTAGGTGCGAAAGAATGGGACGAAAGTAAGATGTCGCGATATTATTGACCTGTATAAGATACAAGCACGAACTCTGCTGGTACCTGATATCTCATAGTATCTCCCGCTGGTCACAAGAGGCTCGTCAGTGCTTCCGAGTGCCTCGCAGGGAACCTGCCAATGATCAGGAGACGCCGAGGTCCATGTAGGTGATTGTGATTTGTAAGCTTCGCAGCACGCTCTGCATACGTTCAATGTACACGTCGAAGGTAGTACATCACAGAAAACCATATGCTCGCAATATGCCTCTGAAACACCCCAGATGCGCTTTTCACCGCAGAAGCTTGAACAACGAGCAACGCATTGATGTTGTTGTCATTCGCAGAGCGTGTTGACGGGACGCTAGGAAGTATTCACGAGTTTGCAAATAGACAGAGGCGAAAACGAGAGAAAGTGAATGGAACCACAATAGACGCGCAGCGTCTGATGGATACCGCCATGAGACCGTGGTCCCTGAAGGCCTGATGGACGAGTATATGGGCGCCATTATACAGAGCTGCGGTCTTGACCGTCCAAAATACCTTCCTTCGTCCTGTAGGAAACGGTGGCTCACTTGTTTTCTTAGTACTCCCAGTCACCGTCTTCCTTTACTACTGCGTTGAGCTGCGTCCTGTGCATATGGATCGCAATGAGCCTAAGACCTCTAAACCCAGTTTGATTAGCATTCTGCGGGGCAGCACGACATCCAGCGACCTGGCGCATCCGCACGGACACAAGCAGCACAGAGGCTCACCAAGAATGGATACCATGTCTAACTTCAACGTAGTCCGGAGATTAGCGATGCAGGGCCTCACTGAGTTCGACGTGAGCCAGAGATTAGCGATGCAGGACCTCACTTACAAGCCCATTGTTGACGCACCCTCCCGAGGCGATCTGATTTTGAAGCATCAAGAGGAGGACAGTGACTTGCGCCATGACTTCAAGAATGTCGACTATTTCGAGTCCGATTGGGCCGTGAGGGCAAGGGGGGCAAGAGGGGCAAGAAAGGAAAGAGAGGAAAGAGAGGCAAGAGAGGCAAGAGAGGCAAGAGAGGTGGGTAGATTTAGCTACAGCTCAAATCCGGCTCACCATAGCGTGGAATTCAATCCGCAGTCCACTCCTCGACATCTTCCCCCTGAACTTTGGGACCATATCGTTTCCTACTTGCGATATGACCTGGATGCACTCCTAGCATACCGCGATGCCTATTCTGGACGCGGATGGCACGAGAGAGCTAGCAAGTACGTGCCGCCAGAATACAACCAAAATATTGTGACCTTTTTGAATCGAAAGGAGTTGGCGCGGATAGGAAGGATGAAAAGCACCTGGAGAGGACCATGGGCAGTGCATATCTGGGGCGGCCAGAGTGGGGATGACAGGAGACCGATCCCACACCTGTGCACTTTCGCAACGATGCTGGGCGGAAAGTGGACGAAGACGGACATTCTTGACATACGATACGCAGAGTGGCGAGTGGGGGAGATGCCACCAGACATCTTCCGCAATCTGGCAACGTTCACCGGGATAACAAAGCTCGATCTCGATGACGTCACGTTCCCTTCGATCGTCACATTCGGCCGGCTGCTCTGTGCTCTCCCCGCCCTGGAGAGGCTCATATGCAACCAAGTGCGCTGCGTGACACATCACTTCAACCCTGCTGCATTTATACGATGCGCTGGTTCCATAAAGCTCTCAGATGTCCGCCTGGACCGGGCTTCTGTTGAAAGCATCACAAACTTCTTCGTGTCTGTGCATAAGCGGCTGACCACGATACGCCTGGGCCCACACTATGTTGGCCATATCCACCCTTTGTACCCCACAGACTTTCTGTCCGGAAATATACAGCGTCTCTTGCAGTCGGCCGGTGCTTCGCTTCAAACGCTGATTCTGTGCCTGGTACCCGCCGACGGTGAGCGACTCGGACACAACCCCTTGCTCAATCCTCGAACCTGTCTGATTGGTATCTTAGAGTATCCTTTTGATATCTCCCATAATACAAAGCTCAAGACATTTAGGCTCATCCTATGCATCGATAGTGTGGATTTCAACATTGACGCTCGCTGCGTAGCTCAGCTCGTCTCTCAGCTCACCTCCCCAATTATCAACACGATCTACATAGAGCTCAATCTTGATTCCATGATATCGACCACATCGGAGGAGCTTGCGGCAGTCCTGGAAAGGTTGTCTCATAACTGCTGCTCTCAACTTGACAACATCCTCAGCCGCCCTGTATTTCGCAAGCTCACTAGTACATGGGTTGAGATCAAGGTCCGACGCCAAAAAGATGCTTCCCGACAGGTTGATGACCAATTAAATGCTCTCTGGGAGACACTGGTGCAGTCTCAGATGCCTATATTATACAAACGAGGCATCCTGAGGTGTGTTTGTCTTCTGTTGGAGCCGCGTAAAATCTCTGATGTTTGACCTAACCTTGATTCTCACGCCGTATAGGACCGAACCCGTTCATATGAATGATGACAACGGACCGTTTCAACCCCCTTCCCCGTTCTAGCTTCATTGTCCGCTCTTCCTTGAATCCTCTATCTTCTGCCTGCCATGTCGGATCGCATTGAATCGTTCATAAGCATACATGCACGGTGGTACCCAGACCATTGTTGTACAGAATGCGAACAATATGGTAATATTCAGGTACTATCGCGCGGTTCTTCTTTGTTTGTGGATATTTCGACGTCGCGATTAGACTTGTAACACTGTGACAATATTGACGACCCCGGTGTACCATCTCATTTATTTACATGTCATGTAGCTCTGCAAGCTACTTGGCTAGGTTGTCTGTATGTATTCCTCCTGTTTTAAACGGACTGTTTGGATTATCCATATGACATGTCATTGACGTTCTAACAAGGCATATCGGTGACTTCAGCTCGACCGTACACAACGCTTTGTACCGACAGCCGGCACAGGACCGACGTCCAGTCGTGACCGCGGCGATGACAGGCTGCTCGTTGTCCGACAGGTACAGGCATGCTACTAGTACACACACGGCCGTCCTCACACGTCCCCCGTCCCCTGTTCATACGTTTCCTCATCACCGGGGCTTATACTCAGTGCATATCTACTTGCAGCCCCCGGCCTCGATTCAGCTCGCTTACTTTCTCGGAGGCTGTCTTTCGACTGCGGTGGGATGACCCGAGATATCTTATCCCCTGAATCACAATAGTCTTAACATCCGATTTGTGCACAGCTAGGCAAACACGAGGAGTGAGATTGATTGATCATATTGACCCCAGGAGCCTCGTGTGGAATGGGAAGACGTACACCTATGTACACTGTCGTACACAAACGATTGTGAAGATGGGCCAGGACTCCTTCAGCCGAGCGTAACAATACCGGCGCGAGACTGGGTTAGGAGCTGCGGAATGAAGGCGCGATATTCGTGCTGGAACGCGAAATGCGCCGGTGAATATATAAAAGCTAAATCCGAGGCGTATGCTAGGGGATCCAACGAATACTGACCTCAAATGACCAATGAGGTGAGCAGATATAGCCAGATGTAGCCAGATGCTGTGAAAACACGTGCTGTGCGAACCATGAATGCTGTCGCGCAGATTATTGTGATACCTTGAGATCATGTCCGGGCCGAACAGATAAGAAAGTATACAGTTAGAGCTGTAAATTCTTCGTAGGGCAGGAGATCGATGCACGAGTCGTCACGGGAGAGGTCTGCGGTCGGGCAATTGGAAAATCAGATAGGACGCACATGTGGCGAAGTGCACACGGATCCTGCTAAGAATTGTGTGTCCACGATGCGGCAGACACGTGCTACTTGCTTATAGACACTTCACCACCCAGAGAAGGGAGTCATTGGGAAGTGATGGGTACGACGGCTGTATAGTCCAGAAATGCGTCAGATGCTGTGTAGGCTTATCCGAAGTACGCGTAGGGCCATCATTTAATTGCAATGCGGCTTCACGCCGTCGTCGAGGCAATGCCTGATAGCCTAGGACACCTGTCTCTGCTGATATTTGACAACGAGTACTAGTCAGCGATTGTGTACGATAGATGCATAACTGCTCAGTTAGCTCACCTAGATCGATGTAGTCAGCATGCAAGCGAATTTGCAGGATGTGTTGAGTGGGCTGGGCATGCTGTTGGAGTCCTGATGGATCTTCCCGTCCGTGAGGACAGCGTTTCAGGAGTGAAAGATAGGAAGGAAAGAAAGATGGTACGATACTTATTGTTGAGCTGTATCAGATATAATCATCAGCGCTGCTGTGTGCAAGTTCCGCCGATGGTCACAAGGAAGCTCTCCCGAGCTTCCGAGTGCCTCATGGGTCAATTTACAAAATAAGATTTCGTAAGCTTTGTATTGGGCTGTGGGTCCCATGGATGTACAAAGCAAGGGCATTTGACGCCTTCTACGAGTCTGAGGTTGTATAAGTCAGTATCATACTGCTCGGCACGCACCTGGAAACACTCGAAGTGCATTTAGTATTCGCCATATCGCAGAGCAACAATTCGTTGAAGAGTCTGAGAGCATGTTAGTAGGCCTTTGAGAAGTAGTGAGTTTGCGATGTGAAGAGAGATGCGAATGAGAGGCGTCTCGTACTAACCGAGTCATTTGCACCCAAAAATGCATGCCATGAGGCTGAGGTCCCTGATAGCGGAGCCTTATATATCTACAGGCAGTAATAGGGCGTAGTCTATAGAACACTCTCCGTACCATAAGAGACGTGAGAGTTGTTCACTTATTCTCTTCATAGTCTCAGTCGCTGTCTTCCTTCACCTGTGTCTATGGATAACGACGAGTCTGAGGCCTCGAGTCCAAACTTGACGGCAAGAGTTCTACGGGACAGCACGACAATTAGTAACATAATATCTCGGCAAGCACACGATGAGGACGGAGGCGGGCCAGTCGTAAATGTTCCATCTACTGTCGACATGGACAACAGATCTGCAGTACAGGGCCCCAATGTCGAATCCCCGGATCCAAATCTCATGCCGCAAGAGCTGGACGAGGACTCAGAGGACGACGAGCTGATACAAATAAGGCGGGAGAGGGCGGAAAGGAGGGTAGGTGAATTTAGCTATCACCTATAGGATTCAGCTCACTATGATCTGGGATTCGTCCAGAAATACACTCCTCGATATCTTCCGCCTGAACTTTGGGATCATGTCGTTTCCTATTTGCGATACGACCTGGATGCGCTGCTAGCGTACCGCGAGGCCTACTCTGGACGCGTGTGGTACAACAGAGGCAGCAAATACGTGCCGCCAGAATACTACGGGCACGATACTTGTTTTTCGCATCGGTACGAGGTGGCACGGATAGGCGTGATGAAGAGTAGCTGGAAAGGACCAAGCGGCGTGCAGATCTGGGGCGGCCAGCGTGAGAGGAGACCGATCCCACACCTGGGCACATTCGCAGTCACGTTAGGCGGAAGGTGGACGGAGACACAGTCCTTTTGGATCTGGCATGCAGAGTGGCGAGCCTGGGAGATGCCGCCGGACCTCTTCGAGAATTTGTCCACGTTCGTCGGGATCACGCAGCTTCATCTCTATGACGTCATATTCCCGTCGATTGCCATATTCGGCCGACTTGTCTGCGCCCTCCCCGCCATGAAAGAGCTCGAATGCGAGGCAGTGTGCTTCAAGACGCATCATTTCGATCACTCTGTGTTTCCGCGATGCGCCGATGCGATGAAGCTCTCCAAGTTAACACTCCACGGCTCGGACAGACACTCTGTCGACGACATCACACACTTCTTCCTGTCCACGAACATCTCCGCTAAGCTGACCATGATAACGCTAGGGCAAATCATGACGAGTCACCCTCTACGTCTTGAACATTTTCTGTCCGGAAATATTCAGCGTCTCGTGCAGTCGGCTGGTGCGACACTCAAATCACTGGATCTATACCTGGTACCGGACGGTGAGCTCCACAACTCCTTACTCGAGTGACTGCCGAAGCTCTGATTGATATTTCCAGAGTATCCCATTGACATCTCTCACAATACGCAGCTCAATTCATTTGAGATCACCTTACAATTTACTGATATGGATTTCAACACCAGCCACGTCATTCCGCTCGTTACTCAGCTCAAATCCAACATTGTGGACAGGATCTACATAAGATTCATAATTTATTCTCTGACATTCAGCGGCCTTGAGGATGTCAATGCAGTCCTGCCAATCTTGTCCCATGGCTGTTGTTCTCGACTTGACCAGATCCTTACCCGCCCTGTGTTTGACAAGCTTACTACGGTGCAGGTGGACGTTCGCTTTGAGAAAGAAGAACATTTCATGCAAGCACACGAGCAAGCAGAAGCCATCTGGAATAATCTAGTGCGGTCTCAGATGCCCAAAATGCATGCAAGACGTATCCTACGGTGATGTTGCGTTCTGCTCTAGCTACTGATGTTTGACCTAACCTTGAATGCCGCCGTACAGCCCCTACCTCTACTGTCCATCGTAGCGCTGCACATGATGAAAGCAAACTGCTTTTGACGTTCCTCTACGTTCTTGTCTCCCTGGATACTTTGTCTCCTCCTCGCCATGTCGAATTCCACCTTCGATCCTCCTGAGCCACCATCAAGCATACTACAAGCACTACATCGTCCACTCTGGGCCCACGTCGACGTGTATCCTAGGGCCGGTGACGGAGTTGGGAGGAGGGTCTCCTCTAAACCTATCGTGGCCTGTGGCCCGTGGCGCAGCACACATTCGAGTACGATGTGTTGTGATTTCGATTTTCGGACAAAACATACGGCCATTGTGATCTGTGATACGGACGGTCTGGTAGTGTTTATTGTTCTCCTGTACTGTTCCTTCTCCGCTTACGAAATCTTCGACAACGCGACCAGACAGTGTATCGTTGTGATTACATTGACGGTCTTGGTGCACTAAAGTATTTTATGTAGCACGGCGAGCTGCTTTGCTAGGTCTCGGACGTATTCATGCCTTGATGGACCTCTTGGAATACGGATACATCTGTCTGACTATTACCCCGATGATCTCTGAGATGCCCAGGCGAGGAACTGCATGACCATTATATGATCATGGTTCTCACTGAGACCGCTTGGAAAGTAGCCGTAGGGTTCGTCAAATACAATGATAGTGGCGAAGTGTTGTCTACAGGGGGGGGCTTTTACGTTGTGAAACAAATCGCCGCAGATTATATATTAACGCCGGACCTATATTAAATCCCGCAGGCCCTTTGTGATAAGGGGCCCGGCCCGGGTGTTGCTTCTGTCCTACTTAGAAGTTAGAAGTACTAGATATCCCCTTACGTAACAGCGCAGAGCTGGTGAAAAGCCAACGCACGCACTGGGAGTGCGCTTGGATCATTACAGTAAGATAGGCGTGGATGAGTAATTATACAATAGGGATGCCGCTTGCCGTCCTAAATTGAACGGCGTATTGAACATAGACCTGAGTTGGACACCCTCTCGATGGGAATCATGAATATTCGCGTGGTCGAGCATGATTCAATCAAGAGAGCGGCGTGCATCATATCCACTGTTAGATCATTAATATGGAACTCGTCTCCAAATAGCGTGTGCTGGAGACGGTAGCGGACGAGCCTGAGTGACTCAAGCTCAATGAGCAGCATAAGCACCGCCGTGGTGGGCGGTGGCTGAGAATACTATCTCGATCTGTTTAATCGTGTCACACCGACGCGCGTCTTCCCGCCTAATATGTAGACGACTTCCAATTCCCAAACGATATACTCTATAGGGTGTTCTCGTATTGGAGGGAGCTACGCGTACCTTCAATGTTCAACGTTCAATACGCGCGCTCACTATCCTGCTTTCGAGCTGCATGGCCGCTGCATCATTCCAGCCCAGTAGGTTCCTTGTGTAGGGGCTAGCCTCTGCCAAATTTCTGCTCTAGCAACTGCACTTCATGGTGTGTTGATACTCGCCATCCTTGTATGGCAGTCTGATGTACAAGGAAGACGCTGATCATATTGCGAGAAAGGGATCGTCGACGGGCAGAAGCTATGCGCACTGGTGGCACTTCCTGGAAGGCACGTGGAGTGGAATCAATCTCACCGTCACGAGTGCACAGTACGCTTCCATGAGGCTGTGTACTATGATCTTAGACAGGCATGCTACACGCATGCTGAGTGGTATGGACTGAGCCGACGTTGCTATTCTTCCGGAGAAAACGGACGGAGAGGTTTTTCACCGAATATTGCTTAGGATGCGACGCCTCCTTAGACGTATCGGGCTGCGTTCTACAGACGCTGTCTACAGCGAGACTTCAGGTCTTCAACCGGTGGAGAGTAGTCTATCTCGCCAGGTGGGTGTTCTAAAACAAATTACTAGAATCATAGGTGGGACAAAGATACAGTCGAGGAACAATCACGAACAACACGCGTTCTCACGAACAGTGCCATCGGAATGTAACATGGGCGACCTCGTCATCATTGCTGACCCTGATATCATGCCCACCTTCGATGCCCTACCTGACCCCATCCGTGACCCTGCCCCCGTTGCCCCACATCCCGGCAGCATTCCTATCATTCCCATCGAGCTTTGGGACCAGATTATCGACCACTTGGAGTACGACTTGGATGCACTGATAACATGCCACAAGGTCTGTCCTGCTTGGAAAAACAGATGCCGGAAGCACCTGCCCCGGGCATTTTTTGACGGCGAGATTACATTCGCGAATCGAGATGAGGTAGTGCGGGTAGGGAAGCAGAGAAGCAAAGTGTGGGCAGGGCCTAGAAAAGTGCATATCAGGGGCTGCGAGCGCGGAGGGATCTCCCACCTGGGTATTTTTGCGGTCATGCTAGGGGGAAGATGGACCAGAGTGGAATCATTCGTCGTCGAGGGCGCCGAGTGGTGCGCGAAGGACCTGCCGCCGGATGTCTTTCTCAATCTGTCTACCTTCACGTCGATCAGCGAGCTCGTTCTCCGCAATGTCACCTTCCCTTCCGTCACCGCATTTGGTCGCCTCGTCGTCGCTCTTCCTAGCCTGGCGCGTCTCGTCTGTCAAGGTGTGCAATTCTTGACACCGCATTTCCATCGCACCGTGTTTTCACAGAATGCACTTGCAATGAAATTAACGGATGTTCGCTTTCTTGACAACACTTCGACCGATGATATCATGCGCTTCTTGATACCCACTGAGATCTGTACAAAGCTTACCACCTTAGTTTTGGGCGCTCTACCTGATATTGGGCAGCCTCTCAGTACAGGAGCCTTTGAATCCGGAGATTTCGACAGATTTATTCAGGCTGCCAATGCTTCGCTCCGCAGGTTACGCTTGACACTGACGCCGGGTGGTAAGACGTTTTCCCTGATCAAGTAGAGAAAGGGCCTAATTGATGATTCCAGGACATCGCATTCGTCTTTCACGCACACCACTGATCACATCACTTGCTCTCACTCTGAACATAATCAATATGCATTTCGACCATGATTCTGTACCCCAGCTCGTGTCTCAGCTCATGTCCAACGTCACGGAAGTTGTCTGGATAGCCTTTGATATTCGCTCACTCACTTTTTCCGACAATACCGAAATGAATCGCGTATTGGTCAGACTGGTTCAGCGCTGCTGTTCTCCACTTGATCAAATCTTTGCACTCCCGGTATCTAAGTTTCCTGTACATGTTCACTTCGTTGTTTGGGTTCCTGAAGATGCTGCGGCAGTTACAAAGCCTCTGTGGCATGCCTTACTGAGGTCTCGGCTGCCTCATCTACAGCTGAAAACCCGCATAACAGTGTCCGAGCTCGGGAAGCCTCTTCAACGCCCGACAGCCTACATGAGGTATGTCATCATATCCCGCTGGAGCCTTGTCGATCTAATAAATACCTCGCCTCGGTCGTTCAGTATTCACGTTCGATCGTGACGGACTCAGTGGGTCTGTTCTACGCGAACAGATGCTTTAGAAGGCATGCAGCTCAACATCGCTTTTGTCTACGATTTTTGAAGCTGGAATCGAGTCCTAGCTCAGGGCCTGCAGACCGCGACGACGACACGCGGGAGGGTAACGATATTCTCTAGACGGTCCATTTCAGTATCAATGTGCTGTGCAACCAACCGCGTCCGTATCATCGGCCCCATAGCAATTGTTATTTCCCCCTTCTGCTGCTTTTGCTTTCCACACCAGTTTCTCCTCGCATATTAAGCCAATCCACGTCTTTGACAGTGACATCGGAGTCCACCATCACGTTGCCCACCTAATCACACTATCACAATGATCCGCTTTGGTTTATGATCTCTTGATTTTGTCCTCCGTTTCTAGCAACTCGGTCGCACTCTCCGCGCTGTCTCCTGATATATAGAAAACTTGCTCACCATATTGTGTCGACATATTCCACTCTTTGGTCCTCTGACTGCGTTCTCGTCCCCGCCAGTGCAGTTTCAAGACAACTCAAAAAAATCCTTCATTTGTGGATTCCCGCCATCGGATCACTGAGTACCGTGCGGTCCCTATTTATGCACGTCATGTAGTCGACAAACATTCCATCTGAGTCATTCTTGCCGTCGGGACTATCTATATTGGGGAAACAGAAGAGGGGTATAGCGTTGAGAGCGCAAACCTGGACCAGGTCCTCCACGGGTTCCTCTATTTACGTGCACTTTTGTGTGCCGGCGCCATTCGATACAGATGAGACTCAGCTCTCAAGTGCCATGTTCCGAGCTCTCAAACCGTCGCATCAGAATCGGACAAGCTTGCCACGTACTACAGGACATTCACAGATCAATACATGCACAGGACTAAGCTTTATCTATCCTTTCATCGCACTTCTGAAGCTTATGTGTAACTGACCACAACGAACCATCCATGATACCAATGTGATTGAGACAGGACCTCCATATTATGTTCACCATTATACTGTAGAGAACGCCACGCATGTGTCTATGGGCTTGAAACCGGGAATCTCGGATGAGTGGACATGATGAAATCATATTGTCTATACCTGCAATGTGAAGCGGATCCACGAGCGTGAAAGGTAACCTATACGCCGGGCAGCTCACCCAGCAGCCTGCGCCCTCTCGAGCCTCTTGTTTACTGCAACAGGCCTTCCACTGGGCGGATGCGCCACATCGGCGAAACGCGCTTCCCGCATGCGCGTCAGTAAATGCATCAAGAACGTCGGTGTCACAACCTGCTGCGGATGTTCCCCCAGAGCGTTGTCTTCCCTACCCTCCCCCGCGGACGGTGTCGCACTGCTACTTGTCGTGCCCCCGCTGACAACGCTCCCGCTCCTCGCTGTCCCGGCAGCACTGCGCTTCGTCCCCGCGTGCTGCGCGAAGGATCCACGGGCAGAGTCACCATGCCCTCCACCATCCTCGCGGTACCGATCCCACAGTGCATAAAGCGAGATGATCTCTTGCGCGATGGTCGCGATGAGCGGCATGCTCACGTTGAGGCCAGCCATGAACCCGATGATGTCCTGCGGCTGCTTCTTGTGCGCGGCGGCAGATGAGCGGGAGGAACGGCGAGGGGGCGTAGAGAGCGACGCCTGAGCCTGGAGGTGGAGCTGAGATTGTGAGGAGGAGCGGGAGAGGGAGGTGGATTGAGTATGCGTCTGGATGAGGCTGCGAGTGGAGGAGTGCAGGACAAGCGTGAGGTAGATCGCAGTGATGGCAATGAGATGGGGAGGATAGAGGAGACAGAGCTCCGAGCGGTAGGTGTCATTGATGATGAACCTAGCAGTTGCTAAGAGTCAGGTGTGACTAATTTTGTGGACAAGCGATCTTACCATGCCATCTGCAAAGCGCCTTCTTGCAATTCCAGTTTGCCTTCACCCGTCCCCCAATACCTCGGGCCGTCATCGACACCAGCACCCACCTCTCCCGCCTCTGCTTCACTAATATGCGAGCTGCCCTCCTTGCCGCACAGCGTCATGAGCGTCCGGTATGGATGAAAGACTGTCAGATCACATTCTAGGTCATCTACGAGATAGAACTCCATTTCTGCGAGCTTTGAGTTGTCTGAAGGGAACGATTTGACGCCGTACTCTTTATCTACAATAAGTTTGAATTCCTGTGGACAGGACGCATTTTCACTGCTTACTGCTGAATAACATGCGAGCCTCGGTAACGACGTTCTTGATATGCACAGGCGACTCTTCTGCCTTCGCAGCGACATAGCAGCAGGCTGCAATCACGATGAACGGGTCGGTCTCGCAGTAGGCATTCTTGACATAGAAGCGGCGGAAGAAAACAGTAGCAGTAGCAATCACCCGCTGTCTCAGCTGCAATTTTTTGCCTAGCTTCGATATTACTAGTCGCAAGAGACATTTAAACACTCGGTCTGACGGCATGTAGACCTTGATTACTTACAATTGGCGAAAAATATGGCCAGGAAATCAAGGTGTTCTGGGTTGTCGACATATCGCAGGTCATCCGCCCGTGCCTGCCTGAGCGTGGCTCGGTCGACAATCCACCGTTTACTGCTCGCCCATCGTCGTAAATCTCATTGTCAACACAGCACAGAAAATAATGCTCACTAGTGCGAACTCGCCCAAAAATCGGTGGCCATCCGAGAAAGGACGCGCGCGGCTGCCTCAAGGCACCGCAGTCATGGGCACAAACCTATGCGGCCGATGCTCACCTGTTCCAAGTTGAGAGAATGATGGAGAGGAACAAGTCCACGGCAAACTCGCGAACCGGTGTGGTTTTGTTCGGCGCAGACTGGCGATGTGTCGCTCTCGTGTCCGACCTTCTCCGACATAAAACTCGACCCATTCGCTGTCCCACGCCCCTTCCCCACATCTTCCACCTCCGCCGTCGCTCTATCCTCACTGCCGCCCACGACGTCCGCCATGTTCGCCCGCTCAGCTACCCGTTCTCTCACCCAGGCTCGTCAGTTCTCCTCGTCTGCCTCGCGCCAGACGAAGGTCACTGTTCTCGGTGCTGGCGGAGGAATTGGTCAACCGCTTTCGCTCCTGCTCAAGCTTGACCCTCATGTCACTCGCTTGAACCTTTACGATATTCGCGGTGCTCCTGGTGTTGCGGCCGACGTTAGCCACATTGATTCTGCCAGCGAAGTATGTTCTCCTAAATCTCAGTTTTGGCTCCGTGCTAAGTGCTACGTCACTTCCTGATCAGGTCCAAGGCTTTGCCGCGGACAAGCTGGATGAGGCACTCGACGGCGCTGAGGTCGTCGTCGTTCCTGCCGGTGTTCCTCGTAAGGTATGCAAGCTCCTTCGGCCCTTCTAGCAATGTCTGACCACCTGATTCCAGCCTGGTGTAAGTACCGAAGTCCTGATCGCTCCGAGTTGCCTGCCGTTCTAACCCCGCATGCAGATGACTCGTGATGATCTCTTCGCAGTAAGTCTCTTGGACTAGTGTTGTATATGGGTCTCATGATGTCGCTGCCGCTTAGACGAATGCCTCGGTCCTCCGTGATCTCGCCAGTGCCGTCGCCCGGGTCGCCCCGAAGGCGAACCTCTGCATCATCACGAACCCCGTCAACTCTGTTGTACCTATTGCCAGCCGAGTATTCGAGAAGGCCGGAGTCTACGACCCCAAGCGCATCTTCGGTGTCAGTACGCTTGATGTCGTCCGTGCTACGCGCTTCCTCGCGAGCATTACCGGCAACGACCCGGCCGACACCACGGTCACAGTTGTTGGTGGTCACTCTGGCGAGACGATTGTGCCCCTCTTCTCGCAGACTCCCTACGGCAAGGGCATCTCAGCTGAGGCGTACAAGAAGTTGGTACACCGCGTGCAATATGGTGGTGACGAGGTGGTCCAGGCGAAGGCTGGTGCAGGCAGTGCAACACTCTCGATGGCCTATGCCGGTGCGAAGTTCGCCAACGCACTCCTCCGTGGATTGGCTGGTGAGAAGGGTGTTGTGGTCCCCACCTACGTCCGTAGCCCATTGTACGTGGACCAGGGTGTCGAATTCTTCGCTTCCAATGTCGAGCTCGGCGTAAGTGCGCGATATTCTCTTCATATTCGATGGGTCTGATGTCTCGTTTATGTAGCCTAACGGTGCCGAGAAAATCCACCCCGTTGGCCCCATCTCGGCAGAGGAGGAGGAGTTGCTCAAGGCTGCGCTCACTGGCCTCAAGAGCAACATTGAGAAGGGTTACAAGTTCCTCGAGTAGATGTATCGCTACATATCAAAAGCATGTACTAGATGCGCTGGACATACGGCATAATGACTTGTAATGTTCCCTTTATTACATCGCGTACTGCCTGATGTAAATGAAGTGACTTGTCATGGAAAACAGTTGACTGACTATGTGCGCGTCCCTTGTAGGATTAGCAAGGTCTGTGGGCTTCGCTGATCGTCTGTTTGACTCGTGAGTCATCTGTTCATGGGCTTGTCGCCAATAGTGTGATGTCAAATGGGGACGGCTTGTTGCTATATAACGAGTCAATATGGAGGGATTGCCGATGCAAGCAGTCCATACCAGTTATCGGTGGCTCTTGCTCTTACCCTTCACCACGGTAAAGCCATCTTCATCGACTTCTGGCTCCGCCTTCGAAGGCTTCTGCTGGTGGTCCAGGAGCATCGGGGCATGATCCTCGCGATCCTCGTCACTTCCCTCTTCCTCATCACTTTCATCTTCCCAATCACTTTCCTCAGCGGTACCCTCCTCCACCTGTAATCTCTTGCCCTTCAACTTATCCGCCTGCTCCTCAAACTCCTTCACCAAGTCCGTCCGCCCCGTGCCGATATCCTCCCAGAGCCTTACAACGTCCTTCGCCACGCCCTCCGCGCTACTGTCCTCTAGCACCGTATCGAACTCATCCTCCATCACCTGCAACAGTGTGAGCTCAACGTAGGCGATATCTGGCACGGGGTCCTCCTGCTCGAACGCGTCGACGAGGACGGACGCCAGCCAGGTACGCTTTCCCGCGGATTCGGGGCCGCCCCAGTTCTGATCGACAGCGATGCGGAGGGCTGGCCAGACGGCCAGACGGGCGATGATACCTCGCGCAAAGAGAACGGACGCAGGAGGAGGATTAGCGGGGACAGTCGAGGCAGCTGCAGACATTATGAAGGGCTATGTTCAGTGCGATTTGTGGCTACTTGCGCAAGGATTTGACTGTAAACCAGTGACAATTATTTCTGATGCAATGCGTTGTGTCGGGATTTGTATAGAGGGGTGGTATTACTCGGCAAATAAAAAGGATACACAAGAGGCGAACAGGAACAAAATTTGTGCAGTCGTCCTCCGTGTACGTCGATCGCGATCGTACCACGTGATCACTATTCGACGTTCTCTCATTTTCTCTCCTGGATGTCTTCCAGTCGGACCTTGCATTACTGCTGCGTACGAGGATCACCTACGAATCCCGCACGAGCTTTAAAGTCAGAGACTACTCGACCTCCGAGATCTTCTGTTTTATACAAGACTTCGATTGCCCTACATAGGTTGCTGAAGTGGAAGGAGGCATTGGTCCCACCAAGTTTTATAGTGAAGTGCATAGGCAAAGAGCTCTAACAAACGTACGAATTATAACAATCAGTTTCTTGCGTGTGAAGCGACATTGCATTTTAACAGTGTACACCATGCTGAGCGCTGTAGCAGCGCGGAAAGCACGTCTAGAAGGCAAGGTACTCCCATCCCAGGTTGCCTCAAAACTGTCGAACACACCTCTTCCACCTACACCCGCAGGCGAACTTACGAAGACAACAAAACAAGCTCAGAAGAGAAAATCTAGCGAGTCCACTGCAAACCCTCCAAAGAAGAAGAAAAAACCGCAAGGAAAGCATGCTGAAGAGAAACGCACTAGATACTTTGAAGAGGACGCGTTCAGGAGCCAGCACGACGTGATTATCGTGGCAGATGACGAGTCCGACTTACAAAATGTCTCTCAGGATGATAGATCGGACGACGGGGAAGTGTACGAGCATGCTGATTTTGCTGCAAGGATACCTCTCACTCCCGCAGCACCCGTGGAGTTTTCCAAGACCGCAAAGTCTAGACGTGTATGGTCTCCCAGCCGCCCGTTACGAGATTCTTCCGACGAAGAAGACGGAGATGCAGTGCAACACAACGCAGAGGATCTAGGTGTTCCTAGTCTTACCCAGACTTTCCACTCCACCCCTTTCAGTGAGGCGCCTCCATTGCTATCCACTTTCCGACCCATAATGGGTCAGAATACATTTCATCTCACTTCCGGAGATGTCGCTGCTTTGGACGAGTCCGTCCCTCAATCCCGGCAGGAAGGTACCCTGCTTATACTAGCTGCCGATGACACCCTGGCGTTGCTAGGAACATATTCTCTGACAGTTCTAGCTGGATCCGTCTCTCTGTACGGAATCACGCTCTCTGCATCGTGGACCTGTCACCGTGTCTTTGCCCCTCGTTCGGCGCCTCTTCCTGTCGTCAAATGTCTCCTGTCCAATAGACAGGCTCAAGAGAGCAGAGTTCAATTGCCCAATCGACTCCGTAGTGCAGCCGTCGGAAGCGCTGCGGTGATTCTTTTGCAGGAACTACAAACTGGCGTCGAAAGTTTGGGACTAGTGTGTCGCACTTTCGATGGTGTATTCGCACCCTCTCGCTGGCAAAGCAGTTCAGCCTCAGTTGACTTGAACTTGCGTAACATTCATCTGGTGCGGCGTTTTCACATGTGATGCAGCACCTGGACCTGACATGGAAAAACACAGGTGACCCACCATACGCACGATTTATCCCCGCTGTTAATCCCTCAGGCTTGGGAAGACAGGATAGAAGACCTCATTGGACATACTGCTGATAGAGCAGATACCGACTATTCTCGGCGAGTATGTCTTGTAAAAGGTCCGAAGAACTCTGGGAAAAGCACGTTGGCTCGAACTGTCCTAAATAGGCTGCTGATGAAGTATAGTTTATCGTGCACTTTCTGTCAACTGCCAGAATGTCTGATGATGCCGGATGCTTCTTAGATACCGGCGTGTCGCATTTCTCGAATGTGATCTAGGACAATCAGAGTTTACTCCGGGTGGTTTGGTCGCCCTTAATATTGTTGATAAGCCTGTCTTTGGTTAGTCTGTCATCTGATCTACATTGTAACAGTTTGAACAAATTGCCACAGGTCCTCCGTTCACACATCCGAGTATACCCCACGCAGCTCATTACATTGGTGCAGCATCCCCACGTTCGTCACCATCTTACTACCTCGAGTCCATCAAAGCTTTGGTCCATACGTACAACCTCGATATTCAGCATGCTGCTCTACTTGAAGAGCATGACATCGACCCATCAGATGGCCGTATTTCCGACTTCATTCCCCTCGTTGTTAACACAATGGGATGGACAAAAGGCCTCGGGGCTGATTTGTCCCGAAAAATAGAGGAGCTGATCGAACCATCCCACATTTTCGAGATCGAAGTCCCGATGCTGGACGACGTATGGGGTACCCTTGACACAAGGGATCACTTCCAGGATCACGACTCTACATTACATGGAGTGAAGCATTATTGTCTGACTTCTATCATATCTCCTACACTTCCCAATCACTTCACTGCCACCGATCACCGCTCTCTGTCCATTCTGTCCTACTTTTATGCGGTGTTCCCATCCGACCCTCCGATGTCACCTGTTCATACCCTGATGGCGACAACTTGGGATACGGCGCTTCCCCTGTGTGCACAGCGTCCATACGAAGTGGATTGTAGGGTCGCGTTCGACAACGTCGTGCTTGTTGGGGCGGGTATGGAAGACGTCGTGCCCTCAGAATTGCGCCACGTACTCAATGCTGCAATTGTTGCACTTGTGCGGTGCGATGCTGGCACGTTTGACGCCGACTCGCCCACACCGGCAGATACGCTACGATACCAGCAAGGCACAGTGCCGCCGTCACCCTTTACGTCCAATTGCAGCGGCCTGGCCTTAGTTCGTTCTATAACATCCTCTCCTTCGTCTTCATCCCTCCATCTCCTTACGCCCACACCACCACACTTCCTTCAATCCGCTCGCATGATCATCAAAGGCGAGTTAGAGCTTCCTGTCTGGGGCATGCTCGACTTCCAAACGACAGATAGCGGCGACGTTGCAGGGATCGAGCGCAGCAAGGTACCTTATCTCAAGTGGGGTAAGAGCGAAGGCGCTGGTGGTGAACGCCGGAGGGTAAGGAGGAATTTGATGAGAAAGGGTCAGATGTAGCGGAGGGCATCGCATTCCGGAATCGAATGGGCGTTTTACGGCATCCCGTGCATGTCGAGGGACCCTTACCATTCAAATCTACCTGAAAACGATGGCAATGTCTGGACCTTTCGTATCCAGCCAATCTCTCCACATATTTCTATATAGGGGCGTCCAAGGGACCGTTCCTGTGAAAACCTCCTCGTCTGTCAACAGCCGTGACATCCTATGCATTTGTTGTCGATCACGACTGCCGTAGTTCTTGATCAGACTCTCTGCCTGTCCAGGGGTTGGATGCAGCTAGGAAAGTTTCAATAGCAATGGACATGGTATCAAAGAAGGACTCACCGGGCCTCGAAATACCATGCGATGCCATTTACAGAACGCCCTCGCTGGCAAGTGATATTCCGTTGCTTCGATGTCTGCTTGATGTGTTGAACGATACATTGGGAGCAATTTAGGCACGTAATACTTCACGAGAGGTACGCTCGATGGCGTGGTATTTGCGTCAGAAGAGCGGAAGACTTTGTTATAGCGCTCCGATGCCTTCCAATATCGTGCCTCCAGCTCAGGAGTACATTTGCGAAATGCCGAAGGCGGTCGTAAGGGCCACCGAATCTTCGAGCATAGCAGCCCCATCCAGGCACTCATCCGGACGCTCCAGCGTCTGAAGAACATTCCATGTACGTTAACAAATCGACATCGTGTGAGTGCTCCATTTGTGCCATTGTGCAGGAGATATACGAAAGTCGGGATTGTCAGCGGCCAACCAGCTGCGAAAACCTTTGCGAGAGCGCACACGATGTTCTTGACAGACTATAAGCACAGCCTAAGCGATACCCATAAAAGACGAAGAAACTGACGCACGAGTGGTACATTTCTCGTCATTAGGGAACCGTCCATGTCGGTCTGTTGGTGTCGATCGGGATTCAGTAGTCGACGTCTTTCGTCCTGGTTGCCTACACATGCTGGCCAGACACTTCGTGTTTAACACCATGCTCATTCAACGTGGACGCCATGAGGTGCGGTGCCCAGGTATGCTCGGTATCAGTGGGCACAATACGCACGTGTGCATTTGCTCCACACAATTCGACGTGGTCTGAGAGCGGCAAGACGCGACGAGATCGTGTCTTGAGTCTTGACCATATCCGAAGTCAAGGCAGCGCGGGCGCCATATACCCCATCATCGTCTATCTACTCTCTATCTGCTGCAGCAAGAACGTAATCTTTGACAGTGTGAAATTATGCCTCTTCATCTGGTAAAAGAAGTGACACTATCACTGCTAACGTCATTACTCAGTTCAAATTTGTTGTACGAGGGGCGGGCCTGAGAGATGTAAGCATATTTTCGAAGTCCTGTGCGGCCATTCTCACACTAACGCTCTAGTAATGCCATATATTATTGACTCGGTGCCGGTCCAGATAACGTGGCTTGAATAATCATATGGCTCGACACTTGAGCCAGACAGTGGGTATTGGACGGAAATGAATGTCGTCTCCGATATATAAGGATCCGTTTATATGCACGTACACACCGTAAGATTCCCTCCTACACTTTAGGAACCGTGATTATTCTTGTGCACGAACGTCGACAAGAGAAGTCTTGCATCTATTTGCTTGGGACTCTTTGGAGAAGCTCCGACGGCGGTGTCTAATACCTTCAGATCATCATGGAGACCCAAGCTTACGTCTTCTTGGCCGTTGCTGTATTTGTGTTCCTGACATATACACATGCAAAGCGACATTCACTACGGCATATTAGAGGGCCGCCTTCGCCTAGTTTCCTGCTCGGTGAGTACATGTGTCGTTGGAGAATTACAGGTATTGACCTTCGCGCACAGGCCATAATCTTACCATCACTCAAGAGCATGAAGTCGGAGATTTAGTATCCAGATGGGTGAACGAATTTGGCTCGTCGTGGCGCCTCAAAGAATGCCTGGGTGTGAGTCCTGACCCGCATATTTGTCCTTATAGCTGTTTGTTCATTTGTCATTAGAGAGACAACTTTTGGACAGTCGATCCCAAAGTACGTCTCCATGAATTTGATCCTTTGTATACAGCTGAGACAGGATCGTGCCAGGCCATACAACACATTTGGCATAAGTCAGGTTACAATTACGCGAGACGGAAAGACGCGAAGCATCTTGCGCGACAACTTATGGGAGAGAGTATTGTGTATGCTGATGGTACACTTGAATTTAATATGCATATTGTTTCCGCCACTAATCAAGGTTTTGCCCGGGACAGGGACACATCACGCACGGATTAGAAAGATAATGGATCCTGCGTTCAATACAAACCAGATACGCTCTTTCCTGCCGTTGTTCCGTAGTTCGGCTACGAAGGTAGGTTCTGCTTGTCATATCAATTTATTATGTTTATGATAGCCGTTGTAGTTGAGACAAAAATGGACGGACCAAATTCGTTCTGCGAGATCAGAGGAAGAACACGTCATCAGTGTCAGTCGATGGTTCGCAAGGACAACGCTAGATGTCATTGGAAAAGGTATGTGCTTTATATTCTCAACCTGGGATAACGTCTCCCCGAAGCTGAAGCTGGCTATTTAGCTGCATTCGATTATGACTGTAAAGCCCTGGATGATGACAATAGCGAGCTTGTGAACGTGTACAAGAACATGTTGTGAGTGTGGGAACTCCCCGATTTCCTGCAGTCATAAACCGTAACTTACACTGGACTCCTGGTGGAATTTCAAAGTCGAGACTCCGTCATGCATCCTTCGAAGGCCATTCTCCTCTTCCGATCACTCTGGCCTTACATACCAGACTCTATTCTCCGCTTCGTGGTGTATATTCCAACGAGGGAGTATAAACGCCTTCGAGGTTCTCTGAACACCATCAATCGTATTGCGTATGACATCATCCGCGAGAAGACCGAAGCATCTTCAAGTAATGAAGATGATATCAAGAAGGACCTCATGAGTCTTCTAAGTAAGATCCCGCCTTTCGAATCGCTATGGAGCTCTTCATAACTCATACGAACCGACAGTCAAAGCCAACGCATCCGCAAATCCAAAGACTAAATTGAAAGATCCTGAGATGACAGCCGAAGTAGCGACCTTCTTGCTAGCGGGTTCGTGCATTTGATCACGACTAGGATGTTATGCCGAATACAACTCAACAATCCTTATGTGCTTTATAGGCCATGAAACGACCGCAGGTGCTCTCACTTGGCTATTCTGGGAGCTGGCGAAAGATCCAGAATATCAGGCTCAAATGCGGGAAGAAATTGCGATTGCCCGGGCACAAGTCACTGCGCGAGGTGATTCCAACTTCTCCGTCGCTGATTTAGACTCGATGGCGTTCGTGAATGCTGCAATCAAGGTAAGAGTCTTCCTGTCCTTTTTCGGTTCAAGGCCGCCTGTAGGTGACATCGAAATCAGGAGATCCTTCGGCTGCACCCTCTAGTCTATATGCTCGTACGAGTTGCGGATTCCGATGATATCATACCCCTGGCCAACCCAATTATATCTAAAGCTGGCGAGGTTTTGTATGAGATACCTATAAGCAAGGGACAGAATATTACTGTCTCTGTTTGGGGATACAACCGGTGAGTTATGCAGCCTCATTCCGCGTGGTTCTTGACGAACTTAGAAGGCGTGTTTGATTGTAGCTTGCCGGAGGTCTGGGGAGAGGACGCTCACACTTGGAATCCTCAGCGCTTTTTCAAACTGGACAAGGAGAAACAAATTCCTGTTGGGGTCTTTGCGAATATGTATGTACACTGTGGATCACTCAGACATATTGCTCACCATATCAACGATCTTAGAATGTCTTTTGGTAGGTCGCGTCGAAGGAATATATACGCGCTCACTGACACATCTACAGGCGGCGGCAACAGGGGATGCCTTGGGTGAGTCCAGTGTCGAAGGGTTGTCATGTACTGCTAAAGGTGCTGACACGCATTTCGGGGACATTCTAGGTGGCGCTTTACGTATGTCACCAATACTCCTCTGATCTCAAATACTGAAACTTATGTGCCTCAGTCTTCTCGAGCTACAAGCTATCGTAGTCGAACTTATCGAACACTTCTCATTTACTATTCCCGCGGACAAGCCAGATATACGACGTGTCCCTGCAGGTGTCATGATACCGATGATCCGGGGCAAGATGAGCCTTGGATCCCAGATGCCCCTCAAAGTGACGCCTCTTCTTTAGTGACGCCTCTTCATTAGTTAGGACGTAAGGCTTTCGTGTACTGGATAAACTTAGGCTGTTGTCGCACTTACGTCTATGTTGATATCGCAATAATCACGCTGCAATGATAATCTCTGAATGATATCAGTATGATCAGTAACAATATTAGATCCAGGCCACATACAGCAGGGCTGCTAATTTTTGGCACCAGTCAAGAGAGAAACAGAGAAACAGATAGCAACTGAAGCGAAAGTGCGAGAATAAAACTGTCAGACAGGAAAGACGGCGCCTAATATACCAGTGATAAATTACGAAAGTTTACCGAATATCCTCAGAATGTAGGTATCGCCTGATGCAATAACTTATCTAGTGTCTGGTCATTCATACATCAGATCAGTCTATGTCCATCGTATAAAATCTGGTCCACATACCTCGTCCATCTCGTCCAATTCTTCGAATGTGTTTGAATATATATCGCTGATCTGAGGATGAAGAGTGTTGAAATCAAGCTGTTTGCCAAAAAGAAGTTCATCCACTGAGTCCTGCGACGGAGGGTCTGGCTTCTCCTGTTGCGAGGCTCTGAGCTCGATGACTGCCATCATATTTGACAGGCCGAAATCGTCTTTGGGGAGTATCAAACGCGGATTCGCAGCCTTGACCGGTGAAGGTGAGTGATAACGAGCATTGGTGGCAGCAGTCGGTGTAGTAGGCGTTGCCGTGCGATATATAGACACATCCGACAGGGCTGAGTTTTGTCTCTCGTGTGGGGGTGCTCTCCTTTGAGCCGCACCTGGGGTAACGCTTCGCGAACCTGAACGACCTTCAGAACCACCTGGACTTGCAGTTCGATAGCTCGAAAGGGCAGAAGGAGGGGAAGTGATTCGTTGGCTTATAGCACCCGTAGTGAACGGCGACCTGCCATTTGGAGTTTGAGCATTGGGAGTCGTTGTTCGCGATACCGACCTTTCAGGGCCACCTTCAGCAGTTGAGTACTGTGAAGGAGAACTCGATGTCATCGAGTTCAAAGTATCGATGGTACCGCCAGAGGTTGATTGAGACACTGGCACTCGGCCTCCCTTTTCGTGCTTGATCTTGCTCAATACACGATCTAATTTCGCACCGAGCCCATCCTTACCTCGGGCGAGGACGCCGTGAAGGAGATCGTCCGCCGTGGCATTAGTTCTCGGACTCGACGGTCCAACCTCGCCTCGCCACTCTTTTTCGACAATATCACTAATATCGTATGTCTCTCCGTCTGGTTCAACATAGGAGTAGCGCATTTTGTCGTCCCTCTCATATCGGGAACTGCGGATCATGGCGTTTCCTGGAAGCAAGACATCCAACCCACGGGCAGAATTTGCCTGCGCCGAAAGGATAGCGCGCTGGCTAGCGCGAGTCGCGGCGCGCTGAGCAGCAATGATGGCCTGTTTGGATGTTTGGGATGACCCCTGAGATTTGACCTCGTCCGCAGGACCAGCTGTGGAATCAGAGCCAATGCTTGAGCTTGCGATTGAGTCACGATGCAGTTGTTGTAGGGCTATCTCATCCAGCGGTGCAGAGGACCTGTGGCGAGAAGATGATGTTCTGTAGGCAATTGCACGGCGTAGGATGAAAGTCGGATCATCAATCTGCACGTCGTCAGCATTGCCAAGTAGCAGCTGAGCCGAGTCCACAGAGCGGCGCTTGTTGCTACCGAATTGACGTTCCACCGCACGATAGGTGGGGGGCTTAGGGAAGGCATCTATCACTTTGCTCGAAGGGGAAAGTTCTCGTTCTGTAGTTCGTCGTTTAGTACACTTTCACTAAGTGAGTCTTGGGCGCACGCACCTTTGCCACTAATTTCGATAGCCAGCCCATAGCGGACGCGCGTAGTGCTTCTGCGTTTGGTGAGCTTGTCCTCAACTTCATCACCACCATCAACAACTCCATCAAGAATTCCAAACCGCTCCAAGCTTTGTTCAATGACTTCGGCGACAGTTATGTTTTTGGGGAACACAAACACCTTCTTCCGCATTGTCATAGAGATGCCAGGAGACGCAGCCATACTAGACTGTGATCGATCACGTAAGGTGTGTTTGAAGACAATTGCTTCAGTGAGCGGATCAAAAATCATGTCATCTGGAAGGTCGTCAGGATAGATGACGAGTTGCATAGCAAACCGGTACGACGGAGAGCTGAATCGTTCAGCATTTACACCGCTCGAATTGCCTGTTGTCACACTGAGATATTGAGACCGAGATTTGGCAGGAGAGCCGGGGCCATCCTCGTCCTGTGGGCTCTCAGCGAGTAAAGTAGCGTCACCATCTTCGCCAAAGAAGCTCTCCCCTCGACCGTCGCTCTTCCGGTTCAGGTAGAATTTAACGGCCGAGTCATCGGTGAAGTCATTCATGGACAATTTCTTGATCGCAGGATGCATGGACAGGTTGCTTGCTACGGAGCTGATGCTTCCTACGCTACTCCGTTTTACCTTGGGCAACTCCATCGCGGCTTCGACGAGGGATTCAAACACCCCGAGAGGTTTTTCGTCAGGACGCAACGTCGCGGATGATCCCTCCACCTGCTTGATCGTCAGATAGTACTCCTTCTCATCCTCTCCCGCAGGTAGTCGGAACCGCTGGATCGCCTGCCGCACCAGATCCGATGCAGTAGTAGACGAAGTGAGGAGGACCGTTTTGAACGTAGCCTCAGTCTGCAAAGTGCTGCCTGCAAACACACGGATAACACTGAGATCGGGCAGGCCCACACCCTGCCCATCCATTCCAGACGGCGATAACACCAAGGACCCAGGCCGTGGGCGTGATCCACTCACGGCGAGACCAGAGCCCGTACTGATTGAGGAGTTGAATGAAGCCGAGCCCTGCAGCACAGCGGAAGCGGATTGCAAGCCATATGATGGCTGCGCCTCGGGTGGCGTGGAAGGAGAGCGATTCAAATATTGCTGATAGAGGGCTTGCTGCTGCTGATCACGCTGGCGAAGCTGGGATGCATGTTGTGAAATTTGTGCCATGGCAGCATGAGGCGGTGTCTGTGGGGCCTGCTGAGTTTGTGGCGGCTGCTGAGGTGCCTGTGAGACCTTATATGCACCCTGTTGTTGCTGTTGCCTTGCCATTGCAGTCACAGGAGACGTAGGCTCGGCCAACGGTGGGGAGACTGTGTTTTGCTCCTTGAGAGATGACTTGCCTGACTCCTCCGACTCCCTCCCATATTCTTTCTCGCTCCCGCCGCTGGTAACGCTTCCAGCGTCTGCTCCCTTCTCTTTCACCTTTTCCTTTTCCTTCCGCCTGCCAAATATACCTCCGAACATGCCACCGCTCTTCTTCTTCTTGTCCTTCTCCTTTCCGCTCTCGTCATCAGTAGAATCTCTCTCCTTGCGTAGCTTAGCACCGCCATTCGGCTTGCTAGTAGCAGACGAGACGGGTCCAGCCTTTGCCTTGTCATTGGAATTGATATTCATTTTTTTGCGAGCAGCGTCGTCCAGGGCCTCTGTCTCCTCTCGCACGCGCTTCCGCTCGTCGGACTGCCGCCGTGCCAGCGTGCTTGTAGCACTATGGCCGCTTCCGGTCGGCGATGATTGCGGCTGCTGCTGGGCAGGTCGCAGATCGTCCACACGGGCGACAGGGGGTGTCATCGATATCTTCCGCGTCTCCATGGCCTGAGCAGGGTCCAATGTCTTCGCGAGGGGGTCACTGGCATCGACCGTGCCCAACTGCTCGCGCGACGACTGTTTGCGCAGGGACTGTGCCTGCAGTTCCCTCTGCTGCTGTTCCAGTTGTTGCTGTTGCTGTAGACGCTGCTGTTCCTGCTGGGCCAAGAGCTGCTCCTGCTGTTGCTGAAGCCTGAACCGCTCCGCTTCTGCTTCCGCCGCCATCTGCACCCTCGCCTGATCCTGTACGTCCTGCACAGCACCGTCCTCCCAGCTCATACCGTCGTCGGGTTCCATCGACATCGGCACCGACGGCCCCGCGACCGTACTGCCACGCTGCGACGCGCGTTCGCGCTCCTCCTGTTCCTCCGCCAATTCTGGGTCTTCGTCCTCGTATCCCTCATCATCCCATTCCACGTCCTCCTCATCCTCCTCCTCCTCGCCCCACACCGCAGGCGGGTAACGGTGCACGGAGAACGCCGGTGTGAAGGCAACACCTTTCGCGGCATTGCGCACCACAGGCGCACCGGGGATGGGAGATGGCGTACCGTGCCCCGCGCGAGAGGAGACTAGGCGGTCGCGCGTTTCCTCAATCTCCGCCTGTGTCGCAGATGCCAGCTAAATTCACAGGAGTGAGTCCCTGCAATGTCACTCGTACGCAGAGGGGAAATGACGCACATCTACGTTGCGGTGTTTGTTGAGCCTCGCGAGCCGCTCGAACGGCGTCTCAATGTTCTCGGCGGGAATGTACCCGACTTCCTCGGTCTTGAGAACACGCACGAGCCACCAGTAGCTGTTGCTGTCGTCCATCAATACAAGGCTGTCGCCCTTGACCACATTTGCCTGGCCCTCCACTGTCGCTGCGAAGCTGTGTAGCGCGTACACCAGGTCGAAGTTGATAGACTCATTAGGGATCGAGAGGGAAGACGAGCCGTCGTCGTCGTCCATGTAATCAACATCGTGATCCTCGTTGTCCGAGTCATCCTCCAGAACAGAATGTTCCTCGTCTGAATGATAGGCGTGGTCTGCAATTTGGCTGTTGTGGTCGTCTGGGAGGATTTGATCACGAAGATCGAATGTGTCCTGGCGAGAGTTGGTTCTTCGGTCAACTGACTGCATTTCGGATAGCCCAATGAATGACGAGTACAAAGATTAGATAGCCGAGAGAGCTAGAAAGCAAGGATGTCGATAGTAAACGAGGTCGGTGAAGAAAGCGTGCTGTCCGGTTAAACGAGGACGGTGAAGAGAGCGTGCTGTCCGGTTAAACTGGAGAGCCAAGCGACTAGGCCGTGCGACTCAGCCGGGACTGTACAAAATGAAGGAGGAAGAGGCGATACTTGTTCTCAGAGGTGAACACGGCTATGTAGTGCTGTACACAACGAGAAGGTACAGCAGTCAATAGTTCTGTCACGTGCTGCCGCCTGCCGTTTTTGGCCGTCACCATCGCTATTACGGACGCTTGCTCGTATAACACTGCACCGATAAGTGAGACATGCACGTCCTGCGCGTCACCGCTCCCACTTCGATCGCCTCTCGCTCTCTCTGTCACCCCTGGATCGCGTCCGAGCCGCCGTCCAAGTCGCCCCCTCCTCTCGCCTCACATCGCCTCCTCTCGTCTGTTCCGTCTCCGAGCTCCGTTCTCCGTCTCTCGCTCTCCTCCGGCCTCCGTCTCTCACTGTCCTCTGTCCTCCCCTGTCAACTCGTTTCCGCAAGCTCAGTCCGTCCCTGTGCGCACGCAGACGGATTCATTCACTCTCCGTCTTCCTCCCGCCTCCGCGCTCTCTCCGCGTTCGTCCATCCTCAGTCAGTCTCGCTCGCTCAGCCTGCACAACAGCGCGTGCGCCCCATGAGCTAGCAGGCCACCGTGATCGGACGCCGTAGCAATAGCTGCGAGTACTCCGTCTCCGCTGCCTTGCTTGTCCGTGCAGGCCAATCGACCGTTCCTCAACGACGCTTGCCCGCGCTACGCGCGCAGAGCAGTAGAAACTCGACTCAAGATGGCTATCTGAGTAGCCCCGTGAGCTTGTACGTCTCTTCCCGTGTTCCTCACGCTCTCCGCTCGCTCGCAGACTCCGTCTCTGTCCGTGTACGGTCGTCAGCCCTAGTTCCTCACCGTATGAGAACGCCGTGAGCTCAGTACACGGCGCGAATGCGCTCCCGAACGCGCTGAACAGCAACGCGCGATGAGCGAGCGTCCGGACACCAGGAGCAACGTTCCCCCGACACTGCTCCCGTGAGTGCAGATACCCGCTATGCGCGCGTCCGTACACAGCCGTCGGTAAGAGCGACGCGAGAGAACTACGCTGGACAGGCGTAGCTCTTTCAAGGCATCAGGCGCACGCGCTCTGCGAGGAGTTCGTTGTCGGTACGTCCTATTGAGCATGGATACATTTTGTTTCTATTTACACGTTTGTCTGACTAAGCATCGACAGTGGACAACTGCGTCCGAGCCAGATCGCCGTCCCTCCCCTCGCAGGCCTCTACTCCCGACGCTTACATGTCCCCACCCGGAGCTATGCTGGACACACCCGCGGCCGACCACACCCGCGTGCTGTGCGCTGGCACTGGCAAGCTGTACGGCCATCCCCGTCTCCATCCGCGCGCGCCCTGCTCGTCGAACAGCAAGGACAGAGTGCACAGCTGAAGACGGACGGGGCCATCCGTGGTGCAGACGCGTACCGCGCATCGTTACATAGGATGGCAAGACAAGAGTGGGGGCACGTGAACTGACAGCGAAACGGATGCGCGCCGCTGCCCTCGCTCCGCCTGCGCGGCTCGTTCGCTGCGAACGGTTCTGGTCCCGATCCCTCAGACTTCAAGACCATCAGTGCAGCCCCCGCACCGTCCGCTGTCCGGGGTGCACTCGCGCGGCAGAGCGTCCGCGTCCGGCAGGGGGACGGTCTTTCTCGCGAACGAGAGAGCCGCTCTCACTCTGGGCGTGTGCGCTCGCCCGCGGAGTGCGCTCCTCGTCTGTGGTCAAGTTCTCAGACCTTCTCCTGTCGCCCGACGTACGCGCTCCCTGCATCACCATACATTCCCGCTCCCCCGTCGGCCTGATGTTCCCTTGTCCATTTGCGCGCCCTCTGCTGTCCTCTCTCTCCTCGCTGTCAACGCGTGCATGGTGTCCGCACACAAGAACAGTCAAGCGAACCGATATCTGACTACTCGACCCCCACGCGCTGCACATCTCTACACCGCGTAGAGACGCGCTCTCCCCGTCCGATCACTCACAACAGCAGCAGCGCGACGCGTTTCTCGCGAATCTGTCACCCCCCGCCCTCCTCTCGATCCTCGCTGTCAACCCCAAGAAGGCCTCAGGCTCGTTCGAGTAGACGATCAACTCGTGCGCGGTGCGTCCAAAGCACGAACTAACTACTTATGTACTCTCTACAGCGCGCCGTAACATTCGGATTCCGCACGTCCGTCACTCGCTGTCTATGCACAAGCGAAGATGCGTCTCCCCCGCTAGCGTCGAACACCGCGTGATTCAAACTGCGCGGATACCGGTTCTGCGGACGACGGGCGGACTTGGTTGAGAGGGCGGGCGGGCAGCGCTTCGCTCAGAGGAACGAGCGATGGTTGTAGAGTGTTCGCAGCGAGCTCGGGCGAGCACGTTCCTGGCGGGTGCTGGCAGTGCTCGTCGGACAGCTGAGAGGCAGAAGGTAACATCAATCATTCCATGTGAATACTTTCGATTAGCTCCGATCAATACACGAGTCCAGTTATGAACGAAAGCTCGCCGTCAGATCGGGCGAGCATTAACGTCAGCGCATGAGGTGTGGACGTATTACGCTTGGAGATACGTCTGCAGAGGGGGTGGAACACGATGTTAGCAACACGAAAGGAATCGCGATCGCGTACCCGGCCGGAAGCGCATGCTTCTGCGAACCGAACGCCGACGACAAAGAAGAGACCTGGGACGTTAGAGCACTGTAAACCAGCATGACATGTTCATCGAGAATGAACTAACCACCAAACGACAGAGCCTTCGCTGGTTCTATCAGCGAACCCTGTCGGCGGCTGACGGGGTACGTTCGCGCAGGTGCGCCGTGAGCGAGCCATGCACGAGTGTATACATCGACTAGCTGGACCCGCCGTCCGAGTTCAAGCATCGCGGCAGGGTGTTCGGCATACGTCCGAGACGGACATGGGGGCGGGCGCTGTGTTGGCTGTCGGAAGATGCTGAAACGGTGATAAAACATTAGCTAGTGGGAAGAATTGAATGTGATAAACATACCGCCGTGCTCCTCGTCATAAACGAGGGATCAGAGCGCGATCGCATGCTGAAGCAGCAGTGAGCAGTAAGGAGGGAGCGATGAATACACTCACCGTCAACATGACGAACGCGTATCGGGAGGGGACGTAACAGCGCAGCGAAAGGAGGACGGGTAGATGATGGGAGTAGCAGCGGGGGGAAACAAGAGGGAGAGGAGAGACGGCAAAGACAGGAGAGGAGAGGAGAGGAGAGAGGAGAGAAGTGCTGACCTCAATACTCGTTGCACCCCAGCTTATATCCTCCCCAGCATCGCCTTCTCACGCCAGATCGTCCCATTGTTCGCCCTTCGCCCTTCGGCATCCGGATCCTCGCATCCAGTATCCGCAATGTCGTACGCGCGGAGCAACCGCTTGAAGGCTGACGGCACGCCAAGGTTTCGCATTCAAAGCGAAACGGCGGTGTTCGCCGTGAAACCGCCCGTGCGCGTATTCCCGACGCGATCGATCAAATTGCGAAGCGCAGACGCGCCACTAGATGCGCCCGGTGGAATGCTGGAAGGAAGACAGCCAGGAGGAGAGGATCTAGCGGGTTCGCGAATATCCCGCTCCGTCCGCCGTGTCTTGAGGATTCAAGCAAGGATCTCTTCCTCTTCGATGGACGCGCAACGGCCTTGAATTGGGGTCAGCAACCTCGTGAGGAAAGGCATCAGGAAGAACTCACCGTTCCGACTGTCCTGCGATACTTCGCGACAGTGTGTACCTCTGCCGGAGCACCATACCCGGGGGCCGACGTCCGCTCGCCAGTATTCTCGTCGCTGTTCGCCGTGAACTAGCAAGCCGAATATAATTTGTTAGCCCTGGAATCAACGGAGCCGGAACAAAGGATCAGTAGACAAACGGTCGAACTAGCGACGAGTCCCGTAACTGCTGACTTACGCGAGACGCCGCACCACATAACGCGTCTTGAAAGAACCAGCCTTGATCAATGCCAAGGCGTCACACAATTCATGGAATATGCATTGCACGGTATTCGAGCCACGGTCCTAGGAGTCATTCCTAACTTACTATTCAGTTTCAAGGCAAGCCTCTGTGAATGGCGCAGCCCCTCCCTGCTACTGCTTATGTCATACAATCCGTGAATGGCTGACAGCTGTTGCCCGAAAGAGCGGAATCAGATCGGCAATGTTGTAAGGATGCATCGAGAACACGTACACACCAGGGAAGCACTGCATATTGCTCTCGGGAATGTACGCCGGCGTATGTACTGCCAGTGTGGAAGCACCATGGCAGCGAGAAGCAGTCCCGCGTTCACGCGGGCAGACCGAGTCCATCAGAAGGAACGGGAATACAAACGAATATTGTGAAACACCGTGAAGCCAGGACCACAGTCACAGTGATCGAGCGCTGAACGCCAGCCGGACTGACGTTTTGCGCATGCCGTCTTCTCTGGATCTGTCGGGTCTGTGGCAGACATCATGAATGGATATGCAATATAGCATGTTCGTCTTCGTTCACTCCGAGTCATATGGTAGAGTACATATCGAGTATATAACTATCTACGGGGTTAGAAAACCATGTCAGCAAATGGATGCAAAAGCGTATCAACAGGGGAATGCTCACTCTACAATGGTTTCCTGTCCATTACAATTCAATTGCCGCAACGCAAATCATCCTGCATCTCCTGGCAACTGCTCCCTCTGCCGGCTGTTAGGTGAGATCCGGCACGCTCCTATATGCACTGCATTAAAGAATGGAGGCGTACGAGAGAGCTTCCCTGTCACAATTGGACCTGAGATTCTCCGAAAATAATCGGTGAGAAATAGGGAAAATACATGTGACAGGAAAATACATACACGGCGTGACATCTAAGCGGGATACGGAGATGGAGCGATCACAGAATTGATCCGACTCAAGTCGAGTAGCCCGATTCTGTGCTTGCTAAAATATTGAGGTGCGGAATAGAGGCCAAGTCATGTCGACATGAGCCTCAAGCTAAGATCGGCTGAAATCCCGGAGAATATAATTGTCGTCGTCATCCGGGTGAGTGTCAAGTTTGGAGTAATTGAGTACAGAGGATATTTTGAGCCCAGCCGAGACGAGATAGAGCACGAGAGAACCAGAGCAATTCAGCGCGAGTTTCAGTCATAGCAAGAGCCTGAGAATCCACTGATCGCCGGCCACAATCACCTGCCAGTGTAGACGGAGAGCAATTCACATTAGAGAACATGTCTATGCAAGAACAGACTGTCGATGCGATACTATGGAGGTGGACAGGAAAGCCTCGTACTCAGAGGAGAAAGCAGAAAGTTTCGGACTCGGAGGACGAGTGGTTGTGGCTGAAACCAAATCGGGATACGCGTCTAATCATGATCTCACCGATCACTCTCACTCTCGCTCGAACTTTGTCGAGCTCACTCTCGTCCATGCTGAACTCGTTCAATACTACCTGGGCAACACATTTCTCCACTGGCAAATACCCTTCTACAGTCTCTAATATGACCGTCCGCACTGCTTCCGTCACTCAGTGGTACTCAGATAGCTCAGTCAATTTCCGTTCTCGGCTTCTCATCTGAATCGGCAGGTTCGGCTCAGTCCCCGACAGATATTAAGGCTTGTGCACACTCGGCAGCATGGTGAGAACGGGACCATACTAGTGCTATGTATAACAGAGCAGGCCCATTGTCCGATCAGTCCCTAGATCTACTGTGCGCCAAGCTGTGGCAATGCCGCAGCAGACTACTAAGCTCGAGCTGTGCTTCGGCTCAGTCCCAATGAGCCGTGAAACAGAGGTTAGCCTTCCACAACTCCATGTAACATTGAGAAATCTGTCTAATCATCAGTTTCTACCTATTGCTGTGAGCCGTGCCCATTTGCCACTATTAGAACTTGAATTTGAACTAAAGCCTGAGGATTATCTTATCAGCAACGCTGGACGGCTGTGGACTGATCCGTGTGAAATTGCAACAAATGTGACAGAAACCCTAGTCTCAGGTTACTTTTGAATTTATTGTGATGAGGTGAAATAACTATCTCGGAAAGGCACGAACACTATGCCAAGCTGTGTCAGACGTAAATGCATGCTAAGAATCACATGAGAATTTGTCAATATGTCAATGGCTGCAAAATTCACACAGTAAATTCAAATAATTAAACTAATCAGTGGTAACCATCAGCTCGACAAGCGCTTGGATATCTTCGCTTGGCACGTAGACTGCTGAACATCAGACTGGCTGTCTACACGCTAAGGGAAAGATCCGAGTGCTCTGAATGGGCCTACGTACCCTCCGCTGATTCCATGTATATATAAGACCACCTACAGTGTGACTGTGAGGCAAAACCTATGTTCTCTTGCCCCGCTATTATGCTCGTACATTCCAGCAACAGCATCACTTATCTACTCGGGAAATATGGCACCCGAAGACCCCTTGCACTTTGTAAGTGATTGACGTACTACTCTGAGACTTGGGATTTGAGCTGACTGTAGTCTCTTACCTTAGCTGGAGTGATCAGTTGACGAGAATCACACTGTGCGTGGATGTGCTGCAATTACCATCCTGAAGTCGGTCGCCGCTATCACTCCTTCAGGTAAGCAGAAGCACGATTACACGTGATCGTGTCCTGACTGGATCATTTTACAGAGGACGCTGAATGCACGCGTCACGCGTCTGGACTGGAAGAATAGACAGTATGTATGCTTGCCTACCGCTCTTGGGCCAGTATGGGCGAGGAGCCGGACACGATCAGCTAGCGCACCCAGCTGTGGTCAGATCGAGATCGAGCAGAAACGATCCGTTTCCGATCATAGCACAATCCCTCCGACACCGGACGACGAGCTCGTAGACGGCGCGGCTCTGACCCTGGCATGCAGTTCAAAGGCCATCCTATAATGGACGACGATGACAACGCCGTAGCTTCACAAGTCCACGCGGACTGTTAGCCGTGTACAATGCTGCTCAATCTCCAACTATGAGGCCGGGGACGACAGTCAGTCATGGACGGTGTATAACTGGTGTAATGTAGCACGGTGAGTTTGAATATCGTGTTCTGTTTGGATTGCTCTTGAGGATTGCCAAGCTGACACCTGATCTACTAGATCTTTGTGGCTCGACGTCAAACGGACACGTGCAGACATCATTTAATGAAGCCAAGACAGGCGAGGTATGTCTACATATCTGATGTTCATTCGCATTAGGGCTGAAGCGCTGACTTCGCATGTGTAGTTTCAAACCTACCATACCACAATCTCGCAGTGTCTACAGTTCGGATACTCGAGACTGCGCGGGACCCTCGTCGTGTCCCTCTTTCTGCGACCGGATAGTTCCAGTCGAAGTGGACAGCATCTATCGAGAGCTGCCTCGCGTACCGTTCGTCCGGTGGTCAGGCAAACGACAGGCACGTCTCGATGAACCGGACGGTTGGACGGCTGGCTGGCTATTGAACATCGCTGGACGGCAGGCGCACGCCTAGTGCTACCGCCCCGGACTGATTATCGTGGTCAGCGTAGACTGCATTCGCTGGTTTCTTTGTCCTCGCATAGGCAAAGTGGGGATCGTCACTCGGATCCGGCTCCGGATGGGAGGCTTGACGTTGAATGATGTCGAGTCACGAACAGGCGGGTTCCTTGATTCACGTCGTCTCATTCTGGAACTGACCATCTCCTTTCTCATTTTGACAGCACGTCGGGTCTGTTGACAGCTCGTGCACTAGACCTCGTGCTGCGTGGGTTGATCTGCAGGTTGAGGCTCGGCTCAGCAGCAGCCCCCGCAGTGCGAACAGTTTCCAATGGACAATGGACGACATTGGTCCATTCACGTCTGCACTGGACCGGACGCAACGACCGGACGATGTGGATGCCGGACGGCGTGGGATAGCCATGCGAACGTCAAACGAGTGTCGAGAAAAGAGAGGCATCACGATCAATTCTTAGACGGTATGTTATTTCCGTCTGATATCCTTATCCTGCTTGAGCCAGGAGGTGACCGCAGAAATTCCGTGTTCCAGAGGTCGCTGAATGGACGAGGTGGATGCCGGACGGCGTGGGATGGCCATGTGAACGTCAAACGAGTGTCGGGAATAGAGAGGCATCACACCTGACTCTTAGACGGTACGTTCTTTCCGTCTGATATCCTGCTTGAGCCGGGAGCTGACTGCTGGACAATCGTGTTGCAGAGGTCACTGAACGAGCGACTTGGATGCCGGACGGCGTGAGATAGCTACGCAAACGTTAAAAGAGCGTCGAGAATGGAAAAGGCATCACATTCGATTTTAGGAACACTTGTGACGTAGGATGCGCACGATGTGCTATGGTAAGTTCTCTGTATCTGCCTGCTTGAGGCGTGAGCTGACTGCTTGATTTCGCGTTCTAGAGGTCTCCCTGTCGCCAGTCATAGACGCGTGACGTCCGGGCCAGAGTAGATGAATTTTGCGTCCCAAGGACTACACTCGTCGCCAGCTCCCTGCCACATACTCGTGACGTCCACCGCTGCTCAGTCAACTAGATAGATTGCACGTTGGGAACGAGTTGCATTCGAATCGAAGCACCAATCGGATCCGCGGACATTGGACGGCGGCGATCTGTCGCGAGGGCCACAATGGAAGGCTGCGTGCATCGCGCGGAACATCGCGATATGCCCCGAAATGGATAAATTGCGACGTCTGGCGGAGGAGTCTCTGCGTGCAGCGACTCGACTCCGAAATGCTGCGCGGGGTGGACTCTGCTGGGAGGAGGATAGAGGGCTCGGGACGAGAACGTGAGGAGACGCATTTGAGGGGGATGGTGAGCAACGAATAGATAGGAAGGGAAGGGGGGGGGTTGGTGAGCAACAAATAGACAGCAAGGGGAAAGCATACTTTCGATTTTTCCCTGGACATGCACGCATGCTGACTTCAACAAATATATTTCGTCGTATGTACACGGATTGCAGCTACCGCCTCTCGCACACCTTGCTCCCTTCTCTTTCACCTTCCGCCTGCCAAATATGCCTCCGAACATGCCGCCGCTCTTCTTCTTCTTGTCCTTCTCCCTTCCGCTCTCGTCATCAGTAGAATCTCTCTCCTTGCGCAACTTAGCACCGCCATTCGGCTTGCCAGTAGCAGACGAGACAGGTCCAGCCTTTGCCTTGTCATTGGGATTGATATTCACTTTTTTGCGGGCAGCGTCGTCCAGGGCCTCTGTCTCCTCTCGCACGCGCTTCCGCTCGTCGGACTGCCGCCGTGCCAGCGTACTTGTAGCGCTATGGCCGCTTCCGGTCGGCGATGATTGCGGCTGCTGCTGGGCAGGTCGCAGCTCGTCCACACGGGCGACAGGGGGTGTCATCGATATCTTCCGCGTCTCCATGGCCTGAGCAGGGTCCAATGTCTTCGCGAGGGGGTCACTGGCATCAACCGTGCCCAACTGCTCGCGCGACGACTGTTTGCGCAGGGACTGTGCCTGCAGTTCCCTCTGCTGCTGTTCCAGTTGTTGTTGTTGCTGCTGTAGACGCTGATGTTCCTGCTGGGCCAAGAGCTGCTCCTGCTGTTGCTGAAGCCTGAACCGCTCCGCTTCCGCTTCCGCCGCCATCTGCACCCTCGCCTGATCCTGTACGTCCTGCACAGCACCGTCCTCCCAGCTCATGCCGTCGTCGGGTTCCATCGACATCGGCACCGACGGCCCCGCAATCGTACTGCCACGCTGTGACGCGCGTTCGCGCTCCTCCTGTTCCTCCGCCAGTTCTGGGTCTTCGTCCTCGTATCCCTCATCATCCCATTCCACGTCCTCCTCATCCTCCTCCTCCTCGCCCCACACCGCAGGCGGGTAACGGTGCACGGAGAACGCCGGCGTGAAGGCAACGCCTTTCGCGGCATGGCGCACCACAGGCGCACCGGGGATGGGAGATGGCGTGCCGTGCCCCGCGCGAGAGGAGACTAGGCGGTCGCAAGTTTCCTCAATCTCCGCCTGTGTCGCAGATGCCAGCTACATTCAAAGGGGTGAGTCCGTGAGACATCGCTCATAAGCAGAGGGGAATGACGCACATCCACGTTGCGGTGTTTGTTGAGCCTCGCGAGCCGCTCGAACGGCGTCTCAATGTTCTCGGCGGGAATGTAACCCACTTCCTCGGTCTTGAGAACACGCACGAGCCACCAGTAGCTGTTGCTGTCGTCCATCAATACAAGGCTGTCGCCCTTGACCACATTTGCCTGGCCCTCCACTGTCGCTGCGAAGCTGTGCAGCGCGTACACCAGGTCGAAGTTGATAGACTCATTAGGGATCGAGAGGGAAGACGAGCCGTCGTCGTCGTCGTCCATGTAGTCAACATCGTGATCCTCGTTGTCCGAGTCATCCTCCAGAACAGAATGTTCCTCGTCCGAATGATAGGCGTGGTCTGCAATCTGGCTGTTGTGGTCGTCTGGGAGGATTTGATCACGAAGATCGAATGTGTCCTGGCGAGAGTTGGTTCTTCGGTCAACTGACTGCATTTCGGATAGTCCAATGTATCCAATGAATGAGGAGAGTTTCAGTAAAAAGATTAGATAGTCGAGAGAGTTGGAAAGTAAAGAGTAAACGAGGTCGGTGAAGAGAGCGTGCTGTCCGGTTATACTTGAGAGCCAAGCGACTAGGCTGTGCAACTCAGCCGGAGCTGTATAAAATGAAGGAAGTATACTTGTTCTCAGAGGTGAAGACGACTACGCACGCAGGTCTAAGTAGATTAGAGCTATGTAGTGCTGTACACAAGGTACAGCAGTCAATCATAGCACTGGGGGCAAGAATGAATGTTCGGACTCCGCACATTCATTGAATACAGTCCGAACTGGTTAAATATGCTGAGCGCCGGACATGCTACGAAAACATACAATGCTCCTGGGTCTTCAGCCAATCAGCGAGCTCCATTTACAATATCAGGCGACCGAGCATTTTGGCCGGAAATTTAACCTGCTCTGCCCATGTTTACATGCCTTTTCGGAGCACGAACATCGTTCATTGCCCCCAGTGTAGTTCTGTCACGTGCTGCCGCCTGCCGTTTTTGGCCATCACCATCAAATTCGCTATTAGAACTTGGTTTGAGACGGCGATGCTCCGCACGCCCGAACCCAAATGACCTATGCATGGGCCTGTTCTCACTGTAACACGTATTTCAGTCTGTCTACAATTTCTGGGGAAAGATTCATTGAAGTAAAAGCGTGCCAGTATTGGCCATATGTATGGAGCATCTAATTTGAAGCATGATCACGAGGCAAGCACAAACAAGAGTCCTCTCCTCCCTTCTCTTCTTCATCGTGATGAGACTGTTCTCTACAACGACGAAGACTTGATGCAGACTTACACAGCGGGCAACGACTGATATTCGGGAATGTAAAATAAGTTAAAAGCGTTAAAATGGGTACAATATTCCTTTCTCTCTCCGGAAGTGAATATGTGTGTAAAATGGATGCAAAAACAAAGGAATATCTGAGGAATATGGCATGTGAATTCAGAATATTCCTCGCTTATGATCACGTGATAGGAAAATGCCCAGAAAATGTAGTCAAAAGGAGAAGTTAATTCAGAATGCTGCCTGTATTTGCTATTTCTGACTCGCAATCACAGTATTTAACCACTCTTTTCTATAATGCTTACATTTGACGGCACAGACTATCGGTGATTGCCCGCTGTGTTAGTGGCCACTGTCACAGCGGGCAACGGGCAATGTTCTGGAACGTAAAATGAGGTGAAAGCGTTAAAGTAAATTAAATGTTCCTTTATTTCTCTGCAAGGGAACATGTATGTAAAACACAAGCAAAATAAGGAATTTTCTGAGGAATATGGAATGTGAATTCAGAATATTGCTCGCTTAGAGCCATGTGAAAGGAAAGTGCGTAGAGAATGCACTCAAAGTGAGAAATTAATTCAGAATGCTGCCTGCATTATCTATTCCGGACTCACAATTGCAGTATTTAACCCCCCCTGTCCATAATGCTTACATTTGACGACACAGACTATCGGCCGTTGCCCGCTGTGTGTGCAGAGACCAAGACTCACGTGCATTTTCATGTGAGTGGAGTCTAGTAAACCATGTGATATGCAACATGGACGCGTCTAGCGCATCCGACAGCAAATAAATCCCATTCAAAAATTGGTACGGACATGCGGAGCAACATGGGCAACAATAGCGCAAAAATGTGGAATTCTAAAACCAAAAGCTACAATGTGAGACTAAGAACATTGCACCGAGACGAAAGAGAACGTGATCGCTTAAACATTTAGGTTCCAATGGGTGGAGCTCTTATGTAATCTGTCAGAGCCACAGACGAAAGGCGGGCTCGATCAATCGATGCTCAAGTATACAGACAGCTAGAGTCCGAGTTGAGCAACTATATATTGAGCTAATATACCTAACCACTCACCTAGAGTCCGAGTTGAGCAACTGGGGAAGCCAGGATGCAACGGACTCTGAGGTGGTGCACTTTGGGAACAAACAACGATCAACACAGAAGTGGCAACTACTCTAGGGGTGTAGGTAAAGAATGGATTCTCTGGTAGATTCAGAAGAAGATAGGAATAAAGTGAATAGACAGAAAGATAGCTATAGATGTAAGGAGTCCATAGAAATAGTTTTCAAGAAGAGAGGTGAAGAATTACTCGTTTGACATAATCACCACTCACCGTACATCAATTGATAACCAAACTTGTGATATCGGTGCTGCTCCGCCCGCCCGGTTCCGATATGCAACGAGCTTTGCTAGAAGTCCCAAAAATATCTACAGGTTTTCTCCATATACATACTTGACTGTTTACATCGGCCAAGGCTGCCAAACATCCAGGCTCCTGCCCATCCGCACTTCAGGAGTTGGGGGGCCCATCCGAGGGTGGTACTCTATGCTGTATCCTAGAATAGCACGCACGTGAACATCAGGTGACATACACGTGACCAATTCAAACTCCCCACTCTTATCCCCCTCCAACTCCCTACGGCGGCTGGCAGAAAACATGAGTAAACAACGGCGACCGGGCTGCAAAGATCCTCGATCAGGAAGGAGGTACCGCCGATGAAATGCTATTTTCCTCAGTAGCATGGGGCTCAGACTGCACTGGAAGACACTAGGACTTTGCTATGTCTCTGTATTTTTTCCTGTGTCCTCTCAGATATGATATGCTTACTTATAAAACACAGATACATTTATTTGTCCCTTCTTCCGCACTTTCTTGACTACAACTCAAGTGTATTCGCCAGTCTGGAAGCATTGAAGAGTCTCCATCGTGGGGTTTTCCCATCATTGAAGCAGAGGTATGATTCATACCTGCATAGCAATTTTTATATATGCTCAAAAGGGCTAAAACCAGTTCATTCACCATCCCATTCAGTCTCGAGCACCTACACCCACAAGCCGCCACCAGAAATCCTGGGGCCACCACCTTCCAAATTGAGGCGACACCCCTCCGCGCCCCATTGTTTACTCATGTTTTCTGCCAGCTGCTGTAGGGAGTTGGGGGCAAATAAGAGTGGGGAGTTTAAAATTGACGGGGATCAAAAAATTGTGGCTGAAGTGGCGGAAGTGGCTGAACAGGATAGAGCATTGTACTACGCCCTCGGATGAAGGCCCCCATCGACCGGAAGAAAGGGTGGGCAGGAGCCTGCCAAACATCCTCAACGATGCAATCATGGCTTACAGGCAAGCCCAGCAAAATTTAGGGCACGGTGAAATTGGGATTGTGGTCTATTTGACGGTAACATCAGCACTTTTGCATATTCCTGACACCCTGACAGCCCTGACATAATTTCGTCAGGCTGTCAGAGCCGTCAGGCCACAGGGACATTAGTTTAAAACTGAACATAATATGGAAAATAAAATGCACTCATACAGAATTGAACCCCAAGACTTTGACAAACAAGAAGTAAACATTAAGTATGACCACTACACCACAAGACCATAAATATATCAAACTACTTAAACATTATGCTCTGAAGTTTCTCCAAGGGTTTCAATCTATTTGGACTTCAACAAATTTCGACTTTTTGACTTCTTTTGTATTGAGTCAAATTAAGCCAGATTAGGGAAATACCAGTCCAGATACAGAACTATGCAATGTTGATTATCTTCAAAACAATGTCAAATAGTATTGCATAGACACCACCATTATAATATATCAGGTTGCATGTAATTCCAAGCCTTGTTAGAGTGAAGACCCTTGAAGATTAATTAGGATATATTGATTGAATAGTCAGCCTTAGAGAAGCTGTTATGGTGGAGTGGTTGTGTTGCATTTATATTTGTCATGTATATTAATGTATGAGTTCAATTCCTCCTACTGGCATTTTATTTTCGGAGTTTTACTTAGTTCTCTGACAAATACTGACAGCCCTGAGCATCCTGACGGGTTTTTTCTGATATACTATCTAACCCAAACTGACAGCTGGTGTCCTGATCTATGAATATCGTTCACGCTTTGCTTGACTGGAAGGTGACAAACTGAGATTAGATTGCAAGCTAAGAGTAGTCTGTGCAAGTGAGATAGTGATATGAAAGGAAAAACCTGAATAGTGATGGTTGTTAGGAACCAGGGTAGTACTAGTACCTAAGCTCGTATACCGGTAACAGATATGATAATAGAAATACTTAGACTGTAAGCTTTGAATCCTAATGGCTAGTTAGGAGTTGAATGCCGGTATACCAAGTAAGAAGTATAAGACCGAAGGGTCTTATGTTAGAGAGCAGCGTGAGCCTAAGAGTATCGCTCAAGACCGAAGGTCGTTAGGTTAAGACCAACTTAGAGAGATACCGCTTATGTTCACGCAGAGATAAGGTTTAAAGGTAGAACTTCCTAAACAAAGATAACTCAAATCCTTCGCAAGTATTGTTGCCAGACCAAGGGCTTTAGGTAGCGCGAAGCAATACCGAAGACCGCTACTTAGCGCGAAGCTATAAGTAGTTTGTCAAGTCTGGGATAGATCTCTTTACCAGCGCGTAGCTATGGTAAGATCTACAATGATATTTGAAGGAGACAAGGTCTCGTTGTGCTAAGAGCTCAGAGGTAAAATAGATTGCTCAAAACCGAAGACCGTCGGTCTTCTTAAATACAAATGAGAAATGCTAGAACCTTCTAAACATGCGTAGTCCGTAAGTCTACACTACACTGCCCAATACCTGTGCAGTTATTGTCCTTTACGCACTGCATTGAATACTCACTGAAACCGCGCTGCTATCCTCGTGTGGCGGAGTGGCGCACCTCGGCCATTCATCGGTCTTGTCTCAGTCTTCCCCAATCCATTGAGTGGGATCGGTCCGCTCTCCATAGGTCGGATCGTGCTACCGGTCCTCGAGGTGTTTCACGGGACTCGACCTCTCACGCGAAGTGTGTGCGTTTGTGGGTCCCGAGGATCCGCTTTCCTCCAAGAAGGGCATGGAGGACTACCCATTGAGCGGGAGACCGAGTCATTGTCTCAAAGAGTATCGGTTTCGCACGCAAGTATGTGCGCTTGCAGATCTTGTTGATCCGCGCGGTCTTGGAGGGTAGTGAAGGACTACCCGTTGATGGAAGACCGAGTCCTTTCTGGGAAAGAACTCGATTATAAGAAGGTCAAGCTGGAATATCCATAACAATGGTGGACGGAAAGAGGTAATGAGCGAACGTGATTAGTGAACGGATTACATAAGACGCAAGTAGTAGTGAACGCAAGCACTGGCATAGGCGACGAAAGAGAAATGAAAACAGCAGACAAAAGAGTACTCGCAAAAGGGTGTGGGCAAAAGCCAGTCGGGCTTCCCGATGCAGAACAAAGAACCATGGCCTGTTATAAAATGATCCTGGTGAGCAGCAATCCCCAAAGGAAATAGGAGTCCAACGACGCATCTGCCGAGCCTGGATCCCCTACGCACTAGGAGGTGGACGACATACCTTAACGAACTGGAGGCATGGTGTAGCGGACAAAATTGTCAAGCAGTGCTGGCTCTGCTTGCATGTAAGGAGCCATTATCTCGGCATGCTTGCGCAGGTATAGGGTGAATGCCTCACTGGCCCATCGTCCCTTCGCCTTGACGACGTCAAAAGGAACCCCTCGCAACAGATATTCAAGTGTTCCGCCAATTCGAATACCATGTCCCTGTAAAGGCTCCAAGCCTGCATCTTGCACCGCCTTCTGAATCCGAGTCAGGAATTTGGACTTGGTGAGTGGCCGTGACGAGCCATTGAAACAGTATGCAAACAGTGGGGATGTCAGCGAAAGAGTATTGACGTGCAAGTGATTGTCGAGAGCCAACTGAGGATCACTGATGCCATTCTGGTGTGCCCAGTAGATCTCTTCGCCGTGGACAGCTGCCTTGGTGCGAGGAAGAAAAAATGTGGTTTGCTCCAAACCGTTGCGGTTGTGCACCAGACGCACGTCGGATCGTTTGACATGCGATGCGGACTCAAAGGACTGAAGAGTCTTGGTGGTTACCTCACCTATACGGGCAACAGCATAGAAAGCAGTGGTGAGACATGCCCAGACAGCAGCGTCGAGATGAGTATCTATGTCGAGCTGGTCCCGTATCGCACCCAGAATCGTGACTGTGTAAGGCAATCGCTTCTTGCGCTTAGACTCGGGAGGGGCATGCACCGCCGCACCCTTCAGCAAGGTGTCCATCTTGGCCGTTGTTAAGAACTAGGGTAACACTAGTACCTAAGCTTGTATATCAGTAGTAATAGATAGAGATGGAAATACTTATGGGTTTGAAGCGAAGACTCAGGTAGTCTTCAGAGGTTTAATACCGATATACCGAGTAAGTAACGTAAGACCGAAAGGTCTTAGTGCTTGAAGACAGTAAGTTTAAATGGTATCGATTAAGACCGAAGGTCGTAGGCTTAAGACCGTCTTAAGGCGATACCGCTTGGAGCGCACACAGTGATAAGTTTGAGGTAAAGAGTAAAGACTTCCTATTACAAGATAACTCAATTCCTTCGCAAGTATTGTTGCCAGACCAAGGACTTAGGTAGCGCAGGGCAATACCGAAGGCCACTACTTAGCGCGAAGCTATAAGTAGCTTGTCAAGTCTGGGATAGATCGGTTTACCAGCGCGTAGCTATGGTAAGATCTACAATAGTAATTGAAGGAGACAAAGTGTCGTTGTGCTAAGAGCTTTTAAGGGTAAAATGGATTGCTCGAAACCGAAGACCGTTGGTCTTCTTAAATACAAGTGAGGTATACTAGAAGGTTCCTTAACATGCCGTATCCTACAAGCTATTGTACACTGCCTTATACCTATGCTCCTATTGTTCTCACTTCACCGCATGGGATCCTATGTGAGACCGCACCATTACCTGCCATCCTAGAGTGGCATCCCTCGGTCATCCCTCGGTCTTGCTTCGGTCTCGAGCAAGCCCTATGCAAGACCGGTCCGTATCTCCTTACTCGGCTCAAGATACCGGTCCTCGTGGGTTTCACGGGATTCGGTATCTTGCGTTCTCTGTAGGCGTTTGTGGGTCCCTGAGATCCGCTTGCGCTAGAGAAAGTAATTCAAGAGTTCCAGCGGGATAGGTTACTAAGTCACTTTCCTAAACGAGACACGGTCTCACACGCGAAGCAAGAGGGTTAGCTGATACCGGCGTTCCGTTAGGTCTTGGACAGGTAGTGAAGGACTACCCGTTAGTTGGGGACCGAGCTGCACACCAGTGGTCTCGGTCTTAAAAGGAGACTAACCTACGATATCCATAACAGCCGTGTTGAGCCGCCATGGCTGCCCGTGTAGAATGTGCCAAGCACGAACACCATAAAGGTAATTTGAAAGTGTTTGTGCCGAGTATGCACCCACCAGTGTTGCGATAAACGAAGCGAGAAGCAGGCTGCTCGTGGGTGCCCGATCTGCCTCAGGAATGTCCTTCTCATCGCAGATGACGTGGTAGATCAAAATGCCTGAACCATAGGTTTCCAGAGTTCCTTCGGCCCAGCCTGAGCTGAGAATATGCTGGATGCGCTGATAGGCGCCAAGCCCCTCTGGGCCCCGATAGAGCTCTTTTCGGCAATCGCATCCCGCCCGGCACTTCGGCTCAGTCACCCAAGCCTTCGATTTCGCCTTCGACGTCTTTCGAGGCTACGCATGTGACCCCCGACGCTCAGTATCCTTCGACACTCTTCGACGTCTTCTACCGCTCTCTACGCTTGCTCGAAGCTCGGCGCGGTCGTTACGAGGCCTCGCCCTCAGATCCAGGACCATCTCCCGCATTCGGCGTACAATAGTGCCACTCGACGCCGCTCGTCCAACGCGTGCATCGCTTCGTGCCACACCGACGCGTCCGGTCTTTCCCGATTAGGTATCGAACCTCGCGGCGTGCCTTCGACGACGGATACCGGTCCGAAGTGTCTCGTATGTTTCTCTTCATCTCCGCGTTCGGCATGACGTCACTCTACCGATGGCCTCGATACGTGCCACTCGGTGAGGCGGACTCGTGTAGGACAATGCAAAGTCACTCGTACTAGTGTGCCACTCTCGATAGTCGTAGCGTTCCGTTTCGTAGTATAAAACATGTCGTATTTCTCTCTCAAATACAAGTTCCTTTTCCCCCTCGAGTTCAGAGCTCATAAGTCGAGTTCGCCCTGCGTCTAAGTCCTCTACTGCGTCACTTCGTTCTTCGCTGCGTTACTTCGAAACTTCGTCTACTGCGTCCACTCGTCGATACCGTCTCGTCGAACCTTTGATCTTACAATCGACTTCGACTATTGTCGAAGAACTGCGTTGCGCCTCGAACCGCGTTACAGCTAAGTCCTCCCCCTCGAAGCGTTTCGATTCCTTCTACGTGACATCGAAGAGCTCTATCTGAGCTTCGATCGTCTCTACCGAGTCCCGCTAACTACCCACAGCCCTCGAGTAGCTTCGACGACGTGTCGAGCTACCTTGTACCGTTCCCTAGCGTTCGTAGCCTTTTTCGAAGGCGTTTCTCGTGTTCACTCGAACCGCGGGACACCTTGCTGCTAACTCCCCTCTCACTAAGACTATAATCCGTCTCTCTAGTCCCTTTAGGTCGCACCCAGGTTAGGGGTTAGGGTTTCGTAGGTCGTATCATTTCTGGAGCCCACCGCGAGGGGATTTCAGGCAAGAATTCGCCGCTTTCGGGTTTCCGAAAACGTCTCCAGTACTCACCCGCTCGCAAGCGCGTGAGGCTGCTAGTCGCAGCGCCAGCGAAAACCTCGACAGCTCCTCTCGAACACTCTCGACTCCCTCTCCGACAATTCCCGGTAACTTCGACCGCGACGAAGAAGACGAGATCGACCAAGAACTCCAGGACGACTTCGACGAAGAACCGATCCCTTCGACCTCCGAAGAACGCACTTCGTCCCCCGAGCTTCTAGGACTCACTACTTCCGACTACGCCACTTCGTCTCCCGATCTCTTCGATCAATCCGGATCTTCGCCCGAACCCGAGGATCCCATCTCATCGACTTCGAATCTCGTACTTCCGACTCCGTCTTCTTTTCGCGCCCACGCTCAGCCATCCATCGCATCTTCTTCGCGACTTCCAGTCGTACCTACATCCAATCTGGCACCTCCGCCAGCATCTGCACCTTCGAACGCAGCTTCGAACTCCAACCCCGCACCGCTCGCACCAACGAATCCTTCGACTTCTACCGCGTCCTCTTCGAACCCAGCTCCTACTTCTAACACTACGAACATGAGTCAGAACGCGAACCCACCGTTGATGCCCCCGCGCGGTCATTCGACGGCACCGAGCTTCGACCCGTCGGAAGTCCGTTCGCTTCGGCGTTACTTCCAGGATCTCGAGGCGTTGTTCGCCCGGTGTCAGATTACCGACAACGCGGCCAAGAAACAGTGGGCCATTCGGTACCCTTCGATCGACGTCGCCGACTTGTGGGAAACCATCGAGTCCTTCGTCGACGTAAACAAGAGCTACAACGAATGGAAAGCAGACGTACGAGCACTCTATCCTGGCGCCGACGACACGCGGAAATGGTCGTTGGCAGATATGGATCAGCTCATCGGAGAACGCGCTCGTATCGGGATTCACAACGCGGCAGATCTAGGCTGCTACTACCGCGACTTCATGGCCATTACGAAACATCTCATCGCACAGAACCGTCTCTCTACTATCGAACAAAGCCGCGCATTCCTTCGAGGGTTCCAGCCAGCGTTGCTCACGCGGCTCGAGACTCGACTCCATCTCAAGCACCCCGATCACTACGCCGACGACCCGTACACCATGGCAGAAATTCACGCGGCGGCGACTTTCATTTTACACGGTACTTCGAGCACCCCTACGACAGCGGCTAACCAGCCAATCGCCTCGACATCGAACGCTTCTACCACGGTGCCCCCCGGGATGATCAAGACCGAAGACATCTCGATGATCATCGAGAGCCTGTCGAAGACGATCGCGACGCTCATCCAGCCAACGGCGCATGCTACGCACAACCACGCCCCCGCCCCGAGACAACAAGCCGCCGCTCACGTCCACGTCCACGAGAACGGCGAAACCGAGCAGACATGCCACTACTGCGGCAATCGTGGCTGCAGGGTAGGCACCTGCGAGTTCGCGGCAATCGACATTCGGGAAGGCAAGTGCAAGCGGAACACCGAAGGCAAGATCGTCCTCCCGAACGGTAGCTTCTGCCCTCGAACGATCCCTGGTCTCACAATACGAGATCGAATATACGAATGGCATCGAAGAAATCCCGCAGCACCCGCCGCTCCGACAATGCTCTTCGAGATCGACGACCGATCGACCGTACAGACGTTCACGCTCAACACCAGCGGAAGGATTGAGGCGCTAGAACGAGAACTCCTCCAGCTTCGGAAGCGAAGGGAGGTCTTCGACGGCGTCGAGATTCTCCAGCGGAAGAAGCCTACGACGACGGCGGTCCCGAAGAACGCGGAAGCCTCGGGATCGGGTACATCGAAGGAAGCGGCGGCACCCTCGAGCACTTCAACAAGCACGGCCCCGCCTCCGACAATACCAGCAGCATCACCCGCGCCATCTTCACCATCTACGCAGTCAACTTCGCATCCTACTACGACAGCACCACCAGTACATCCCTTCGCCAACGCTCGCGACGCAACCTACGCCCCGCCGAACGTTCGAAACTTCGCAACACCGCCGAAGCCCTCGAACGACAGGGGCAAGGAACCTGCGTACAAGACCATCGTCCCTATTATCCAGCCGAAGCTCGCCGAGGAGATCTTTCAGCGTTCGATGAAGTCGCAGTTCGTCACGCTGACCCCCGAAGAGCTTCTTTCGATCGCGCCGGACGTTCGAACCAAGTACCGCGACGCCGTCACCCCGAAGCGAGTCTCGACGGAACCCGTCGCGTCAGCCCACATCATAGAAGTCGCCGAAGACGAGGTGATCTCGATCAACCAGCTTTCGTGTTCGGGCGCGACGCTGGAACCCGGTGCTACGATCGTCCCCGACCCCTACGAAACGTACTTGAAGCATGTCCCCCAAGGCGAATATCCCGCAGAATTTACTGTCGCCCGGGATTCGAACGCGATCCGTTCGATCATCGCTCTGATCGACAACAAGGAGCAAATCGAGTGCATCGTCGATCCCGGCTCGCAAATCGTCGCAATGTCAGAAGAGATCTGTCTCGGCCTCAACCTCCTCTTCGACCCGACCATTCAGCTAAACATGCAATCGGCGAACGGCGAGGTAGACCGATCGTTGGGCCTCGTTCGAAACGTTCCTTTCCGTATCGGTGAGATCGTTCTATACCTCCAGGCTCACGTTATTCGCAATGCAGCCTACGACATTCTCCTCGGCCGACCCTTCGACGTGCTCACGCAGAGCGTCGTCAAGAACTTCGCCGACGAGAACCAGACCATCACGATCTTGTGTCCGAACACCGGCGAAACGGTTACGATCCCGACGTACGCGCGAGGAAGATCGCGAGGCCAGCAGCATCCTTTCGGGTGTCGCAAGCCGCATTTTCTCGCTTCGAGGAATTGATTCCCCATGATCAAGGAGAAGCCGCGCTAGTCATCGACTACGATGGGGTAAAGCCAGAAATTTCCTTCGTCTCGCCGATTAATTCTTCTATTCCGAACGCAGTCTCATCTCTCTATCTCTCCGCATGCACCTCAGTCTCTTCATATTTACAGTCTCTCTACGCCACGGACTCTACAGCTTCTAATGCCGCCCCGTCGAACGCTTCGACGTGGGCTTCGACTCTTCTATTCTCAGCTCCGTTCGCTTCGACTCCGCCCGCTCCCGTCCCGACGAAGTCCCTGTCCCAGTTCTCCAACTCGATTCTCCCCTTTCCTTCGACGACTTCGACTTCGACATCTTCGACGCACAAGATACTCGCCGCAACGAAGAAGAAGTACAAGCCCGTCGCTCTCAAGACCCGACCCGTCCTTGGTGCCGTCCCCGAACAATTTCGAATACTTCGGGACATCAAGGGCGACCCTCTATCCATCATGCCTAAGCTCTCGACCGACCCCCCGCCATTCAAACCTACCGGTCGGTACACCCTCGAACGCTTCGAAACCACCGAGAAGCTTCACAATGGCGATTTCCTGCTTCCCGACGAACGTCGAGTCCTACACCACTTCATGTGCTTGCACAACGAAGCCTTCGCGTGGACCGACGACGAGCGAGGATGTTTCAAGCCCGAGTACTTCTCTCCCGTCGACTTCCCCGTCGTTCCGCACACGCCCTGGGTGCAGAAGAATATCCCCATTCCGCCCGGGATCTACAACGAAGTCTGCGCGGTGATCAAGCGAAAGATCGCCGCCGGAGTCTACGAGCCTTCGAACTCGTCGTATCGATCTCGATGGTTCTGTGTCGTAAAGAAGGACGGCAAATCGCTTCGACTCGTTCACTCGCTCGAGCCTCTCAACGCAGTCACAATCCAGCATTCCGGTGTACCGCCGACGCCCGAATATCTCGCAGAACAATTCGGAGGAAGACCATGCGGCGGCATGCTCGACCTCTACGTCGGCTACGACGAACGACTCATCGCGGAGTCTTCGAGAAACCTTACGACGTTCCAGACACCCTACGGAGCCATGCGGCTAGTAACACTTCCGATGGGGTGGACGAACTCGGTCCCCATATTCCACGACGACGTCACCTACATCCTCCAGCCCGAAATCCCGCACGTCACGGTACCCTACGTCGATGACGTTCCCGTCAAAGGTCCCGAATCAGACTACGACGACGAACGGCTCCCTTCGAACCACGGCATTCGACGATTCGTGTGGGAGCACTTCGAGAATATGAACCGCGTCGTCACTCGAATGCGCTACGCAGGAGGAACCTTCTCCGGAGTAAAGAGTGTCCTCATCGCTCGAGAAATCATGGTGGTGGGACATCGCTGCACTCCTCAAGGACGCCTTCCCGACGATTCTCGAGTCGCTTCGATACGCAATTGGGGTCCCTGCGCAACACTTTCCGACGTTCGAGCGTTCCTCGGAACCATCGGCGTCGTTCGTATCTTCATCCGCAACTTCGCTCACCGCGCCGACGCGCTCGTACGCCTCACGAGGAAGGACGTCGAGTTCGAGTTCGGTCCCGAGCAAATCGCGGCGCAGGAAGATCTCAAGGATGCTCTCCTCTCGTCCCCCGCACTTCGAGCAATCAATTACGATTCCCCCTCCCCCGTCATACTAGCAGTCGACACCTCGTTCATCGCCGTCGGATATCACCTGTGCCAATGCGACGAAGCCAACACCCGCATTCGATACTACAACCGTTTCGGTTCGATTACGTTAAACGACCGCGAACGTCGATTCTCGCAGCCCAAACTCGAGATCTACGGCCTCTTTCGTGCGCTTCGATCCCTTCGACTGTACCTCATCGGCGTTCGAAATTTAATCGTCGAAGTCGATGCGCGGTATATCAAGGGTATGCTAAAGAACCCCGACATAGCACCCAGCGCGAGTATCAACCGCTGGATCGTTTCGATTCTCACATTCCACTTCACGCTAGTCCACGTCCCTGGTACGATGCACGGCCCCGACGGTCTCTCTCGACGAACGGCTCAGCCCGGCGATATCATCGAAGACGAGGTCGACGACGAGTTCGATGATTGGATCGACCAGATGCACTCGTTCGTTCACCAGATTCAGCCCCTCCCGCCCGTCCCTTCGCTTGCCATCTTAACCAATGACAGAGCCGAGGACGGCTCAGATTTCAATAAGGAGGAGGATAGCTACGAGCTAGTGCCTCGATCGGAGCAAGCGCAACTCGCCGACGCGAAGCTCGACGACGTGCTCGAGTTCCATCGAACGTTAGCGAAGCCCGACGACATCTCCGACAGCGTCTACGAAGGATTCATCAAGTATTGCATGCAGTTTTTCCTCGATAACGACACCCTCTGGCGCAAAGACAGCCACGGCGCGCACAAGCTAGTCGTCAAGCCCGGCGATCGACTTCGAATTCTTCGAGAATGCCACGACCGCACCGCGCATCGAGGAATCTACGCGACTCGAGCCTTCGTCAACGAACGATTCTGGTGGCCGTTCCATTACGCCGACATCGCGTGGTTCGTTCGATCATGCCACATCTGCCAGTCTCGCCAAGTTCGACAAATTCTTATCCCTCCAACCGTCGCAGTCCCAGCCCCGATCTTCGCGAAAATTCACATCGACACCATGCACATGCCTGCTTCCGGCGGATACAAGTACTTGGTACAAGGTAGATGCTCGCTCACGACTTACCCCGAGTTCCGAATGCTTCGAAAAGAGACAGCGAAAGCCCTCGCCGACTGGATCTTCGAAGACATCCTCTGTCGATGGGGCGCGCTCAGCGAGATCGTCACCGACAACGGTACGGCGTTCATCAAGGCGGCCGACTACCTTTCGAAGAAGTACCACATCAATCACATTCGAATCAGTGGGTACAATTCGAGGGCGAACGGTCTCGTCGAACGTCCGCATTTCAGCACGCGGCAAGCTCTCTTCAAGACAGCCGACGGAGATGAGAAGAAATGGTCCCAAGCTGCGTATTTTGTCTTTTGGTCCGAGCGCATCACGACTCGTCGACGCATGGGCTGCTCACCCTATTTCGCTGTTACGGGCACCCATCCGCTCATTCCCCTCGACATCGTCGAAGCAACGTATCTTCAACCACCGCCAACTTCGATCCTTTCGACAACCGATCTCATCGCCCGAAGAGCCATCGCGCTCCAGAAACGCGTCGAGCAAGTCACCGAACTCCACTCGAAGGTCTACGAAGCACGTCGGACAGCAGCAATTCGCTTCGAAAAGGAGCACGAACACTCGATCCAGGATTTCGACTTCAAGCGCGGAGCCCTAGTACTCATACGCAACACGAAGATCGAGAAGTCCCTCAACCGCAAGATGCGCCCGCGATACCTAGGCCCCCTCATCGTTGTCTCGCGCAACAAGGGCGGCGCGTACATCGTATGCGAGCTCGACGGTACAGTCCTCGATCGACCCATCGCGGCATTCCGCGTCATTCCGTACCTCGCTCGCAAATCCATCCCAATTCCCGAAGATCTCGAAGATGTCTCGACAGAGCGCCTTCGAGAACTCGAACTATCGAATTCTCTCGGCGACGACGACGATGAAGTCGAAGAAGCCGAAGAACACGACGAATAGAGGTTCTCCCCTTTTCTTACCTGTACAACACGATGCGTACTTTCCTCTCTCCGTTTCTGCTCTCATGTTACGCTATATGCTTGATTTTCTCCTACGCTCTAGATCTCCACTTGTACGATTACATTCGATTCAACTCGAAAGTCGCGATATCGTTCGACGTTCCTCGAACGCTTCGAATCGACCGTTGCGCGGAGGCTCACCTTAGAAGAGTCCTCCTAGGCTGTGATGACAAACTGAGCCTATATTTTCATTGTCTTTATCTTTCTTCCTCTACGAACGCTTCGATTTTATCTTCTATTACCTTCGATCATGTTATTTTTGCTTCGATCACGCTTATTTTCGTTTCTTTCCTTCCATTCCCACTAGGTTTCGTCTAGGCCATGAAGGCCACATTTTTATTTTCCCGTACTCGACACGACATTCTACGATCCTACAACTACCTACAAGATACGAGCTGCGACATCGCCTACTCATCATCCGAGACTGGCTCGAAGTCCGCCCCTTTCAGCGCGGCTTCCTCCATCTGTTGAAGGTGGGTGTCAGCGTCTCGCAGCACCTTCATGCGCGTTTCCAGCAATGCCCGTTCCTCCCGAATCACTCGAACGAGCGCACGCGAACGAGGAGTCAAGTCCATGGAGTCGAGATCGTCCGTCTCGAGCCCGAGTCGGGTGCCACCGTCGACCGGCAGCGACAGCTTCGGAAGCGGCACTCGGCGACGCTTCGAACTCGTCGACCCGGCGGTCGAAGGACCCGGCGACGGAGGTCGAGCTACGAATACAATACGATTAGTCGAAATTTTACCTCCTCCATCGAAGACTTACCGCGTTTCTTCGAGCCCCCACCGTTGCGAGCCTTTTTCGTCTTTCCGAGGACGTTTACCCCGTCGTAGTAACATCCCTGGACTGTCTGCGTGCACTTCTCGCACGAGACCGACCCGTCGACCCACACGCACTCGACGGGCGCGCTACGGTATGCGACGCAGCGGTCGCACTACGGGCGAAGTATCAGCACACGAACAGCGGACAGGGACGACCGAGCTTACCTTCTGTCCTCCTTGCCGCTTCGCAAGGGCGATCGCGGCCCTCTCAGCCTCGACCATTGGCAGCGCCCGCTCGGCGGCCTTGGGAGTCTTCTACGAGAAGTAACGAAATCAGTCGCGAGTCGAAGCAACACAGAATTGGACTTACGACCGGATCATCGAAGATCTCGATCACATCATCGTCGTCGGCAGCACGACTCTTGCCCTTCGAATCACTCGGAGCAGCGCCGACGATGGCAGACTCGTCGACTAACCCTTCGGCGGCGGCGATATTCGCGACCTCGGCGTCGGCGGCCTCTTGCGCAAGACGTTCGTCCTCTTCGGCCTGCTTTCGGCGGTCCTCGGCCTCTTGCTTGCGTCGATCGTCCTCCTGCTTTTGACGGCGCTCGTCCTCGAGACGGCGATCTTCGGCGGCTTTGGCACGCTTGAGGTTCTCTTCGGCGCGACGAGCCTCTTCAGCGGCGAGGCGTTTCTCCTCCTCGGCGCGACGTTGGACCTCGGCATCGATAGCGTCGGCCAGCTCCGACCAGTCCCCGCGAGCCCATGCGAGCCACGAGTCCGGTGCCAACCGAGCAAGGTGACTCACGATTGCCGCGACGCGCACCTCGATCTCTTCGTCGCGAATCGCACCGAGCGACTTTCGATAAGTCAGCTTCGATCAACCCGTGTTAGTCCAAATATCACAGGAGAAACCGGTTCACTTACCAGCTGCGCCGAGAGATCCTGCGCCCATCCTTCGACGTCTTCGATGGCCGCATCGGGAGTCGGAGGTGCGTCGAGCACAGCGGACAGAGCGGCAAGTCGGCGAGTTGCCAGCGAGGTAGCGGCGGCGGGAGTAGCAGAGCGCGAAGCAGACATGATGCAAGCAGGGTTTATCGAAGAAGTTCACGAAAATGGCGAGGAGGCGACGAGGAGATGGTGGACTGAGGAAAATGAGGCTAAGTCCACCCAGCTTATATCCCCTTTTCGACCAGCGTTTAGCGCCGACCACGAGGCGTTCGAAACCGACACGGGTTGCCATGCCGCTTCGATCCACTTACGATCATCACGCTTCTCGCATCACGTGGAGGACCGAGGACGGTCCAAATTTCAATAAGGAGGAGATGATAGGCGCCAAGCCCCTCTGGGCCCCGATAGAGCTCTTTTCGGCAATCGCATCCCGCCCGGCACTTCGGCTCAGTCACCCAAGCCTTCGATTTCGCCTTCGACGTCTTTCGAGGCTACGCATGTGACCCCCGACGCTCAGTATCCTTCGACACTCTTCGACGTCTTCTACCGCTCTCTACGCTTGCTCGAAGCTCGGCGCGGTCGTTACGAGGCCTCGCCCTCAGATCCAGGACCATCTCCCGCATTCGGCGTACAATAGTGCCACTCGACGCCGCTCGTCCAACGCGTGCATCGCTTCGTGCCACACCGACGCGTCCGGTCTTTCCCGATTAGGTATCGAACCTCGCGGCGTGCCTTCGACGACGGATACCGGTCCGAAGTGTCTCGTATGTTTCTCTTCATCTCCGCGTTCGGCATGACGTCACTCTACCGATGGCCTCGATACGTGCCACTCGGTGAGGCGGACTCGTGTAGGACAATGCAAAGTCACTCGTACTAGTGTGCCACTCTCGATAGTCGTAGCGTTCCGTTTCGTAGTATAAAACATGTCGTATTTCTCTCTCAAATACAAGTTCCTTTTCCCCCTCGAGTTCAGAGCTCATAAGTCGAGTTCGCCCTGCGTCTAAGTCCTCTACTGCGTCACTTCGTTCTTCGCTGCGTTACTTCGAAACTTCGTCTACTGCGTCCACTCGTCGATACCGTCTCGTCGAACCTTTGATCTTACAATCGACTTCGACTATTGTCGAAGAACTGCGTTGCGCCTCGAACCGCGTTACAGCTAAGTCCTCCCCCTCGAAGCGTTTCGATTCCTTCTACGTGACATCGAAGAGCTCTATCGAGCTTCGATCGTCTCTACCGAGTCCCGCTAACTACCCACAGCCCTCGAGTAGCTTCGACGACGTGTCGAGCTACCTTGTACCGTTCCCTAGCGTTCGTAGCCTTTTTCGAAGGCGTTTCTCGTGTTCACTCGAACCGCGGGACACCTTGCTGCTAACTCCCCTCTCACTAAGACTATAATCCGTCTCTCTAGTCCCTTTAGGTCGCACCCAGGTTAGGGGTTAGGGTTTCGTAGGTCGTATCAGCGCTCAAGGTTGTCTGGCTGGAGCAAGGCATCGCATGCCTGTGAGCTGAAAACACTGCAAGGGAGTGAGGGCCGCCAGAGCTGTAGACGGTCTCGCGCCAAACAATGTGGCCGCAAGGGGGAGTGTCGGGGAATCAGGCCCAGGGAATACGGTTTAGGATGACGTGCTGGGACCCTTACGACAGCAAGCGGTACATCGAACCGATCCCTAGCCTTCGTGCTCAACAACGTCCGGGTCCCAGGGTGTGAAGTCGGCAACGTCTCCTGGGCGGCGGAAGGTGCGAGGGGTGCGAGATTGTGCGCCCGAGGTAGGGTTAGGTACGGCTTGACTGGCTCGACCCTCACGCTGGAGACGAAGCTCGGTTGCAGTTGCAGGCGCGTCGAAATTGCAGAGCAGGAGGGTGAGACTGTCGGGGATGTCGATTGGCGGCAAGAGGAGGGAAAGGGCAGGATAGCGGCCTCGCGAAGGGTCGTCTGCGGGATTGGACTTACTGGTGATGTATTCTGTGTAGAAAGTGCTGCTGCTGGCCGTGGTAATGTCATGGATTCGCCGGAATACTGCATTGACTTGCTTGTTTCTGCTGCAGCCATTCCACCAGCCTTCCACCACCCCTTGGTTGTCTCCGAAGACCTTGATGTGGTGGGAGGCAGCTTCGAAGAGGACAATGGTTCGGACCAGGAATTCAAAACCGACAGCTTCGGCCCAGCCAATGTCTCTCTGGTCTGTCTGCCAACCTGGGAGCAGGCGCCAAGCGCGCCAACATCCTCTAATCCAGATGCCGACACCGACACCGGAACTTGCATCAGAGAAGGCCTGTACATCAAGGAGGTTGACGGGTCCTGGGATGGAGCGTGATATGATTGGTCGGGAGAGTTGCTCGACCCACCACTCGAGATCTGCCGGAGTTGACGAAGGGGGGGTACAAGGCATGTGAGGACGATCGTGGAAGATGCCGAGCATGGCCTCCAGGTTGGTGAGATAGGCCCGGCCGCTGCAGATGATGAGGGAAGCGTGCAGAAGTTTACCATATAGCTGTTGAACTTCTTCCAAGGAATGAGTTCGCAAACCCTGCCACTCGCGAATCGCTGCGAGGTACTTCACCGCTTTTGCCAAGCCCACCGAAACTGTCTGCGTCGTGATGTTCCACGTGAGACCTGTGAACGGAAACTCTGCACTCCAGGGGATGTCCTTCTCCAGTTGCCAGTGTATTCCGAGTGTTGACGAGATGCGGTTGATGTCCTCTGTATTGTATGTGTACAGGGCATCAGCAGTGGAGCGGGGAGAGGTTTGCGATAGATCACGCAGCGGGCTGGCCATATCTTCGTCGAACTCCTCCAACCTCCCATCTTGTAACGGCCCACCACTAAACCAGTACCGCCCCCGAACCTGCAAACAGCCGCCGTTCGCTGAAATGTGTTGGCCCATCAGGAAAAACACTTTTTCTCTGAGGTAACCTAGGGTGCTCTGAGATATATGAGGTTTCCCAGAGTAGCTCAGGTTATCTCAGAGCATCTCAGGTAAGCCTGAGTTTCTCTGAGATATTTTAGATTTCTCAGAGCATCCTAGGCTAGCTTGTGTTTCTTTGTGAGACAGTAGTATATTTATAAAGCTATAATACATTATTTCTGAACAGTATAATATGCAAATAGATTGTTTTCTCACTTGTTTGTATAATAAATTGCTGGCATCTCTGATATGCATTATTTGAGCTATATTTTCTACTGGATATGAAATAGCTATAGTATCCTACTACTTACTATCATTCTATTCACTTTATAGGTTTTATTAGAATGATTTAAGTTAAATACATGCGAAGGCAATCTGTGGTACTGGGTAAAATGGAGATATTGAAATAAGAAATGTACATTCATACAGAATAAGCACAAAGAGCTGCTGAATAGCAGGAATATAGTGATGAGAGAAAGAAGATACTGTGTTGCATGAAAAGAGCATACTTGTATCAGAAAGGAGCAAAAGTAGGGATATAATATGTGTACTCACCTCTGTGCAGCTACAGTCATCTCCTCTCCTTCATTCATATTCACTCCATACATCCACAAAGTGTTCCTTTTACTGATGGTTAACAGTCAAAAGTCAGAGGTCAAAGGTCAAAGGTCAAACAGAGTAAGACACATCTCAGAATTGAGAATCTGAACTCTGGCCAATAAAAGAGACTGCAACTAGATAAATGGGGAGGTGAAGGAGTGTTAGATAGTTGAATAATGTGATATATCAGTGCAGTAATAGATAGAGAAGGACACACATGAGGAATGGGAGCATGAGGAGGAGGTCGTTCAACATGCAACCATAGAACGAAAACCACTGGATGCAGACCCACCAATGTATATATCGTCGGAAAGCCTGCAATTAGGGCTTTCATTCTATCCAACAATCAAAGGAAACCGTCCATGGGTTCCTGAGATATGGACAAGACGAGGTTTTTGATGAAAAAGGGCAACAGAGGAGGAAGGAGTGGACGGATTTGTATGAGCAAGGGCTCGTCTGGAAGGGCTTGACAATGCAAATAGAATGGTGTAAAAGCGAAGGGATAACTCACATTGGATCCCCAGATATCTCCCAATCAAAATCGCAAAAAAGCGCCCATTCCATCCAAGACCCTTCAATATCTCCCAGAACTGCTTCATACCTTCACAGAATAGGATGGGACAGCCCTGAGACTCTTCTCCAAGAGTGGAGAATAAGGAAGAGAGAAGGAGGACTCACATGAGTTACCAGATAGTGCAGAGCAGGGACAGAACAACCGTCTAAGCTCAGTCAAGTCCCAGTGAACTAGACAAACCCCAAAGCCACAGGTACTAAGATAGAGTCCCTAGTCACAGTATTTTAGATCCAAGATAGTAGAGTTAATAGATATCAAGAAGTAGCAGCTAGGAGGAACAGCTGAGGAGAACTTGGAGGGCAAATGCGCCCAAGTCCCTGCTAACCCTAAACCTGGGTTCCCAAAGCAGGTGTCAGTCTGCCGCGTCAAACTCTGACCAAATTCAGCAGTCATGGTCGTTCCTTCTCTTCTTCCTCAACAACCACTCTGCTTCTCCTTCCTTGCCACTTCACATTTCTGCTTGGTTTCTGTTCACTCATTGATTGTTCTTCTCATCTCTGGGCTAGTATATCTGGTGACTTCTAATCTGTGGCTGTCTCTCTGGCTGGATTTGCCTCAGGTATGGTGATGTGCTGGCAGAGCATATGGGTCGTTAGAAATTGTGAACACAGGTAAGTACATATCTTCTTCCTATTCTTATTTGTATCTATGAATAACTGACACTATTTCTATCTCTAATCACAATCCAAATCACCAACATTGAAGGTTGGCTGTTGGCTGTCATCATGCGACAGCAAAGCAATGTAAGTTTGTCCATAATACCCTTTCAGGCTGACGTGTCCATTACATTTAATAGATATGACATGCACTGTGCATGAATGCATGCTTTTGTAAGGCTTGTAATGAATGGTGAGTCGTTGTCTATAATTTCAAACATTGATGAGAATACATACTCCCAACATGTAAGTCGTTCATTTGCTTCTCCATTTTTAGCTGCTCTAAATTATTGTATCTACAGACTTGTGCGACACAATCAACACTGATTCTGATTGTGATGATGTCAGGTAAGTTGTTCCCTTCTATCTCAATTCCTTTGTTGATCGCTTTGTCAATTCTTAGAGTATTATTGCCCATGCTATTTGGCTTCAGTTTACCGTGAAAATACTACTTATGTAAGTACCTTGTCTTGCTCCTTCAACTAATTGGATTTTACCTGAATTTGTCTATTAGATTCTCTTATATTTTGGCCACACAACAAAATATCTTCATAGATCTTGTGTACGTCTTTTACCTTTGCATTTTATATTACTGTATACTGAATAATACCATTAGTTTGGTGATGTGGAGATTTCTGTCTTGAGCTATCTTATTGGACGTAATCATTATGGCTGCTAGTATTGGATTATCTTTAGCATGTATATTATTTGTGAATATACTGCTATGTTCTATTATAATACTGTAACCTTGAGAGTGCTCTGATACAAACTATAATTAGGTGTGAGAGACGACAAAAGACTACATAGAGTCATCTAAGAGTACTCTCAGGCTACTCTCAGGTTACTCTGAGTTACTCTGAGAAAAAATTCTCATGTCGACGTAGTTTGAGAGCACTCTGGCTACTCTGAGTACTTTGAATACTCTGAAGTCTCTAGGATGCTCTTGGATGCTCTTAAAGCAGCCTGGGACTAATATGGTTTTTCCTGATGCCCCAGCGCGCACGTTGCTGGTTGTACAATCTGAGGGAGGACCTAGGAATGCGAATGAAAACGTGGTCGTCAACCCATTTGGAAATCGGGCCAATGCCCTCGTACGGCATAATGTCTGCCCCCGCGTCAGCGACTTCACCATACACCCCACAGTTTCCTCTTCCGCCAAATGCGCTGCTCGTATCAACCCAATACTCGTTCTTTGATGACTGCCGCCGGCCACTGCGAGGGAGCCGTTGGGATAATGCGATATGCTTCTTCCACGTCGCGCACTGCCCCCTGCGACCCGGGTGGGATTTGCGATAAGAGGAGAGCAAACGTTGTGAACGTGCCCCAGGTACACAGATAATTAGACGAGTCAATCGTAGAGTTGATAGATGTATGAGAGCCCTGAGGAGAGTGTGGAAAGGAAAAGTTTTGTATAAGACGGAAATGATTAGGCTTGTGAGGCTTCAGAATAACGGAAAGGGGGGAGGTTTGAAAAGGGCCCAGTAAAATTTCCAGCTCTGTCCGAGATGCAGGTCCCAGGTAACGGAGAACGCGTCGTTCATGGGCGAGAATGCGGTTGAACTCAGTGGCATGTTCTGCGAGAGAGGGGCTGTTGGCGGGTGTATGGGTGACCAAGATCGGACGGAAACCAATGTCGAACCCCTGCCTGATGGAGGACACGAGGTTGGGATATTGATTGTCCAGACCAGATCGCAATAGCGCTGCCTCCCATGCGGATGCATGGAGAGGCATGTTCGGACTACTTTTTCTGTGCCAAATTGCATCCGTGAGCGCCATGGTCTGCCTTCCCGCAGCCTGAGCACTCGTGCCGGTGATCGTGACTGTTTGCTGCACATCCCTTTTCGCGCTGCCAATCGGTGCAGATGGTGTTGCCCTTTGGGTTGACAATCCGTCCCCGACCGTCTCAGCGACACCGAGCGATGGGGCCGTTCCAGAATGTCGACGTGTTGCATCTCGCAACCGCGTGGTAGTGTCGCCCCAAACAGATGGCGCAGATGAGCTGGCCAAGCTGATCTGCGCCCCGCTGAAAAGACTGGTCTGCTTTTCGGCCACTGTCACGGTATCTGCCTTGTCTAGCCGGGCCACTGCCTTCCTCGCGGGAAAATCTACCTGAATTCAGATTCTTTCCCTTTCTGATGGGTGATATAGAACGCCCCCTGCGAGGGGATGCAGATCGACGGTGGGAACTTCCTGGCGTGCGCCCAGAACGGTGTCCTCGATCAAAGCTGCGATTGGAGAGTCTAGCTACATCCAACTATAGACCGAGAGAGTAGTTCAAACACGATGATCGGGGCAAGGTTCACAGGAAAGTGAAGGAGAGGGAAGAGAAGAACCAAGCCCCCAGTACACCAGATAGCCATGCAATGACAAAAACAAAAAGGCGAGTTGTAGTCAGGAAATGCAGCCAGACAAAATGCAATGTGGAACGCAGGGACGCATGGGACGCAAGGACGTGGAAAACGCAGAAGACGCGGTAACGCAGATAACGCAAAGTGCACGGGCGAGACAAACACATCGCGGGAGGGGTCGAAAATAATTGAAAACCCATGTGGGCGCAGCGAACGCGGATAAGATTGAAAGAAAAACGCGAGGGTTGAGACGCGAGGGTGAAACGCCAAACACCAACGCATGGAGGATCCAGACGCGAATGCATCCGCATGAGTTAGAAACGCAGCGCGGGCGCATGATGGGCAAACAACGCGAACACAAGTCCATTGCGAGGGAGAGACAACGAAAAGGATAAAGAGGGAGAAAACTGTCAGTGGGTGTTCTTAAACAAAGTAAAAGACAAAACAGCAACGCACCCGAATCATCTCTGCCTGGAGATTGTTATATACCTGGTCCATCATTTGACTGAGGACCTTGCTGTCGATGATTTCAATGTTGAAACCATCTCCCGCTTTGAGGCTCTCGTGCCAGTCTAAACGCACGCGCGCTTGATACAGGATGAGGGCGGCGTTGCCGTTGTCGATCTGGCAATAGTCATGGGTCTCTAGACGGTAGAAGAAACCGGCGAGAGCCTCGAAATGCTTCTCGGGCCATTTGCAGCGCTTGATTTCTTTGAGAAACCCTGTTTTGGCCACCGGGAGTTGGTGCCAAGTAAGATTCGAGTCGAGAACGACGTGTTTCGATGGTCGGAAGGACGAAATGGGCTTGAAGGCCATCACATCCTCCAAGTGAGTGATGCCATACATTTCTTCTGCTATGGTGTGACCTGACAGGCCAGCGTCTTGGCATCCTTCGCGTGTAAAGTACCATAACTCCACATATTCGAAATTCTGTATCTTGTTTCGAGCGAATTGGGAGGGGCGAAAGCTAGAAACTGAACTTATGGTTCGATCCACATCAAAATCACCTATCTTGGGCTTCTTTTTCTCCACCTCTTTCCTCTCAGCTTCAGCTTCCTTTTCTGCAGCATCACGCTCTGCCTGCTCCTGAGCGGCTCGATCGTGTTCTGTGGCTTCGGCAACCTCACGAAGTTGCTGTTGGCGCAAATCCCAAGTGGTCTTTCGGGCAGTGCGGTCAGCCTCCCAGGCTGTTGCTAATTGTTGCGCGGCTTGCTCCAAAGGAATGCCGAGGTTCGCGGCAATTGCGGTACATGCAACGATGTACGCGTTGTAAGGCTTGGTGCTCCTCCCGCTGTGCGATAAGCACACCTGGAAGGAACAGATCAATGAGTCGAAGGGGAAGGGGAGTGAAGACGTTCGCAGCGTCTGGCACGGAGGATGAGCAAGAGAGAAAAGAATTGATTGAGCTAGAGACTCGTAGGTATATGGGGGACGCTCTATGTGTGCTATCCCAGTCAAGTCGCAGTCGCAGTCCTAAGTACGCAGTAGATATCCCGAATCGCAGTAAAATGGGTCAAGCCGCTTGCTCGCCCTCTCGTAGAAGTAAAACGCAGTGTAGCTCCGCTGAGCAAGAAAACCCGGTCGCGTGAAAGTCAAAGTCCCAGTCGCAGCTCGTACCAGATGGTAGATGCCCCTTCCGCCTCGTCCCCCTTCCTCATATATACCTCGTCCCGCGTCCGCTGCCACGTCACTCTCCCTCCCGCTTCCTCCCGCTACCTCCCGCTGCCTCCCCTCCGACTCTTCCCCTGACTTACTTATCCTCCTTCCGCGCGCTCTTCCCTCCCTTCGCCTCATTTGCCATGTCTGAGCCTGCCGAACCCACCGACCCCATCGGCTCCCTCCACGTCCGCCGCTACCTCCTCCTCGTAGACGTGCTTCGCGCTGAATGTGTTGTTGAGCCTTCATTCCGCCCTTCCGATCCGGCTGCTTGGCTTGCCTGGGCGCACGGAGTGCGCTGGCTGCTGGTTTGTCCGCCTTCTCTTTTACTTCTCTTCCCTTCCCCTCACGTCCCGTCCCGCAGCGCCTTGCCTATGAGGCTCGAGCCCAAGCCATAGCCGCGGGGAACCTCACGCTCCCTCCGCTCACTGCCTTCGTCACCCTCCGCGAGCTCGTCCACTACATCGACTCGATCTTCCGCTCCTCCCTGAGCCATCGCGGTGCAGTCCCTTATCCTGGGATCGCCTGGAGCCCCGACGAGGTCCGCTCTAATGCGCAGCGGGACGAAGCTGGCACTCCGCCTCCCCTCCCGTTGTACACGGAAGAGGCCTTCTGGACCCCTCCCCGCGTCACCGAGGAACGTACCGATGAGGCTTTGGAACGGCTCGAACTTATCGCCCGCCAGTTCTCGGACACTTTGGACCGTATGCGTCCCTATCCGCGGGCGTTCGAAGACTTAGAGCACTCGATCCGTGTTGCCGCCCATGCTCTGGGAGGGAGGGGAGGGACGTCGGGAGGGAGGTCCCTCGCGGGCCCGTACCCCTGCGGAGGAGGATTTCCGTTACCACCGGGAGACTATTTATCGTCCCCCGCGCCACCGCTCGTTCTCTGACGTCGGCGGGGAAGGGCCCGACGCTCCCATCGACTTGTCGACCGTAGATTAGCGTTCCGTCCTGTAGTCGTTCCGTTCGAATGCCATGCTTGCTTCCGTCAAGCTCCCTTGTCCCGCGTGATCACCTCTCCTTCGTTCCGCTGTCTCGTCCTGCCCTACCGTCCGTTCATAGGGTAGCGCATACCCATTCCTTACACCCCCTACCCACTTAAATTCCGACCGTCCTCGGTCGGTCCGCCGTCCTAATCCCCGAGCAAATCCCGGGCCTTCAGGTCGTCCGATCATCGCAGATACACGCGATCGGGCCGCGATCGCGTTAAGATCGATAGCGCTGGGGCACGCGCCCACCTCGAGGCGCTCCTGCCGCGCATCCCGCTGCTCCCACAGAGGCTGCCAAACGAGGGAAACGGCACCCGCTTCTTCATCCCTAACGTCCTCTCTTCCCCTCCGACCTCGCCCTTTACCCCCCACTCTCCCTTCCCGACCTCGACCCGCTCCCTCCACAACCATGTCCGTCGACCTCACCAACCCCGCCGCTGCTGTCGCTCCCTCCCTATCATCGAACAGCGCCTCGACACGCTACGCGGCGCGGGAACCAGAGCTCGGCGACGACCCTCGCCGCGGGACCTACAGGAGTGGCTACGGTGGGTGAACTCCTTGGGCCAGGCCTGGGTAAGTGGCTCGGTCGCAATTCCCGTCGCGCCGTCGCTCCCTAACCTTGACGTTCCTGCTAGGTGGCGCTGGCGGCGGCCCACGCAGTGGCCAGCCACGAAACCACGCCGCGCAGTGCCCCGGCCCTGGAGCTGCAAACCTGGCTCGCAGCCACGCGCGGCCGACTCATGGCCTACCGTGACGAATTCCCCGTCGCGGATCAGTACTACGACTCCCTCCTGCAGCGCCTTTCTCCCGCCCACAGCGCCACCTTCCTCGCCGGCACTCAAAACTTCACCTGGAATCGCCACTCGCGCACCCTCCATAACCTATGGCCCCCAGCCCCATTCCCTCCCACCGATGCCGATACGTCCGCCTCGGGGTCCCGCTACACCTCCCCGTCAGAAACGGATGAAGTAAGTCGCAACGCCTCTTCAGGCGGAAGCGTGCCGCTAACGCCGTCGACCGTGGAGTTGGACGATGACGAAGGTGAAGAAGAAGTAGAACCCTCGTCCGACCTCGCCCCGCCGTCCCCGCCGCCCCCGCGCACCGTGGGTGGGAAGAAGCGGCAGACGAAAGGTAGAACGGCCGCCCCGAAACCTCCCAAAGCCCCCCGCCTTTCGATCAAGGTTCCGCCTCGTCCCGCCACCGCCACCAAGAAAAACCTCGCTGATCGCCCGAACCGCGATCGGCGGGGTCCCATCGTGTACCTCAACCACCCCCCGTGCGCATACTGCGCCCGAAAGGGCTATCGCTGCGCAGGAGATGGCACCCGCCGCCATGTTTGCGAGTCGTGCATGATCGCGCGGGCGAAGTGCACCATCCGAGACGATCCCCCCGCTAATCGTAAGTCCCGCCTCCGCTCTTCCGTCCGCAGGCACACTTCATCGCGCATCCGCAGAGCAAATCGAGTTCGTCAGCCCGCAGTCTGACGAGGACGACGACGAGCCACCTTACCCTCCCGAATTCCCGCTCACCACCCGGGCCCGTCCTGTCGTCCTCATCCCACCCCGTCCGCGCGCCACTACCATCCGTCCGCCCATCGCGTCTCCTGCCGCTGCGCCCGCGACGCCCTCACCACGGCCATCCGCACCCCCGCGGCCCACTGAGGAACCCCTGTTCCTACCCATGACGCCCGAGCAGCCGGATTCCTTTCCGTGGCAACCCTCCAGCCTCCTACCGGCCTTCTCCCCCCTTCCGCTCCGTTCTTCCCCCGCCCTCATTCGTCGCCCCCGCAACCTCGACCTTTTGGACGTCGCCGCGGAACCCCGTGCGAGCCGCAGACCGAACTCGAGGAGTGGCTCGTCGCGCGACTAGCGGCGACCACAGAGTTCCTTTTCAGATGGCGGATCGAGCCTGGGACCTGGGGTATGCAGAGCAGTTTGGCATCCCCGACTACCCCTCCCGCTCCGAAAGTCCTGCCCCCGATTTTGTCGAAGGGTCCTCGAGCGGCCCCGCTCCCCATCCGGCTCCTGACAGCGACGATGCCGTGGCTGAGCTCCTGGCTGCTGAGCTCGACTCCCCAACACTCCCGCCGCTGTCGCCCACCGACGAGGACATGGTAGACCTCACCGGGGCGTCCAAAGGGAAAGGGCGCGAGACGTAGCGCGGGCCCCTCCCTCCTTGATTCGCGAAGTGTACGAAATGTAGCATTATCTCGTAGTCGTAGTACCCGTCAGTCTGTCATCTGTACCGCTTGTCTTGTATGTACGCGCCGCCGCCCGCCGTTGATCGGCTAAAATCAATACATGTCAGTTACTCGTCCCACAGTCCCCGTCCGCCCCGTGTGCCCCTGCCGCGTGTCTCCTCGCGTTCTGCGTAGAAGCCGCCTCGCGGCCAGCGCGTGTTGCGCCCCTGCGCCCCTAGGTATAACTACCGCCACCCGTCCCCGATTTCCCTGAGTTTCTTCCACCTCGCCTCCCTGCCTTCCTGCCCAGCCTCATGAGCGCGACGCCCCCGGTGTTTTCCCCTGAGGAGGCCCGCGAAAGGTACCTGCAAGTCCTCTGTGACACCCCCATCCCCTCCGATCCACCCGCGCGCATCGCGTGGGTCCATGCCGTAGACACCGCCGAGGTACGTGCTCCCCTTCCGCCCACACCATTCCTTGTCCCTGAACTCCCGTCTAGGCCATCCTTCATTCCACGCTCCCGGAGGACTATGATCCTTCGTCCCCGTCGGAGCCTGCCCCCGGGATCGATGTCCTTGCCCGCCGCGCTGTGGTGGACTCCTTCCGCCTGCGCTACCTCCCGCATCCGCCGCTGGTCCCCGTCCGCCTAACCGCATTAGAACTCCAAAACGTCCAACTCCAAGCCCGCATCGACCAACTCGAGCCCGCTCTCGCTCAGATCCTTCAAGTGCAAATGGACCCGCTGCGCTCTGACGTCATTGCCCGCGCCCTCGAGATCCTCGCAGAAGTAGATCACCGTTTGTCTCTCCAAGACACGGCCCTTTCTTCCGCGCTGGGTACGTCCATGTCCCTTCTTCGTGCCGAGGTCCACGCGCGTGCCCGTGATTCCTCGTCCGCCTTGCGTATCCTCCAAGACCAGGTCGCCCACGGATTCGATCGAGCCGCCTTTTCCCTCTCTACCCACAACACCGTCATCCAGTCCCTTCTTCGCCGCGTCCTCGCCCTGGAAGCCCGCCTCCCTTCCCCCGACCCTCCTCCCGTACCTTACTCTTCCCCCCCGTCATCGGATCCTTCCTCCCCGCTCAATCCCTCCCCTCCCGTTTCCTCCCCATAATTCTTTTGCTCACTGTCCCGACCCACATCTTCCTCCCCCGCTTCCATTTCGTCCCATACCCCTTTTTGCGCTTCTTCCGCTTCCTCGACGATCTTGCGCACGTCTAGTGCAACCTCTTTTCGCGCCTTATACGGTACCACACGGAAAGCTGCATACCGTAGTCTCGACACCGCTCCTGTTAGTTCCGCGAGTATGTAGGCTCCTCCTTTTGTACGCCGTACGACAACCATAGGCCCGAAATACCGGGGTTTTGATTTCCTGCTATGTTCCGTCTCAATCTGTGAGTTCCGCACTAGCACCAGATCCCCCACCGTGAACACAAAATCCTTGATTGTCCGCGCGAACCGCCGCTCGAAATCCTTGACCGACGCGTATCGAGCCGCTAGCACCCTCCGCCGTACGTCCCGCAAATCCTCCGCCCGTTTGAGCAGCTGCCGCCCCGGATTTCAAGTAGGTCCACATCGCTGATCTCCTTCCGGTCGGGCGGCACCAAGTACGTAGCTTCCGCCAGGTCGAAAGGGAAAACTGGCTCGATCCCGTGCGCGATATAGAAAGGCGAGGTGCCCGTCGATTTCTGAATCGTCACCCGTTCCGCCCAAAACACGGCATGCATCACCTTAGGCCACCCCTTCTCGTTCCCTCCACAAAGCTTAACCGCCGCTTCCCGTACGTCCCGGTGCCTCCGCTCCACGATCCCGTTCGCCTGTGAGTTGTACGCTGAGATTCGAATATGGTTGATTTTGTACCGTTCCCGCAAGTGTTCCAACGCCGCGACAAACGGTGTCCCGTTATCCGTAACAATTTCCTCCACCGCTCCCCACCGACACAGCAGCTCCTCGTAGATGAAGTTCCCAATCGTAACTCCTGTCTCCTTCCGCAGCATCCGCCATTCCGGGTAAGACGACAGGGAACAACGCGCTTGGACGATATGCGTGTACCCGTATGCTGTTGGCATGTGCATCGAGTCCATGTGCACCTTCGAAAACAGCCCCCCCGGCATAGGTACCGTCGGTGGGATGTGGTACTTGTGCGCCTTGCGGAGCTGACACTCATGGCAGCTTCCCACATACCATTTTACGTCGTGATCGAGACTAACCCACCAGAATCGTTCGAGGAGCCGGGCGCGCACCGTGAAGATCCCTTTGTGCCCGAGGGAGTCGTGCGCCTCTTTCATCAGGCCGTACCGCTTCCCTTTCTCCACCACCACCTTGTGCTTCCCTCCTTTATCTTTCTTCCAGAGCCTCCCCCTTTGACAAAGAACTTGCTGGCGTAACGGACGAACGAGGTGAACTGCCTCTCGTCCATTCCTTCCGGCCGCCTCGGGTCTCGTAAAAATTCGTCTACCTTCCGCACCCTTTCCTCCCGCGCCCCTCCGTTGCTGACCTCTGGGATCTCTACCCCCTCTCCCGCGTCCAGCGACCACACCATCAGTCCCTCTCCGTCCCTCTTCCCTCCCGGCGTATTCAAGACCTCCATGGTGAACGCGTAGGCCTCGTCAATCCACTCTTCGAAGTCATCTTCCTCTTCCGGGTCTTCCTCTGCTGCTCCCCGCCGCGAAAGCCCATCCGCCCCCGCATGCCGTTCCCCCGGCACGTGTACCAGCTTGAAGTCGAATAGGAGGATCCCAGCGATCCATCTGTTGATAGTGGTGTTTGGTTGGATGTCTGGGTTATTTAGCATCCCCTTAATATATTTGGCGTCGACTTCGACGACCAGCTTCTTCACTCCGATAATGTAGATCCGGCACGCTCGCAGCGCCCGGAACAACCCAAACAGCTCCAGCTTGGCTTGCGAGTATCGGGATTCGCGTTCGTTCCACGTTATGGACCCGAACCGGTTTGGCCTTCTCTTCCGTCCTCCCCTTTCTGTAAGATCCACGAACCCCACCCCGATCCACGATGAATCCACCGCCAGAATTACCTCCCGTTCGGACCCATAGTCGATCGGGACGAGCGCGGGTGAGTTGATTACTGCGTCCTTCAGCTTCCGCATAGCGTCCTCCTGCGCCTCCTCCCATACGAAGTCGGCTCCCTTCCGAAGCAGGTCGTTGAGTGGGCGCGCCATTTTCCCGAAGTCCTTTACGAACATCCGCACCAGCCCGCAGGTCCCCAAAAATCCTCGCACGTTTGTTACCGTCTCGCACCGCGGCCAATCCTTGATCTTCTGCACTCGGGACTCCTCTGGGACCCTCCCTCGTACGTGCATCGGTGCCCTACCACCACCACCTCTGGAACGCACAAATACGCCTTCTTCCCCGAGAACGTCCCTCCCACGTTCCCGATCCGTTGCAACACCCGATTTACGTTCTGTAGGTGTTCCCACACGAATCGCCTTATCCCTGGGTTCCCCTCGATTGTCTCATACCCCCCTTCCAGCTCGTACCGGGTCTTTGGCCCTTTAATTGGCACGTCGTCGATGAACGGGACCGTGACATGCGGAATCTCGTCCTGCAGGATGAAGGTCACATCCCCATGCATAATTTGCGCAGAATTGGTATACCCCATCGGAATCGAGGTCAGCCGAAATGCCCCCAGCGGCGTCTGGAACGAGGTGATGTCCCGCGACCGGGCGTCCAGGGTCCGCTGGTCGAAAGCTACGTATAGGTCCAGGATCCCATAACATCCCCTTCCCCCAAAGGACTCCGCCAAATGTTCTACCAGTGGGGGAACCGCCGCGTCCTTGATAGCTACGCCGTTTAGGGGTTGTAGATCGTGCACCAACCGGAGGGACTTCCCGTCTTTCTTTACCACGCAGAACCACCTGGACCGGTACGACGAGTTCGAGGGCTCGTACACCCCGAAGCGATCTTGTCCTTGATGATTTGTACGACCTGATCAAAGATTCCCGGCGGGATAGGGATGTTCTTCAGCACCCACGGAACGTGTTCCACCGTCGGAATCATGACCGGGTCGAAGTATTCGTCCGAGAACCTTCCCTTCTCCGTCTCGTCCCAGGCGAACACCCGCTCGTGCTGTCCCACTAAAAAGTCCACCAACTTCACTTCCTCCGGCCACAGGAATCCCCCTCCCCCTACGTCCAACGCCTTCCTCCGCTCGTCCGTATAACGCCCCTGCGGGTGGAACTCGGGCGGCCGACGAGGCAGTTCCGGTAGGTTCCTCAGGGGGTCCCCTGGCGCTCTTCGCACGATTCGAAATTCTTCAGGTAGTGTCGTCGCCACCGGCCTTACCTTGTTCGCTACCTTCTTGTAGGCGTACGCATGTACCACCTCGTCTTCTTCTACCCAGAATCCTTCCTTCCCGCTCCTTCCGTTCCCTGCCGGCACTACAAGTCCTCCCTCCCGTGTTAAGTGTATCCTCTTCTCCCCTGCTCGCACCACCGGTGGTCGTTCGTTCATCTTGGGTTCGCGCGGCACATACGAGGAAACAGAAATGCATTGAGACTGAATATCCTTGCCGATACATGATATGTGCGAATTGTCCAGACGAGGCAGCGACACCCGGGTGCGATTACCCCTCTCTTCTTCCCCCGCGCAGTGCTCCTCTCCGCCGATTTGCCTGCTCTATCTATCGGGTCGGAAGGGGTATACAGAGAGTATAAACGTACGAGTGCGTCTCCGCGAGCGTTGCCCGCATCCTCGACTATTGAAAACCCGCCGCGGATGGCTTCCGTCGACCGTTCCGCGGTTTTGTCGCCACCATCACCCGTTCCCCTGTCTCCGGGTCCGTAAGAGTGATTTGTTGTTCGCCGGAGGAAGTCCCGCGTTTCGCAAGCAGTCAGAGCGAAGAAGGGCCGTCCCAGGAGGACTTCGAATGGCGTGTCGTCCAGCACCTGCAGCTGGAGGTACAGGTCAACGCTCCCGAACGTGAAACGTACGTTTTGCGCCTTCCCGACCGTTTTCACTTGTGCGCTGTTGGCCGTCTCCATCGTAATGGCTTCGTCCGGCTTCAGGACGATCCCTGTCTTCTCCCAGATGTCCTTCCGCATGGCCACGATCTGCGCCCCGCCGTCGAGCACACACTCGCATGTGAACTTCCCTTCGATAACTGGTTCCACCGCTCGCAGCGCCAGGGAGTCGTGCCCGATACTCGCCCCTCCTTCCGTAACCTGGAAGGTTTCCTTCGCGATCCTCCCAATGGTCCTCGTCGTCGACTTCTACCAGACCGGCGGTGGCTACCCGCGACGTCGTCACATCCCCCTTCACTTCCTTCCGCACCCCTGCCGAGATCGCCAGCACCTCCCCCACCGTCATCTCCACCTTCGTCCCGTAGAGCTTCTTCGTCGCTTCCGCCACCGAGTACCGTTGTTCGATCTCCGTCTGGTACTTGTATTGCCCCGTGGTTCCTCCCGCCCCCTTTCCTTCGCTTCCCTTAGCCTTTTCCTCGCTCGTCCGTGGTATGTTGGCCGCAGGTATCCCCGGCGGTTTCCCTCCTGGGCCCCGCAACGCCGCCCCGTCCTCGCCCCTGACTTCTTCACTTCTTCGAACCACACTTCCTTCTTCTTCGCCCGCGCCAACTCTGCTTGGAGAACCCGGACCCTTTCCGACGGATCTTCCTCATCCGACGAACCTTCGTCCCTCGTCTCCACCATGTTCACGCCCTCGTATATCTGGAAAAGGTTCGCGGCCAAGTGCGGAGGGGCCTGTCGCTCGTTCCCGCGACTCGTACCAGTTGCCCAGGGTTCTGGGCGTGCCACGAGTCCACTCGATCCTTCATGTACTCTCCAGGCAGGCCGCGCGGAATGAACATGCTGTTCGGGAGCCGTACTTTCCCAGTCTCGTCCCGGTAGATCTTCCGGTCAAGGATATACTGGAGGATAATCCCGCAGTTCCGCATGAAGTGCTCCGGGTCCCCACAGAAGTTGCACAGGAAGTTGCCCGGCGCTCCTCCCGCTCCTTGCACGACCCCTCCCCGGTCCGCGGCGCCCCTCCCGCTCCTCCGCTGCGTCCCGCCAAGAACGCCTGCATCATCTGTATCGTCTGGTTGAAGAGCGCCAAGTCTACGCCCTCCGTCTTTACCACCGCGGTCGCTGCTGGAGGCGCTGTCGTCCCGCTCGTCCCTGCTGTGTCTCTTCCGCCCCCTCCCACGGCTCCTCCTCCTACTCCCGGGAGGCACTTCTGCGCCACCTTGTGCATTACGTCCATCCCCCACGGGTCGTCCGGGTCGTGGTCGGGCTCTGCGATCTCCGCCCTCCGGGTAATCGTCCGCAGTTCTTCCTCCCCAAACCCGCGCATGTACACTTCGTCCCTGTGCCGCGCCGCTATCTTGCTCTTCGATATCAGGAAGGCTGCGACCGGGGAATACTCTCGATAATATGCGGCCTCCTCCCCCCTCGTCCGCACCCCCTTGTCTCGCGCCGACTGTGCTATGCGATCGAGGTCTGCCGTGGTGTACCTCTTGTCTCCGTCCGCTCCCGGGTACAAGGCCTTCACCCCTCGCTTAAACACCAGATACACCCGCCCAGTAGCCCCATCCGCCGTCTTCCATAGTTCCTCTTGTTCCACCGTCAGGTACTTCAGCGCGTACCGTATCTTCTCTTCTTCCGTTGTAATCCCTGCTGCCGCGCACAGGTCCTCTAGATCCTCGAAATATCGCAGTAGATTGCGCGGTTCCCCGTCGAAGGTCGGCGCCGTCTTCGCCCCTCGCACGGGCATGGATGAAGTAGGCATGGCACGCGGGGGTACTGTAGCACTCGTCGATTGGGTAGGTGCGGGACGGGGCGAGCTCACTCGTGATGGAGGGAGTGGTATGCTCGCGGGATCTATGTATGTCGACAGGATGGTAGGCTCGACGACCTCGCGTTTGACTCGTACTGAGGGTGGTGCCGAAATTGTTCGTCGGCGTGGACGTTCGGGAGGAACGGGAGATGAGCGGGTTGACGGGGTCGCGGATGATTCGGTGACTGATGAGATTGTGGATGTTTCTTCGGTACTCCTTCCTTCCGCCGGTGGCTCGTGGTTTACTGGGGAATGGAGCGGAGGCGAAGGATGTTCGAGGGATACAGAGCGCGTGTTGCTTTGTGACCGGAAGGGAGGGATTCTGACGTCGAAAGGGTTATCCGAGTCCGAGTCGTCGAACGCGGCCGGTCGGAGGGGAAAGTGAGGAAGGTCGAGATCTAGTCGGGGGAGATAGGACTGTTCTGGGCTAAGAGAAGTTCTTGCTGTAGAGTACGGTCCGGCACGGCGATGGTGCGCGAACGAAGTCTTCGAACTATAAGATTCCCCCTCGCGGTGGGCTCCACTTGTAAGGCTTGGTGCTCCTCCTGCTGTGCGATAAGCACACCTGGAAGGAACAGATCAATGAGTCGAAGGGGAAGGGGAGTGAAGACGTTCGCAGCGTCTGGCACGGAGGATGAGCAAGAGAGAAAAGAATTGATTGAGCTAGAGACTCGTAGGTATATGGGGGACGCTCTATGTGTGCTATCCCAGTCAAGTCGCAGTCGCAGTCCTAAGTACGCAGTAGATATCCCGAATCGCAGTAAAATGGGTCAAGCCGCTTGCTCGCCCTCTCGTAGAAGTAAAACGCAGTGTAGCTCCGCTGAGCAAGAAAACCCGGTCGCGTGAAAGTCAAAGTCCCAGTCGCAGCTCGTACCAGATGGTAGATGCCCCTTCCGCCTCGTCCCCTTCCTCATATATACCTCGTCCCGCGTCCGCTGCCACGTCACTCTCCCTCCCGCTTCCTCCCGCTACCTCCCGCTGCCTCCCCTCCGACTCTTCCCCTGACTTACTTATCCTCCTTCCGCGCGCTCTTCCCTCCCTTCGCCTCATTTGCCATGTCTGAGCCTGCCGAACCCACCGACCCCATCGGCTCCCTCCACGTCCGCCGCTACCTCCTCCTCGTAGACGTGCTTCGCGCTGAATGTGTTGTTGAGCCTTCATTCCGCCCTTCCGATCCGGCTGCTTGGCTTGCCTGGGCGCACGGAGTGCGCTGGCTGCTGGTTTGTCCGCCTTCTCTTTTACTTCTCTTCCCTTCCCCTCACGTCCCGTCCCGCAGTGCCTTGCCTATGAGGCTCGAGCCCAAGCCATAGCCGCGGGGAACCTCACGCTCCCTCCGCTCACTGCCTTCGTCACCCTCCGCGAGCTCGTCCACTACATCGACTCGATCTTCCGCTCCTCCCTGAGCCATCGCGGTGCAGTCCCTTATCCTGGGATCGCCTGGAGCCCCGACGAGGTCCGCTCTAATGCGCAGCGGGACGAAGCTGGCACTCCGCCTCCCCTCCCGTTGTACACGGAAGAGGCCTTCTGGACCCCTCCCCGCGTCACCGAGGAACGTACCGATGAGGCTTTGGAACGGCTCGAACTTATCGCCCGCCAGTTCTCGGACACTTTGGACCGTATGCGTCCCTATCCGCGGGCGTTCGAAGACTTAGAGCACTCGATCCGTGTTGCCGCCCATGCTCTGGGAGGGAGGGGAGGACGTCGGGAGGGAGGTCCCTCGCGGGCCCGTACCCCTGCGGAGGAGGATTTCCGTTACCACCGGGAGACTATTTATCGTCCCCGCGCCACCGCTCGTTCTCTGACGTCGGCGGGGAAGGGCCCGACGCTCCCATCGACTTGTCGACCGTAGATTAGCGTTCCGTCCTGTAGTCGTTCCGTTCGAATGCCATGCTTGCTTCCGTCAAGCTCCCTTGTCCCGCGTGATCACCTCTCCTTCGTTCCGCTGTCTCGTCCTGCCCTACCGTCCGTTCATAGGGTAGCGCATACCCATTCCTTACAGCGTTGGAGTTGAAATCCGGGCATAGTTCTAGCGCAGGATCTCGGATGTTGGCATCCATGTTCGAACTAGAGGATGGCCGAGTATCTTTTATAAATCACAGATAACTGTACTTAAATGAAAGAAAGGAGCTGTAGTATGAGGTGGCAGCGACTGCAGAGAAAGGGCGCTAGATTCAAGCGCCCGCTGCCACTCAGGCATAGACGTTGCTCTACGATGGCGCTCGTTCCTCGTGACATCTCAGAGCTGCAACATCCCTGACAGGTCCTGAAAGGCCCTGACAAGCCGTTTGTCAGGGCTGTCAGGGCATTTGCAGAAGTTCTGATGAAATTAACCCTGGCTCTCTTCGAGGGCCCTAATTTACCCATGTAACTTATGGTTAATTAACCAACGGCTAATTAGCACTAATTAACCGGTCAAATTGGTCAAATTGACGGTTAATTAGCTATGCGTCCCAGTCAAGCTCCTCATTCTCGCGGCCGCTGTTGCCTGTCTTGTTCACAGTATCTCGCTCTGGTGCTGGTCGCGATGCACCGATAGGCTCATCCGCAGGAATTTCCATGAGCAGAGGCCAAGAGGAGGGCATTTACAAAATTTTCGACACGGACCTCCCAAAATCTAAGGACCCCGGAAACTTGGGGGGTGTATACACACACCCCCAATTAGGGTATGCCGAGCTGCGGCATCCGAGAGCCAAGCCACGATGAGCACACCGCCTGGCCCTCCACGTTGTCCGGAACAAGTCCGGGACTGGAGAGCTCCTGGAGAGTCACGAGATGACAGTCACCTGCTCTGAGGGCGCGTCTACCTCTTCAGTTTGAACGCGTGTTTTGAGGTTCAACCACCTCTTCTCGTGCATTCTTTTGCACAGGTGAATATTATATGTGTAGAAATATGTATCTATCCACTCAAAAAAGTGTACTTTGCAAGTGTTCACCAAAATTTTGCGAAACTGGGCACAAACCACGAAGGTGGCTGAAAATGGCCCCCGTACACTGCCCCCCTACACACCACAAAGTGAGGTCCGTGTCCCCGATTCGAATCTTGCCCTCCTCTTGGCAGAGGCGACTCAATATGCAGGAGTTCTGCAGCAATAAATGCATCCCGCTTCACTGTCAGCAGAATGAATGGAAGATATGATCTGAGAGAGCCCAGAGATGAGAAGCGAGAGGACATGAGAGGACACGAGAGGACACAGACACAGACACAGACACCTAAGGCCCACGAGAAGTCGCGGAAGCAAGCAATGTATATGAAGGAGGCCGTCGCAGATCGCGCTGGCCGTGTATGTACGTGTTTGTACTACGGCGCTTAGCACGCGAGCGTCTACTCTAACATTCGCTGCTTGGTAGTCTCTCACATCGCTAAGTCTTAAGTAGAGTTTTATCTTGTTGCTTTCACATTCTCTATAGGCGTCATAGATATTCCAGGTAAATAGAGCTACTACGGTCCTACGGGCTCTGAGATGGCCTGAAAACGTCCAAAATCATCCTGTATCATCATGGTCAAATTGACCCTACTTATTTGACCCATGATTTTTAACCCCCCTGAAATTGACTGGTAATTTACCGGTAATTTACATAGGTTACAGTAATTAACCGAGCTAATAAGCCCAGCCTATTCACCGCAAAAAATTCACCATTTCGCAGGCAGCGAAAATGATAAGAGAGGCGTGTGAAAGGCATGGTTCCATATAAATAATCCCTTTTATGCACTTATCTTACCATTTTCACCGCCTATGAAACGGTAATTTATTTGCAGTGATTTCACTGTGGCCTACAGCAAATGACAGCTCAGGCCTATTAGCAGTGAGCATCAGGAAAACTCAACATTTTCCTTACTGACCTTATCAGGTCTTACCTTCTTATCAAGACAAATCTAAGACAGCCAAGAACGATCCTCACTCTTAATTTTGTCTTAATGTATCTTAATTTTCACAATTTGTGTCTTATTGTTCTTGTCTAAGGAAATTAAGAAATTAAGTGGGCTAAGAAAAAGTGGGATTTTGCTGATGAGGTCAATAACCAAACAATTTTTTACAGATCCTCATTGCCTTATGTTACACCAGACATAAGGCTAAGTACACATGGAATTGGTCTTTCTTCGAGCACTGATCATTGGAAGCCGTCGACTCGGACGAGGGCCGCCCAAGAGCGGCGGAGGCGTGGTTTTTGTAAACGACTTCCCTATCTTAGCTAGAGAACGCTCATTACGTAAGTCAACCAAGAGGCGTGGTAAACAATTTCTATAAACTGGTTTTTGTCCAACGTACCTGATTACGTAAATCCCCGCGAGTCCTTACGCACTCATAACCGATAGCAGAGCATATCGGAATGACAGGTCATTTGGAAAATGAACTGCACCTATAACTGAGACATGCACGTCCTGCTATTATTATCAAACATCGACCATCTGAGCCGCATTTACACGTGTAATAATTCTTTATATTGTACATCTAGTTCGAAAATCTCGCCGACGACGAAGTGGGCAGGTCTTCTCCCTCCTGGACTATCTTCTTCACCGGGATTAACCACGCTTGATCCTCCGCATCGTCCTCTTCGTCCACGTTGAAAGTGTACTCTCTGACCTCGACGTTCGCCCATGGCTTCAACGAGTTCTCTCCGTCTGTAATGTACCGCAGGCAGTCGCCGTGCGCCACTACCACGATCTCGCGCTCAGGACGCGCACGAAGCCAACGACGATTCCAGCGAGCACGGGCCTTCAGTGCAGAGGATGTACCAGCGTAGAATCCGGCCTTAGACGTCCAGTCGGGCGTCAGCGTGCTGAAGTCTAGTCCGGCGTATTCGGGGTCGGCTTCAAGGACTTCGCGGGGCTACAGCAGACCATTAGCATGGGCAGCGAGTTGAGCCTAAGTGAGACATACCGATCCTGTATCGCAAGGAAGCTCGTTGCACTACAGGGAGTCAGTCAAGCCACAGCGTAGTACCCGTTCGACACCACCGACCTCTTGCAATTGTGGCAATACTACGACAGCCTTGCCTTGCTCCTCCAGACGCTTTCTCAACGAAGCGTAACCGATCAAGGTTGTCGATAGCGTGCGGCGCAGCCCACTGGTGACGAGCAGCTCTGCTCTCTGCTGTATCGTGTTCTGCGTGTCTGCGTGCAGCTTGGCAGCCTGCTGCCTCCCGAGGTCCGTCAACGGCGCATCGTGGACTGGCAGAGATTAGCGTTATTGTCTCACCGCACGACAAGCTACGTACTCGTATAGTCCTCCGCAACGCTGCAGATTAGCAAGTATGTCAGCGGTATGAACGCACACGGTGACCCGCCTAAATACTAACTTGTGTTCTGCCTGTGCATGGCGGGTGAGGTAGATGCGCTTCTCGGTTGCCTTCACCATTGTTCGTAGTCGATGGCCTCGTCTTATGTATGCGTGGATGGCCGTAATGAAGATAGGTTGCGTTTTGTCTCAGGCTCCCGCCCTCGTTTGACTCGCGGAAATGTTCGTCATCGATCGTCGATGTAGTAATCTGATCTAGGCGCCTAAAGATCTCTCTCGGCATCGGGCCCGTCTTGGGTCCGTCAGACGGCGAGTCGTCGACTTCGACGTGCTTCAAAATCATTTCCAACGGACCACAGACTATATGGAGACTCCATTATTGGGACACAAGCCAGGGTGGTATGTACCTCACAGACGTTATGGAGCCGAACGACTATCTCTAGCTGTAGTGGTCAAACAATGGAGACTACCTTGTACCCGTTCCCTTATAACGCCTACGACAAACCATCCAATGCCGTCATCCGTGCCAGCGGTCGCACCGGAGAACGACGGAACGATATAAAAGTGCGGTATGACCAGTGATGGTTATTAGTAGCCGTGAAAACAACCGGGCGTACAGCAGCAAACAGCACATAGATATCCGCACATGCATTCCAGGCGAACCCAATAAATAAAGCGGGCGTCACATCGTTGCAGCGAGATTCAAAGGCACAGTCTACGGTCCAACCGAAAAAATAGACAATCATCCGTCGCTTCTGCAAACTTCGTCCGAATCAGTGTCCCGCTCGCCCAAACCGATAGAGCTGAATCTACTCTCTCCCCCGGCTCGCAGCCTCGAGCCCTGCCCAAGCCCGCCTATAGGCGAGAAGGAAGCACATGATGTCTTCGAGAGAGCCACTAGCGCGTCCACCTTCGGCCATTCATGGAGATGCGTTGCAATCAACAATTGTCCGTATTGTATGCAGCACAAGGGCACAGACACGGGCATGGACGTCGGCATGAGAGGCATAAAGGGCGCCGTGCGCTGTGCGGAGGAAGCCAGCGATGCAGATATTATGTGACGTGACGTCTGGAGAAGACGAGGTCTAGAATACCGAAGTCGATCAACAGGACCGTCGACAGATCGTAAAATCCATCACCGTCCTGCGGACAGTCTGACGCACAAGACAAGACGTCAAGTGTGCTGCTGCGCCGATCGGTCGAGCACGCTGGATCGAGATTGGGCTCATGGTGTTCCGTGGGATGATGACCGCAAGTGGAGATGTTCTGTACTGGTGCAAACCTGTACGAACTCCGGACGCCATATGCCTGTCAAAGTAACGAGCAGTTTACTCGAGAGTTAGAGGAAGTCCTGCTGCGAGATCCATGGCGGAACTTGGATTACTAGTCCACACAGAGGTGCCGCTAGACAGTGATCGGATTCGGCGGTGCGTGTATGCTCGATGACAGTTCAGCACGGGCATGGGACTCGACATGACAGGCAGGATATGGAGCATACGAGGAAGCGCAGACAATGAAGGTGGAGCGGGAAAGAGGGACAAAACAGTCTTTTTTCATCGTCTGTGGCGTTAGCCTGACCAGAGGCGAGTCCTGTACGACGAGAGATTCAAAGTTATATCAGACAACAGTCAAACCAACGCAGCTCTAGCGGGACACAGACTCACCACAGGAAACCTTCTTGGTGCGACGCAGGCATCTGGGACTGCATCACTTTCTTCCATAGAGCATTGGCTTCATCACCAGCATGATCGGAAGCAGCCTCGGGAAGACAAACTGTGATTGCGACCTCTATAAGCTTCCTAAATACCCGGGGGCGTGTAAAGATCTGGTCAAGTTGAGGGAAACAGCCATGCGACAACCTTGTCAAGAACAAATCAACCATCTCATGGTCTGTGGGAATTAGAGAATGCATATCGAATGATAAATGGAAATATTCCATAACGCAGGGTGTAAATTGAGAGACGAGCTGAATCACGCAGCCGATATCGAAATCCACGCTGTCGATATGTAGGATAAGGTCGATGGATGTGAGTTGTGCATTATGGGAAACATCCACTGGATACTCTGGAATATCAATCAGAGATACTCGAGGATTGAACCAGGAGTTGTGGCTCACCGCCAGGCACGAGATTCAGGCAAAGTCTTTGAAGTGAAGTACCGTCGATCTGCACGAGACGCTGCATATTTCCAGACAGAAAGTGTTCAGGATAAAAAGGAGTATGGTCGCTGGTCATGCTTGGAACTGTACGGGGAGAGGATCCGTAAGTTCCCAGACGAATCTCGGTCAGCTTCGCAGCGACGCCCGTGGACAGGAGGAAATCTGTGATATTATCCATAGAAGCCTTATCCATGTCGCAAAATCTGACATGCAAAAGCTTCATCATATCGACACGCAGAAACACCGCGCGAGCAGAGCGATGTGTCTTGAAGCACACCCTCTCACATGTGAGCGACTCCAGCGCGGGGAGGGCGCAGACAAGCCGGCCGAATATGGCAATCGAAGGGAATATGACGTCATCGAGATACAGGCTTTCGATCGCGGGGAACGTGGACAGATTGTCGAAGAGGTCGGGCGGCATGTCCCACGCTCGCCACTCTGCACGGCGGATGGTAAGACGCTTCGTCTGCGTCCACCTTCCGCCTAGCATCTCTGCGAATGTACCCAGGTGTGGGATAGGCCCCGTGCCGTCCTCAACCTGCTTGTATCCCGATATATATACCGCGAATGGGCCTGGCCAACTGCTCTTCATCACCCCTATCCGCGCCACCTCCTTCCGGTCACTAAACGACACGTTATCTCCTCTGTATTCTGGCGGCACGTACTTGCTACATCTCTTGTACCATCCTGGCTTACTCGAGAAGGCCCTGCGGTAGGCCAGCAGCGTATCCAGGTCATATCGCAGGTAGGAAACGATGTGGTCCCAGAGCTCAGGGGGAAGATATGTCAAACGGGTAATTCTTCACCTCTCTTCTTGAAAACTATTTCTATGGACTCCTTACATCTATAGCTATCTTTCTGTCTATTCACTTTATTCCTATCTCCTTCTGTACCTATGATAGAATCCATTCTTTACCTACACCCCTAGAGTAGTTGCCACTTCTGTGTTGATCGTTGTTTGTTCCCAAAGCGCACCACCTCAGAGTCCGTTGCATCCTGGCTTCCCCAGTTGCTCAACTCGGACTCTAGGTGAGTGGTTAGGTATATTAGCTCAATATACAGTTGCTCAACTCGGACTCTAGCTGTCTGTATACTTGAGCATCGATTGATCAAGCCCGCCTTTCGTCTGTGGCTCTGACAGGTTATGAGCCCCGCGCTCTGACCGCTTCGTCGTCAATCTTCTCTGCTTGCTACAGCTTCTGGATCGAGCTCTATTTCAATATCTGGCTACTACACTGTCTCTACAATCCCTACACTCCTTCTACAACACTCTGATCTTTCCTGATCTTCTCTGATCTCTGCTGATCGTCGCCTCTGCCTGCCATGTCATCCATCGACTCTCATCCGCGCTTCAAGCCGCTTTCGAACGGCAATTATCCGCAGTGGAGGGGAGAGATGCGAGCATATCTGATGAAGATGGGCTACTGGAGGCTTGTGAGCGGTGTGGAGAGTCGTCCGCCTGTGGAGGAGGACATAGAGCGCAGGGAATGGGACAAGATAGAGTCCAAGGCTGCTGGTGAGATCTTCCTGAACGTCTCACCGGACCAGCGCATCCATTTCAGTGGGTTTGAGGAGGATCCTGTGCGTATGTGGAGTGCATTGGAGGCTGCCCATGTCGTTCGTCGTCCGGGTGCACGCTTCAACGCGTACGAATCCCTCTTGACGATCTCCAAGGACGAGGGGAGTCTTTGCAGTCTCTCACGAACCGCATCGAGGAGGCTATGCTCACTTGCCAGAACCTCCGTCCTCCCTCCTTCTCTCTCGCTGACTTGGACAATGAGCTTCAAGCCATGGCGATGATTCGTGCGCTTCGCGCGAGCAGTATGCGAGCTTTACCTCTGCTCTCATCATGATGCTCCCAGAGAAGCTCGACAAGTCCAAGGTCATCGAAGCGTTCCAAACAGAGGAGCTCAATCGCATGGCACGTCCCTCTCTTACCCTTCCTTCGTCTTCATCGTCCTCCGTCGCTCTTGCCGCTACTTCGTCCCCTTCGACTTCGATCTCTTCAGCCAGCGCGAACGCTGCATCTGCGGATGCTACCTGCGACTTCTGCGGTCGCAAGGGTCACACCCAGAGTGTTTGCTTCAAGTTTGCGAAGGCCAAGGAGAAGGCTCGTCAACCGCGCAAGCGTCTGGACCAGGCGAATGCTACAGAGTCAGCTGGCAATGCAAGTCTTCGTTCTGTCGATCCCTCCGATCCTCTTTCGCCTCTTCAGACCGACGCTAACATGGATTGGAACGCAGACTCAGGTGCTACAGCTCACATGACTCCTCATCGACACTGGCTTCGCGACTACTCCCCGCATCGTGTCGCTATACGCCTCGCAGACAATCAGGTTGTCTATTCTGCTGGGGTTGGAACTGTGGTCTTTTCGCCGATTGTGGGAGGTAGGGTGGTCAAGAACGTCGAGTTTACCCGTGTTCTACATGTCCCTGCCCTTCGTAACAATCTCCTGTCTGTCCTTTTCTTAACACGACGTTGCCAATTCACTGTGCGCATTGGACGTGAAAGGATGGACTTCTCAAAGGGAGGTCGAACGCTCTTCTGCGCCCGCATCGACGACTCGAACACTGCGCTTTTAGCCGGTCATACTGTCGCTCTTACAGAGTATGCAAAGCTGAGCTCCACTCTTCCTCTCGATCTTTCGCTCTGGCATCGTCGTCTCGCGCATCGTCACATCGACGGAGTGAAGCGTTTGCTGTCTCAGGATCTTGTCACTGGTCTGACACTCGACTCTAAGGCTCCCTCAGACCCTGTCTGCGAGCCCTGTCTTGCTGGGAAGATGCATGCTAATCCTTTCCCTCCGTCGTCTCATCGTGCCAGCAAACCGCTCGAACTCGTTCACTCTGACGTTCATGGTCCCCTGCCTGTCCAAACCCACTCTGGCTATCGCTACTGGGTTACATTCATCGACGACTTCTCTCGCTTCCGCACTGTCTACTTAATGAAGACAAAGGATCAGGTCTTCGAAATGTTCAGACATTACAAGGCGTGGGCGGAGAATCAGACGGACTGCAGGATCAAAGCGTTGCGAGACGACAAGGGAGGTGAATACATGTCCACTGCCTTCCTTTCCTTCACCACAGAGCACGGCATTGAACGACAACACTCCACGCGCAATCGACCGCAGCAGAACGGTGTTGCAGAGCGCACCAATCGAATTCTAGGCGATGGTATCAGTTCTATGCTTTCTGAGTCTGGTCTTCCTCCCTCTTTCTGGGGAGAGGCTCTGTCTACTCTCGTGCATGTTCTGAACCGCTGTGCCTCCTCCGTGCTACCAGACGCTACGCCCTTTGAGATGTGGTACAAGCGCAAGCCGGACGTTAGCCATCTCCGCGTTTGGGGATGCACTGCCTATGTCCACGTCCAGAAGGACAAGCGGACGAGTCTTGGCGCCCATATGGAGAAGTGCGTCTTCATTGGTTATCCTGATGGTGTTAAAGGTTGGAGATTCTACAATCCTACGACGAAGCGGATCATTCTTTCAGAGCGTGCTGATTTCGATGAGCGCTACTTTCCTGGTCTGAAGCAATCGACAGCCCCTCTTGCTTCTCCTCCTACTTCTAACTCTGCTCCTCCACCTCCACCGCCACCTCCTGATGCTGCTCCGCCGCCTCCACCACCCTCTCCTCCTCCTGCACCTGCTCCTCTGCCGGTCGCTGATCCTGTGCCTGTGCCCGCTGTTGCGCCTGCGCCACCTCTTGAGGGGGAGTTACCAGATCCTCCTGCTCCTCCAGAGCTGGATCCTATCCAAGATGTGCCTGCAGACGCTCCTTTTCCTCCTCCAGTCCCAGAACTTCCTGTCGATGATCGTCCCATCGCTCTTCGACGCGAGCGTCGAGCGAAGCGTCCAGTGCAAGATTGGTCTGTTCCATGGCATCCGTATTCCCGTCCTGCTACTCGTTCACGTGCTCCTGCTCCGGTTCCCCCGCCTCCACCTCCGCCGTCGCCTCCGCCTCCACCGCCTCCTGCTGTTCCACTGTCGCCTCCTCCTCCAGTCGAAGCTGAGTGGAGAGAACCTCCTCCCGCTGTTCCAGACAGCGATGATGATGATCTCCCAGCACTCGCAGAGGATTTTGAGGACAATGACAGCGATGACGAGGATGCCGAAGAGGCTGCCCACTATGCAGAGTCTGAGCCTGCGACTTATGCGGAAGCCATGAGACGCCCGGACGCAGACAAGTGGCGCGCCGCTATTCAGGAGGAATACGATGCACAGATTGAGAATGGCACTTGGGAAGTCGTCGATCTACCTCCTGACCGCAAGGCTATTGGCTGTAAGTGGGTCTTTAAGATCAAGCGCAATGCGGACGGCTCCATCGAACGCTACAAGGCTAGACTTGTTGCCCAAGGCTTTTCTCAGCGCCCTGGCTACGATTTCGTCGAAACCTTCGCTCCCACCATTCGCATGGCCAGCATTCGAGCCATTCTTGCCACTGCTGCCATCGAGGACCTCCACATACGCTCCATTGACATCTCCCATGCTTTCCTGAATGGTGAGATGGATGCGGATGTCTACATGCGTCAACCGGAGGGCTTTCAGAATGGTAACAAGCGAGTTGCTTTACATCTGCGCAAGCCTATCTACGGGCTAAAGCAAGCTGGTCGACGCTGGAACAAGAAGCTGCATGCTACGCTGGTCAAGATGGGTTTCAAGCGCATTTCCTCAGACGCTGGAGTGTACGTATACGAGCGTGATAACATTCGCATCATTGTCCCTATCTATGTCGATGATATCACTGCTGTTTCCTCCTCCCAGTCTGCGCTTGACAACTTCGTCGAAGAGCTAGCTAGCCACTTCAAGCTTCGTGATTTGGGCGCAACGTCATATCTTCTGGGAATCGAGATCACTCGGGATCGTCCAACTCGCACTCTTGCTCTGTCTCAGCGACAATACATCATCGACGTCCTCGAGCGCTTCAACCACAGCGAGTGCAGTACGGTTTCCACTCCTATGACTCCCGGTTTGATCCTATCCTCTTCCATGTCCCCCAAAACGCCCGAAGAAGTAGCTAGCATGAGCAACATCCCTTACCTGCAGGCTGTAGGTGCCCTGCAGTATCTTTCCTCCGCTACTCGTCCAGACATCTCCTATGCTGTTGGCTGTCTTGCGCGCTTCAACCACAATCCTGGTGAGCAGCATTGGAAAGCGGTCAAGCATCTCTTCCGTTACTTGCAGGGGACAAAGGATCTCAAACTCACTTACCGCCCTGACCCTTCGACTACAGAGCCCTTTGTGACGTTCACAGATGCATCGCATGGCGATAATCTGGAGAATGGACGTTCCACAAGTGGCTACCTGGTTCGCATGGGTACAGGCGCTGTCAACTGGAGTAGCAAGCTGCAATCCATCGTCACTCTTTCCACCACGGAGTCGGAGTACGTTGCTGCAGTCGAGGCCGGAAGGGACATCAAGTGGATGCGCAATCTTCTCTCTGAGATTGGCTATGGGTATGATCCTCCCTCTACCCTCTGTATCGACAATCAGTCCGCACTCACTGTGTCGAAGAATCCGGAGCATCACGGTCGACTCAAACACCTCGACCTCCGCTTCTACTGGCTACGTGATGAGGTTGAGGCTGGGTACATCAAACCTATCTATGTCTCCACTCATGAGATGCCTGCAGATTTGCTCACCAAGGCTCTGGCAAAGCCTCAGGTCGAGCACTTGCGGCGCATGATGGGTTTGGAGTGAGGTTGGACTCAGGGGAGCTTGGACAATGAGAGGTGTCTCATTAAGGGGGAGTGTCAAACGGGTAATTCTTCACCTCTCTTCTTGAAAACTATTTCTATGGACTCCTTACATCTATAGCTATCTTTCTGTCTATTCACTTTATTCCTATCTCCTTCTGTACCTATGATAGAATCCATTCTTTACCTACACCCCTAGAGTAGTTGCCACTTCTGTGTTGATCGTTGTTTGTTCCCAAAGCGCACCACCTCAGAGTCCGTTGCATCCTGGCTTCCCCAGTTGCTCAACTCGGACTCTAGGTGAGTGGTTAGGTATATTAGCTCAATATACAGTTGCTCAACTCGGACTCTAGCTGTCTGTATACTTGAGCATCGATTGATCAAGCCCGCCTTTCGTCTGTGGCTCTGACAAGATATCGAGGAGTGCACTGCAGAACAAATACCAAGCGTTGAGTTGGACTCGATCACTACGAGTAAACCCACATACCTCCCGTGACCTCATCTCCTCCCAGGTCATCTGGCACCTTAACCTCACAGAGTAATCGCCATCCGAGCACTCGTACTCGTATTCGTAGAGCGGTGTCTCCAGGAGACTTATATCTGAGGATGAGGATTCATCACTGAAGTCCTCTAATATAAAATCATCATCTGATACTGATTCCGAGTCGTCCAATACCGATTCCGAATCGTCCGGTACTGATTCTTCATCAGAATCGACATTAGATCGAATATCCGCGACTGGTTCGCCTTCGTCCTGCTCGTCTCCATGCGGAGGTATTATGGTGCTGATGGTTGTATCCCATGAGACGCTTTTCGTCGGTTTGATACTGGGAGCCTCAGACTCGTCATCCATCGGCAAGGGCACAGAGACTTATATGACGGTGAAAGAACACAGCGACTGCAGGTATGAAGAGGACAGATGAGCAATCCTCACGTTTCTTATGGTATGAAGAGGGTGCCACAGACTGTAGCCCATCGTCTGTTGGTGGATATATGAAGCTGTTCTATCGGTGACTTCGGCCTCATGGCCGCATCCATTCTCCATGCGAAAGGCGAAGTTAGCGCCAGACCTCTCCCATCTACATCCCTATACATTGAAAACTCACGACCTCATCTCAGCAGCCTGTCGACAAGCTCTCTGACTCTCAAACTGACTAATACTTTACTCCTTATTCAGTCTTCGATGGCGAATCGGGAAGTATCCGACACGTTTCGAGTGTTGTGGAAGTACGTGCCGAGCATATAGTATTGCATAGTGCAGCTCCACATAGGACGTCAAATGTCTTTCAATTTGCACATTGATGGGACCCACAGCCCGATACAAAGCTTACGGAAGGCTGACGTGTAGATTGACCCACGAGGTACTACCTGGAACCTCGGGATAGCATCCTTGTGACCTTCGGCGGAACTTGCACAGCAGCGTTGATAATGGTATCTGATGCAGTTCAACATTCTCGTGACACAACTCTTCTCTTGCGTCCCATTCTTTGAACACTGACGCGCTGTCGTCGCGGACAGAAAGATTTCCCAAGACTTCCACAGCACACACGACTCTCCAATATCACAGCACATTCTACGAATTCGTTTGCATGCTGACTACATCAAATCTCAGTGCGTCATTTGGGGCATCGTGCATCCGCCCTGCAGAATCGCTCAAATAGCAGCACAGATAGGTGTCTTAAGAAATTAGGCAATGTCTCAACAACGGCGTGAAAACTCATTGAAATGCGTGTATTGACGACATGCCACACAATCTGACGTTGTCCAGCCATGAAACTATGTCACTTTCCTACGACTCCGCTCCCTAGACTGACACTGCTTCAGCTCGCGTATGAAACGTGTCTGCCGCGCGGTGGACACACATTTCTCAGCAGGATCCGTGCGGACTTCACATGTGCGTCCTATCTGATTTGCTATTTACCGGAGGCGGTCCGCACTCCAGACCACTCCTGTGATGAATCATGCATCGCTCATCTGTCACAGTGAGCCTGCATGTTCTCTCTTCGAAGACAAGTCGACGGGGTGCTAACCGTATGTTCCTTATCTGCTCGGCGTTACTTCAAGCTTCGGCATGTTTTGTCCACCGTATGCTCCAGTGGGAAGCATCTGCATGCATTTCTACTGGGAAATCTCCTGATTCAGTCGTCAGCTGAAAACATTTGCGCAGCTGCCATGCATGGTTCATACAAGGTGCCCTTTCACGGTATTAGGCCGTCTCTGCTCTACTCGTCTATCATGAGACTTACTCTCCGTTGGAATCTCCCATATCTACCTGGAAATTTACTTCCCATGTTTTCGCCGGCGGAGTCCGTCTTCCAGCACGGGTATCATCTCTTCGTTCTGCAGCTTCTGCCCGAGTTGACTTTCATATTATTGTTAGGCTCGGCTGTATGTAACGCCAGAGAGTTCTACCCCACCTTCTATATTACTTGTGTACGACAGTGTACATCGGTGTACGGTCTTCCCACTTCACACGAGGATCCTAGGATCAATTTAGTCGAGCATTCCCACTCCTCGTCTTGGCCTAGCCGCGCACAAATCAGATATGAAGACCTGGAGGTGGCCAGTGGGCAGTGTTCGATTGCGATTAGGAGGATAAGATATTGCGAGTCATCCTACCGCAGTCGGATGACAGCCTCTGAACAAATAAGCGAGCTAAATCGAGGCCAGGCTGCAAATGGAGATATACTGAGTAGAGCCTCAGTGGTGAGTAAGCGTATGGATGCCGGACGGGGGAGCCCGCCAGCTGCGCACGTAAATACTGTAGTAAGTTACGCGTGTACTTGTCAGACAACGTGCAGCCTGTTATAGCCATGATTGTGTCCGCATGTTGGTCCTGCGAGCGTAGACATCAGGTCCATCGACGGGGCTGAAGGGAGTTGAAAACATATATCATGGTCCTGCACCTACGCATCTGAGAAAACATCCTATGCGACGTCCTCGGCTTCGTAGGGAACATAGACGCAGATGCACACCGTTCTCAGCTTGTGGAAGGTAGTGAATACTCCTGTGAAGTTCCGAACTAGGGGAATGCATGCATACGACGTCGACCTAGAAAGTTATACACGCTCAATCGCGCCGTCGAAATATTCGTAAGCAGAGAAGAACCGTAGAGTAGAACCGTAAATACTACCATATCATTCGCATTCTGTACAATATAGTGGCCATATACATTCGCTGAAAGATCACATCAGATCATACTTGAATGTATACTGTCCCTCGGGCACGCGTCGCGACATGTCGAGAGGAGATTTCCTCTCGGGCTTCCTGGCGGTGGAAGCCGCGGCGCGTGCATCCTCACCAACGGTTCAGTGGGACTCGACATGACAGGCAGAAGATAGAGGCTCCAAGGACGCGGGAACAATAAGGCAGGGACAGGTGAGACGATTGAAACAGCCTGTTTTCAATAATTGTATAGCCGAGTGCTGATGTAGGTCAAACATTAGTGAATCAACGCAGCTACGGCAGAAGACGAACACACCTCAGGATACCTCGTTTGCATGATATAGGCATCTGAGACTGCACCAGTGGTGCCCAGCGAGCATTCACCTTGCCATCAAGCCGCTGGCGGGCAGCATCTCCAAGATGTCGGACTTTGATCTCAACCCGCGTGCTAGTAAGCTTGTCAAATACAGGGCGGGTAAAGATGTGGTCAAGTTGAGAGCAACAGCCACGGGAGAAACTTGTCAGAAATGCAACAAGCACTTCAGGTCTGGTAAATAATATCACGGAATCAATATTGAGCTCTATGTAGATTGTGTCGATATCTTCGGAGGTGAGCTGAGAGACGAGCTGCGCTATGCAGTCAGCGTCAGGGTCGCGATCCACGCTGTCGATGTGTAGGAAGAGCTGCAATGTTTTGAGCTTTGTATTATGGGAAATATCGAAGGGATACTCTGGAGATAACAATTAGACAAGTTCGAGGATTGAGCAAGGAGTTGTGTCCGAATCGCTCACCGTCGGCGGGTATCAGGCACAGGGTCAATGATTGAAGTGAAGCACCGGCCAACTGCACGAGACGCTGCATACTTCCGGACAGAAAGTCTCCAGGGTATAAAGGACGGATATAGCCAGCAGAGTGTGTGCCCAGGCATATCGCAGTCAGCTGCAAGTTGTCCGTAGACACGAAGAAGTCTGTGATGTCGATAGAAGACCTGTCCAAGCGGATATCCGACAGCTTCATCGAATCAGCGCATCGTGCATTTAAAGCAGCTTGATTTAAACGACGTGTCACGAAGCGCACTTCGCCGGCGCATACGAGCCTCTCCAAGGCGGGGAGGGCACAGACAAGCCGGCCGAATGTGTTAATCGAAGGGAGTGAGACATCAAAGAGACGCAGTGATGTGATCCCGACAAATGTGGAAAGATTCTCGAAGATGTCCGGCGGCATCTCCCAGGCTCGCCACACTGCGTATCGGATGTCAAGATAGTTCACATTTGTCCACTTTCCGCCAAAAGTTGTTGCGAACGTGCCCAGGTGTGGTATCGGTCCCCTGCCCAGCATGCCGCCAGAAATATACACCGCGTCTGGTCCTGTCCAGCTACTTTTCGTCGCTCCTATCCGTGCCACCTCCTTCTGATTCCTAAAATTAACTTGACCCGCTCCGTATTCTGGCGGGACATACTTGCTACCTCTCTCATACCATCCGTGCACAGAGTAGGCCATGCGGTAGGCTACCAAGGCATCCGGGTCGTATCGCAAGTAGGAAACGATATGGTCCCAAAGTTCGGGTGGAAGAAATCGAGGAGTGGACTGCGGAACGAAGTCCAGATTATCGTGAGTTGAATATGACAATTGTAGCTAATCGTACTTGCCTCCATTGCCTCCATTGCCTCCATTGCCTCCCTTTCCCTTTTTCCCTTGTCCAGCTGTCGCTGTGTGGGACTCAGATCTGGAATTCCATTACTAGAGCCTGGTACCGCTGATTGGTTCATCGTGTCGATATCAGATGGAACAGCTCCGTTCGGAGAGCCTGTGCCCTGCTCGTGTTTGTGCGGAGCTTTCAGGTCGCTGAACATCGTGCTGCCCCGTACAACACCCTCTACTGTCAGATTTGGACTGGAAGCATCAGGCCCGTTATGATCCATGGTCATAGGACAGAACTTGATATGGATGTGAAGGGAGAATGCGACTATGTAGCGGTATGAAGAGGACAAGCCAGCAACGCAGACATTTCCTATGGTCCAGTGAGCGTTTTCCAGACGGTTGAGACCGCAACTTCACGTAACCCGGTGGATATATAGTACGTCCGACTGTCATGGAGCAAAGCCTCATGGCGGTCTCCCCCAGAGACATGGTGCTCATTTCAGTTCTCAAGTACACGTGTGATCGTACCAAGCTTCTCTCAGTCTCGCCTGTGCCCATCTGTCAGAGCCACAGACGAAAGGCGGGCTTGATCAATCGATGCTCAAGTATACAGACAGCTAGAGTCCGAGTTGAGCAACTGTATATTGAGCTAATATACCTAACCACTCACCTAGAGTCCGAGTTGAGCAACTGGGGAAGCCAGGATGCAACGGACTCTGAGGTGGTGCGCTTTGGGAACAAACAACGATCAACACAGAAGTGGCAACTACTCTAGGGGTGTAGGTAAAGAATGGATTCTATCATAGGTACAGAAGGAGATAGGAATAAAGTGAATAGACAGAAAGATAGCTATAGATGTAAGGAGTCCATAGAAATAGTTTTCAAGAAGAGAGGTGAAGAATTACCCGTTTGACACTCCCCCTTAATGAGACACCTCTCATTGTCCAAGCTCCCCTGAGTCCAACCTCACTCCAAACCCATCATGCGCCGCAAGTGCTCGACCTGAGGCTTTGCCAGAGCCTTGGTGAGCAAATCTGCAGGCATCTCATGAGTGGAGACATAGATAGGTTTGATGTACCCAGCCTCAACCTCATCACGTAGCCAGTAGAAGCGGAGGTCGAGGTGTTTGAGTCGACCGTGATGCTCCGGATTCTTCGACACAGTGAGTGCGGACTGATTGTCGATACAGAGGGTAGAGGGAGGATCATACCCATAGCCAATCTCAGAGAGAAGATTGCGCATCCACTTGATGTCCCTTCCGGCCTCGACTGCAGCAACGTACTCCGACTCCGTGGTGGAAAGAGTGACGATGGATTGCAGCTTGCTACTCCAGTTGACAGCGCCTGTACCCATGCGAACCAGGTAGCCACTTGTGGAACGTCCATTCTCCAGATTATCGCCATGCGATGCATCTGTGAACGTCACAAAGGGCTCTGTAGTCGAAGGGTCAGGGCGGTAAGTGAGTTTGAGATCCTTTGTCCCCTGCAAGTAACGGAAGAGATGCTTGACCGCTTTCCAATGCTGCTCACCAGGATTGTGGTTGAAGCGCGCAAGACAGCCAACAGCATAGGAGATGTCTGGACGAGTAGCGGAGGAAAGATACTGCAGGGCACCTACAGCCTGCAGGTAAGGGATGTTGCTCATGCTAGCTACTTCTTCGGGCGTTTTGGGGGACATGGAAGAGGATAGGATCAAACCGGGAGTCATAGGAGTGGAAACCGTACTGCACTCGCTGTGGTTGAAGCGCTCGAGGACGTCGATGATGTATTGTCGCTGAGACAGAGCAAGAGTGCGAGTTGGACGATCCCGAGTGATCTCGATTCCCAGAAGATATGACGTTGCGCCCAAATCACGAAGCTTGAAGTGGCTAGCTAGCTCTTCGACGAAGTTGTCAAGCGCAGACTGGGAGGAGGAAACAGCAGTGATATCATCGACATAGATAGGGACAATGATGCGAATGTTATCACGCTCGTATACGTACACTCCAGCGTCTGAGGAAATGCGCTTGAAACCCATCTTGACCAGCGTAGCATGCAGCTTCTTGTTCCAGCGTCGACCAGCTTGCTTTAGCCCGTAGATAGGCTTGCGCAGATGTAAAGCAACTCGCTTGTTACCATTCTGAAAGCCCTCCGGTTGACGCATGTAGACATCCGCATCCATCTCACCATTCAGGAAAGCATGGGAGATGTCAATGGAGCGTATGTGGAGGTCCTCGATGGCAGCAGTGGCAAGAATGGCTCGAATGCTGGCCATGCGAATGGTGGGAGCGAAGGTTTCGACGAAATCGTAGCCAGGGCGCTGAGAAAAGCCTTGGGCAACAAGTCTAGCCTTGTAGCGTTCGATGGAGCCGTCCGCATTGCGCTTGATCTTAAAGACCCACTTACAGCCAATAGCCTTGCGGTCAGGAGGTAGATCGACGACTTCCCAAGTGCCATTCTCAATCTGTGCATCGTATTCCTCCTGAATAGCGGCGCGCCACTTGTCTGCGTCCGGGCGTCTCATGGCTTCCGCATAAGTCGCAGGCTCAGACTCTGCATAGTGGGCAGCCTCTTCGGCATCCTCGTCATCGCTGTCATTGTCCTCAAAATCCTCTGCGAGTGCTGGGAGATCATCATCATCGCTGTCTGGAACAGCGGGAGGAGGTTCTCTCCACTCAGCTTCGACTGGAGGAGGAGGCGACAGTGGAACAGCAGGAGGCGGTGGAGGCGGAGGCGACGGCGGAGGTGGAGGCGGGGGAACCGGAGCAGGAGCACGTGAACGAGTAGCAGGACGGGAATACGGATGCCATGGAACAGACCAATCTTGCACTGGACGCTTCGCTCGACGCTCGCGTCGAAGAGCGATGGGACGATCATCGACAGGAAGTTCTGGGACTGGAGGAGGAAAAGGAGCGTCTGCAGGCACATCTTGGATAGGATCCAGCTCTGGAGGAGCAGGAGGATCTGGTAACTCCCCCTCAAGAGGTGGCGCAGGCGCAACAGCGGGCACAGGCACAGGATCAGCGACCGGCAGAGGAGCAGGTGCAGGAGGAGGAGAGGGTGGTGGAGGCGGCGGAGCAGCATCAGGAGGTGGCGGTGGAGGTGGAGGAGCAGAGTTAGAAGTAGGAGGAGAAGCAAGAGGGGCTGTCGATTGCTTCAGACCAGGAAAGTAGCGCTCATCGAAATCAGCACGCTCTGAAAGAATGATCCGCTTCGTCGTAGGATTGTAGAATCTCCAACCTTTAACACCATCAGGATAACCAATGAAGACGCACTTCTCCATATGGGCGCCAAGACTCGTCCGCTTGTCCTTCTGGACGTGGACATAGGCAGTGCATCCCCAAACGCGGAGATGGCTAACGTCCGGCTTGCGCTTGTACCACATCTCAAAGGGCGTAGCGTCTGGTAGCACGGAGGAGGCACAGCGGTTCAGAACATGCACGAGAGTAGACAGAGCCTCTCCCCAGAAAGAGGGAGGAAGACCAGACTCAGAAAGCATAGAACTGATACCATCGCCTAGAATTCGATTGGTGCGCTCTGCAACACCGTTCTGCTGCGGTCGATTGCGCGTGGAGTGTTGTCGTTCAATGCCGTGCTCTGTGGTGAAGGAAAGGAAGGCAGTGGACATGTATTCACCTCCCTTGTCGTCTCGCAACGCTTTGATCCTGCAGTCCGTCTGATTCTCCGCCCACGCCTTGTAATGTCTGAACATTTCGAAGACCTGATCCTTTGTCTTCATTAAGTAGACAGTGCGGAAGCGAGAGAAGTCGTCGATGAATGTAACCCAGTAGCGATAGCCAGAGTGGGTTTGGACAGGCAGGGGACCATGAACGTCAGAGTGAACGAGTTCGAGCGGTTTGCTGGCACGATGAGACGACGGAGGGAAAGGATTAGCATGCATCTTCCCAGCAAGACAGGGCTCGCAGACAGGGTCTGAGGGAGCCTTAGAGTCGAGTGTCAGACCAGTGACAAGATCCTGAGACAGCAAACGCTTCACTCCGTCGATGTGACGATGCGCGAGACGACGATGCCAGAGCGAAAGATCGAGAGGAAGAGTGGAGCTCAGCTTTGCATACTCTGTAAGAGCGACAGTATGACCGGCTAAAAGCGCAGTGTTCGAGTCGTCGATGCGGGCGCAGAAGAGCGTTCGACCTCCCTTTGAGAAGTCCATCCTTTCACGTCCAATGCGCACAGTGAATTGGCAACGTCGTGTTAAGAAAAGGACAGACAGGAGATTGTTACGAAGGGCAGGGACATGTAGAACACGGGTAAACTCGACGTTCTTGACCACCCTACCTCCCACAATCGGCGAAAGACCACAGTTCCAACCCCAGCAGAATAGACAACCTGATTGTCTGCGAGGCGTATAGCGACACGATGCGGGGAGTAGTCGCGAAGCCAGTGTCGATGAGGAGTCATGTGAGCTGTAGCACCTGAGTCTGCGTTCCAATCCATGTTAGCGTCGGTCTGAAGAGGCGAAAGAGGATCGGAGGGATCGACAGAACGAAGACTTGCATTGCCAGCTGACTCTGTAGCATTCGCCTGGTCCAGACGCTTGCGCGGTTGACGAGCCTTCTCCTTGGCCTTCGCAAACTTGAAGCAAACACTCTGGGTGTGACCCTTGCGACCGCAGAAGTCGCAGGTAGCATCCGCAGATGCAGCGTTCGCGCTGGCTGAAGAGATCGAAGTCGAAGGGGACGAAGTAGCGGCAAGAGCGACGGAGGACGATGAAGACGAAGGAAGGGTAAGAGAGGGACGTGCCATGCGATTGAGCTCCTCTGTTTGGAACGCTTCGATGACCTTGGACTTGTCGAGCTTCTCTGGGAGCATCATGATGAGAGCAGAGGTAAAGCTCGCATACTGCTCGCGCGGAAGCGCACGAATCATCGCCATGGCTTGAAGCTCATTGTCCAAGTCAGCGAGAGAGAAGGAGGGAGGACGGAGGTTCTGGCAAGTGAGCATAGCCTCCTCGATGCGGTTCGTGAGAGACTGCAAAGACTCCCCTCGTCCTTGGAGATCGTCAAGAGGGATTCGTACGCGTTGAAGCGTGCACCCGGACGACGAACGACATGGGCAGCCTCCAATGCACTCCACATACGCACAGGATCCTCCTCAAACCCACTGAAATGGATGCGCTGGTCCGGTGAGACGTTCAGGAAGATCTCACCAGCAGCCTTGGACTCTATCTTGTCCCATTCCCTGCGCTCTATGTCCTCCTCCACAGGCGGACGACTCTCCACACCGCTCACAAGCCTCCAGTAGCCCATCTTCATCAGATATGCTCGCATCTCTCCCCTCCACTGCGGATAATTGCCGTTCGAAAGCGGCTTGAAGCGCGGATGAGAGTCGATGGATGACATGGCAGGCAGAGGCGACGATCAGCAGAGATCAGAGAAGATCAGGAAAGATCAGAGTGTTGTAGAAGGAGTGTAGGGATTGTAGAGACAGTGTAGTAGCCAGATATTGAAATAGAGCTCGATCCAGAAGCTGTAGCAAGCAGAGAAGATTGACGACGAAGCGGTCAGAGCGCGGGGCTCATAACCTGTCAGAGCCACAGACGAAAGGCGGGCTTGATCAATCGATGCTCAAGTATACAGACAGCTAGAGTCCGAGTTGAGCAACTGTATATTGAGCTAATATACCTAACCACTCACCTAGAGTCCGAGTTGAGCAACTGGGGAAGCCAGGATGCAACGGACTCTGAGGTGGTGCGCTTTGGGAACAAACAACGATCAACACAGAAGTGGCAACTACTCTAGGGGTGTAGGTAAAGAATGGATTCTATCATAGGTACAGAAGGAGATAGGAATAAAGTGAATAGACAGAAAGATAGCTATAGATGTAAGGAGTCCATAGAAATAGTTTTCAAGAAGAGAGGTGAAGAATTACCCGTTTGACACCATCGCAAACTCATTCGTCTTTCCACCGGCCCGTCAACAAGCGCACTGACTCGCAAAGACATCAACGCTTTGCTGCAATTTCTTCAGGATTTTCTGGCGGAATAGTGAGTACCGACCACGTTTTGAATGTCTCAGGGCTATCCTCCTTCATATACGAATAACATTACAGCCTCAAATATCTGAGGCGTCAAATACCTACAGTGAAAGAACGCATGGCCTGTTCCAAACTTCCGGAAGTCTGTCACACAATCGATCTCTACATCTCCTCATCAGGTTCCCCATGAGGCGCTCGGAAGTGCTGGAAGGCTCTCCCATAACCGCCTGCGGAGTCCGTCGCGAGCAGAAGTCATGATTGTATCTCATGCAGCATAAGAATATCGTGCTATTCTTCTTTCGTCCTGTGGTTCTGCCGCTCACATATTAATATCATGGAGGGAAAGAACCACTTGCGCTTCGACGGCACGTTCGGCCCTACAGTAATACCGCGGAACATTCTACGACTTCGTTTAGGTGTCCCCACTGATGCCATCGACTCTCGGTGCATTAGCTATGAAGTAGCCCCTGTGTCTTTCTCAAGTGCGGATCAGTGCTGCATTATTATCAGCACCGTATATGTCGATCGAGTGTCCTAAGATGGTCAACGTAGCCTCTTGAGAAAGCGCGAAATGGCGACGCAGTGTGCATGCCAATGGCACGCACAAGTCTCTCCGAGCAGCTCACTGACTTGTGAAGAAGCGTGATATGATCCAAGAGCGTTCTACGGTTGATCGTCTTTTTGTGTGATGTGGTTGGTTTCCAACTGTCAATACTGCCTGGATGAGTGAGATCAGAGGCGGAAGCGTTTTGGAATTGTTCTTCAAGTTACTGTCTTAATATTCGTTCAAAGCGATGAAATCTCGCGCAGGTGCGCAGTGTTCATCAATGAAGATTCATCTTTGACACAAAGAGACGACCGCACCGACGGCTAAGCTTAGATTGCTTAGACTCGAAATTCAAATGCTCGAGCTCAAGTCGCCTTATTTTTCTGACCCTGACGTTCTTAGGCCGTATTTGTTGTTCCTCAGTTTCAGTCATATGAATGATACAAGTAGTCCATTCAGAACGGCAGTAAATTTACATACGATACACGATAAGCAAAACACATCGCAGGGTACATGACATGGAAAAATAAATGCAGTAGTATGTACACCAAAGCCGCCAGTACACCTACGGTGACACACCGTCCGATCGTGACATCAAGGTTTTTATGGAGAATAACAGGAGAAGAGAATCGCATATATAGGTGCTGCCAGGTCGTTCTCATCTCGTATTACAATGGCCATGTGCATTCAGCTGTGCTGTATCACGGGCCGTGACAGGACGAGAGTAAGTCCCATTGACGATCCACATGAACACAAAGCCCGACTGAATGACCGGGTGCGTGTTAGCTCGATGGTGGTCCAGTAGGGAGGTGGGAGTCGAGCCCGCTTGGACGCTTCCGCCGACTATGTCGGCTTTCAGTACATTAGCTGCGAAGGAGCGCATCTGTCGCGCTTCATTACTGATCAACATCGCATACCAGCACCAGGCATGTCGATGGAGCGGACTGGAATGGGGAAGAGGGCCAATAATTGTTTGTTGCCATCACTTGCGGTGTTACAGCAATTAATACCATTTACTGATGCTGTTCGGCGAGAAAGGTAAGGTAAAACATCAGTCCAATCAACGCAACTATAAGAAAATACACACCTCAGGATGCCTCGTGTGTGTGTTGTAGGCATCTGAGACTCGATGAGCGTCATCCATAAAGACTTGGCATTCTTGTTGTCATCCATCTGCCGGATAAGATCTTCATCAATTCCAAGTCCAATTTTAACCTTTGTGAGCTTGTCGAATACAGGGAGGGTCAAGATCTGGTCAAGTTGAGAGCAAAAACCACCGGACAATGTTGTCAGGGCTGCATCTAACCCCTCAGGATCGGTGAATCGCATGGAATAAAGATCAAATCCTATAGAGATCTCGCCAATAACGTTTGATGTGAGCTGAGAGACCAGCCGAACGATGCAGCCAGTGTTGAAATCCATATCGTTAAACTTAAGGACGAGTCTGAATGATTTCAGAAATGTATTATATGAAATGCCGATGCGATACTCTGGAAATAACAATCAGCCTGGCAACCTCGAGGATTGAATATTGTATCGCTCACCGCCAGGCACCAGAATCAGGGTGAGTTCTTCGAGTGAAGCACCAGCAGAAGGTAGGAGACGCTGAATGTTTCTGGATCGAACATTCTCGGGGTACAAAGGATAGACTCTATCCTCCCCGTAGGTATAGCCCAGGCATATCTTGGTCAATTTTGCAGAAATGGCCGTAGACACGAAGAAGTTGGTTATGTCGTCGATAGAAGTTGCCATGTCGTCACTTGAAGGCCTGTCCAACTCGTATAGGGTGACATTCGAGAGCTTCATCGAATCAGCGCGCCCATGTGGAAGTGCAGCAGGTTGGAGACCACGTCTCACGAAGCGCACCGCCCTGCAGTCGAGCGTCTGCAGGGCGGGAAAGGCGCAGACAAGCCGGTCGAATGTAGCAACCGAAGGGAACGTGACGTCATCGAGATCGAGCCATGTAATCCCGGTGAACGTGGCCAGATTGCGAAAGATGTCCGGCGGCATCTCCCAGGCTCGCCACTCTGCGTACTCGATCGAAAGCCAGTCTGTCTTTGTCCATTTTCCGCCAAGCATCGCTGCGAATGTGCCCAGGTGTGGGATTGATCCCCTGCTGTCTTTGCGCGAGCCGCCCGTGAATGTTATGCTACCCGGCCCTGTCCAGACGCTTTTCATCCTGCCTATGCACGCAACCTTGTTCCGATTCGAAAAGCTGACAGCGTCTCGTCCGTATTCTGGTGGCACGTACTTGCTAGCCCTCTCGTACCATCCGAATCTACGGTAGGCCTTACTGTAAGCTAGCAGCGCATCCAGATCGTACCGCAAGTAGGAAACGATGTGGTCCCAAAGTTCGGGCGGAAGATATCGAGGAGTGGGCTGCACGACGAGTTACAAATTATGGTGAGTTGGAATTGATAACGGTAGTCAAATTTACCTACCTCCCTTGCCTTCCTTACCTTCCCTGATTCCCTCGCCTTCCTTTCCTCCCTCACCTTCTCTGCCTCTTTCGCTTTCCCTGCCTCCCTCGCCTTCCTGGCCGCCCCTATCCTCCATACCACCCTCCATCCAAGTCTGTTGACCAGCTGTTGCAACTGGACACATGAGGATTTGTTACTGCCATCCGGTGCCACTATTCGGTTATTCAGGTTGATGTTGGACCGAGCATCCACGCCTCGTCTGCCCGCATCCCGTCCGTGTCTGTGCTCGTGCTCAGCAATCGGGTTTCCGACTCTTGTGTTGGCCCGCCGCAAGATCGTTGAATAGGATGGGCCATTTTGTATCTGCTTTTGGCCTGAGGCCTCACCGTGATCATTGCACTTGAAGTAGGACAGTAGAAAAGACATTTGAGGTTATCGGGTACGCACTTTCTGTTGCCTTGGGATATATATTGCTCGTCTGTCAGGGACCACAGCCTCAGGGCAACAAGTGATGAAAATCCTGATATGATTATCAGAAGCCAGCGCTTTCTGATACTGTAAATACCAGAAGTGTCAACTTGGACGGACTTCGTGACCTGTTCATCACGTTCCCACAAGACACCGAGGAGTACTAACTTTCTCTCTTATGTGATAATCCGAATTTGACCCGCATAGGACAGGACCGCACAGCCCACAGGGCAGTCTCCGGAATGAGCTCCCGCACCGTTCCCCCAATCATTCTCGCAAGATGCTCCCATTCAGTCAAGCGCTCGAAACCCTGAATCAGGTAAAAGCCATCTTCCTCTCCATTATATGACCGAAATCAGCATTGGTCTTCGCTGCAAGTAGTCTGTCTCATAAACGGACACATCGGCAGTGTTCAAACTTTAAGTGCCGATATGTTCTGTATCATTCCCTGCTCCATCCGTCTCCTGCACCGCACATTACAGGTTAAAAGCCACCCTTGTCGCGGTTGTCAGAGCGCTGACGGTCAGTATATGAATTCGTACAACCGTATGCATGTCAACGTCAAGCTGATATTCTTCTTTCCCGTCCGCCGATACCATCTTGAGCTCTTATGTGTCCGACATTCATCAGACACACAGTCAGGCTCTGCTTCCTCGCATAGCATCCGCGTTGATGCGTCATATCTTGGGGAATTCTTGCGCACAAAAATTCTTCAATCTATGCTAGGTATTCTCACAGTTCTCACTATCGCCCGCTCAGCCGATCATCGAACCTCATAACTCTCGACTGTTCCTGACGAGCTATCGATGCTCACTATCACGCTAACAACATCAGTCATGGACTCTGTGGTATTTGATTCCGGTCAGCGTTCTGCTGCGAGGAACCCTGGTTCCCAGGCCGCTAGTGTGCGCTACCGTTTGTTATTAATTGACGTCTCATGTCGAATGTCTGACGTCCACTCCAGTTTTCGTCTGATGACATTATGTTATAGACGTCTACTGTGGGTTCTGATTTCAACTCGAAACGACGCAGACAGAAGTATGCATATCTGAAGGTTCCTTGTCACCACGACATTTCGGCAGACTATGACCGATCAGGTTTGCCATCGAGGGAGCGCGAGCTGATGGTGAGTCATCATCCAAACCTGAAGTGTTACTCTACATCTGTGCACGCTCATGCTACGCGTCGAGCAGCGACCGGTTTCAAGCGACTTCCCGTTCCTATGCCGTGCACTCTCTGCAATGGTTTCCACTACCAAGTCCAGCTGGGGCCGTCGTCACGTCGACCCATGTGAAGGCTCCAAGATGTATCGCATCCCGTCTCAATTTATTTGATTGTTTGAGCCAGACCGCCGTTCCACATATCGATTTCGGCACTACCTGCGAGCCTGACGCGCCAGCGAGAACTAATCACACTTACGCTTGCAGTCCGCATCCTTATAGCGTGCTGGGACTGGCGAACTATTCAGAATTCTAATACATTTTCAGGATGTCGTGTCATCGTCTTTCCGTTCCATTCTTTTACTACTGAAGCACTATCATTGTGGATGAGAAGATCTGACCGGGACCGTTTCATGGTTGATCATGTCTTGACGCGGTGTCGTTGGTCACACCATTGATGCTGACTCGATGATTGGGTTCTTCGACAACCCCTGCCTCACGCATTGTGGGCCCGTTGGGCGGTAACTAGTGTTATGACCCTTGCCTTTTCCGATCTTTATTAATTAATTGTCCATTTCACGATGTATCAATGATGCAAGTAGTCCATTGCGCACGATAGAAATGCACACCCTAGCAAGACAGCTCACACAGCTACGTGGCACTGGTATGGAAATCAATACTCTGTGGAGTACACCGGGGCTATAAAGATCAATACAGCGATACACCATCCAAACATGTCGTCGAAAGTTTGGTAAGTAGAGAAGAACCGTTGTCTGATAGCAATCTCACGTCATACAGTGTATTAATCCAAATAGTCCATTGTGAACGACAAGAATATACACAACCTAGCGAAGCAGCTCCTACAGCTACATGACACTGGCATGAAAATCAGTACCGCATGTAAAACGCTGAGCCCGTCAACAAAGTTAAAATCATACACTGTCCGATCGTGCCGTCGAAACTTCTGTAAGTAACGAAGCGTACAATAGAGCCGCCATTATTTCCAGATCGTTCGCATCCCATGGTACAGTCCCGTATATATCTGCTGAAAGACGACATCACATCCTGTTGTGTTTGACGTTAGCTTGTGCCACGGGCCACGATCACAACATATTGAGAGGAAGTCCCGCTTCCGGGAGAATGGCGGATTTTGCGTTGATGGTCGGCATGGATGAAGGGCTAGAATGGATGGTGCGGCGCATATATGGTCGTCGAAGATTCAGTGGGACTCGATGTGACATGCAGAAGATAGAGCAGCCGAAGAAGCGCAGACAGCGGGAGCGGGACATGAAAGAGGATTGATAGGGTCTGCGGTCGTTGTTTGTGGAGTCATCATGCCTATAGATTGATACTGTACGGCGTGAGATTCAAGGGTAGGCCAGACATCAGTGAATCAATGCAGCTCCAGCAGACGACAAACACACCTCAGGATACCCCGTTTGCAGAATGTAGGCATTTGAGACTGCACGAGTGTTTCCCATAGAGCTTCGGCTTTGTCGTCGACATGCCTAACAGCATCGTTGCCACGCTGGACCTTGCCTGAGACCCTAACCTGTGTAAGCTTGTCAAATACAGGGCCGGTAAAGATGTGGTCAAGTTGAGGACAAAAGTCATGGGACGCTCTTTTCAGGATTGAAATAAGCTCCCCATGTCTGTCTGTGGACACGGAAAGTTGAACATTGAGATGTACGATGATCTCTCTTACGACTTCGGAGCTGTGAGATGAGAGACAAGCTGAGCTATGCAGCCAGCGTTGAAATCCACGCTGTCGATAACTAGGACGGATCTAAATTTTGTGAGCTTTGTGTTGTGGGAAATATCGATGGGATACTCTGGGAATATGAATCAGACAGCTCCAAGAATTGAATAGGGAGTCGGGTGGCTCACCGTCAGTGGGCACCAGGCACAGGGACAGTTCTCGAAGTGAGGCACCAGCCGACTGAACGAGATGCTGCATACTTCCGGACAGAAAGTCTCTGGGGCATAATGGATAGATATAACCCATGAAGCATTCGCCCAGACGTATGCAAGTCAGCTTTGCAGAGATGTCCGTAGACACGAAGAAGCCCGTGATGTCGTCGAAGGAAGTACTGTCCAAGTTGTAGAGGCTGACTTCTGAGAGCTTCATCCTATCAGCGCATCCGCGTGGAAATACAGTGCGATTGAAATGATGCGTCTTGAAGCTCAGTTTGTTGCAGTCGAGCACCGCCAGGGCGGGGAGGGCGCAGACGAGCCGGCCGAATATGGCAATCGACGGGAATGTGACGTCATAGAGATCGAGGCTTACGATTCCGGTGAACGTGGACAGATTGTCGAAGAGGTCCGGCGGCATGTCCCGCACTCGCCACTCTGCATGCAGGATGCGAAGGCAGTTCGTCTTTGTCCACTTCGCGCCAAACTTCGCTGCGAATGTGCCGAGGTGTGAGAGTCCCCTCTTGTCCTTACACCTGCACTCCCTGAACAACACCGACCGTGGTCCTCCCCAGCTGCTTCTCATCCTGCCCATCCGCTCCATCTTCTTCCCACTCGTAAAAATGACCATATTTTGCCCGTATTCCGGCGGCACGTACTTGTGAACTCTCTTGTACCATCCGAATCTACGGTTGGCCTCACCGTAAGCTAGCAGCGCATCCAGATCGTATCGCAGGTAGGAAACAATGTGGTCCCAAATTTCAGGTGGAAGAAACCGAGGAATGAGCTACAGAACGGGTGAGTTGGATTCGACAGCTGTAGGTGAATGTACCTACCTCCCATGCTTCTCTTGCCTCGAAGCTGTTCTGCTCTGTCAACGCGCTCCTCTCGTGCTCCCTCCCCAGCGACCTCTGTTTGACACCCTCATCGACCTGTTGCAAATGGCTACTCTGATCTGTGGACACGCTACTGTGGCCCGGTACTGCTGATACGCTGATCATAGCAACATCAGATGGGAGCGGCGAGTCTGTATCCAACCTGTGTCTGTCCGCAGCCACCGTGGTGCTGATGTTTGTGCTGTCCGGTAGTATGACCTCCGAGTAGGATGGATCCCTCTCCGTCGCATTTTGACTTGAGGCTGCAGATTCCTTGTGATGCATTGGGCGAAGGACGGTGCTTGATACGGTAGTGAGGAGTACGGCGATTGGAGGTGAGTTTTCCAAGGAACGGAGCGTATATCCCGTTCAGTTCTGACTGTAGCTCCACGTAACACAGTTTATGTATAGGTCGTTCGTCACGGACTACAGCCTCCTCGTGGCAGTATCTACTAGACGCATGGTGTTCACCTCGGCTCTCCCGTACACGTGTAAACGGTGTGTTTGCCATAGACGGTTTACTCTGCTTCTGGGCTCAGATGGCGAAACAGCGCAATGATGCTCAAAAGCACTCCGAGCACTTCAGCTAAGCGGCACTTCTAGAGTGACTCCAGAGAAGATGTCGAACCTCCTTGGATATGTAAAATAACGAGACGCACAGCCTGATTCGAAGCTAACAAGAAGCTACCAACTAAATCAACCTCTGTGTTGCTCAGAAGCGCTCGAAGGCTATCCTGTGATCACCGGTGGAATTTGCGCACTATCAGAGCACATGAATGTATCTGCTACAGTTCTATATCATCTTTCTTGGTTGCGTTCTATCGCTGCCCAAGTGCTGTCGTCGTCGTCGTCGTGGTCGACAAGATTTTCGACTGTGTGCCGCCCTCCAACATCACGGCCCAATTTACATGTTTGTCGACACCTCCCCATGGCGCGTTAGCTGTGAAACTTTGAGATTGTCCAGCCGTGACACCCGTCATTTTCCGACGACTCCCCTCCCTAGACTCGCACCGCTTTGGTCAGCGTGTAAGACGTGTATGCCGCGTGTTGGACACACAATTCTTAGCAGGATCCGTGTGGACTTCGCGACATGTGTGTCCTATCAGATTACCATGTACGAGAGGCGGTCCGCACTCCAGAGCACTCCTGTGACGAATCATGCATCGCTCATCTGTCACAGTGAGCCTGCACGTTCTCTCTTCGAAGACAAGTCGACGGGGTTCTAACCCTATGTTCCTTATCTACTGAACGTTACTTCAAGCTTCAGCGTGTTTCGTCCACCGCACGCACCAGTGGGAAGCATCTGCATGCATTTTTACTGGGAAATTTCTTGATTCTGTCGTCAGCTGGAAACATTTGCGCAGCTGCATACATGGTTCGTACAACGCTTTCACGGCATTAGGCCGTCTCTGCTCTACTCGTCTATCACGAAACTTACTCTCGCCACCGTCGAAAGCTCCCATATCTACCTGGAAATTTACTTATTATGTTTTCGCCGGCGGAGTCCGTCTTCCAGCACGGGTATCATCTCTTGATTCCGTAGCTTCTGCCCGAGTTGACTTCTCATATTATTGTTAGGCTCGGCTGTATGTAACGCCGGACAGTCCTAGTCCACCTTCTGTATTACTTGTGTACAACAGTGTACATCGGTGTACGGTCTTCCCACCCTACACGAGGATCCTAGGATCAATATTCCCACTCCTCATCTTGGCCCAGCCGCGCACGAATCAGATATGAAGACCTGGAGGTGGCCAGTGGGCAGTGTTCGATTGCGATTAGGAGGATAAGATTGCGAGTCATCCTACAGCTGTGGGATGACCGCCTCTGAACAAGACATTTCGGCGAATTACAGCCAGCTTTCCAGCCGCTCACTACTGAGAATGCACGCGCCGATGTCTCGACCTAACACTGTAGATGCTCTACCCTCTTGAAACCAGTTTCTCCGTCACGTCGATTTTTGCTCAAGAGTGTGGTTTATTGGCTTTCGCAGATATTCCAGGTCATAGACATGCCTCTGACACATTGCAGTGGAGATGCAGGAGCACACGAAGGTAGCCAGCTGTGTATTTCCTGGTCTCTTGGCAGGACTCAGGTGCGACATGAGCCCCTCCATCGTGGACAGTCTATCTACGAGATGGGGCGGCGCTGCCCGGTTTCGAGGCTACGACTGGTACGTTCGCACATGGTGTAGACGCCTAACTTGGGACTCTCGCATTGTGTGCGTATTCAGAGTGGTCCGGTCAGAGAGGCAGGTGTGTATATGTATAGCTCAGGGGAAGTAACTCGCGGCCGTGAATACAGATGCAACGATACACCGTTTGATCGCGTCATTGAGGCTTTCATAAGCGCAGAAGAATACGCAAGAGAATAGGATCTTTCTCCCATCCTCGTGGCCACTGGCAGTTTGTGACGGGGATGAGCTCAGAATGCTATCGAGATCGACGACGCGTCATCCCTGCACAAGCGCCCGACCGATCTCCTCCACAACGTCGACGACCTTCGACGACCCGCTACTGTTAGGACCTCGGCTTCTTCGCGTCCAGGTGAAGTCCTGTTCTTCACTGGTAGACAGCGCCCTCATTCGCTCCATCTCCTATATGCGCCAGCACACCCTCCCCAAGCTAAACCTAATCCTCAATTTCACCTTGCGCCCTTGGCCCGCAGCTGTCCGTCTCTGATCAGAGTCTGACATATGATTATCATCTCAACCAGTGCCGTATACGTCCTGTCGCCACATGCATATTGTCGTTCTAATACCTCGACCGTTTTTACCTGCCTATGTTCCCGCACTCTTCGCCGACCGCTCTCAATGCTTCACCAACTACGCCCGTTAGCCGAACCAAGTTGTGCGGAGATTTTATTGCATGCATGTAGTATTGGATGGTTACTTGGTTGGTGGTACGTACAGCAACTCTCGCATTCCGCCTCTATATCGCCCAAGCACAAAACTCTGTGGCGCACCTTTCTGGCTAATTTTACGGCGCAGATAAGATGACCCCCCTCTGACGCATGATCAGCTCTTGATTATCTTGATACCCATAAACGGGATTCTCCAGGCGTAGACCTGCATAAAGTCCCGCAAGGCTGAAGCACGTCTGAGTGTCCTGGGGATGCGTCATTGTCCGTGTGCGCACTGCCTAGTCAATGTCCATCACGGCCCCTCTGCCTTGACGAAGACGACACGCAGTACCTCTATGTCAAGACACGGGACCATGTCATTGCGAGTTCGATCAATGAAATTATCTTGCCTCCCTGGAGAACGAGCAAGCGTTGGCATACAATAAGCCGGCCAGAGTTGCGGCGGGGAACGCGATCTTGACATATCTTACGCTCGAAGCAGACACTTTGCAGGGTCAATGTATCTTCTGTGCTTAAAACCTTCCCGCTACCTACTAGACGCACCCGACCAGCTCTTCCCAAACGTCTCCCTCCTTGCACCTAACTCTGCGTGTCTGCGTGCGCTATCTTGTTCCTCCGTCCCAATTCATTATTTCCTTGCCAATCGGCCCCGAATCCTCTGTGCCCAGATCGCTCAAACGCCTCCACGACATTAGAGCACTGTGAGACAGTCGGGGCTGATTCGAATAAAAAGGCTGATCTGGCGCTAGACATTGTGAGGGCGCGTGGATCTGTGATGGGACGGCGGGCAGTGTGGACTCAAGCACGTTAGCATCTGACGGCTTCCGGCTTGGAGCAGCTCGCTGTCGGTCTGTACAGGAGCTTCGAGTCAGTGGGTTGGACGCGCGCGTTCTACCTCGTTCTCGGCAGAGGTGTCTACTACTGTCACCTATCGACTCTTCTTGTCCAATCCAAACCTCGCATTGATCTCGTCAGTGCAGTGTCTTCAAGCTTCGCTCGGATCGACTTCTGTGGTTGGGTTATTCGTGATCCGACTGCCAGTATGCGAGACAATCACTGTCTGGGCCGAGGAATGAGCCTGCATCGGTCTCGTTTACCGTGTCTATATGTTTTTGACTCACGCGTGGTAATTGCCCTGAAAATGAGCCCGTCTCGACATCGAGCCAGAACTGGCCCTCTTCGCGGCCTCCCTTCTTTCAGGACACGGAGATCATTTTTCTTTGTGCATTCCATCATACCTGCCATCGTTCGATTAGGCCGGCCAGAGTCCTCGAAGACCTGCAAACTTGGTTGTTAAACTCAGAGTCTCGCTCTTCGAGAGAGGACTCAAAGGAGCACGAGTAGGCGTTGCTGAAGCAGCAACACTACAACTTGTGAGGTGAGTTGTAATCCCTACTTGAAACGTTATCCTAAATTCTGTCTGCACTCACGCTGGAACTCGAGCAGCCGTTCCGGTATCATTATCATCGCAGCTGCCGCAAATCACAGCACTTGGTCACCATTATCTATGGCACGCGCAGAGTCGGTGCTATCGGATTGCGAGTGAATCATATCTATCCACGTTCACTCGATGGTCTGAAACATATAGGAGACGGCGATACCTATTTTGGAAGGACTGGCAGCAGAAACTCCCAGTCTTTCAAGTTCCTTTCCGCTGCTAGGTTCAGCACGCTCTGCAAAGTCTCTAGTATCAACTCGGACAACATAGTGAACCCTGCAAGGTGTCTCTACCACGAAGTGCAGCGGAGTTTCATCGTCACTTCAATTGACGTGGCATCTCCATTCTGTGACGCATACCGACTTATTTGACTGTCCGAACTCATCCGTCGGTTGCTGTTCTACAAATCGATTTCGATCCAACCTGCTGCCCTGGTGCGTTGGCTAGAAGTGACCGCACGTACGACTGCATCTCTCATGCAGGCAATGGCTGCCAACGTCCGTGGTGGTCCGTTTCCGCGCTCCTATAGCATGCTGGGACCGGCGAGCTATTCAGAATCATATATAACACAGTGCCGGAATGTCGTCTCACCATCTTTCCGTCTCCTTTTGCTGCTGAAGTTCTGTCGTCGTGGATGAAGAGATCTTACCAGATAATGTTTTGACGTGTTGCCGCTGATCCCAACCATCAAAGGACTCGAGAATTTAGATCCAAAAGACGAAGTGCTTGGATACTGTCATCCAACTTCCCTGTACCGGAGACTTACTCAACGGGTCCGGAGCAGGTGGGCACTTGCGATTAATAGAGATCCCCCCCTACTGAGACAACGCACAGACAGATATGCAGGCTGTAAAGAGCCCGCTCGGATTAATGCAATGCATGACTCGCCTTTACGTTTCTGCGATGTCGAGCACAATTTCGAGGTTCACTTTGTAAGTAGACCACATTGAGAATAATCTGTCACTCTCGCCGTTCCTGAAGGACACAGGGTATCCTGCGCCATGGCCTGCTCGCCGAGCGGTCTTGAAAGTCACGCCCGTGTCCTGGTCGTGCACCTTCTTGCCGAAGCGTCGAAGGTTATCCTGTCATAACTTTGAATGAAACAACTGACAAGAGGTACATATACCTGCCTCCGCCTTCCGACAGCCTTTGCAGCGTTCGTTGAGGACTTGCCGGGCTTCAACTGGTATGTCCGCGTGTCAATCGCTTGTTCAGGCTGTGTTCGCTGTCGAATAGTAATCTCACGTCATATCAATAATCCAAATAGTCCATCGTGAATAATAGGAATGAATACAACCCATTAGAGTCTGTCGTACATCTACATGACACTGGTATGGATTTCGGAACTATATTACACACTGGGGCCGTCAATATAGTTACAAACATACACTTACCCATCGTGTCGTCGAAACTTCCGTAAAGTCAGAAAGAACCGTACAATAGAACCATCATGACTATCAGATCGTTCGCATACCATGTTACAAGCCCGTATATATTCACCGGAAGACGATATCGCATCCCATTGTGTTTAAGCGTATCTCGTGCCACGGGCCACAGGTCGCGACATTTTTGGAGGAAGTCCCGCTTCCGGCCTCGTGGCGGACCCTGCGTTGACAATCCACACGGGTGAAGGGCTGGACTGGACGCTGCGGCGCGTATCTGGTCGCCGACGGTTCAGCGGAACTCAATGTGGCATGCAGAAGATAGGTATCCGAGGAAGTGCAGACGGTGAAAGGGGCATATGGAAGAGGACCAATACCGTCTGTTGGCATTGTTCGTGGCATCATCATCATCAGCAATAGGCCCTGTACGGCGTGAGATTCAACGGTAGATTAAATATTAGTGAATCAACACAGCTACAGCAGAAGAAAAACACACCTCAGGATACCTCGTTTATGTATTTTAGGCATCTGAGACCAAATCAGTCGTTCCCATAGAATCCGGGTTTCATAAACATCCGTAACAACACTTCCGAAGCTGGCATATGAGGCTATGCAGGTAACCTCTGTGAGCTTGTCAAATACAGGGCGGGTCAAGACGTGTTCCAGTTGAGAACACCAGTCATGGGCCAGCCTTGTGAGGATCACATCAAGTTCCGGTCTGTCGATTTTCATGGAACGAATATCGAGTCGTATGGTGATCTCTTCCATATCTTTGGAGGTGAGCTGAGAAACAAGCTGTGCTATGCAGCCAGCATGGAAATCTACATTGTCGATATGCACAGAGAGCTCAAATTTCGTGAGCTTTGTGTTATGGGAAATATCGATGGGATACTCTGAGAACATGAATCAGACAGCTCCGAGGATCGAGCAAGGAATCGTGTGGCTCACCGCCAGGCACCAGGAGCAAGAATAGATGTCGAAGTGAAACACCAGCCGACTGAACAAAACGCTGCGTACTTCCGGACAGAAAATCTCTGGGGCATAATGTATAGATAGTGTTCAAGAACCATTGGCCCAGGCACATGCAAGTCAGCTTTGCAGAGATGTCCGTAGACACGAAGAAGCCTGTGATGTCCTCGATGGAAGTCGTGTCCAAGCCGTAGAGGGTGATATTCGAGAGCTTCATCGAATCAGCGCATCGTGGAAATGCAGAGCGATTGAAATGATGCGTCACGAAGCGCACCAAGTTGGCGCATTCGAGCTCCACCAAGGCGGGGAAGGCGCAGACGAGCCGACCGAATGTGGCGATCGAAGGGAACGTGACGTCATCAAGACTGAGCTTTGTGATCCCGGTGAACGTGGACAGGTTGTCGAAGATGTCCCGAGGTATGTCTCCCGCCTGCCACTCTGCATTATGGATGTCAAGTTCTTCCGTCTTTGTCCACCTTCCACCTAGCATCGCTGCGAATGTGCCCAGGTGTGGGATGGGTCCTATGGGCCTGCAGCCCCCGATGATCACCTTACTTGGTCCTGTCCAGCTACTTTTCATGATCCCTATCCGTGCCACCTCCTTCCGATTCGAAAACCTGACCGGATCTTGCCCGTGTTCTGGCGGCACATAGTTGTTAGCTCTCCAGTACCACACACGTCCAGAGTAGGCCTCGCGGTACGCTAGCAGCGCATCCAGGTCATACCGCAAGTAGGAAACGATGTGGTCCCAAAGTTCAGGTGGGAGATATCGGGGAGTGGGCTGTAGAACAAGGCCAAATTTTGGTGAGTCAAATATGATAGCTGTATGCAAAATTACGTGCCTCATTGGCATTCTCGAAGTCAGGCTCGAAGTCCCTATTAATATAGTGATTGTCCTCATCCTCGTCGTCGTCCTCTTCATCCTTGTCACTGACCTCGTCCTCTGCCTTGTTTTCGTTTTCGTTTTCGTCGTTTTCGTCGTCTTCGTCCTCATCATCTGCATCCTCTTGTAGTTGTTGGTCAAGACTCAGATCCGATCTCTTGATCATGTCGACATTAGGGGTATCCACAGTAGGGTTTCCGCCCAGTTTCCGCCCAGTTTCGAGCCAGATTCCATTCTGGTTTCCAACTGCCCGAGATGCCCGAGAATCCGGCAAAGCCCGGAAACTGGCAAATCAACTCTGATTTGGCCGTTGGAAACTGGAGCTCGACGCACCTGCATTTGTTCGGGGTTGTATTAGATAAGCAGATCGATTAGATACGGGATAATCTTGATGTGACGAGATATGACCCTCTGCTAAAATCCTCGCTGGCCACGTCGCAAAAGTGCGGCACCGACAGCTGCTAGATTGTTAACATTGTCCTTACAACTCAATTTAAACGCAATAGAAAGGGAGATCATCTATTTCCAATACTGTTACAAACTTTCTATTGCACTACATCTCTTATTATTAAGATGTCCAGGCCACACTGGGGGCAAGAATGAATGTCCAGGATATTGAATACAGTCTGAACCGGTTAAATATGCTGAGCGCCGGCCATGCTACGAAAACAGACAATGCTCCTATGTCTTCATCCAATCAGCGAGTTTTATTTAAAACTATCAGGCAACCGAACATTTTGGCCACAAAATTAACCTGCTGTTTACATGCCTTTTCGGAGCACAAACATTGTTTATCGCCCTCAGTGCCGTCGGCATAGTTTGTCACGGGTGGTCATGTGGTCAGGTACCTCTGCTTATCTAATACAACCCCGAACAAATGCAGGTGCGTCGAGCTCCAGTTTCCAACGGCCAAATCAGAGTTGATTTGCCAGTTTCCGGGCTTTGCCGGATTCTCGGGCATCTCGGGCAGTTGGAAACCAGAATGGAATCTGGCTCGAAACTGGGCGGAAACTGGGCGGAAACCCTACTGTGGATACCCCTATTAGATGAGATAGCCATAATTGGTGAGCCTGTGTCCTGCTCGTGTTCATGCAGAGCTCTCAGGTTGCCAATCGTCGTGCTGTCCCGTAGAACGCTCTCAATTGGATTTGGACCAGAGGCCTTAAGTTCATTGTGATCCATAGGTGCAGGGCGGACTCAGCTCGAGGTGGAGACTGGAGGTATTGAGAAGAGAAGTGAGTGACTCAAAACGATCCCAATCGTGCAATGAGAGTTATCCAGACGCAGCCTCATGTAACTCGGTGGATATATAGTACGTCTGTTATGGACCACAGCCTCATGGCGGTGTCCTCCAGACACATGGTGTTCATTTCGGTTTTACAATACACGTGTGACGGTACCGAGCGTCTCACTCTCGCCTCTGCCCATTGTAAACTTATTCCGTCTTCCCAGCGGCATGTCAACTGGCTCCGAGTCTCTCACCCGTGAAGACACCGATGCCTTACTCTCTCTTCAGGCTTCTCTGGTGAAATGGTGAATACCAACCACGTTTCGAGTGTATATTCCGTCAAATACCCTCGACGTGTACAGTGAAAGTACGCATGGCCTGTTCCAAAGCTTCCGGAAAGCTGCCACTCAGCGATGTTTGCATCTTCTCATTAGGATTTTTTCCCATGAGGCATGGAGGTGCTCCGAGGCGCTGGAAGATCTCCCTGTCACCCTGCGGGAACTCGAGCACTAACAAAGGTTATGAATGTATCGGTTGCAGTTCAAGGGCATCGTGCGATCCTTTCTTCATTCCTACCTTCACCGTTGATGTGCTACTGTCGTGGATGGAAATCTCTACCCGGATGTTGACAGCACACTCAACCCTCCAACATCATGGCCCGTTCGCCGAGTTCGTTTGGATGTATACCCTGACTACATCGGCTTTCGATGCATTGGCTATGAAGCACATCCGTTTGGCACCATTGTTGGTCGGTATCGCATAAAAGCTCCGGACATGTTGATCGGGTGTCCTAGGCATAACCTTCACGCAGACGTGAAGACGCATAGCCATCTCGGACATGAGCAGCTTCAAATCAATGGACCCAAGGGTCCTTGCATTCCGTTCTCCACACACCGTCTCAGCGACCGTCTAGAGATGACGGGAAGCTCTCGTGCTTCCTCATACGACAATCGGCAGGATCGCCCAGTATCAGACACTGATTCACATGTCCAGCCATAGCACCCCTGGGTTGCCTAGGATGCCCCTAAGCCGCTTTGGTCTGGACTCTGGTTCAACAATCCACAAGTCGTCGACTCATCCCGTGACTGTTCGGCTTCACTCAAGACATGACTATTTTGTATTTTTCCTCAACCGCTTTTGCACGATATTCGCACGCGCTTTAGAGCTATTCGTGCTTCCGTTGGCTGATCACAGTTATCAGTTCGCGCAACCGTATTGATGGTCGTCGTACGCCATACCTTCCTACGTCTTCAGGCGATTCGCGTCATCTCCTCCTCACTCATTGGTCATGGAAGGCTATTCTCCTCAGGGTCGGTTCCATTCCCCAACTGCGTGCAATCTCTTGAAGGACTTCAAGGACTTGCCAACTTCAGTGAGTCCGGAGAACCACACAATTGTTTAGGATTATGGTCGCCGTGTCGGACGGGTTTCCATTGCATGTTCATGCTTTTGGTAAGCACTACGGAATGTTAAGTTTGTGTACTGTCTGTCCGACGAGTCGACTTACTGTAGACTGTTATCAGAATAATATACCTTTAAATTGCGTTGGTTGATTGTATGGTACTGCACACTGAGTATAAAATCGAATGAATATCCCCTCAACGTCAAATAAGCGATCGCTGCGAGCTGCTGCTGAACCGTGTATGTACCAACGACGCACGAGTAACCCAAGGACACCTCATTGCGTGCAGCTTGACGGCAAGCTCGTGAGAGCTGTCAGCGGTACGTCGGTGAATGACAGATACGAGACATCGCTTCACGGCACCTCATATAATCGGACACAACGCTGCGGATCAGCAATCATGTCAGCGACGTGAACACGCATGGTGATCAACGCAAACACCGACTTGTGTACTGCCTATGCATAGCAGATGAGATAGATGCGTTCCTCGGTCACCTCATACCACATATGGCTATTCTCCCCGTATTCGCAGTCTTTGGCTCTTCCGAGTACACCGTCAGCAGCCCGAAAAGACGCTCCGCATGCAGGAAGGAAACCCATGATGGCCCCGCGCTTTATTTTCTTACTGCTGTCCGTGTATATGCATGGCAGTGATAAATAGACGATGGGACGCGGCGCGTCATAAAGCACATGCACGCGCGATTGATGTCTGAAATGCACGGGCAAGGGGATTGGCACAGGCATGGAAGGGAGGAAAGGCGTAGGCCCATCGTGCGGTGTACAGAGATGAGGACGTGACGTAGTAGATAGAGGAAGAGGATGAGGACGCCAACAGATGGGACCGTTGACAGAGCGAGAAATCCGACACAGTCCAGCGGACGATCCGATGCGGAGAATTACCCAGCGGGCTCCAGCCATCCCGGCACTTCTAGTATACTAGTACATAGCATGACAGCGAGAGCGCAGGTGCCTGAGTCCATCACCCCCGCGAATGGAAACGTCAGCCATATCCCTATAGCTATCGACGCAGAAGACGGGATAAAGCCCACAGTGACAGTTAGACGGACATGATAATCGTGCTGAAATCTCCCGCAGGCTGCAGTGGGGATGGTGATGTCACAGAGCAAGAGATTGGGAGCACGTGGTCAGATCGAGGAAGAACGCGATCATGGGCGTCTCTCCACATGTCCGTCACGGTGGACCGTCAGCATCGTCCTCTCTGCATCGAAACTAAGTTCACGTATCCTGTGCTCGTTGTTCTAGCTGCTGTCTATAACAACCATCTTCCAGCAACGCCTTCTGCGCACCAGCTCCAGGCACACTACCTCCCGCGAGTGCGACAGCTTCACCCCGGGCCGTTCCTCGTAGAAAGTCCCCTCGCCGTGTGCTTCTAGCTTCTGCTGTGCCATAATTAGCACACCTCCGCCTCGCCAGCGACGCGTCCAGGTGGTATTTCAGGCAGCTAATGAACTCGTCTCAAAGCTCGCCGGCAAGGGGTGGCCAATGCGAACTCGCGATTGGCAACCCTCTACCGGACTCAGACCATGGGTTCCGTTCTCAGGACACACGGACTGGCGGGGATGGCTGCTCTCATCGCTTGACGCCTTGCGAGCAGAAGACGATAGGTACGTCGTCACCACCTGCATCTTACGAGAAGCAGTCCTAGTTGGCCCAGTCCCGGTGTGGTCAATCTGATACCGTGCTGTTGAAGAGCACAGCCCTGTGGCATTGTATTACCGCACTTATGATCTCTCCCCCGAGCTCCGAGTATCTGCTCGCCTTCTCATTACCCAGAACACCGCTCGCTGCATGATGCCCATGTCTTCACCTCGCCGGCTTCGCATACCTTCACGAGATATCATACTATGGGGCAACGCTGATAGCAGAGTAGCGAACGGGTAAGTAGTAAGTATCGCACGCACTTGACTATCGTTCTCTTCATCTTCCCATTGCCAGATCATTACCCGGGGTTATATCAAGAATTATCCAGTGCGGCCTCAAACAGTCTGGAAGCGGGACATGATTTGTCATTGTCGTCTTCTTGTTTCGCAGTCTTATTTTCTCCACGGCTCCCTTGTCGCTCTCTGGTACTACACCCACTACTTCGGTAATATCGTTGAAAACGCTACTTCGACGAGCCACATACAATCATATGCGGTGTCTGGAATAGTAAACCACATGCAGCACATCCGACTCTTGCTCGTAGCGTCTTCGACACTCGATGGTTTGTTTCTCACCGCCATCATTCCTACTGTCCCAGCTATCTATGCAGTTTGTCTTCATGTCTATACCTAAGTGCGCGACCTTATCCGGCACGCGTCATTGTAATGCACGGGTCTGTGAAGAAGTACGATATGGCAAAGGTGGACTGCGGGTTAAGGTATGGATCAGCGGCGATGGCAGTGGTATGTGTGCTGCAGGAGAGTGTGATCGACGAACGTCAGCACCCGTGCTGCGCTGCGCGCTACGTCCCTCGGGCTCGCGCCTTCATGTCTACGCATAGCTCTTTGCGTCACAACGCTCTTGTTTCATCACGGACGCCCGGTCTACAGCAGCCGCTCCGGTATCATTATCACCATAGCTAACTTCGTTCACAGCGTTTGTTCGTCATTATCGGTGCTGTCGGATCGCGCGGAGTGAATCGTATTGCATGCAGCTATCGACGTTCGCCCGATGGCCTGAGACATAGAAGAGGAGCCGACGATACCCACCGTGGACTGGCAGCAGCCGAGTCCCGCTATTTCAAGTGCGTTCCCGTTCCTAGGTCCCGCATTCTCTACAGAGACTTCTACCACCACGTCCAGCCGGGGAGTCATCATCGCGTAAACTCATGTGGAACCTCCATAACGTATCGTATTCTGTCTTGACGCATTGGATTTTTCCTGAGCTCGACTGTGGGTTTCTGCCCTGCAAACACAACCTGCTAGCAGGCTTACGCAGCAGTGGGAACTGATTACAGGTAGGACTGCGTTTCCCATGCAGGCAGCGTCGGTAGTGGCGCGTTGCCGCACTCTGGTAAACTATTAGGAAACATGTCCCGTAATACAATTCCGGAATGCATGTCATCGTCCTTGCATCTCTCTCCTTTTCTATCGTGGTGGCTGTACAGATCTCATCAGAACCGCTTTATGGTTGGTCGCGTTTTGGCTCGATATCGATGGTTCCCACCACCCGCACTGTCATCCAACTTGCCGTCCGGCCCTCCTTACCCAGCGGATCGGGAGCAGGTATGCATTTTACAGTCGATAAATGGAGATTTGCCACTACTGACGACGCAAAGATGACCAAGCACGTTGCGGAGAGCATGCTCTAATTACTCGAATGCATGACTTTTCTGTCATGTCGAGCACAACATCAAGGTTCGCTCTACAAGTAGACCACGCTTTTAGGAATTCGTCGCTATCACCGCTCCTGACGGACCCAAAAGGCTCCCGAGTCATAGCGTGCGGTCTTGAGAGTCGCGGTCTTGCAGCTTCTCGCCGGGGCATCACAGGTTATCTGGTAGGACCTTTGGACAAGACAATTGACAAGAGGTACATAGATCTGTCCGGGTCTTTCGACGGCCCTTGCAGTGTTTGATGGGGACCTTCCGAGCTTCGACTGGTATGTTCGCATGTCTCTCGCTTGAGGCTGTGTGTGTTGTCTAATAACAATCTCACGTCACAGCAATGATCCAAATAGTCCATTGTGAGCGATAGGAATGTATACAGCCTAGCAAAGTATCTCGTACAGCTACATGACACTGGTATGAAACCAACACTGCCTGTACAACACATGGGCCGGCAATATAGTTACAAATATATACCATCCGATTGTGTCGTCGAAGTTTCCGTAAAAGTAAGAAAGAACCGTACAATAGAACTATCACGACTACCAGATCGTTCCCACTCTATGTTACAAGCCTGTATATATTTCCCGGAAGACGACATCGCGCATCCAGTGATGTTTGATCGTATCTTGTGCCACGGATCACATGTCGCGACATATTGAGAGGAAGTCCCACTCCCGGCCCCGTGGCGGACCCTGCGTTGACAATCCGCACGGGTGAAGGGCTGTGAAGGGCTAGACTGGATGCCGTAGCGCGTATATGGTCGCCGACGCTCAGTGGAAGGCAACATGGCACGCAGAAGATAGAGTATCCGAGGAAGTGCAGACAATGAGAGCGGAATGTAGAAGAGGGTTTATAGAGTCTGCTGTCATCGTGTTAAGTGCGGCCAATCGTCACAATCGGCACTGTACGACGCGAGATTCAAGGCCAGGTCAAATGTTAGTGAATCAACGCAGCTACAGCAGAAAAAACACACACCTCAGGATACCTCGTTTGTGTAATGTAGGCATCTGAGACTGCACCAGTGTTTCCCAAGAGGCCCTGACTTCATCGTTAAAGAACACAGTAGCACCTTCGTCCTATCGGACTGTAAAGTCAACCTTTGTGAGCTTGTCAAGTACAGGGCGGGTAAAGATGTGGTCAAGTTGAGAACACCGGCCATAGAGCAGCCTGGTTACGATCGCGTTAAGCTCTTCAGGTCCGTTGATTTTCATGTAAGGAACATCGAGTCGCAAGGTGATCTCGCTGATATCTTTGGAGGTGAGCTGAGAGATGAGCTGAACTATGCAGCCAGGATTGAAATCCACATCGTCGATATGCATTGAGAGCTCAAATGTCGTGAGCTTTGTGTTATGGGAAATATCGATCGGATACACTGAGAGTATGAATCAGACAGCTCCGAGGATCGAGCAAGGAGTCGTGTGACTCACCGCCGGGCACCAGGCACAGGTCTAGTAGTCGAAGTGCAACAGAAGACTGAAGGAAACGCTGAATACTTCCGGACAGAAAATCTCTGTGGCATAATGGATATCCGAGTGGGCCCAGGCGCATGGAAGTCAGCTTTGCAGAGATGCCCATAGACAGGAAGAAGCCTGTGATGTCGTCGAAAGAAGTCCTGTCCAAGTCATAGAGGGTGACATCCGAGAGCCACATCTTAAAAGCGTATCCGCGTCGAAATACAGCACGATTGAAATGATGTGTCTCAAAGCGCACTCTGGCGCATCTGAGCCGCTCCAGGTTGGGGAGTGCGGTGGCGCAGATGAGCCGGCCGAATGTGGCAATCGAAGGGAACGTGACGTCATTGAGATTGAGGAACGTGATCCCGGTGAACGTTGCCAGATTGCGGAAGATGTCCGGTGGTATTCCCCAGGCTGGCCACTCTGCGTGCTCGATGGAAAGGTACACCGTGTTTGTCCACTTTCCGCCCAGCATCGCTGCAAATGTGGCCAGGTGTGGGATGGATCCTCGCCCCACAATGATCACGTCGTGCGGTCCTGTCCAGGTGCTTTTCATCCTTCCTATGCGCACCACCTCCTTCCGATTCGAAAAAAAAACTAGATTTTTTCCATATTCCGGCGGCACGTACTTGCTAGCTCTCTTGTACCACACGTCTCCAGAGTAGGCCTCGCGGTACGCTACCAGCGCATCCAGGTCACCTCGCAAGTAGGAAACGATGTGGTCCCAAAGCTCCGGTGGAAGAAATCGAGGAGTGGGCTGTAGAATGGGTGAGTCGAATTCGATAGCTGTACGTGAATATATCTACTTCTCTTGGTTCCCTCGTCTCTATTGCCTCGGCACCGCTCCACCCCGACAACTTCAGCTTTTTCGCGCTTCTCCCGAGTTCCCTCCTGGTAACCTCTGTAGGACGCTGATGCAGGGCTGTTGAAAATCGCTACTCCGACCGGGGGACACGTTACTGTGGTCTGGTACCGCTGGTGTGCTGATCATGGCGATACCAGATGGATCCGCCACCAGCAGTGAGTCTGTATCCTGCTTGTATCCGCGCGCAGTTGCCGTGTTGCTTGTTTCTGTGCAGTCCTGCAGATTGACGTCCAAGTATAATGGCTTACTCTCCATCGGCTTTTGACTTGAGGCTGCAGGTCCCTTGTGATCCATGGGCGAAGGGTAGTGCTCGATATGGGTTGTCAAGGAGTGTGGTGATGGGTTCGTTTTCTAGTACGGAGAGTGAGTTCTACGCACCTGCAGTTTGGTCTGCAGCTCCGCGGAACCCGATGGATATATAGTTCGTCTGTCAGGGACGACAGCCTCATGGCGGTGTCTACTAGATGCATGTTTTCATCTCGGGTTTTCAGTAACTGTGTGTTTGGCTCCGAGTGTCTCTTATTCTTGTCTCCGTTCATTAAAAACTCAATGGTTTATCTCAGCAGCCGGTCAAAACGTGCCGTAAACCGCGACGACATGGATGCCTCAATCTCTCTGCAAGTCTATGTGGCAAAATGGCAAAACGGTCACGCTCAACCGCATTTCGAGCACTTGAGGCCAGCGGTATCTCCAGACAGCTGACGACGGCGAGCGAGTTTACCTGACGGTTGAGCCAAAGGAGGCGGGGAGCGGAAGGCAGGGCCGGCAAAACGGTCACGCTCAACCGCATTTCGAGCACTTGAGGCCAGCGGTATCTCCAGAACAGCCCTCGAGAAGACGACAAATGTCCTTTGATATCTGATTCGAAGCTAAAAAGCTGTCAATCAAAGCAGCCCCCTGCGTATAAGAGCGCTCGAAGGCTATCCTGTGACCACCGGGCGAAATTCGCGCACCAGCGCCGAATACACGCCGTCCTCCAACATCGCTGTACAATTTACGCGTTTGTGAAGCAGCGACTGCATTGACTCGTGGTGCGGTACATCAGGAAAAACCTCCCGAGGTAATTAGTACTATATTATGTGGAAATATAGCCAAATAAACATAATACCAATAATTGGGTGTAATTAGAACCAATTTCTCAGTCATTTTTCAGTATTTGTGCAAAGCTCTCAGATACATTTTTGTAAGATTTGAGAAGTCCAGAATGCAGGAGCCAGAAGCAGAAGCAAATCCTGTGTAATAGGCAATAGACAATTGATTGTTTGTAGCTAGAGTAATATCCATATAATTTGGGAGTTATTTCACACCATTATACCACAATTATACCACAATTAGTCAATAGATATAAGCCTGCTCTATGGAAGCTGCCTATTTCTCACATTTAATGCTTTATTTTGGAAAGTACAGCTACTAGTGTTATGTTGCACGGCTTGTTGCGGTCACTAATATATTAGCAGTTGACGTCTACACAGAGGACAGAGGGACTTTGTCGATTTGTCTGATGTTTGATCACGTGCTGTGGCTGCCACCAGGCCGCCGTCGGAGTTTCGACACATCAGTGGGCAGAACTCGACGGCGTTGCTGTTGTGTCCCAACTTACTAGTACCTCCTGCATCGCGCACACCGCATCGTCCGTATCGCGCGCACCGCATCGTCCGCATCATGCGCACCGCATCGTCCGCATCGTGCGCACATCAGAACTTCTGCAAATGCCCTGACAGCCCTGACAAATGGCTTGTCAGGGCCTTTCAGGACCTGTCAGGGATGTCAGGACACCAGCTGTCAGTTTGGGTTAGATACTCCATCAGAGAAAACCCGTCAGCATCAGGAAAAATCTCCCTTACTTATTAGAGCTCATTGAATACTTACCATTCTTATCCAACTTATATGTCTCTTATTCTACTCATCTGATTCTTATTGACTGCTAATCTATCTCACACATCTCTAATTCCACTCATCAGATTCTTACTGAATGCTCATCTATCTTATATTTCTCTAATTCTACTCATCAGATTCTTATTGAGTGCTAATTTGTCTCAAGATGCTAATCAAACTCTCAGAAAGTTGTTATGAGATCTTCCAATTGCTCACTTACTTCAGCTGTGCTGTGCTAGTAACTAGTATGGACTAGATATGTAGAATGAGCACCATTATAAACAAGCCTTTGTATTTATAGACTTACATTGTACTCCTTGAACAAGGTCACAAAGATACACCTTAAGAGATTATTCTTTTTATCTCAATCTGAGAAAGAAAATACTGCAAAAAGTACTTGCATTTGATAGAGAGCCTTCTGTTTAGCCAGAAAAATGAAGTGGAGATATAATTGCATCAAATGTCTATGGAGGAGTGTAGCAGCAGCCAAGCAACAAAAAGACACAAGTCTTCATACTCAGGAAGGCTTATATTGATGAGAGTGAGTCAGAAAAGGTGTGGACTTGTGGTGTAGTGGTAAAGTGCTACAGGTTATGCCTTATAAGGCAGTCAATCCTGAGAGGTCACTGGTTCAATCCTGTGTGGTGGCAGAAGATACTTATTTTTAAAAATTTTATTCCAACCTTCTGTTATCAACCTGTCATTGCTAATGGCATAAAGACACTCTTTAATTGATGATTTTCACCATTTGGTAAGCAACATTGTTTTTCCTTCCTCTCACTTAGTTCTTATCAAGTACTCATGAGTACTCATTATGCACTTATGATGCTTATCTGAGAGGCAATTAGCAAGTGGGTAAAATAATAAGTACTTATGACACTTATGTGACTTATGTGACTTTTTTATCTCAACAAGTGCTAATAAGAGCTAATAAGTAAGGGAGATTTTCCCTGATGAGAATGCTCAGGGCTGTCAGTGTTTGTCAGAGAACTAACTAAAACTCTGAAAATAAAATGCCATTGACAGGAATTGAACTCATGCATTAATATATATGATAAGTATGAGTGCAACATAACCACTACACCATAACAGCTTCTTTAAAGCTAACTATTTAATTAATATATCATAATTAATCCCCAAGGGTCTTCAAATATGTGCACTCTACACCGCGGTCAGGACCCGGTGTCCGGAGGCCGAACACCACCCGGACATCCTCCGTTAGGGAAGTCATTTTCTCGCGATTTGCGGATGCCGAAAATGAGAAGAACGGGAACATTGTCTGTCGCGTGTTCGGAGCTACGCACAGCATACGAATAGTTACTTTGTTCGTGCTCCGAATTTTCGTCACATGTTCTTGAAATGTCCGGAAGAGGGACACAGGTCGGCCATTGGTAATGTCTGTGAGATGTTCTTATCAAGCTTTTGTTCTCATCAGATGGCCTGTCCGCTCTCCGAACATGTCACGGACATATCGAGAACAATGCAGTGTCCCGGATACGCACATGCTAAAGACTTTGTAAACGTCCGATGTCCAAACATTTCATGACCATTTATTTGACATAACATATCTTCGAGCATCGGGAACCCCGCGGAAATCCTAGCAATATATCCGATGTTCGGAACACTGATATTTGTACTCTCCGCACAATGCTTCTTCTCCGAACATTAGTTTTTTGCGGAAAGCTGAATCTCGCGTTTCCACGAGTTCGTCAGCACGATTCTCGACCCACCGATGCGCGTTTCGCGTCCGATTCACGCCCGAATCTTGTCGGATTCATATCGCGCTTCTTGTTGCGATTTGCGATACGATTCACATACATGATTCGGCTACAAAAATTATGCCCACCATCGTAAGATTCAGAGCTACCTTTGACTCTAAGATTCGAGCATCGGTTCAGGGATGTCTAGGTAGGCCGGTTTTGCACATACGACAATCAATTATGACTTTAACAGTTACCCGCCGTACAATTACAACATTGCAGAGGTCTCTTCAGTCTGCCGAGATAAATATCGTAGCTCCTATATCGTGAAAACGAGACCGTCAGACCGGCATTTTCAGACCACATACCCCACTCACTTTCATCAACGGTAAGACGTGTATGAGCCCACCAGTAGCGCCGATTCTGAGGCTTAGCAAAGGATCATCCAGTGTCGTCTTTGCGAACGGACAGACAATTTCTCGGAAAGACACAACTTCGGGTGGGAGCAGCTGCGCATAGGAGAGACAGCCGGCGATGACAAATCCAAAGGTGCGATATGGGTCGAGCTCTGCTGCTTCCTGTTCCAAAGATTGATGCCGTTGAACCACAAGCAATATCTGAGAGTCTGATTGGTTGACACCAAAACCAAGGTCAGTCCGCATATAAATGCCCAATATCTGCGCAGGTGATAGTTTTGGTTCGACATCCCCACTGGCAAGCGTGGAGGTGTCTGAAAAAGTTGACGATTCATGGATCACAACATTCGCATCTTGCCGTGATAGGAAAGTCGGTTTGTAAAAGAAACCCCTTAGCCGTACTTGCGAGCATGACACGATACCTAATTCAGGGTTAGAAAGAGCAGAAGTCCATTCTCAATACTGACCATTCAGGGCCAAAGGCCCGACGTGGGCTTCCAGCAATTCCTTGACCCCTTTAGCGAAGCGAGGCTTGCCTGACATTTTCCGTGCTTGCATGTCTGCTGACTTCCCTAGGCCAAACATATCGTTTAGCCTTGTGCCTCGGAGGTCCCAGCGGAAGGCTTTGTCAAAAGCCGGTTCCATTTCTGAGAGCTCCGTCGGAAGGCTGCCATCACTCAGCATTGGACGCAGATTGGCAGCACGACTAGCATGGTACATCATTGTCATCTCAAGTTCTCCTGTAGTGATATTGTCAGAGTAAAACGAAGCAGCAAAATAGCATGACTTACCTGATTTGGCGTTAGTTGGGATATTTTGGAGACGGAGATTGAAGCGCTCAAAAGCATACGTTCGAATTGCATGAGCCGGACCGAATGATTCCATGAACTCATTGTAATGATAGGCCATGTGATTGGTGGGTGTCAGTGGGACCTCTTTGTAGAGCGATAGGAACCCTTCTAGGTACTCCTTGTAGTGGAACTCATACGCCTTCACGTGGTCTGGTGATGTCGAGCGCATGCTCGCGATCTGAATCGCTGTCACGAGGTGCATGAAGTTGTGAAGAATATCCAATTTGCGACCGTCTTCATAACCCCAAATTCGGATCAAGGAAATAACCAGATGGATAGTTCCCACTGAGCGCCAGTGGTCCGACTTGAGTTTTCCGGTCTTAGCACCCACCTGCTTGGGCCCCGAGGATACAGAAGAGGGTAACATTAGGCGTGTTTGGTCTTTCCAGACTTCCTTCAACACTTCCTGGCCTAACACCACGGTCATTCTTGGATCTCGAGTACTGCTATCACTCGTCGATTGTAAATCGCGCTGGTGGCACGAATCAATATCAGGAACGCACGCACGCCAAAATCGTATTGAACTCTCACCCAAATCTCCAATTTGTTGGCAAGGGACTTTCTGACCAACGCTTTGTTGTTATCATCAAGTATAGAGAGTCCCCTTTCAGCACACAACGTCTGCAGCACGGGCAATCGGATATTAGTCATCTTGTTCCGTCTGTGCAATGCAGCCTCTGCTTTCTCTAATTCTTCTTGAGAAGCAGGTCGAGCAGATTTTCCAGAGGGTTGAGCAGATAGCACAACAGCGTTGACGTCGGCTCTGTGGTATGCATCCGGAGCAGTGACTGCATTCACTGGCAGATAGACGACTTTCGAAGTGGGAAGACTCCGCTTTTGAAACAGTTGGATTAACAGATAGACAAAAGATTGGATAGCTAGCATAAACGTACCCAATTGATCAGCGCCTGAGCCATCATCTCCCTAGTTCCTGCACGCCTCAAATCACGGTCGAGGCATAATTGCCATAAAGTTGGGTATGACAATGCGGCCACTTGTTCCTTCGTACCCGTTTCGAGAATATGCAGAGTGCCATTCCAGACTACGGGATCTCTCTTCTGCGTGCAAATGGGTGGCTGCCTGGAGGAAGACAATCTTCCATCACCAGATGGACGATGAGCATCCATGCCCCATGCTTTGGATATATGATGCTTGAGGTTCCCGAGAGTGTGGGCGTGCATAGAATCGACGATCGTGAACCGAATCGGGTCCCAGTACGGAAGGCGCAAAAATTCGGACCATCGGACACCCCCTGCCTTTATGTACTCCTCCCTCGCCTTCTCGCTCCCAAGGGTACGCCATTCTTGAGCACTGGCCAGATGTTCTTCATAGGTCCGAAAATGCCAGCTCGATTTGTTGATGTTCTCTATATCGTCTTTCGTGAGGTAACAAATCGAGCACAGATAGGTTGCACCGGGAAAGGGGAACCCTGATATCTGACGTGCAGCCAGCAGATCGCATATCATCGGAATGAGCGCACCAAGGGAGAATCGCCCATTGGGATATAGAGCGGTTCTCGAAAAGTATACCCCTGGCGACCAGAATTCAAGCATTTCATCAACCATTAACTTCCCGAAATGGTCTATCTCCTCCAGTCGCGGTTTGTCAGGCCCAGGGATGATGCCTGCCAAAAACATATTGTCATCCTGGTACCGCAAATCCGGAGGAAGATTCATGAGGACGAGATAAATCCCCGACGATGTTATGCTATCTCTTCCGGGTTTCATGTGATGTGGGTCAAACCCGTCAAAGCCCAATCCCCATATGAGACGTAGCTCATCCTCGGGGGCATCCACAAAGCGTACACCATCTGATCCCACAAACTTCTGAATAACTTCACTTTCCAGGATATCTGTTGTATGTAGCTGACCCGTTGATTTGATCCCTTTCGCGACCTCAGCCGTCTTCTTCAGCGAGGCTTCAATATTCGGCCGAGAGAGTAGGCGAGCATGCCAGGCTTTGAAATCCTGCTGCAAATATTTTCGGACAGGCATCGTGTGCTCGCCGTCTCGAATGTTACGTGTCTGTAACAGAGCAGATCCGCATGGTACGGACGCAGGGAAGGCCTTGAAAGTACAGAGCTCCGGATACGGTTTCTTGTCCTCGTACAGACTGTAGCACTTGGGGCAGCATATGTAAGATCGCACCGTTGGATCTAAGTCGAATCGACGGAGGAGTGTTCGTACGTCGCGGGGGATATCATCTAACCGTAACGTGGGATCGCTTTCGTTGATTTTGAGGAGTAATGATTTTATTACGAATCGCAGCACATAAAGAACGAACTCGCATTTTCTCCTAGATAGACGAGCAAGGAGGGCGAGAGACAGAACCAGGTAGCATGCAGCAGCCATAGCACTATCCAAGTGCTGGAATGGTCGGCGATAATATCGATCTGCGCGAAAATCATGTGAGTATATCAACACCAAGAACTTTGAGACGTCTCGCACCACAATCAATATGATGTCTGTCAACACCCTTGTAGGTAACATATCTTCGGGCACCGCTATTTGAGCCATTATCCCTCGGCACAATCGGCTCCCTGTTTCGTTGACTATCCCACTCCCTTCCCTTGATGTCGCAGATACGACCAATCTCATCCACAATCTGCTCCTGGATGCTAGATCGCAGCCTTCCGATCACCTCGACACCTGGCATATAATATTGTTGAACAACGACGAGCTTGCGGTACATGAAATCCTCGTGCTTCAATATGGATGAATTGAGCGACGAGGAAGGAAGGAGTTTATATGGGCCAGTGTTGGGTCGTTGCGGAATCTCGTCCGGAAATGTATATGAGGGTGACTCTGCATGTGGGGGGTCTGCGAAGTCCAACGGTGCTCTCGCTGAGAAGGAGAGAATGGATTGATTTACCAGAGTAAAAAGGGAGTCTAATTGCTGGAGATACATGTTGACCCGTGAAGACGCATCCGAGGTCTCTTCCTCTTCTTCTCCATTGCCAGAATGACCGACGATACGTGGGTCCTGAGGCGGAACAGAAGACATCCGGCTAGTAACAGTTGGGGAGATCGGATCTGGGTCAAAGCCGGTGTCAGAAACTATCTGAGCGAGGAATGCTCTCTCCGTCGATGCTCCCAGTGTGAGTCTTGACTGCAGAGATTGAGCTAGTTCATCGGCCTTGGTGTGTCGCAAAAGGGCTTGCGAGCTTAGCCACCGGCCGTTAATGAGATGTTGGGTATGGGGATTCACACACCGTTGTGTTGCACATGCGAATGCATCACATCGACAAAGGAATTGCGTTCGACCTCCTACAATAGAGGATATGCGCGTTCGTCGTTCAGTCATCGCAATCGGACCGAGAAGGAGAGCAAGGGCGACATCCGATCGCGAATGAATAGCGTTTTTGTCGAGTGGTAACGGGCCTGGCAGGGCAACTTGCAACGGTGTGATAACCTAAGTGCGCTCTATAGTCGGCGATCTGCTGTCACTGTTCTACACATAATTAGGGTTATCGATATCGCGCATTGCATTGTGACAATGCTCCATACGCCTAGGGTTCCTACCAGCAAATGGTATCTACGATACAATCGTTCATTCAATCAAACTGCAGTCTGCATGCAAAGGTGATCATCATGGAGTCGAAGCATGTACAACGGAAAGACACTAAGATTAATGTCTATACAGATTCTGCGACGTCGCAGATGAAAGCTGTTGAGTTTACACACAGACAATTGATAAGCTAAGACCCTCGCACGACATCCCACGTCCCCGATTCAAGGGTAGGATTGACTGCTCAAGTGGTGAATATACCGCCAACATGAGCCAGGGACGCTACCTTGGCCCTTCTTAATGCGGACAAGAAGTCGGATATACAATGCCAAGACGTGCTGGCAAGCTAACTCACAGAGCAGACGGGCTGTCGGCGAAGTTCGCGCTAGTATCGCAGCAGGTGTACATCGAGCATCAACGACAGACGGTAAAGTTATACTCAGATAGTAGTCATCGTGTTGCGGCTGACCGAGTGAGTACAGGTAGTAACGATGAGAACGTCGCAGCTACAGATGTATGTTCCGGCTGCCACTGGGTGAAAGTATGATCACGCCATCATAGCTCACATTATTCTAGTACTCACTCTCCACTCTTCGACGCCTTCTCGATTGAGGATGCCTCGATGCTATGATGGTTTCCAATAGCATGAGTAAAATGATCAATAGGACCTGCATGGTGATAAACGGTTCAAGGTAGGAGGCTTGTGTGTGTCCGCGGGAGGGTAGTGTCGACAGGCGGGAGCATAGAACCGTCTCCGTTAAGGTCAGTAAAATCGTGGGATATAGTATGGACGCGCATATACGGTCAAATAGTAGGATTGTGAGGGACGGAATCGAAATTGCTGTAATCCGTGATACCATTTAGGGATTATCTATTAAATAAACAGTAGATGTACTTATCTTGAGATCATACTAGGGACCCCTCTCGCTCCTCCCTTGGCCAGTCGTTGTTGTGCTCCGCATCGTCGATAATATACGCTCGTTCATGAACGGGTTCATTAACGTGTAGATGGACAGTGACGAATAAGTCAATTATGTGTTCAGTTCTTCTGATGCTCGATGTTAGTGTATTGACCACGGAGAATAGTGGAACTGTAGACGACTAGAGAGCAAAAAGAACGAAGAAGGGATGTGAAGAAACTGCCTGGAACAATGACGCAGTCTTCTTCCGTTTATGCGAGTGTGTTGAATTGGTCCTTCGAAAGCTCAGACTCGACATCAGCACTTTGGAAGAGACAACCGCTGGCCAGGAAGATCGATGACCTACCCTGATGGCAGTGAGAGTTCACCAGATGAGCCATAGATCTCCGAAGATACATACGTCGTAGAAAGTGGCGCCGGCATGAAATCGTCCAAATCACGAGGCGCGTTCTCGCTATTCGAGAGACGAGCTGCACGAGCTAACACCACAGGATACTCCAATCTGTGTGCGACTGTTCAGCAGATAGACGATGAGAGACAAGGAAGCACCTAGAATAATCCCGCTTCTCGGATTCGGACATGTGGGAGTGGTGACCCAGGCGATGGAGAGTCTTTTTCAGAGAAAAGTCAGAAGAACATAGACCATAAGCTCGAGAACGATACTCGTAGCTGCAGGCTAACTGTATCGCCAGAACAAGTCTTCAAATCGTGGGATCGCCATAACCCTAACCTATATGGTACCCGATCAGTATGACCTCAGCTCAATACGTATTCCCTCATCCCGCTCGGAAAGTTTGACCCCGACGTTCGTTTTGCTCTGGAGTGTCGGCTGTGTTGGAGGACGTTGCGCTGCTTCAGTCATGGACCTTCGGGCGGAATCTGCACAGCTGACCAATCAATCTCAGCCAATCTAGTCTCAACGTGAATGGTCGTAAAAGCAGCTCTAGACTTAAATTTTCGTGCTCAGCTGAACGCCTGTCAATGTGAGTGCATTGCGTTCTGCTATCCAATTCGGCTATATGATGATACAGACAGAAATTTCAGCATTGAAGTCTCTCGGCCCTGCCGTAAGTGCGTTAGTGCTGAGAATATAGAAGGAGACTTGTGCGTTCCTTTCGATCTCGCTAGCCCGTAATGCCTAGCACAGACTAGTACGTCGTGGACATCAGGTGGTGGGTAGCCCATTCTCCTTATGCTCTACAACTTAACGGCCTCCTGACCATGCAGCTTGTAGCGCGTGTTGTACCACAGGCGAGGATCACGAACATCTACTAGAACTTGAACGTGTGGACTATAGGAGCGGGTGGTGATGAGACGAGGTCTTGGAGATCTTACGGGACGTCGAATGAGGCGGAGAAGACCGAGAAGCTATCTACGAATGTAAGCACAGCCCGCGTTGGGACTTGACACGCAGCTTAAGGATGGGCGTTCAAGTGTTAGGGCTAGGCCGATACGGATCCTGCGCGCACGAGCGGGCCCTGTCATGATTACAGAGTGAGGTAAGCTTCATAATTCGCTGCACGTTATGACTCTGTAGCATCTCATCTAATCTTGTCATCGTCCTGAAGACGCAACAATTTATTCGATCTTACGATATCGACTCCGAATTCTATGCGCCAGACAATAAGAAGTCTCTGCGTCCTCAATGCGTCCGGTTCTAGTTTGAAGGGTTGCTCCTTGCATCCAAACCGTGTATGAAAGTGTAATCCATCCAATTGACTCCAATAAAAATTTCCGCTGTATGTCTAAATTCGTAGTAGTGATGTCCCGACCAGATAACTCTGGAAAATCAGAATCACAATCAAGCCTCGCTGCGAGACTGGTCACTCAGGATTATCTGAATACAAATGTCGGATTACTCGGTAGTAAGTTCTACGGCAAGATCTAAATCGCGACATAATCGTAAAGAGTCCGTGAACGGAATAGAACGAAGGATGTATGATGTGAACTCGGGGGGTCAGTCATTTGAATAGAACAAAAGATGGAGGCATCATATGTGTAAGAGACGCCTCATAATAGTGACTATAACAAAGAATCGACGCCATCAGGGGGCTGCGTACGGCATAGTGAAGACCTGAAAAAACCGAGATTCGAAGAGAAAGAGTAGAAGGGTCATCAGTCCATCAATTCGGATCCAATACAAAAATGGGATTGTTTGCTTACTTGCAAAAAAGCCTAATAGCTTCCTAACAGAAGACGATTATGACGCTCCACACTGCTCGTGCGCGCACTGCCCAAGCGTTCTAGGCCTTTGGTAAGCATATCAAGAATCACCTCGGGTGAAACGATGTCAGATAACAAGGCACCGGAAGCCACTGATCGCAACTCTTCGAGCTGGCGCTGCATCGTTTCTAATGCATCTTGAATAGAATGGACGTAACGGAGGGATTTTGCACTGTAGTCCCCAACACGGGTAAGGATATGCTCATTGTGAGCATAGTGAGCCAGCTGCTCGGTCCTACCCCCCAAGAGATTCCACAGACTACCCAGCTCTTTCTTGGAACTAACAATCCCAAGCTTTTCACGGGCGACCAGGTTCATCGTCGATATCAAGTCTGCGTCGAGCACAGTGGCCTTGATCAATGCAGTGGTGCTGACTTGTATCAGATCACGAAGGACACTTTCGTAGGTTTGTAAAGTGCGGTCATATGCATGAGTCACGTCGGGGTATGGAATGTGGACAAAGCAGTCATTTGAGACTCGCGACATTGAGTTGATGCGACAGCGGTTCAGATTAGGCATTGTCTCTGGGGAGCTGGTGGTCATGCGTAACTGGCGGTAGAGCTGCCCGTTCGTCGACATGATCCTGCATATAACACGTGAATGATAGCAATATATGACTAGGCATGTACTGCTCACTGATCGAACCCTGCTCCTATCTTGGCTGAAAGATGCTGAAGACCGCGATTAAGATCCAATGCGTCGTCTGCAAGTTTGCTGACGAGGCCGGATATCTGTTCGCGATATTCCAACTTGCTGGACCGCACGAGAATGGAGAGATCTATGGACGCTACACGAGTCTCCGATAGATCCATGATGAGATCCGCATGGATGTCAGTGTGATTCATGACCGCCTCCATCCCGTTTGTCTGAGCGCCCAGAAGTAAGGGTAAAGCCGCCCATACAGTAAGATTTGAGTTGATAGTATCGCAGGAGCGAATCATGGATGAGACCAAAGGATATTGACATAATGTCTGCATGCGAGTCCATACGAATGCCCCGGCATATGCCACCATGTATCCAAGAACGAGGATCTGGCATAAAAGGCTGTAGGCGGAGCGTAACATGGTTCCGATCGCAAGAAGTTGAAAGGATGAAGAATGGAGCACTGATAGGAACCGCTGCGTGATAAACATAAGTGTCGTCTCAATCAATCAGCGGAACTCACAACTCGTGGATGTCTCAAGCTGTTGACGAACCTACGCGGACGAGAATCAGGACTCGGAGAAATGCTTTCGTACTGGTATCGGTAGAGATATATACCTAGAGCAATGAGGACGGCGATGGCCTGACGAACAATGGGTGGAATGGAGATTTGCGTGTCAAGACGAGTCGCGTAGCACACCATAAAGCAATGGAACAACGTTACCTGATTGCATTGCCTTACAACAATGGCCCGGCTACGAATCGACCGCGCTCGAATTCATCGATATCGACCTTTGCAGACACTGTACGTATTAGGACAAAGGACTGCGTGTGGAGTGAAAAAGGTCTCGTGTTCGACTCACCTATAGTTTCATGATGTGATGGGACTTGGTCAGTGCGAAACTATGTACGTACAAATCATGCACGTACACTCAGCACTTCAGGAGAGCCCGAGCAAGATTGAGGCTTCCGTCTCGGCCGCCGATTGACACAGGATTCCCGGAATAACTAGATCGATTCTTGATTCTTGATCAAGGAGTGTGCGTCCTACCGAAGCTAGCCTAGGAGGAGGCGCACACAATATTCCATTAATGCAACGAGGCTTAAATGGATTCGTCGGGAAAACGTCTCAAACACAACGATTCGGCTTCGTTGGACAAGGCTGTCCATCGTTCAATTATCTGGCTCGGCGGTCGGGAACATGTTCGAGCACTTGTTGCCTACAACCCACCGTTTCAAAACATGCAGCGTCGGTACCCCAATTCAGCATGCATTATCAACATACATTATGCTCAAGGAGTCTTTCCGTAGTGTCTCGTTGGATAAAAGCACTGTCATCACTGAGCACGATCCCAGTTCCAGCTGCCATAGCATCAGCGTCATTGCTTTTTCCCGCATATCGACTATACCCATTCGGCGACTCGGATCATGCCTGCGATTCAACTACAGCGAGCCCCTCGCAAGATGGTGGGGATTTTACTTTGCACAAGTCGCCTGACGATTCTGATTACATCTCCAGAGCAAAGCCAGGTTCCTGCGAGCCCTCCTCTACCCTGCAGAACAGGATGCCCATGTCGTTGAGGTGTCCACAGTCATGTCGCCTCCGGCAGACACGCGCAATCCTGGTTGGCCATCCGTTGGCAGCCACATGCCGGGGCATGCGACATGCGACATGGAAGTTACAGTCCACGATCATCACGGTGTCGCGCACCGATTCACTGTGTTCTGGCAAACTCCCAAGGCTATGGGCAACATATCCATGACCCGGTTGCCACGGAATCAAGCTGTTCGCGCTGTTCTTCCTGGGAGCACATTTTGCGGAGACGTCATGGTAATGAGGGTTGGAAAGCGACATAAGTATACTCATCTCGACGGCTTGAAGGAGAAAGCTCTTGCGAAGCAAGCACTCAGAAAGTGCGCAGTGCTCCTCCTAGTTTTACTGCTGGAAGTACTCACATAGATTCAACAGCTTTCTTGTTGCCGCTATGGAATACGAGAAAACGATACTCGACGGGCTCACCATTGTGATACCGACGAGTCTTGTTCTCTGAAGGTACTAGTAGTAGAGCATGTTTGTCCTGTAAAATTCGGTATTAGTCATCCAAGTTTGTAGCTTATTTCTACTGTAGTAGTGTGAATACCATCAAAATCACTTACGTTGTTATGATTCACGGAGAGGTGCTGCGGTCGGTAATGAGCTAAGCCCCGTAGATATCGCCATGGGCACTGGGCCGCTGTCCATGTCTTGAGCGGGAGACTAGGTATACGATGATGACAGTATCGGCCGTCAAATGACGGGGACAAGCCAGATTGGACTCACGCGGCTCAGAGGCCCTAGCGCGTTCATTTACCGTGCTGTATATGACGTAGTCTCAAGCGAATCTTGCTCGCATTCAACAAATCATTCAACAAATTAGATGCATACATGCAATAGTACTAGTGTTAAGCAGGAGGAGCCGTACTCTGACCGTCCTGCTTCTTCTTACGCCCTATGTAAGTGCGATATGTGTCCTTGGTCACCCATCTCGGATCTCCGCTATCCAGAATGCGTAGGACATATCCTGGTATAGTTGGATGAGGGTGACCTTCTTGTACCGATACCCATGCAGTAGGTTCCACTCGCAACCACGCCTGGATGTTTGTGCCATGTTTATGAATATATAAATCGCCAAGGGTGGCGATGGAGGCAGGGAATGGTGTGGTGACAGGATCATCACCTGTGGACGCATACCATTGGACTTTCTCTGAACGCTCTCGAATTGCATGGCTAGATCGTGACACATTGGGAGACCTGCGAAATCGTTACAGAGAAAGGGGATATAATTGTATTTAGACGACGCACTGGGGATCAGGGTTTGATACACCATTCTGTACTCCCACCGCTGTATCGACCTGTGTTGCCGAAGGGGGAGAAGACTGCTGCGGATCTTCGAGTGATGCCTGGATAGTCTCAGGTCTAGATGGCCTGGATGATGCCTCAGTACGGCCTGCTGGAGGACTCACACCCTTGGGTCGTGCGGCATCGTCGAGCACAGCATTCGAGACCTCGGTCAAGCCTTCATTCCGGGAAATTTCGCTCCTGTGTGTTGCTGGCTGTCGAATATCTGCAGGCGCTCCTGGAGGAAGAGGACCACCCTGTCCGCCCAATTGGTCTTCGGTCGCTGGTAGCATGCGGGGGACAACATCCGGAGAGGTAGCCTTGTCAAAAGCATTACCTGTATGTCGGACATTGTAAGATTGATGACAAGATTCCCAAAACGTACCAACTCTCGTCGGCCATATCGACTTTCTTGTGCGCGTTCTCTGTACATGGCAGGACGCGAGCGCTCAGCAGCAGCTGCATAGCTTCCGTAGGTGAGTATAGTTAGCATGAGTATTGCTGGTCGAGGAAATGATGAGCTCACTTGGCAACAACAGGTGCTCGAAGCGTGCGGAGGTGTCGATGCCGAATAATATAGTAAGACGGACGCATCACGTCTTCCTGCCACAGATTGTCACAATCGCTTTGAAAACCAATAGGTGAGAGATACTTACATCTTGCTCCAGCTGGTATGCTGGGAACTCGGAGTCTCGTATTCGAAAAGTGACAGGAGAATTAGGTTCGATCATAATCACGATGTAATGTTGACGTCAATCGTCCCTGAGAGTTAAGGCCTGTTAATGGACGCTGAGTTCGCAAATCGATCACACTGATATATATATGCGTCAGGAGTCACAATCGCACAAAGGATAGAGAGAATGGAACACAATGAGCAAACTGAAGTATTGATACAACGGAGCTCTTCACATCCAACAAAGGATACATACAGAGGGCGTTATGTAAAGCCTGAGATCGGTATCGCAGATCGGTATCGCAGTACCTTATGCCTATCGGCCGCATCCTTGCGCGACAGCACAACCCCGAGACCGGACATTCCGCGAATGCCAGTCCTCCCGCTCAGTCCTCCCGCTAGGGCTCACTGGCGTGACTATGCTACTTCTACGCTGTTGGTCCTGCACAGGTGGTGTGGCGAGGCAACCCCGGTATACATGATGCTGACGACATTAAACAGATATGAATTTAGCTTTACCACCAAGCATGTACAATATGACGGAGTGCGAGCATCCATCGGCTGACAATATACGAAGATGCCACGCGTCTCGCAGAGACGCACGGGGTTGCTGCGGCACGTCTGGCTGCTTGTGCGTATTCTCATGTTCCACCTAGTTCTCCCTCGTCATCTTACTCCTGTGCATCCTTTTCATGTTGCAAACTGATTGTCGCCCACAGCCATTGTGCCAGAGGCTCGGTAAATGTTGTTTGTTGTCCGATTCTTCGACGCTATTTGAACACGGACATGTCGAAATGGGTCTCATAATGCAAAAGGCAGAAACGTCGACGACGCAGAGCGCAGAGCCTACGTTATCACTACTGTCGTCTAGTCACGCATTACACCCCTGATGGAGAACACCGAGACGGAGGTACAGAACATCTCGAAGAGGTTGTCTGCTAGTGGGGACCGCCAATATCAGGTGAAGGGAGCAACATATACTTGCCCCCGCGTGCCTACGCTCTCGTATTGTCTGCTCTCTCATATCGTCTGTTTCGCACCCATCCTATGAGATGCTGTTTCACTCACCTACGAGACCCGTCCCTCTCGTCTGTCCTGAGCCGTACTCATCACGAATCGACCATGAGAGGACACGACAGCTCTCGCCCTTCGCGCACCTTCTCTCAGCCACCCTACATGACCCCTTCAAGTATCCGAGAGTGCAGGGAGTCGGGGTACTGCATGCGCCCGCGTCCGCGTGCGGCGCCGCACGGTTGACCTGTTGACTCCAGCTCCTGGGCGTATACAACAAGTCTCTGCACCTTTTAGAAGATAAGACAGGGAGAGGGATGATGACAGATGACGGGGATGATGGGGTAGGCTATATCAGATATCCACATACATAATTGCCACTCCTACACGTGCTCTTCAGGATTTTCTGGGCGCATGGTCGAGTGATCCCGACCGTCCTTCTCTGACCAGTCCACGATCAGCGAACGGACGTCGGACATGATGAACGTAGGCATCCGCTTTGCCAGTGTTCGCTCTGGGACATCAAGAGCCAGCGCATCACGCCGTCCGAGACCCTGCATGCTCTATATAACGCGTATTCTTGAATGCATCTGTTATCTCCTGAACAACAAGCACGAAGTATAAAAAGGGCGGACGTACTGTATATCCAGCGGACAGAGGTAATGTAGAATAGCGAACGCCGCGGTCAAAAGAGCATATAGACTCTGGGAAATTTCGACCACTGCCCACGCTCGTACACAGACCACTCACAACCTACCACTGGGCATGTGCTCTGCTGATAGACATCGTGTGCACTCACAGACCAGCGCTACGCCGTTGAAAAGAAAAACAATACCAGCAGTCTCAATCCCGAGATCTAGAGGAGCGGGTGAAGCGTGACTAGAGAGGAAACACGACGACAGTACGTGACCTCGGTAGCCAGGCTATAGCTGGCTATAGTCAACGGCGCTCCTGTCACGTGCCCTACGATCGATTAGGCGCTCTGGAGGATCTGATTCTTACGAGCATCAGCAATGCTGAAGTTCATTCCGTTTAACATTGACCCCATCGACATCGCCCATAAGAATGGATCATCCTGTGTGCGAGCTATGTCTCTCCGGATTACTTCAAGACCATGAACTCTCGCCTCGTGTCAAATTCAGCGAGGCCTGCGGTGAGCTCTCACGCCTGTTGTGGCCACTAGAAAGGAAATAACTAACCTGCGCTCCCAAGGGCACCTATTTTGTGAAGGATGTATCGACGAACATCTAGATAGGAACCCAGGCTCTGACTGTCCGCGGTGTGCTGCTCCCTTGCTTGCGGCTACGATCAAGCCTATGTTTCTGTCTGGGGCAGCCAACGAAGTCGATGCCAGGCTGATTGGTGTTCTGAACTGGTGAATACACAATTTGTTTGTTAATTAATCAATTCTAGACCCTTGTCTCCTCCTGCAGTAATAATCCGTTGTTAATCTTGCAACACAACGTTAAAATGTTGAACAAGAGGTGTAAACTTCTTGAGCAACATCAATGTGTTCTGGCCCAGGAAGTCGATTTCAATGCGAACGTACTGGGGTCTCTTGGAAAGCACTTACTTCTTGCCGAGGAAGATATGAATGTTGCGACAGAGCGCCAGCGCGCTGTCGCACAAGGACTACAGATGCTCCGTACAGCGCGTGCTGACACGGAGCATGAGCTTCACACACTTGGCGGACAGGTATGCCATATTGACCCTTTGTCTCCGAATGATTCTTATTCATGCACGCCTTTTAGTCTTCCTGAACCTCTTGCACTTTGTTTGTGGTATCTAGGCCCTAGGAAACCAGTAAGCCGTAGTCTACTACATTTGGAATATGGACGATTGTAACACTGGCAGGTCAATTCGTGCCACTTACTTCTGGATCCTCGTTAATCTACATTCCGCATCTGAATCAAAGCAACCCTACATGTGATCATGATGTAGACCGATGATAATATATTCCTTTAAATTTTGTGATTCTATCCAGTATCACGATTGCCCACTTTAGTGATCAACGATACGACCCGATTTGTAGACACGGGCAATTCTAGAACCGCAGAAAGCATCTAATTAGTGTCGACTTATTGTATGTTGCCTCCGCCAAGGTCAACGTCGACACAATACTTACGACAACCACGGACCGTTTTTACTTGCATCAGGTGACAGGGACAGAGGATCAACTTGCAATATTATCATAAATGCTCGACGTATGCTCAGCAAATCCGACGATTGTATCACAGCGAGCTTTAAATGTTATCATATAGCACATTGAGTCCGATGACATAACAGTAAGAGACTCGGATAAGAGAATGCAAGTTTAGCAAGAGAAGCAAGTAAGCAGAGCACGATAGCAGCTATGAAATGCAAATATTAATGAGGCAGGTGAGGCGAGGTGGATAACAGTGAAGTGCTAGTCACTTCTGGACAAAACGAGCGGCAGAGTACTATAGCCAGTCAGCCACGTCGACATCTTCAAACGGGACCATTTCCAGTTTTCTAATCCGTGCGTTGCCGACACATACGTGTCCATGGTTTGAAATTGATCCAAAGGCACGGGATTGCGCTCCGGGGAATCGATGGGCGAAATTGATGGGAGGGCGAATGAGTCAACGGATCGGTCAAAGCCATCAACACCCTTCTCATCGGGTATACAACTCGGACCGATGTCCTCTCCGAAGACCTGCTGGGACACTGCAAGGGTTGGTGCTGTCTCTGGCGAATGCGATTCGATTGATGGGAAGTAGGCTGAGGGATTGGTCGATGACAGTGTGGCTAGCAACACATCGACTGACTCGCAGACTTCAGCAGGGCGCTCGCGGATAGTGTCACCAGGTAAACTGTCGGGGTGTTGAGAATCAGCTGCTTTTGAAGACAGCCGGTCTCCTTGAACGCTGGTGAGCGCTGAAGCACCGAGTGCACTAGTTGATTGCTTGATGAATCGTTGAGCCTTCTTCTTTAAAGCGACAACCTGTAATGTTTGTTCAACATGCGTGCGGAATTGTGAAGTAAAACAACCCGCCTGTGCCTGATCCTTGGCTTCATTTTCCTCAATGACTTCTGCAATGTGTTGAGGTGTTCTTCGGAGGCACCGCTCTTTGTGTCTCTCCCAGTGAATGGGATCATACTCACTCTTTGACGAGAGCTTGATAATACTCTGGCAACGGTTGCAGATGACCAGGTGGGCATTGCATACCGTTACCATCGAATCTGCCAGTAGCCGACGTGCGCGCCTCAATGCCTTGAAGCTTACGATTTCAAAAGAGCGGACAAATCAGTTCGAAATTAAGCAAGTGCCAAAGTGAGTCAAATTGTGCAGGTACCTTACCTAGGCATCTGAAAATCAGATAATTTCGTAGTTCGTGTGGGGGACAGCTCACGACCTTGCACCTTGAGAAAGGGACGCACTACGGTTAACTGGATGCAATTAGGTGAAGGGACGAACACGCACCACTGGCTGCAACGGGATGAACTAACGCATTCGCTGGAGACTTTGGATGGGTGAGACACTATTATATAGTGCGAGCATCAGCCTAGAGTCTATCTGAACTGTCTGATTTTGGCACACCGACAGCCGAGCGAGCGAGCGCAATTCAAGTCCAGTCATAATACCCCCCCAAGTCGGCAGCCCCGCCATACCACCTTTTAACTATGTCGATTTCCCTAGTAACTTCATAAATACCTAGGTTTCTGTATGCCTACTTTCACATCGAGCTTGAACGAAAGCGAACGGGTGATTTGTTCATGATTCTCTTCTTTTCGAGCAGTTGGGCCGTCTGTCACGCTAGTCAGTCACTGCTCTACAGCGGACTTCTGTCGGACTTTGAACTCCAATGCCTGTAGACCGTAGAGGTTTCTCCGCAATCCTCGATCATAAGCTTGTTTAAGAGAGCCGATCGGACTTCTAAACCGCGTGCGTTATGCTCCGTGACAAAACCGTTACTTTGCGTTACTGCCGACTTGGGGAATGTGCCGCCAGGTAATCTCCATGCATGGGCTTACATAATTAATTCACGTGTTCACGAAATCGAACGCCACTTCAATCCCGGTTCACACCCCGATGGTATGGCCGGGCCCAGGGCATCCAAAGCACGCTAGCCATTCCATATCCCAGACCACTATTACCGCAAACCTTCCCAATACTATCATGACTCTCGACCTTGAATATTCGTGAGCTCACTGGAATGTCGTCCATTTGGCCTCAGGTATTCACTAGGTTCGCCGCTGTTCAGAACGAATCAAGTGGCACAGTTGGTCCAAGAGTTGGAGGAACGTCGGATCCGAGATATGATAGCTGGTCAGATTTACGAGTAGTGTCATTATTCCGTTACTTTGCTGAGACGATACTAGCGATGACCAGAGCTCAACTCGAGCGATGCCTACTTGATACACTGAAGACGTTGCGGCGTCGAGAGGCTTGTCTAGAGGATGTCTATGAACAGCTGGCATCGCAGGCTTTCTTGACCCGGGAGTTTCATGGACTGTATCATATGGTGTTGGCGCAGAACCAGCTTACATCTGATACAGTCACTAAGTTTCATGACGATTGTGACTATTGAAATTGGTATGTCCGAAATATTCATGATTTTATGGTGATAAATCCTGATCCCTGATTTTTCTCATCAGTGTCCATTCCATTCTCTACCCTATCATTGTACTTCCCTCTCGAGTGCTTAGGAAGGCGGGCTGAATGCAGTATGAACAAGTCAGTACTTCCAATCTAGCACACACTCCTTGTTATCCAAGTTGTTATCGACGTTATCGTTGTTTTCTCTTAGTATTAGTAACACCCCACATTCTGTGTCGATTCTTATGATACCTGCTCTGTGAAGTTCTCGCGCTGCTTAGATTTCCAATTATATGATATCTGATTGTCTTCAAGTGAATCATGAGTGGCTAGATTCAGAACCCATCAATGCGATTTAAATAACCATGAGATATCATTGTGATATCGGCATACTTCTCTGAATGTATCAAATACCTGTGACCGTAGCAGATATCACCGCGGGAGACTCTGACCTTAGATACTTGATCAATGGCACCCGAAAAGGTGTTTGTCTGTTGCATGTACAAATCGAGCAGTCACCATATTAAAATCACTCAGCACTCGATGAGAACAAATGTTGACGCCTATCGTGAGATACCTTTTGCGTGATTCGTGCTATCTGAAGTTGTGCGTTCAATAGTCGGCGAGCGATCAAGAGCAAGGACGAGACAAGCAGATGAACAAGGTCCATCAGGAAAAACCATATTGGTCCCAGGCTGCTCTGAGACTATCCTAGAGCATCCTAGAGATTTGAAAGATTTTAGAGAACTCAGAGTAGCCAGAGTGCTCTTAAACTTAGTTGACATGAGAATATTTTCTCAGGTCACTCCAGAGCAGACTCAGAGCAATCTCAGAGCCCTTTCGGAAGGGCCTAAAAGTAGTCTCCAATCACTTCAAGGCTGATATGATACGCTCTCCAAGCAGTCTACAATCACTTCAAGGGTAATATGATACACTCTCAAAGCCATCATAGATCTGCTAGCAGAGGCTTTCAGAGTTGCCTTAAAGTTGGCTCAGTGTATTCAACTTTTGCTCTCCGAGCATTTAGAGCGAGCATTTAGAGTGTTCTTAGAGTGATATGAATTATAGGATAGAAACTGCAATATATTGATAATGGTGCGACAAGCAATTAATACGAAAGAGACTGAAATCTATGCCAGCAAATCTAGCTGTCAGCGACAGAAGCCTCAGCAGACGCTTCAAGCTGAGCAAAGTCCAAATCATCAAGGTCCCCATTGTCGGCATCCACATGTAGGTGGGACTTGTTCAAAGAGTTTCTGATCATATAATTAGCCAAATATAAAATGAACAATCCGCACGTACACAATCTCCATAAACATCTTCTTTTCCAACATGAGAGCCCATTTGGGAGAGTCTCTCTCCAGTTTAGACCACGACTGCCAGTGAAAGCTGTATCTAAGCTATCAGTGAGTAAAGATTTCTATCATCGTTGCATAGCTAAAAGGTCACCTTGCAGTCATTGTTTCTTCACTGAATGCGACTTTATGATGTACGCCTGTCTCAAACTCCATGATGGCGCATTCAACCTGGAATATACATATCAGTAAACTTATCTGATCAGATGGCACAGGAAACGTACAGCAGTGACTGTAAGAACAATGATACGGCCAAAGATCTTCTTTTGTGCAACCATCTTCTTATACGCTTGAGCGTCAGCCTTGCCCTTGCCAAACCACTGTTGACTAATCATGTCTGTGATTATGGGATGGCAAAAGGGCTGCTGACGATCGACCTTCTGATTCTGTAGATGAAACTTAGACGACTGCTCAATTGAAGTAGGCAGACATACCTTGAGATCCATGCCTCCAAACATGAAGTTAGAGCGCTCTCTCAGCCAGCGCACCAGCTTCTGAACCTCTATGGCAGACGTGTTGGTGGAAATCCCATAGTGGCCAGCTATCTTCAACTTGGACTTGCTCTTGAGTTCGCCACGTAAGCCAGTGATGGCATAGCTTGCCTTTGAATAGTCATTAGTATAGCTGGCCAAAGAGACGATAACTTGACTCAACATAGGTGATGAGGAGCTCACGGAGATCCACATCGACATTGGCAGCCTCTACCGCATCCTCCATATTGGCCATACTTCTTCCTGCGACCTGAATAGACTCCCAGCAGAATGTGTCGATATCTCCTGGAAAGCCATTCTGAATAGCGATGGCCTCACGCGTACAAGCCTTGGCCAAATTGGCCAGGCTACGTATGTCAGAAGGAAAGTCCGTCAATACCACTTTACTGCTACCACGGGCGTGGCAGTAGGAGAGGAGGCCCTAGAAGATGCCATAGAGGAAGCACGAGATGTGACAGAATGAGAACGCCTTCCACCTCTAGACTTGTCTTGTTTGGGATCTCGAACTTGAACCTATTGACAGGTGTTGATAATGTTGTAAGTGCAAAAGAGTGAGTACATACCCCATTGTCCTCATCAAAGGCTAAGTTGTTCGGGTGGTCAGGATCGTCTTCCCCGTAAGGCTCTATTTCTATCTCATCTTTCTCCTTCTCCTCACTGCTCTGTCTCGCATGATCGGCATCTGAGCCCTCTGTGTATAGTTGAAGCTTCATTCGCAATGATATATGAATGACAGGATACATCACCTTTGTCGGAGATGTCTTGATTACCCAGACTAGCAGCGAGCTGACGTTCTTCATCGTCCAACCTTGCTGAGACTTGCGTCTTCTGCTTCTTCTTGGCCTGTGAACCGTTTTCATTGTCATTGTCAGTATCTTCCTCTTCTAGAAGTGCAGCATTGCGCTTGCGGATGTCTATGAGGACGTCAGCCAATGATTCTCCCATGGCAACAACACCGACATACCTTCATCTTGCGCCTTCAACAACGCAGCAGCTGCTCCGTTGCTTTTGGCTTGAAGCTTCTTCAAGAGGGCCTTCTCCTTTGCCGTAAAGTTGGCTGTCAGATCTGAAGTTACTTCTGAAGCTGTCGCTTCTTGGACAGTTTTGCTACTGCGGCTGCTGCTTTGACTCTGAGAAGCTCGTGATTTAGAAGAAGCAGAAGCAGAAGGATTGGGACTAGGAGTAGAGGGAGGATCCTTATCCTGTGTACCGTTTTTACGAGAGGATCGACGTGTGGCAGTCATTGTGACAGACAGGGTGAGAAGTGTCGCCAACAAGCGCCATGACATTCCATTTGTTTGTGCGCACAAACAAATCACTACAAATTCGACAAACGCCAACTCAAATGTAAAGACGACCTCATATCCTTATGCTCCATCCAACCACTCATGTTCTCACTGTACTTGACTCCAGCTCCGTCTGAGTGAAGAACCATGGATGCCCTACAGCCCTTAAAATGCAAATTGAAGTGAGTGAGACGCTTTGAGAGAAATACCACCAAATCGCCATTCTGCAAAGGCAAAACAAGTCCCGCTTCAACCAAACAGAGCTCTCCACCTTCAAAATCTCCAATGGGAAGGACAAGGCAGGCTTCCAGATCTTTCACATCTCTGTGAGCATTGGTCGCCACATTGATGTTGAGGACAAATCCACTGAAAGGATGGCATGGAGAGACCTCGCGTCCTGGCAGAAATTCAACAAAAGCCTCCAGTGACTTGCAAATCCCTGGGAGACGTCTCTCAAGCTAATGCCAATGGCTAAGTACTCAATATATCAGAAAGGAGAAGCAAGCAACACACCTTCATACGTATCCACTCAAAAAATTCTTGGAATGAGTTACAGAGATTGTCGTACATCAGGAAAAACACTTTTTCTCTAGGGTACTCTAGATTACTCTCAGATAATGCGGATTTCTCAGAGCACATAAGGTTAGCTCAGAGCAATTGCGAGTAGCCTCAGTCACTCTCATGTGCTCTGGGAGGTATGCGCACTTCTATAACTGCTCTGAGGGTCTCTCACGGTCTTACAAAGCAGGATATTATTACCAGATGGTTTTGTATGTATACAAAGACGTCCAACTATTCAAAAAAAAGCTAGAAGACGTATCTAAGACATTTTCCTTTGTCAAGTCGGGTTGAGCCTTATTACCATAGTTTGGAATCAACATACAGCTCTGACGGATACTGGTGAGAGGAATAATTGCACCCGCAGGAGATCCATCTGGTCTAAGCAGCTGTTTCACAACATACATATTGTGAGCAGGCTCTGCAGCCGGTTTCAGATTAGTATACCATTCCACATAGGCCAGCGGACATTTGGGCCAAAACGATGGTGCATTTGCATTGTCCAGATGTTCTGGCAATTTGAAAATAACTCGAAGCCGTCCAATACGTGTTCCTTTAAAGCTTGATTAGAATCGGTTAATATCAATGATGTATATGTCTCACCTTCTAGCCCTGTTGATTCGGCATCTTCATTGTGTAAAATGACAGCCGTATCAAAACGTCCAGCATTTTGACTGGTGGATGGAACTGCCTTGAGGACATCACATTCCTCTTCTCCGTCTTCAAGATTAGGAGGATGAAATTTGAGAGTGTGGTAGATGTCGAGGCGATCAAATGGAAGACTGTGTAGAATCGCCTTTCTGTTGGAAATAGAATGCTGTAGCAAGGAATTGAGATACTCTTTGAGGCGGAGTGAGAAACCTGGAGCATGGTGTTGATGCTCTATATGCGCAATAGGTTTCCTGGACTGAGTGGGGAATTTCGGCAGAGAAATAGCCAGTCCACTCCCTTTAGACTTCAAAGCGGTTTGGCGGGCATCTGAAGGTGGTTGCAAAGACTCCTTCCAGGTGATGAAGTTCTGGAATGCGGCCATCTTTTCCTGGCGAGACAGCCAGAGAGTCATTTGAGGGAATTCGTCTCTGTGATTGGAAGCGCGCCAGCCCTCCTTCGCAAAGTCAATATGCAGACGTTCGAACATTTCTGTGTTGTAATTGTCGGTTGTGCCCAGCATGCGAATCGACTGAATATAGTGCATGAGAGAATGGAACTTGGGGATGTTCATGTCTTCGCGTACGCCGGTGTCGATGAAATAGGACTTGTTTTTTTGAAACGTGTCCAACGCGTCTTGCAAATAGCCCAGAGTAATGTCGTCGTGTGTGCTGTACTGAGCAAGATAAATGAAGTCCAACAGCGCGCGACAGGCAAGGAGAGCTTTCTTGGGGAACACTCCGACAAGACATCCCAGCAGAATCTTGGCCATCTGCTTTCGCTCTGTACCAGATATCTGAGATAGTGCCGAAATGCCATTCTTGAAATGGCGAGCACCATACGCAGGAGGAAGTGAGCGAATACGATAGTCCAATTCTTCAGCGCTCATGATGCGTGTGCACCAATTCACAAGATGCTTGAAGACACCTTGATAAAGCTGGTGGAGTACATCGGGGTGATAGACAGGTGAATGTCGGTGTGAGGGAATCCATGCCAGAAAGGTTTGTAAACACTTCCTGAGACGTCTTGCTCCATGCATATCTTGTGAAACTGAGCCACACTCTCTGTAGCTTTCCTCGCCTCCTGAATGACTTCCAGTGTCCAAGCTTGCGTGCGAAGAGGATGCGCCTTTGGGTTTCCCAGATCGCTAGCAGGACAGCGACACTTGGGACATGTTCCGTATTTTGAACACGTCACCAAGCATTGCTCTGGGTAGTCGGCAACATAAGCAGCAATGATGGGAAAGACCTTTCGCGTTGCTCCATCTCCTCCAGTCATTTCGACGCCATGCTTCCCTGCTTCCAACAAGGGCTCCAAAATGACCCGCATCGACTCGTGGAACAGGCGTTGATTACGTGCTCGCTGTTCCTGTTGCGTAAGCTTCTCTCTTGTGATTTTGTCCACCGAAAGATACCCCAGCAAGACACATGCATGGAGGGAAGGCTTGCGTCGCACAGATTTTGGAAGATTGCCCAGCGTCAGATAGACTGGATAGGCCGACTTGCCTCCAGTGAACTGAGTGAGCTGGGTTTTGTCGGTAGCGATAATAAGAGGGGCCAACGTAGCCCCAGGGGGTAGCGACTCTGCAAGACAGCTTAAACAAACCAGTTTTGATATATACATACTGCTGACTTACCTGGACCGCGTGCCACCAACTACCTGTCCACATCTCATTGTATATCCTATTCTCCCTTGATGCATCGGAGAATACTTTCTTGGGACGATATACGATGTATTTTGAGAGCGATGGGTCTCCCCACAAAGAGCGAATGGCAGCTAGAATGTGACGATAACGGATTGTATGAATTTCATGTGGGCGATCTTGAAATGTGAGGTGCTTGACATGCCATTGGCCAGCCCTATCAGGTATGCTGTCGACTATTTGGTGGAGAGCTCTTGTATTGTCGTAAGAGAGCCCCAGCTTCTCCTTGACCTGAATGGACATCAGTCTCTTCGGACTGTTAAACAGAGTTTGTCTCACTTACCCCAGGAATGGATAGTAACCGATTGAATGCGTTGTGACCAGGATTGTCCTTGACCATCCAATTCGCAATGCGCCAATCGAGTTCGGATGCAAAAGGATGGAAGAAAGATGGCTCCTCTATGTCTTCATCCACGTCCATAGCATCTCCATCTCCCGCACCGAACAGCTTATGCCACCGCCTATGAAGGTTATCATTCATGCGAATGACCTTCCCCACACTCCCATCCTCATCCTCCACCCGTGTATCATCATCGTCGTCGAGTGCACGATGTTGGACCTGGTGATTATGTGCCACGGTGGAAGGCCCTGGTCCTGCCTCCCAATCCCGTATTCATGAGGCGGAGGGAGATTCTCGATGGGAATGAAATGGAAAGGCTCGCGGTCCCTGCCCTCATCGAAGATGTCATCCAAATCTTCTTCATCGGAAGATTGCTCTCCAGGGGTCTGCACATCTTCAAGAGCCTCTATATCGCCTCCTTCCCCTTCAAGATCCAAGGGGCCCAGGTCGGCCAGTTTGCCTCGACGATACCAAGCACAAGATTGGGCCCGCGACATGTGCATGTTGCACGATTTTCTGGTGGCAAAGCTGCGCCCACAGGCAGGACAGATTCTTTCGTCATCGACAAGGTTCATTGTGGATGAAGATCTTCAATCAGGCAGATGAAGGCGCACAGAGTGGATGGGCACAAACATGATAACATTGCCTATACACCGCAACTAGATTACGTAATCTAGTCTAGAGCTAGTGATTGACATGCATGAGTGAGCGAACAAACCATGAATTGAAACAAGCGTAGAGGAGAGAACTTCAAGGACGGAACATTGTCGGCGGGAGGAGAGGGCATCAATGTGAAGAGAAGAGCGAGTCGGCGATGCAACAGAGTCGGCGGGACGAGAGGCGGGCGAGAGCACGTCGGCGAGCAGCGTCCAAGAGCAAGATCTTCGGGTCGCGAGAGGCGTAACCGCCCGATGCAGCCCATTCGCACGATTTTCGACGCGGAAGACGACGAGCATGCCGAGACCGCCAGATGGGCGAACAATGACCACCGCCACAGCCCCCAGCCCTCATACCCCCAGTCGGCCGGTTCGGAGCGCACGTTGTTCGCACAGCGCTCGCCCAGGCATTCGGACAAGACGCTGCATGAGATCAGTGTCGGGGCAGGGTGGGGAGTCGGCGCGAGCGAGAGCGGGGGCAGCGCAGACCCTCTCCCTCTTTGCTCGCCCTCTCTCCCTTCTCCCTCCCTCCCCTCTCCCCTCTTCGTGAGCGACGGTGAGCGCTGTTCGCTGCGAGAACGTTTGTCGGGCGAGAACGTTCGTCGGGCGAGAACGTTTGTCGGGCGCGAACGTTTGTCGGGCGCGAACGTCGGCGGGGCACGCATGGCGGTGTGGCGAGAACGGAGCGATGAGAATGGCGGGCGCGATCGGCTGTGTGGCAAGAGGACGTCGGCCGCGCAGGTGGGTTGGGCGAGGGTCGGGGAAACCATGGCGGTGTGGCGAGAACGGGGCGATGAGGTCGTCGGGCGCGATTGGCTGTGTGGCGAGAAAGTGAAGAGCAGTCGGCGGGGCGCAAACATTGGTCGGGCGCAAACGTCGGCAGGACAAGAGGACGTCAGCGGGGCGCGAAGAGCGCAGCGGCAGAGCGAGATGAGGTTGGCGGGAGGAGACCCCGCCAGCGCGTACAAGCATGAGGCTGTGGTGCGAGAAGCGGGGGAGGAAGGACCTGGAGACTCGGATGTGTTCTCTCTCTTCTCTTCTCCTCTCCTCTCCTCTCCTTCTCCCAATTTCCTCCTGCTCTCTCCCTGATCCCTTCTCCCTCCCCTCTTGGTAAGTGACGGTGAGCGATGCCTGCCGCGAGAATGTCGATGCGAAAGGCCGTTGGTGCGAGAGGACGTCGGCGGGGCACGATCGACGGCGGGGCGAGATCGACGGCAGGGCGAGAACAGCGGTGGGGCGAGAACGGCGGTGGGGCGAGAACGGCGAGAGGACGTCGGCGGGGTGCAAAAGGCTGTGTGGCAAAGAAAGCAGCGGGAGGGCGCGAAGAGAGCAGCGGGGGGCGCGAAGAGAGCAGCAGGGGTGGCGAGAACGTCGTTGGTGCGAGACGACGTCGGCGGGGCACGATCGACGGCGGGGCGAGATCGACGGTGGGACGAGATCGACGGCGGGGCGAGAACGGCGGCAGGGCGAGAACAGCTGTGTGGCAATGACAGCAGCGTGCGCGGCTCCCACACAGTGCTGTCCAGCAGGCGTTGGTGGGGCGAGGTTGCATCAGCGGGGAGCGAACGTCGGCAGTTCGAGAATGTCGGCAGTGCGAGACTGTTGGCGGAGAGCGAAGGTCGTAGGAGAGCGAAGGTCGTAGGAGCGGCGGGGAGTAGCGGTGCGAGGAGAATGATCAGGTCGAGCCAGAGCGTCGGGGAGGAGCCAGCGCAAGCTGCTTAGGACAGCGGCCGCGGCGGGGGCTGAGCAGGAACAGCGGCGCAAAGCGAAGTCGTGGGCGGGGCGGGTGACAACCGCGCCATCGCAAGGTCTGGCAGGGGGTGAGTACAGCGGGTTTGCTAGAAGCAGCACAGGGGACGCACCTTTGCTGCTCATACCAACGCTGTTCTAACCACTTTGCCTCAACCTCAGCCGGGTGCGGAGACCGCGTCGGCGCGGAGAACATCACCAAAGGGGTGAGAACGGAGCCGGGGTGTTGAACTTGAGCATGTCGGCGGGGAGCCCGCGTCGTCGGCAGAGCGTCGAGGACAGCAGTGGCCAGGAGCAAACTTGAAGGTGAGACGCGTCGGCATGGAGAGTGTCAGTAGTGTAGAGATTAAGTGTCGAAGAGGCCAGAACGGCGGGGACGAGAGGTAAGGGAGCGCATTGAATTAGCAGCGAGAGACTGCCTTCCCAAAATGGGTGCCAGTTTGTCGCGACAAACTGGCACCCATTTTGGGAAGGCCTTTGCGCGTTCGAAGTTCACTTTGCGCATTCGACGTTCACCTGCGCCGTCGTCGTTCCTCGCGTTTTCACCTACTCTCTGGCATGGCTGGCGGCACTCCAGATTCGTTGGAGCTCTCGGACTCAGACCTTGCTGTTCTCATTGAGTTTGTAAGGTCTCAGCCTCCGCACACTCTCCCACCTGCTGTGCTTACTGTCCTCAACAACCTCGATGCTGCCACCTCGACTTCTCTGTCTGGAGTGACTCCCTTGGCTACCCCTAATGTCTCAGCTGTGTCCAACAGCCATGCTTACTTGACTCCGGCCCCATCCCGTGGCCCCAGTGTGGCTCCTGAACAGATAGAGGCCAATAGGGGGACTCAGACTGTCGTAAGTTCCACAGCCGATTTCTCCTCATTTCGACTGACTACATCTGTATTCTATGCTACTAGGAGCAAGGGCCTCCCCTCCCTGTAGAAGCCAGGGATGAAGAGGTCGCTAGGATGCATTCTAGCACTCCCTCTCAGACTGTCGGCGTAAGTTCCACAGCCGATTTCTCCTCATTTCGACTGACTACATCTGTATTCTATGCTACTAGGAGCAAGGGCCTCCCTTCCTGTAGAAGCCAGGGATGAAGAGGTCGCTAGGATGCGCTCTAGCACTCCCTCTCGCACACGCTCGCACCGGCGTTGCGGGTGATCCGGATGAGCCTCCTCCGAAGAGGCACAAACCTCGCAAGTCGAATTGTGACACTCGTGGAGGGACACCATTGCCAATCAACCCACGGGGGTTCCTTAGTGGTTCCTCCTGATGATGAGGCGCGTGTGGCTTGGGAGGGTGGCAGGTTCTGGAGGATAAGTCCCCAGCCTGCTGTTGCGGGAGGCGCGGCAGGTGACCAAGCCCAGGAGCTGATGTCTCATCTGGCACAGGGCTCCAAGAGCAACGTCCAGAGTGAGGACTGTCTTCAGTGGATGTTGAGTCTGAAAAACATGGTGGAGGGCGTCGGGGCCTCCACGCAGGCAATTCTGTCTATGTTACTAACGACCTGTTTTCCTTGGTCAAACGCGTCAACTATTTTGAGGGAATGAGTACTGGCCTATCATTCCTGGGACTAGTTTCCAAGATTGAGCTTGCGGCTAAGGTGCATAGGTGTGTTCTTAATTTCTATCACCCTCCATGAGATTTGACGACATTTTCTATTGATCTAGCATCACAGCACATGATCCCAAGATGACGACACAGCGATTGTGGATGGTCAAGGTCAAGGGGCATCCCAGCGCGCCGTCAAAGTGGACGTTTGGCAATTGGGTTGCTCAGGGCTACAAGTTCGCTGCTTTGGCAAGCGCAGGTATGTCGTGTATCTACAATATCTCATTTTCACTGATTGCAGCTCTTTTCCAGGATCTATTTATCTTCTCATGGTCATAGCGGCTAGAGATATGCCCAGAGACCTAGGGCGAACAAAGGATGAGGTAATCCAAGCCATTTGCAATGCACTCCGCTTTCCCCAAGAGCGTAAGCCACTCATCTATTTGTCTTTCACATTATCTCGCGCTAAGTCATGGATCAGATACCAACATAGGCAAAGACATCATTACGCGCATAATTCCTCTCATTTCTTTTCTGAGGACTTATATTCCCATACGCATCTCAGTCCTCTTCTCCAGTGCCATTCTGCAAGAGTGTGGCCTGCCGACAGAGATAGACTGCAGAGATCTTGACAAGTCAGACGCATTCTTCGATCAGATTAAAGAGAGGTATGTGCTCTTTACTCAGAACAGCCCTGTCGTCTGATTTCACATACAGAACCTTTGCCGGACTGACGCGAAATCGTGCTCTATGGGCATCATGCCTAGTTCCTGTGAACGACAATGCTGAGGTATTGTCTCTTCATATCATGGGTAGCAATCTACTCCATGCCACCGCCTCCTCCACGTCTCGTCCACCTACGCCTCTGAGCGACTCGGAGGATGAGAAAGACCACCACGATGAGTTTTCTGATAGCCATGATGATCTTTTTGTGCCCACTCTTGCAGTCGCGAACCAGTTCCAAAATCCTGACTCCGCATCGCCCAACTATCATGTTCTGCGCACTCTGTTTGATTTCGATGCTCCTGCTAATCGTCATATTCCTTATCCTACTGGCAACCCTGAGGCGCATGGTCAGTGGACAAACAAAGAGCGCCTTGGTGCAAGTCAGGCATATATTGTGCATACTCTGGATGACGCCGCGCAATCAGTGAGTAGCTCATACATTCTTCTATTTTCTTTCTCAACATGATACGTCTTGCAGATCAATGACCTGTATTCTTCTGATGGGGTCAAAACCTTTGCTGAAGACTATGTGCGTTTGGAGCATGACATGTTGCAAGAGTAAGTCATTCGCCGCATTCTTGTTCATTATCTCACCATCTACTTAGGCAAGAGATTGACATACGAGACAAGAAGGACAAATTGATGGCTTTCATAGCGTGCGACATGCCTCAAAACATGCGTGAAAGTTTGATGCGCAACATTCGCACCGCACTTGCTGTCGGTACAAAGGAAGGTTATTCCTTGCAGGATATGGACAGTTCCCATCAGGATGGGAGTGCAGAGAGGCGGTTTCCTTGCCTTCATTTCTCCTGGTATGCGCGCAACATCACAAGGGTTTGTCTTTCCTATATGCATTACATGTTGTAAGATTGATTATTTCTACAGGGTGACGATGCTCCAAAAGATACACATCCCCTGCATCTGCGTCGTGCAAATGCCTCTCACACAAATCACCAACAATTTGGTGCTTATGTTTCCAAGGAGCTTCTATGCAATCAAGCTGAGTACGACAATCTCTGTAACTCATTCCAAGAATTTTTTGAGTGGATACGTATGAAGGTGTGTTGCTTGCTTCTCCTTTCTGATATATTGAGTACTTAGCCATTGGCATTAGCTTGAGAGACGTCTCCCAGGGATTTGCAAGTCACTGGAGGCTTTTGTTGAATTTCTGCCAGGACGCGAGGTCTCTCCATGCCATCCTTTCAGTGGATTTGTCCTCAACATCAATGTGGCGACCAATGCTCACAGAGATGTGAAAGATCTGGAAGCCTGCCTTGTCCTTCCCATTGGAGATTTTGAAGGTGGAGAGCTCTGTTTGGTTGAAGGGACTTGTTTTGCCTTTGCAGAATGGCGATTTGGTGGTATTTCTCTCAAAGCGTCTCACTCACTTCAATTTGCATTTTAAGGGCTGTAGGGCATCCATGGTTCTTCACTCAGACGGAGCTGGAGTCAAGTACAGTGAGAACATGAGTGGTTGGATGGAGCATAAGGATATGAGGTCGTCTTTACATTTGAGTTGGCGTTTGTCGAATTTGTAGTGATTTGTTTGTGCGCACAAACAAATGGAATGTCATGGCGCTTGTTGGCGACACTTCTCACCCTGTCTGTCACAATGACTGCCACACGTCGATCCTCTCGTAAAAACGGTACACAGGATAAGGATCCTCCCTCTACTCCTAGTCCCAATCCTTCTGCTTCTGCTTCTTCTAAATCACGAGCTTCTCAGAGTCAAAGCAGCAGCCGCAGTAGCAAAACTGTCCAAGAAGCGACAGCTTCAGAAGTAACTTCAGATCTGACAGCCAACTTTACGGCAAAGGAGAAGGCCCTCTTGAAGAAGCTTCAAGCCAAAAGCAACGGAGCAGCTGCTGCGTTGTTGAAGGCGCAAGATGAAGGTATGTCGGTGTTGTTGCCATGGGAGAATCATTGGCTGACGTCCTCATAGACATCCGCAAGCGCAATGCTGCACTTCTAGAAGAGGAAGATACTGACAATGACAATGAAAACGGTTCACAGGCCAAGAAGAAGCAGAAGACGCAAGTCTCAGCAAGGTTGGACGATGAAGAACGTCAGCTCGCTGCTAGTCTGGGTAATCAAGACATCTCCGACAAAGGTGATGTATCCTGTCATTCATATATCATTGCGAATGAAGCTTCAACTATACACAGAGGGCTCAGATGCCGATCATGCGAGACAGAGCAGTGAGGAGAAGGAGAAAGATGAGATAGAAATAGAGCCTTACGGGGAAGACGATCCTGACCACCCGAACAACTTAGCCTTTGATGAGGACAATGGGGTATGTACTCACTCTTTTGCACTTACAACATTATCAACACCTGTCAATAGGTTCAAGTTCGAGATCCCAAACAAGACAAGTCTAGAGGTGGAAGGCGTTCTCATTCTGTCACATCTCGTGCTTCCTCTATGGCATCTTCTAGGGCCTCCTCTCCTACTGCCACGCCCCGTGGTAGCAGTAAAGTGGTATTGACGGACTTTCCTTCTGACATACGTAGCCTGGCCAATTTGGCCAAGGCTTGTACGCGTGAGGCCATCGCTATTCAGAATGGCTTTCCAGGAGATATCGACACATTCTGCTGGGAGTCTATTCAGGTCGCAGGAAGAAGTATGGCCAATATGGAGGATGCGGTAGAGGCTGCCAATGTCGATGTGGATCTCCGTGAGCTCCTCATCACCTATGTTGAGTCAAGTTATCGTCTCTTTGGCCAGCTATACTAATGACTATTCAAAGGCAAGCTATGCCATCACTGGCTTACGTGGCGAACTCAAGAGCAAGTCCAAGTTGAAGATAGCTGGCCACTATGGGATTTCCACCAACACGTCTGCCATAGAGGTTCAGAAGCTGGTGCGCTGGCTGAGAGAGCGCTCTAACTTCATGTTTGGAGGCATGGATCTCAAGGTATGTCTGCCTACTTCAATTGAGCAGTCGTCTAAGTTTCATCTACAGAATCAGAAGGTCGATCGTCAGCAGCCCTTTTGCCATCCCATAATCACAGACATGATTAGTCAACAGTGGTTTGGCAAGGGCAAGGCTGACGCTCAAGCGTATAAGAAGATGGTTGCACAAAAGAAGATCTTTGGCCGTATCATTGTTCTTACAGTCACTGCTGTACGTTTCCTGTGCCATCTGATCAGATAAGTTTACTGATATGTATATTCCAGGTTGAATGCGCCATCATGGAGTTTGAGACAGGCGTACATCATAAAGTCGCATTCAGTGAAGAAACAATGACTGCAAGGTGACCTTTTAGCTATGCAACGATGATAGAAATCTTTACTCACTGATAGCTTAGATACAGCTTTCACTGGCAGTCGTGGTCTAAACTGGAGAGAGACTCTCCCAAATGGGCTCTCATGTTGGAAAAGAAGATGTTTATGGAGATTGTGTACGTGCGGATTGTTCATTTTATATTTGGCTAATTATATGATCAGAAACTCTTTGAACAAGTCCCACCTACATGTGGATGCCGACAATGGGGACCTTGATGATTTGGACTTTGCTCAGCTTGAAGCGTCTGCTGAGGCTTCTGTCGCTGACAGCTAGATTTGCTGGCATAGATTTCAGTCTCTTTCGTATTAATTGCTTGTCGCACCATTATCAATATATTGCAGTTTCTATCCTATAATTCATATCACTCTAAGAACACTCTAAATGCTCGCTCTAAATGCTCGGAGAGCAAAAGTTGAATACACTGAGCCAACTTTAAGGCAACTCTGAAAGCCTCTGCTAGCAGATCTATGATGGCTTTGAGAGTGTATCATATTACCCTTGAAGTGATTGTAGACTGCTTGGAGAGCGTATCATATCAGCCTTGAAGTGATTGGAGACTACTTTTAGGCCCTTCCGAAAGGGCTCTGAGATTGCTCTGAGTCTGCTCTGGAGTGACCTGAGAAAATATTCTCATGTCAACTAAGTTTAAGAGCACTCTGGCTACTCTGAGTTCTCTAAAATCTTTCAAATCTCTAGGATGCTCTAGGATAGTCTCAGAGCAGCCTGGGACCAATATGGTTTTTCCTGATGTACTCAGCTTGATTGCATAGAAGCTCCTTGGAAACATAAGCACCAAATTGTTGGTGATTTGTGTGAGAGGCATTTGCACGACGCAGATGCAGGGGATGTGTATCTTTTGGAGCATCGTCACCCTGTAGAAATAATCAATCTTACAACATGTAATGCATATAGGAAAGACAAACCCTTGTGATGTTGCGCGCATACCAGGAGAAATGAAGGCAAGGAAACCGCCTCTCTGCACTCCCATCCTGATGGGAACTGTCCATATCCTGCAAGGAATAACCTTCCTTTGTACCGACAGCAAGTGCGGTGCGAATGTTGCGCATCAAACTTTCACGCATGTTTTGAGGCATGTCGCACGCTATGAAAGCCATCAATTTGTCCTTCTTGTCTCGTATGTCAATCTCTTGCCTAAGTAGATGGTGAGATAATGAACAAGAATGCGGCGAATGACTTACTCTTGCAACATGTCATGCTCCAAACGCACATAGTCTTCAGCAAAGGTTTTGACCCCATCAGAAGAATACAGGTCATTGATCTGCAAGACGTATCATGTTGAGAAAGAAAATAGAAGAATGTATGAGCTACTCACTGATTGCGCGGCGTCATCCAGAGTATGCACAATATATGCCTGACTTGCACCAAGGCGCTCTTTGTTTGTCCACTGACCATGCGCCTCAGGGTTGCCAGTAGGATAAGGAATATGACGATTAGCAGGAGCATCGAAATCAAACAGAGTGCGCAGAACATGATAGTTGGGCGATGCGGAGTCAGGATTTTGGAACTGGTTCGCGACTGCAAGAGTGGGCACAAAAAGATCATCATGGCTATCAGAAAACTCATCGTGGTGGTCTTTCTCATCCTCCGAGTCGCTCAGAGGCGTAGGTGGACGAGACGTGGAGGAGGCGGTGGCATGGAGTAGATTGCTACCCATGATATGAAGAGACAATACCTCAGCATTGTCGTTCACAGGAACTAGGCATGATGCCCATAGAGCACGATTTCGCGTCAGTCCGGCAAAGGTTCTGTATGTGAAATCAGACGACAGGGCTGTTCTGAGTAAAGAGCACATACCTCTCTTTAATCTGATCGAAGAATGCGTCTGACTTGTCAAGATCTCTGCAGTCTATCTCTGTCGGCAGGCCACACTCTTGCAGAATGGCACTGGAGAAGAGGACTGAGATGCGTATGGGAATATAAGTCCTCAGAAAAGAAATGAGAGGAATTATGCGCGTAATGATGTCTTTGCCTATGTTGGTATCTGATCCATGACTTAGCGCGAGATAATGTGAAAGACAAATAGATGAGTGGCTTACGCTCTTGGGGAAAGCGGAGTGCATTGCAAATGGCTTGGATTACCTCATCCTTTGTTCGCCCTAGGTCTCTGGGCATATCTCTAGCCGCTATGACCATGAGAAGATAAATAGATCCTGGAAAAGAGCTGCAATCAGTGAAAATGAGATATTGTAGATACACGACATACCTGCGCTTGCCAAAGCAGCGAACTTGTAGCCCTGAGCAACCCAATTGCCAAACGTCCACTTTGACGGCGCGCTGGGATGCCCCTTGACCTTGACCATCCACAATCGCTGTGTCGTCATCTTGGGATCATGTGCTGTGATGCTAGATCAATAGAAAATGTCGTCAAATCTCATGGAGGGTGATAGAAATTAAGAACACACCTATGCACCTTAGCCGCAAGCTCAATCTTGGAAACTAGTCCCAGGAATGATAGGCCAGTACTCATTCCCTCAAAATAGTTGACGCGTTTGACCAAGGAAAACAGGTCGTTAGTAACATAGACAGAATTGCCTGCGTGGAGGCCCCGACGCCCTCCACCATGTTTTTCAGACTCAACATCCACTGAAGACAGTCCTCACTCTGGACGTTGCTCTTGGAGCCCTGTGCCAGATGAGACATCAGCTCCTGGGCTTGGTCACCTGCCGCGCCTCCCGCAACAGCAGGCTGGGGACTTATCCTCCAGAACCTGCCACCCTCCCAAGCCACACGCGCCTCATCATCAGGAGGAACCACTAAGGAACCCCCCCGTGGGTTGATTGGCAATGGTGTCCCTCCACGAGTGTCACAATTCGACTTGCGAGGTTTGTGCCTCTTCGGAGGAGGCTCATCCGGATCACCCGCAACGCCGGTGCGAGCGCGTGTGCGAGAGGGAGTGCTAGAGCGCATCCTAGCGACCTCTTCATCCCTGGCTTCTACAGGAAGGGGAGGCCCTTGCTCCTAGTAGCATAGAATACAGATGTAGTCAGTCGAAATGAGGAGAAATCGGCTGTGGAACTTACGCCGACAGTCTGAGAGGGAGTGCTAGAATGCATCCTAGCGACCTCTTCATCCCTGGCTTCTACAGGGAGGGGAGGCCCTTGCTCCTAGTAGCATAGAATACAGATGTAGTCAGTCGAAATGAGGAGAAATCGGCTGTGGAACTTACGACAGTCTGAGTCCCCCTATTGGCCTCTATCTGTTCAGGAGCCACACTGGGGCCACGGGATGGGGCCGGAGTCAAGTAAGCATGGCTGTTGGACACAGCTGAGACATTAGGGGTAGCCAAGGGAGTCACTCCAGACAGAGAAGTCGAGGTGGCAGCATCGAGGTTGTTGAGGACAGTAAGCACAGCAGGTGGGAGAGTGTGCGGAGGCTGAGACCTTACAAACTCAATGAGAACAGCAAGGTCTGAGTCCGAGAGCTCCAACGAATCTGGAGTGCCGCCAGCCATGCCAGAGAGTAGGTGAAAACGCGAGGAACGACGACGGCGCAGGTGAACGTCGAATGCGCAAAGTGAACTTCGAACGCGCAAAGGCCTTCCCAAAATGGGTGCCAGTTTGTCGCGACAAACTGGCACCCATTTTGGGAAGGCAGTCTCTCGCTGCTAATTCAATGCGCTCCCTTACCTCTCGTCCCCGCCGTTCTGGCCTCTTCGACACTTAATCTCTACACTACTGACACTCTCCATGCCGACGCGCTCTCACCTTCAAGTTTGCTCCTGGCCACTGCTGTCCTCGACGCTCTCGTCGACGACGCGGGCTCCCCGCCGACATGCTCAAGTTCAACACCCCGGCTCCGTTCTCACCCCTTTGGTGATGTTCTCCGCGCCGACGCGGTCTCCGCACCCGGCTGAGGTTGAGGCAAAGTGGTTAGAACAGCGTTGGTATGAGCAGCAAAGGTGCGTCCCCTGTGCTGCTTCTAGCAAACCCGCTGTACTCACCCCCTGCCAGACCTTGCGATGGCGCGGTTGTCACCCGCCCCGCCCACGACTTCGCTTTGCGCCGCTGTTCCTGCTCAGCCCCCGCCGCGGCCGCTGTCCTAAGCAGCTTGCGCTGGCTCCTCCCCGACGCTCTGGCTCGACCTGATCATTCTCCTCGCACCGCTACTCCCCGCCGCTCCTACGACCTTCGCTCTCCTACGACCTTCGCTCTCCGCCAACAGTCTCGCACTGCCGACATTCTCGAACTGCCGACGTTCGCTCCCCGCTGATGCAACCTCGCCCCACCAACGCCTGCTGGACAGCACTGTGTGGGAGCCGCGCACGCTGCTGTCATTGCCACACAGCTGTTCTCGCCCTGCCGCCGTTCTCGCCCCGCCGTCGATCTCGCCCCACCGTCGATCTCGCCCCGCCGTCGATCGTGCCCCGCCGACGTCGTCTCGCACCAACGACGTTCTCGCCACCCCTGCTGCTCTCTTCGCGCCCCCCGCTGCTCTCTTCGCGCCCTCCCGCTGCTTTCTTTGCCACACAGCCTTTTGCACCCCGCCGACGTCCTCTCGCCGTTCTCGCCCCACCGCCGTTCTCGCCCCACCGCTGTTCTCGCCCTGCCGTCGATCTCGCCCCGCCGTCGATCGTGCCCCGCCGACGTCCTCTCGCACCAACGGCCTTTCGCATCGACATTCTCGCGGCAGGCATCGCTCACCGTCACTTACCAAGAGGGGAGGGAGAAGGGATCAGGGAGAGAGCAGGAGGAAATTGGGAGAAGGAGAGGAGAGGAGAGGAGAAGAGAAGAGAGAGAACACATCCGAGTCTCCAGGTCCTTCCTCCCCCGCTTCTCGCACCACAGCCTCATGCTTGTACGCGCTGGCGGGGTCTCCTCCCGCCAACCTCATCTCGCTCTGCCGCTGCGCTCTTCGCGCCCCGCTGACGTCCTCTTGTCCTGCCGACGTTTGCGCCCGACCAATGTTTGCGCCCCGCCGACTGCTCTTCACTTTCTCGCCACACAGCCAATCGCGCCCGACGACCTCATCGCCCCGTTCTCGCCACACCGCCATGGTTTCCCCGACCCTCGCCCAACCCACCTGCGCGGCCGACGTCCTCTTGCCACACAGCCGATCGCGCCCCGCCATTCTCATCGCTCCGTTCTCGCCACACCGCCATGCGTGCCCGCCGACGTTCGCGCCCGACAAACGTTCGCGCCCGACAAACGTTCTCGCCCGACGAACGTTCTCGCCCGACAAACGTTCTCGCAGCGAACAGCGCTCACCGTCGCTCACGAAGAGGGGAGAGGGAGGGGAGGGAGAAGGGAGAGAGGGCGAGCAAAGAGGGAGAGGGTCTGCGCTGCCCCCGCTCTCGCTCGCGCCGACTCCCCACCCTGCCCCGACACTGATCTCATGCAGCGTCTTGTCCGAATGCCTGGGCGAGCGCTGTGCGAACAACGTGCGCTCCGAACCGGCCGACTGGGGGTATGAGGGCTGGGGGCTGTGGCGGTGGTCATTGTTCGCCCATCTGGCGGTCTCGGCATGCTCGTCGTCTTCCGCGTCGAAAATCGTGCGAATGGGCTGCATCGGGCGGTTACGCCTCTCGCGACCCGAAGATCTTGCTCTTGGACGCTGCTCGCCGACGTGCTCTCGCCCCGCCTCTCGTCCCGCCGACTCTGTTGCATCGCCGACTCGCTCTTCTCTTCACATTGATGCCCTCTCCTCCCGCCGACAATGTTCCGTCCTTGAAGTTCTCTCCTCTACGCTTGTTTCAATTCATGGTTTGTTCGCTCACTCATGCATGTCGATCACTAGCTCTAGACTAGATTACGTAATCTAGTTGCGGTGTATAGGCAATGTTATCATGTTTGTGCCCATCCACTCTGTGCGCCTTCATCTGCCTGATTGAAGATCTTCATCCACAATGAACCTTGTCGATGACGAAAGAATCTGTCCTGCCTGTGGGCGCAGCTTTGCCACCAGAAAATCGTGCAACATGCACATGTCGCGGGCCCAATCTTGTGCTTGGTATCGTCGAGGCAAACTGGCCGACCTGGGCCCCTTGGATCTTGAAGGGGAAGGAGGCGATATAGAGGCTCTTGAAGATGTGCAGACCCCTGGAGAGCAATCTTCCGATGAAGAAGATTTGGATGACATCTTCGATGAGGGCAGGGACCGCGAGCCTTTCCATTTCATTCCCATCGAGAATCTCCCTCCGCCTCATGAATACGGGATTGGGGAGGCAGGACCAGGGCCTTCCACCGTGGCACATAATCACCAGGTCCAACATCGTGCACTCGACGACGATGATGATACACGGGTGGAGGATGAGGATGGGAGTGTGGGGAAGGTCATTCGCATGAATGATAACCTTCATAGGCGGTGGCATAAGCTGTTCGGTGCGGGAGATGGAGATGCTATGGACGTGGATGAAGACATAGAGGAGCCATCTTTCTTCCATCCTTTTGCATCCGAACTCGATTGGCGCATTGCGAATTGGATGGTCAAGGACAATCCTGGTCACAACGCATTCAATCGGTTACTATCCATTCCTGGGGTAAGTGAGACAAACTCTGTTTAACAGTCCGAAGAGACTGATGTCCATTCAGGTCAAGGAGAAACTGGGGCTCTCTTACGACAATACAAGAGCTCTCCACCAAATAGTCGACAGCATACCTGATAGGGCTGGCCAATGGCATGTCAAGCACCTCACATTTCAAGATCGCCCACATGAAATTCATACAATCCGTTATCGTCACATTCTAGCTGCCATTCGCTCTTTGTGGGGAGACCCATCGCTCTCAAAATACATCGTATATCGTCCCAAGAAAGTATTCTCCGATGCATCAAGGGAGAATAGGATATACAATGAGATGTGGACAGGTAGTTGGTGGCACGCGGTCCAGGTAAGTCAGCAGTATGTATATATCAAAACTGGTTTGTTTAAGCTGTCTTGCAGAGTCGCTTACCCCCTGGGGCTACGTTGGCCCCTCTTATTATCGCTACCGACAAAACCCAGCTCACTCAGTTCACTGGAGGCAAGTCGGCCTATCCAGTCTATCTGACGCTGGGCAATCTTCCAAAATCTGTGCGACGCAAGCCTTCCCTCCATGCATGTGTCTTGCTGGGGTATCTTTCGGTGGACAAAATCACAAGAGAGAAGCTTACGCAACAGGAACAGCGAGCACGTAATCAACGCCTGTTCCACGAGTCGATGCGGGTCATTTTGGAGCCCTTGTTGGAAGCAGGGAAGCATGGCGTCGAAATGACTGGAGGAGATGGAGCAACGCGAAAGGTCTTTCCCATCATTGCTGCTTATGTTGCCGACTACCCAGAGCAATGCTTGGTGACGTGTTCAAAATACGGAACATGTCCCAAGTGTCGCTGTCCTGCTAGCGATCTGGGAAACCCAAAGGCGCATCCTCTTCGCACGCAAGCTTGGACACTGGAAGTCATTCAGGAGGCGAGGAAAGCTACAGAGAGTGTGGCTCAGTTTCACAAGATATGCATGGAGCAAGACGTCTCAGGAAGTGTTTACAAACCTTTCTGGCATGGATTCCCTCACACCGACATTCACCTGTCTATCACCCCGATGTACTCCACCAGCTTTATCAAGGTGTCTTCAAGCATCTTGTGAATTGGTGCACACGCATCATGAGCGCTGAAGAATTGGACTATCGTATTCGCTCACTTCCTCCTGCGTATGGTGCTCGCCATTTCAAGAATGGCATTTCGGCACTATCTCAGATATCTGGTACAGAGCGAAAGCAGATGGCCAAGATTCTGCTGGGATGTCTTGTCGGAGTGTTCCCCAAGAAAGCTCTCCTTGCCTGTCGCGCGCTGTTGGACTTCATTTATCTTGCTCAGTACAGCACACACGACGACATTACTCTGGGCTATTTGCAAGACGCGTTGGACACGTTTCAAAAAACAAGTCCTATTTCATCGACACCGGCGTACGCGAAGACATGAACATCCCCAAGTTCCATTCTCTCATGCACTATATTCAGTCGATTCGCATGCTGGGCACAACCGACAATTACAACACAGAAATGTTCGAACGTCTGCATATTGACTTTGCAAAGGAGGGCTGGCGCGCTTCCAATCACAGAGACGAATTCCCTCAAATGACTCTCTGGCTGTCTCGCCAGGAAAAGATGGCCGCATTCCAGAACTTCATCACCTGGAAGGAGTCTTTGCAACCACCTTCAGATGCCCGCCAAACCGCTTTGAAGTCTAAAGGGAGTGGACTGGCTATTTCTCTGCCGAAATTCCCCACTCAGTCCAGGAAACCTATTGCGCATATAGAGCATCAACACCATGCTCCAGGTTTCTCACTCCGCCTCAAAGAGTATCTCAATTCCTTGCTACAGCATTCTATTTCCAACAGAAATGCGATTCTACACAGTCTTCCATTTGATCGCCTCGACATCTACCACACTCTCAAATTTCATCCTCCTAATCTTGAAGACGGAGAAGAGGAATGTGATGTCCTCAAGGCAGTTCCATCCACCAGTCAAAATGCTGGACGTTTTGATACGGCTGTCATTTTACACAATGAAGATGCCGAATCAACAGGGCTAGAAGGTGAGACATATACATCATTGATATTAACCGATTCTAATCAAGCTTTAAAGGAACACGTATTGGACGGCTTCGAGTTATTTTCAAATTGCCAGAACATCTGGACAATGCAAATGCACCATCGTTTTGGCCCAAATGTCCGCTGGCCTATGTGGAATGGTATACTAATCTGAAACCGGCTGCAGAGCCTGCTCACAATATGTATGTTGTGAAACAGCTGCTTAGACCAGATGGATCTCCTGCGGGTGCAATTATTCCTCTCACCAGTATCCGTCAGAGCTGTATGTTGATTCCAAACTATGGTAATAAGGCTCAACCCGACTTGACAAAGGAAAATGTCTTAGATACGTCTTCTAGCTTTTTTTGAATAGTTGGACGTCTTTGTATACATACAAAACCATCTGGTAATAATATCCTGCTTTGTAAGACCGTGAGAGACCCTCAGAGCAGTTATAGAAGTGCGCATACCTCCCAGAGCACATGAGAGTGACTGAGGCTACTCGCAATTGCTCTGAGCTAACCTTATGTGCTCTGAGAAATCCGCATTATCTGAGAGTAATCTAGAGTACCCTAGAGAAAAAGTGTTTTTCCTGATGTCTGGAACGAGTGCCTGAACGACGACAACCTCATCGCATGCAGCATGCCCGCGGGGACGGGTTGTGGCTCATGCACGGACACAAGGTCACGGTTAGCGCGGTGGAGATTGTGTATCGAGTGTATATTCCATGCGGATAAGAGCCTGACAAGAGTATGATGGTGTCGAACAGGTAAACGTCCTTCTCGGTCAGCTGGTCGCCAATGAGGTACACCTTCCGCAGCGGGGCCAAAGCCGAGCATTGCCTCGTGCGCGGGTAGCAGGTGATCAAGCACGCTGCTGAGCGTTACGAGCTCTCGTTGTTCAAGGTCGCTCCACAGTTTGATGTACATTTACGGTCGTCAGGTCGCATCAGCTAACGTAACTACCGAAAAGAAATAATATCAGTGCTGGGCGTGCAAGAATGTAATTAGGCGAACCTGGGTTGTCTGCTCTGGTAAGTTTCATATCTGCCAAAAGCTGTGAAGTACGCCGCTTCAGTGACTAAGGATGTTCATTTCAGCAACGGAAACATGTACAGCCTCCTGCACAAAGTGCAATTCTCCTTGCACTGCGCTAACCCTCAGAACTTCCCCTTGACTTTCAAGACATAGCGCCGTTATGTCTGCTTGTAACGACCTAATCGCCTTCGCAGCCCGGTCTAGAGTGGCTTGCTGGGCCCGTACACGCTCACGCTGTACGTGAACCTGCCTCGCAAGAGCTGTAGCTCGCCGCAAAAGGCCATCATGTTTATCTTGCAAAGAGTCTTGCTCTGCTTTCAGTTTCGACATCTCACTGTCACAAGAATGTCAATGCAAGCTCGCAGAACAACTGACCGACACGAATCATGGCACGAATCATGATTCACCGAGAACATGACACATACCTACGCAAGACATTACCAAAGAAATCTGTATCCTTATAGACGTCGCAGAGCTTGAGGGAAATGACCTTGAGATCTTCCCAGCCTAGTATCGAACCGCGACAGATCGGGCAACTTCGACCATGTTCCTGCGTGAGCAACATTTCCATACACTCCGCACATATGGCATGTCCTATGTGCTGTCAATAAACTTCGGTGATAGGACGGAGGTATGAGCTCACCACATGCAGTACGCACTACTAAGGGACTGGTGTCAGCGGTACAGATGGTAAGACAGACAGGGCAATAGGCTCGCATCTCGAAAGAGAACTGAGACAGAGGTAGTAGCACCTGTCGGAACAGCTGTAGATGAGCCATTATCTAGCAACATTCGAATTCGCGCGGTTATCGTCCAAGGAGAGCAACAACGTAAAGATGAAAGGGGACTAGTTGGTCTGTCTACGCGCACAAGTGACAAAAGACAGGATGGCAAATGGAAGGGTCGGCAACGTATCTGTGGCCGAACCTCGCGATCGATCACGCGGATCATTTGCATCGACCTCAGTACCTGCTCTTGGATTGTCTTTCCTGCCGCGTGTTAATCGCGAGGAATCATTGGACAACTTGAATTTCTGTGATTCGTGCTCGTGCCGGTGCCACTCGGGATGAGCATAGTCCATTGTCTCCGCATAGCCTTGGGTTGATTGTGCACGAACTAGTACTGTCTGACGATTGCAGCCACACCGTCATACCTTCCCCCGAACTTGGCACTTGGAGTGCGTCGTCCTACATCCCTTCGTATCCGACTAGAATGTCCTCTACCGCATATGTTCACTTGCACACCTTGGTCGAAGGCCACAGTGACTCGATCAACGTTGTTGCTTTCTCACCGGATGGCGTTTATCTGGCCAGTGGAGCGGATGACCACACTGTAATTATCTGGAGTGCGTCCAAGGGCCATTTCTTGTACCGTATGATCTTCGACAGCCCTGTCGACACCCTAATTTGGCACCCACTGGAGAACGAAACCATCATTCTCGGGTGTCAAAAGGGATCTATCTATCAAGTGCGTTCGTTCTCGCTGGTAAGTGTCCGTTGCCTCAAGTTCTAGCCGACTTATCCGGCTGGACTGACACCTTATGCTTATGTCTCGACATTCGCCCTAGACACGCAATGAGTATCACGACATCAATCTTGGAGCGCGAGGTGCTGTGTACAGCTTAGACTACAATGTTGCAACTAGATGTCTTGCGGCTGCCATGGGACCTGAGGTGCACGTTACATGCGAGCGTAGTCCCGGTACGTGCCATTAGTTTCTATTGACGTGCATGAATTTTTGCCAAGCGTTTGCAGATAAGTATTCGGGTGACCTGAGACTCCCACACCCTCATGGAGGCGAAGTTTCGGATGATTCTGACGACGCTCGTGATCGTGCCGTTGCCGTCCATTTTGAGAAAACTGGACAAGGCCTCATTGTGTCCTATCTAACACATGGAATTATGTAAGTGTATTGTTTCTTTACCTGTGGACTGGTTCTAATGGCCGATGCGCATATAGCTGCTGGGATCTCAAATCAGGAGGCGTACTCTGGCGTATCACGCCGCCTGCCTCCTTTCCCAAGATGTAAGCCTGCATCTTCATTACCCCGCATACTTTAACACATTAACGTCTTCCTCGTTGTGTCAGCGGGGGTTCCGCTCTCAGTCCAAACTTTCGCAACATTGTGGTGTACAACTTCAAAGGTGGCTTACTTCATTACACGATCGGGAGATTTGATCAGTCCAAGTTTCGACGTCTCTACAAATTCGATACGCCGCCTTCCAGCAGGCACTTCTTGCGACTCGAATTCCTGCATAATGGACGAGCGCTTGTATGTGGGACCACGACAGGCAATGTGTGCATTTGGCAAATGGATTCAGGCGATTATTTCCAACAATTATCACATGATGGTGAGTTTCGACCCTTGACATAATAGGAGATCATCATTGATGGTCATCTTAGAGGATCTCATCTACGCCGTCTCGGTAACATGATTCGCGCGTCGTACATGAAGCATACTTACACTTTCCTAGGGATGCCAACGCGGAAGCCATAGCTATATAGCAACTGCATCCGCCGGCAAAGGCAAGGACACATATATCAAGATCTGGCGTGCTAAAATTAGTAAGTAATCACAGCGCCATGTTAAATCTTACTGAGCAACGCATGATCAGCCGTTGAAGATACTGTGAAAACTACCAGCTCATTTTCAGAAGCCTTTCTTGCTGCTGTGACGGTATGTATTCACGCCCTATGCATCATCAGGGGAGTAATATTCTTTACAGTCGAACAACTTATTTCAGTCAAGAGATGAATTCCAAAGGGGTCTTTTGATGTTAGCCACAGTCATTGCATGCATTTCACTTGCATGGGCTTCATACAAAGTCGGTTCGCTCATCCCCTGGCGAACTCTAACCAACTTTGCATTCTGGCTGGTAAGATCGCACACTTGGTCTCATGTACCTATTTCTAACAACACGTAGAGCATGTGGGGCATTGGGATGTTACAGCAGGTGGGTAAAACTGGGTGGTTACTCTTGCTCCGTGGAAATTCCATAGCCATGGACTTCATGGAGGTTGTCACCGAGCATATTATAGAATGGGCTCGAGTTACAGCACTGGGCGCGTTGGGCCTTCCACCAGATATTCTCGACAGGCTACCTCCGGCTTAGTAGACTCGACTACCCGCCGTTCGCACTCGCTTGCCCCTTCGTCTTTTCCCGTTGCGATCAGTTCTGACTTCATGTGGCAAGGATTAACCTAGAATGAGGCCATTATCGACAATTATTGTTTTTGATACCGTAATTGTACCGCTTGAAATAAACTGCAGATTGACTATGTACTGCTACATCGTGCGATGTACTCATTATACAGTCGGCCGTCATGTCATGCCTATTTTAGTCTTGGCCTTTCGACCAGCTTTCCAACAACGTTTAACCACGCCTCCACTAGTACTGCCCTCCCTCAGGCCTCGTGGCATACACGACTTGGCCTTTAACATAGAGTCGGCACTAACCAGATTCCTGTATATTGTTCCGACATAAGCACTCTGTTCACGTGAATCGTCACTCTTCCTTTCTGCATCGTAACTGCTGGGTCCATTGAGTCGCGAGGCTACTGGCAGTACAATGTATTCCCTATGGAGCGAGGCTAACCCCACAGCACAATGTATTCCGTATGGAGCTATTCATCCGGTCAGCATCGATACCACTGCCGTCTGCAACTAGCTTCTGATACATGCCGATTGGCACAGCGGGCTCGGATGATTGATGAATACTCATTCTTCGCCGGTGGCAGGGTAAGTACGTGTGTATAAAAGGTCTCAAAACTGTCTTCGGTGTGCACTCATCAGCACACCTGTATATCAGCCGTTCAAGATACTGCCCTTATATCCAAGCTACTCATACAGATGTCTAACTCTTTACCTGGACGTTCCGCCGTCCCTCTTCGACGTTCTCCCCGTCGATTGGGCTCTACTGCTGCCTCTATCGGCCGGCAGTGAGTCCTCGAAGATGCAACACATTCCATGCCTAGTGACTCTCGATGTATCACTGACATGTCTGTTAATCCAGACATGCTAGTGGTTGGGCACGAGGAGAGAGACAATCGCACAGCGCGTGGCAGCAGTATTGTTGTGAGTTTTTACATCGTGATCGTGTCATTCCATCCCACTCAGAGCTGTGAATCTGCCAGCCGAGAATGGTCGCCATCATGGCTTGCCTTGTAACGCTTGCAGCACTCTACCCGAGCATCAGCGACAGCTATATCGCTTGGTTCACGGCTGAATCTCCCTATGTCACCATGTTCCGCTTTCTTTCGAAGAGGGCCCACCGAGTGGGACACTCCACATGGCCTACGGTGTGCATTTTCGACCCATTCTGCCATGTCCTGGCAGAAGAATCAACAAATGTCAATACGGCCAACTACGTGGAATTGATTGTATCCCAGAGCTCTCTAGTCGATGATCTAGTTGAGCAGAGTCCTTCGCGGCTGGGTATAGCCCTTGGTTTGCATTCGGCGTCCGAGCAGCTACGGCGTATTTCCTCAGCATTGTCTACTAACCAGGACGCTGAAGACATACACAACTCTATCTTGCCCTTCGTCGTATATGCTACAGATGCTGCTGTACAGCTCGTCGAACTTAACAATGCCGTCGGAAGCATTGCTAGAGGGTAAGTACCAATCTTTTGCTGTCTGTCACAAACTCACAAAAGATGCTGGTCACAGTATCGTCTCTGTCCAATCGAATCTCCTTCGCAGTATCCAAGTGGCGATGTCGAGAAATACAGCACTCTCCTCTCTTCTTGCACCAGGCGTGGGGCGGGTAGTGACGCAAACGTTCGAGACGACAGCGGCATCGATTATGCTACCAATAGAGCAGCTTTTCGCCGATCTCGAAGTCATGCGCATGCTGATAACCAGGCTTGGGACGTCTTTGAGCAATCTAGAGCAACAGACGGTGGACTACTGCTCGCCGAGGCTGCTTCCTAGGACCTTTTTCCTTCGTGCGCTCTTTTTGCACGACGATGCCAGCAATGGCTGCCATCATATCATACATACCGTCGACCTCGCTCGAGCAGAGACCGAAGCGACCGTTTCCTCCATACAGTCGATTTCGGCAGTGTTGCTTGACATGCAGCTCAAGATGCGTGATCTTCATACAAGGACCGATGCTCATGTTCGGACAGACGATGGACTGATCGAACTTAGCGTGATCATGACGCATATCATGGACGAACTTGCACACCTTGGAAGGGCCGCTGAAGGGATGGTGAGGATAGAAGCAATGGAGTTGTTCAAAGGTATAACTTCTCGCGCATTCTAAACAGTTTCCGTGCTATACCCGTTTGTACATCCATGGTCGACTGGGAAATTCTCCCTTTCCTCACTACGTTCCGCCACGTGAATCCATTGTTGTGTAATAAGACTGGTATACTATGATATTATGATACGAATATGATCTGTATGTAGTATGATCTGCATGACTCAAATGCCTGTCCATTGCCGAACTGTTGTTCCCTGAATCCGACATGTCTTAAGGACAATGAAATGGCAGAGTCATTCCAAACGCCGCGTGTTCGTCCATGATGCGGTCTGCTGAGCACATATGATGGACAAGGTTTACTCAGAATATGGTGGAGGGCGCTTGTAGTTGTAGATAAACGTCGCTCTCACCAAAGTGATAATATACAAGAGCGGGTTACCGGCGGAGGATTTGAGCGGGGCGGCGGAGGAAGCGGCGGGAGGACTCGAATGCATAGCCGCGGCAAAGGAGCGCAAGACCTGCGGCTTCGACGGCCACGCGGGAGCCGGAGGAAAGCAAGAAATGATGTCCTTGGGGATCTTGTGCGGTGGCTTGGAGAGTTTTGGCGACGTGAGTGTCGAGGGCGCAGGTGCGGGTCACGTTGGGGCGACGCGGACCACCCGGATGCGGAGGGCGTTCTTCATCGTCGGTGCTCAAGGGAAGGGTGACAGAGGGCGCGAGGCGAGCGACTTCTTGCTCGAGACGGGTGCGGGTTTCGCGGGTCGGGGGCGATGCGGACGCATTGAGGCGGGCACTCGCCGGAGACGGGAGACGACGTCCGCGAGGTCGTCCATGAGGAGCTGCTCGTCGGGGGAGTGGGGAAGACATGCATGCGCACGCGAGGTCCCAAACGAAGGTGATGTTCAAGAGGGCGCGCGACGGGAGGATTCGCGCGACATGCTCACGTGCGCGACCCGATAGGTTCGAGTCTCCATTCTTGCGCAAAAATATCTGAAATGTATCGATTGTCATTCATTTGTGATCAGTCAGCAACGGAGACTAGCAAAAATAAGCACTTTCTCAGTCGGCTTGATCGACGCACGTATGGATCGCATGGCCCGTCTTGGGTATGTATCTGTCATCTTGTACAGGTCTAACCTGAGAAATTTGGGATAACCTCGTCTCGATTGTTAGGATTGGATCTCTCTCTGAAGAACTTCTTGTATGATAATGTCTCCTTTATAATCTTGCAGCAGCCACGTCGCGCCCCCGAAAGACAGGTCCTGCAGCGCTAGCTGCATCTAGCTTCACGAGCTTGACGCCATCCGCATTGATATCACGTGCTCTTAAACCTTCTGGCCGGCCTGGCTCTTGGCGGCATCCAAGAAACGTCTTGAGCTTGTTCAGTCCACGATTCTGTCTTTCTCGCTCGATTTCTTGTTTCCTCTCTCATTGAAAGTCTTCGATGTCTTCAATTCCTCGGAGGGACTATTCTTGTTGACTACCACCTTTCTGCTCCGACCACGACCCGGATCACGTCAAGATACACCGATCGCGAGCTCATATTTCCTCAAATGTCAGAAGTAAGTAATCGGATCCTATCTAAATGGATTACATTAATCGGACCGGAATTACAGCCAGGGATGGACAAAATGAACACGATCGTATTTGACCTTGTTTGTTCTCAACTGCGTCGTGTACGGGGAGCCATACAAGAGCGCGAGATCATGTATCTCGCGTCCTGGGTCAAAGATCAAGCACAATACCATTTATTTCTCTCGCTGCGCCATTTGTAACTAACTATCTGAGTCAAGCCAGTCGAATTTAGATTCCAGACGAATGAGCACTGTTAAACTATGTTAGATCGTTTGAGAACTCGAAACGAACATGTACAGCTGACGCACGCTGTAGTCACCCCCGGTAAAGAATCCGCTGGCGTGATTCTTCCGACATTGGATATTGTCATACCAGGAAGGCTGGTGACATCAATGGGTATGGCCCGGACGTACAGATCAAGCTGATTTTCTAGGATTTCAGCATGTTGACGAGCGAGGTCAAGCCCGTGCGTAAAGGATCGAACAAGGGATGTGAACTTGAAGTGGTTCCTCTCGTAAAGGTGGAAGTGGTATCCAATGTTGTCTGCGGGAGTAATCCAACCAAGGACTCGTTGCGTCTAAGGATGGTTGACATGTTCGGCACTGGCACAACAGATAGATACACATTATCATGCCCACCTCATTGCAAACGGTAATCTTCCACTCGGCGCCGAATGTAGCTTTGTAGGTCAAACTTCCATCGGTTTGATTGACAAGGAAGATTGCGACTGAACACACAAATATCAGCTGTGCAGCTTATGAAACCAATTGGCTCGAACGTGCGCTTGTGGGGAAGTATCTCTGCTATGACAATCTCGCAAGGAATCCAAGTGTCGTTTGGCCGGATACTCGAAGTAGACGACGTATAAGACCCAGATGAGACAAAACGTATCGTGTCTCTGCACTTGTTCGTCATATTTGAAGCGATTAGCAGGGTAACAGGGACTCACATTGGCACTATGGTCATGGTAGCACAAATGCTTCGGAATCCGGTATGGGTACGTATACAAAGGACCAACTCTCGATACTGAAGGCAAGTATATTTATGCAGCATACTCCTCAGACGGCGTCCTCCGTGATGATACGCAGAACCTACCCGCCGATCCGCATGCCACTCGATTGTTCGTAATCACAGCACTCAAAAGACGGCGATTCTAGTCCCAGTTAGTGAGTATGTATCTCTTTCAAGACCAGATTCGAGGTATTCGCATCTAGATCTGACGGCGGATCCCGAATTGTACTGAGCGTTCCGCATGCCCTCATTGCCCTCAGACTCGGAATCCGAATGGACTGTACATCGATCTAGATCTAGAGATCGATAACGCACCATCCCCTGCGCCTACCATGCATTGTATGATTCGTCTCGTGGTATACGTATGTGTTTGTTTTGTTGCCCTCGTGTCTGAGCTCGCATTGTCTGGTACCACCATTTCTTCAAATCATGCCTGCATTGTCTTGCGTTAGTACCCTTGCTCCCATCGAAGCGTGGAGGCTTGCATTGTCTTGCATTCATGTGTGTGTTCACGTCACGGTGAGTGCTCTTTGTGAAACAAGTTTCGAAAAGCGTCATGCGGCGTTCACTCCAAAATCAACACTAGTTAGCAGCTAAGAGGTGGCCGGTAGCGAGATCGATGATGGCATGTTCAGGTAAGTTGGATTTCAAATGTTTGGTGCCGTCAATGTTATACAGGTCATCGCAAAATTCTCAACGCCCTCACTTCCTTCCCCAGGTATTGACAGACATGTCGAATTCCGAGATAGAGGAGAACAACGGTCCGCCGTCTTCACCAAGCACAGCGGAATCGTCTCCATTGGGTACTCCCGCCCTAGATGTTCCCCCAGACACACCTCCATCGAATAGGCCTTTAGCGAGTCCCCATCTGTCGGCTACGCCTCCTCTTCCTGAACCCTGCCCGGCAATTCCAACAATTACACTCGATCCACCCCCTTCTCCCCCGCCCGATATAGTTCCAGTCAAACGCGCGAATCATGATATTGATGAGACAGGTATCCGTTATCGCGATGACATTGGCAATACAGTCGTGATCCCAGCTATCACACCGAGGATCACACCGAGCACACGTAGAGTCGTACATTTGCGATGTGCGCATGTGTCTCCCGAATTCGAATTCGATCCGAATCAGCTCGACGCCAGCTGGTATAAGAGCATTCAGGACAGCGGTACAGTAAGTTTATCTTTATTCTTTTGGAGGTAGCATATCTCACTTATTGCCTAGATTATTTCGCCACCAATCAAGAGGCTCAAGGGAATGACCTGGGCCCTGTTTTCAGGATTTTCCAACTTGGTACATTTCCACCTTGGCACTTTTGTCCTCAATTTGAATTACCCTTTGTAGATCGGCATTGCTCCCCGGGCTGAGAGCACACAGGAAAGCCCTGCGAATGGAGAAGAGGCTGAGTCCCACACTGTGCGCGTTCCACCGCTTCTTGGGATAAATTATTGCGCATATTCATGATGATGACAGAGTCTGCCTTCCGGTCCTATACCAAATGTGGATGATCAATCGTCACAGAACGGAGAAGTTTCGCAGGTTGTGAGTAAGATGGTATTGTCTCAAAATCGGTCTGCATTTATGATATCCCTTTTCATCAGGATTCTCCTGCAATGCAAGTTGATATGAATGGAGGAGATGCTTCGTCAGCACTGAGCCAAAAATCACAGAGCGTGACTTCTTCCAGCAATGAAGCCATGTCTGTTCTTCCGGCTGACCCTCAGGTCGGCTCTGCTTCGGACCCTGGTAATGTATATATTCCTGTTTTGTCGCCGTTGTCTATATATGACATACTCTGTGAAGACGGATCTTTCAACAGAGACTTCCCAGAATGCCGGTCCACCCCCGCCAGAACATGATTCAAGAGAGACTTCCCAGAACGCCGGTCCAACCCCGCCAGAACGCGATTCAACAGAGACTTCCCAGAATGCCGGTTCACCCCCGGCAGCACATGACATATCTTCGCAAACGGTGAGTAGCCGTCATTCTTACAACCATTTGAGTTATGTGACCCAAATTGACCATCAATCCATCGCAGATCAACAACAATCCATCAAACGCCGTGCGGAGCGCACTATCTGGAACATCAGATAATAACCAAACTTCTCGGACTGTAAGTAACAGTGTTCTCAAATTCGTGTATCGAGTATAACAACTTCCTTGTAGGTTTCCCTTGTGTTGCCCGATGCGTCTGAAAATGGAGCATCGAACCATTATGTAGCATCTGTGAACGTGAGTGTGCCAATGAAAACACGGCATCGCTCTGACATTGAACTCAGAAGGGCGGTGCTCCTTATCCCGCTACAACATCCGGTACACCTCATCTTGATCTTATCGACGAGGACGTAGAGATGGTACGCAGTCGCTATACCTCAATAGCAGACATCATGACCGACATGTGGCAGGGTCAAGAGGATCGTGCTATTGATGGAGAACCTTCGCGCCAAGCCGATGTTAATTTGGAGAGGAGAAGCAACTTTGAGGTGAGTATATATTCAATAGGCAGATTCATAAAGGTGAATCGTGCGAGCAGGGCGAGCAATCCTGTGAACCCGTGAGGACGGCGGACGTTATACCGTCTGTTCCTTCTATACATCAAGCCAACACTGAGACGTCACAACAATTTCTGTTCCGTCATCCAACACCTTCCCTTCAGTCAGAGACACCTTATGGGTACACGGCTCAGTCCTCCCTCTCTTTCAGCACGGGTAGGGCACAGGAACTCCCGAGGCCATCAGTCATTCAGTATCATAGCATGCACGCAGGAGGAAGATATGTGGGTGTGGCAGCTCGCATCAAATACACGGCTTATCACTAACCTGTTTCTCTAGAATGGGATCTCCGGCGCATTTGCATTGCGGGACGAAGTTCGAAACAGCGCCGTCACCCAATCCGCTTTCGAGGAAGCTCACGACGTGCCTCAAAACCGAGACAAGGGAAAGAGTCGAGAAGTACAGCTTGATGGAAGTCCTCCGATACCCACCCTCAACTCTACAGAATCGCACAATGTTGCATCACAACTCTCAGTGGATCGTGGCGATGCAAACACGGGTACAGACCCAAGTGTGAGGGCAACTCTAGTGTTATGGCAGTACAATTGATGATCATTGATATTCCTGATAGGCCGACCGTGTCAGGGATTCAACTTCCATGAATGAACAGAGTATTCCGCACAGTGCTGAGCCCATACCGACACTGGTGAGGTACTTTATAGTGTATTTTAACTGACCAGTGTTTGAATGTCTCCGTGCAGCAAGTAATCCCCCCCTCGGTCCCTGAATCGGTCGCATCTGTAGGATCGCTTGCTGGAGCCTCGCCTTCATCGCACAATCAACCAAGTGAACCATGCCAAGCCGGACCGAGTAATGCTGCAATGGACTGCTTGAGCAATGGCAATGAAGACGCTGTAACAGAGGAGGTAAGACGACCGAGATCTGACACGCATACTGTAACATAATGCCGTCGTCTCCTTCGGCGGGCTTTACAGATAACTGAACAAAATGTAACCCCTGCAAGTTGTCTTGTGAGCTTCTCGTACTCTTGTACGCATTTACGGCTGCGAACGATTACCTTTTGCAAACGCAGATTGTGCCTCGCACTCCGCGACAATTCCCACGACCTGTAACGGCTCAATTCCACTCCTCATCTACTGATTCTTCCATAGACGAAACGAGCCAAGCAGGCAGGATAGAATCAGAACGCGTGAGACCTTACTCTACGTCAATCCTACAACCTGGTAGGTCAGCAACAGATAGTCAAACGATAGCAGTCCACGAACAACCCGCATCATCGGTGATCAACCCTTTCCCAATATCTCGGAGTCTCCCAGGAACACAGGTAGCGGCTCAAGACCGGTTACTACAGGATTCACGGTCCCCGGTAGGTTGCTGTTCTTCCAGATTCAGAAGCCCGCCGTTGATATGACCCCTTTTCAGAACTCTGCCTCGGGTACCAGTCGCGATGGAATCGACTTGACGCCGCTCACTCGTCAAGATCTCACAGTCCTGCAACGATCCATCGACGCCAAGTTTACAGCGCTGAGCGAGTCATTATTGACTAATGTCACGTCTCTTCTCCACCGTGCATTACCTGCGTTTGGTTCTACCGGTACCGGCACGGCCGCAGAATCTCACCCCTCGAGCTCAAACGATGGACCTTCCGCTTCAGATGCTGGAGGTCCTGCAAACAATCCCGAAGATGCTGACATAGAAGATCACGAGGACGGCGAGGACTTTCCCCCATTGCCAAAACGTGGGTCTGCACCCAGGCATCGGAGCACTGAGAGCAATTCCCTGCAGGTACGCAATAATGTTAGTTATTGTCCACGCGGCCTAAACATATTGACAGAGCGCTGTTCGCCTGCATGGTCTCGTGCTGATGAAACGCCTGAATCATAAATCACCGTTCTCTAACATCCCGACGGTGGAGACCGTGGCAGCGTATGATCCTCGCAGTGGGAGAGAGTGCTGTACAGCAGATGATTTCCAGTTCAATGTGCGTGACACTCCTAGATCCGAGTGGAATCGGTCGGTCGCTCGTGTTTTCGCACAAGATTTCATCGACAAGCATCCGGGACTTCCATGCACCATTCCTCAAGTAACAGAGATGTGGTATCGTCATTCAGAACGGCTCAGGGATCAATACAACGAACAATCCAAGGCCGAAGCGGAATTAGCCACAGCGCAACGGCTGCATCGTCGGAAGGAGCGAAAGCGAGGGGTGCGTCCTCATAATTATTATTGTTATCATTCATTTCTGATAATTGTGTAGCTCTATGAGCGCCGCCGACAAGCTGCCTCTCTATTGCAAGAGTTGCAACCTCACGCTATTACTCTTGTGGAAGCGCTTGGAGTCGAAGGCATGAGCACAGACGAATCGGATCATGAAGTCGGCAGAGGAGAACCGACATACTTTATCTGCCGCAAGACATGGTGCTCCCCTGAAATGACTGCTTGGCTTCGGGTATTGGATTCTATCCATCTTTATGGTCGGTATAAAGGCAGGTTTCTGGCGACCGCCGGAGGATGGCCTCATTTTCGTGCCCCGGATATATCCCGCACTAGCCGACAAAGTCCACTGATTGGATTGCCGAGAAACTGCTACTCCACTGCCTTGGAATTCGATCAGTTCCAAATGGCTTATCTCGCACCGATTCCGCGCGACATCGACCTTACACATCTCGACAGTGTTTTGAAGTACGTCCCTGTATTATTAGGTGCCTCGCCTGTCTCCGTCTCATTTTATAATGACAGGAGGGCAGAACCTTATGACCTCTCCAACCGTCTGTTGGTGACTGGGCGCTCTAACCCTGATCCTGACCGTACTATCGACTGAGTGAACGGCGGAACCGTGATCCTCTCGAAAGTGAACGATATATCATAGACGTGTAGCTACGACGGGGGTCTGTACTGTTCGTTATTTAGACTGATCACGACCTGATGTATAATTTGGTACTCGTTCGAATGTGAATTGGCCGAATCAGCACAGAATAGCTACACTATTCGTCAGGGCAATGGACCACCACTGAAGCGTGATTGACTGTGATTAAATGTCAAAGACTTCTAGTAGACAGTAGTAGATAGTGATTATGAAGACGCGATGGAATTGACTCCTGGGATTCCAAAAACCCTCATCAGCTGCTATATGGCAATTTTATGATTAATCGTACGCGTCAGATCTACAGGTACCATCCAAACTCAAAATGAATTCGATTTTTATTTCGCATCGTCTTCTGAACTACTTGTTGAAATTAGTCAAAGGTGTATTCACCCAGTAGCTGAAATCGGTAATAGAGCCTACAATTCAATGTCTTAGCACGGACAATAAATACTACATTCCCTATCTGGTGACCGAATGCCACCGTCTGACCTCCATGCGCATCCCTCGATGTATGTATAATCTCAACTTCTCGATCCCCGCCTAACAGACATGCATAAACAGGCGGCCGTCATGGGACTCGCACTCAGCGTCTCACTTCCTGCTGGTCACATGCAGATGTGATAGGAGCGCTTGCATCCGCTGCCTGTTATGCACGGCACAGAGGATTGAGTCACGGTGAATGTGGCGAGGCCGGCAGAGGTAGAAGAACTCACTGAAACATAGCATGCGGGTGGCCCTATACAGGAAAATAGGCGTAACAGCGCGCACAGGAAACCGATTGCTTAATAAACGTTAGCTTTGCAGAGCGCGCGAGACTTGGAGGGCTTTCGGAGATACTTGCGAGAGTCAAGATTGGTGAGCGCAATGCATATGATCATCGATCATGATATGCACGTGCTCACTGTGTAAGCGCTCAGAGCAGTACCAAGTACGCGTTGCATTATGGTCATGGACACTAGCAATTACCTCGATAGCTTTCATTGTCTGTGCACAGCTAATGGCAGCCGGGAGGAATCATCCTTAAAGACGATTCCTCCCGGCTGCCTATGATAATGAGGACCCACTTCTCGACTTGCTTAGCAGTTATCACCCTCTTCGTCGCCCAGGCCTTCCACACCATGCCGCGCAAGACGGCGGCCGAAGTTATCGCAATTGGCGAATACCTCCAGCCCGACTTCGATCCATCAACATTGACCGCTGCTCAGCTACTGAACATATTCAACTATCATGATATCAAATATCCCACTCAGTACACTAAACCCAAACTCGTTCAACTCTTCAACGCGGAAATCAAGTCTAAGGCAGATCAACTAAAGCAGGGGAGGTCTAGGAAGGATCACGGACAGCCCAGTGGTACTGGAAACAAGGAAGATTTCACTAGCAGGTCGATTAGCAAGGGCAAAGAGGTATGTACGTGAGTTTGGCTGCTATTGCATCTGTGTAATTTTACGGCCAGTTCAAGCGATCATTGTCTGCATCTCTCCCTCCATCTCTCCCACTTTTCCCCCAAGATTCGGGATGGGAATACAACAATGTCTTCCAATCCGGTGCTACAACTTCATTTCGCGCCCGACCATCTCCCGAACATGCCCGTCCTAGCGTTGCTCTTCGGACCTCTTTGAAATCACACGAATCGAAGGTATCTGACGCCCTATCCTTGCCTCCGGCTCCCCCATCGTCTCACACTAGCGCCTCTTCTCCTATCAAGTTACGCAAGTCGACCTCTGCATCTCAGCACACGCATAAGAGAAGTCAGGATGCGGAGGCGCACGAACGTGAAATAGTCGATGAAGAACAGGAGGTATTTGAGGCCGATGAGCGAGTTGTTGCTCCGTCCCAGCACCTTTCCGAAGGTAGCCAAGTCGCACGGAGGAACCGCTCATCAGGACACGGCCCTTATCTGCTCAAACGGCTTTTGCTTGCACTCCTCATTATGGCTGTGTTGAGCATCTTGCGCGAGTACAAGCACGACTCTGCGGAGATTGGATTTTGTGATGCTGGCAAATCGACTAATGCGATTCTCGATAGCTACATGGCTCTGTCTGCGGCCATCGACAGCTGTAATAAAGAAAACAGGACAACACTAAACCCGATAGATCCTACAGTGTCTACGTTCTCATCGGAGGTTTCGGCGGAAGGCATTCAGTCACAGCGTGAAGTAACGGACGATGTCGGTGGGGAAGCATGCCCGCCACTGCCCCTCATACCGCTCCCCCATCCACTTACCTGTTCACCATGTCCCCAGCATGCAGTTTGTACGCCCTCCACAATGACCTGCGAGAAAGGCTTCATTCTCCATCCGCATCCCTTGCTCTATTTTGTCCCGATCCCCAGCGCTCCGACTCTGTCCACTCCGTTTCCAACGACGCCAACGACATTTACACGTCGCCGGAGCTTGTCCTTCCTCAGCATGAATATTCCAGAGCTAGTCTATTTTGCAATATCTCTTGTACTGGATGGCGTGCCTGGAGTAGGATCAGTTGCTTTCCCACCGCGATGCGTGACGGACCCGCATCGCAGTCTCCACATTGGTGTCTTGGTGACCAGAGTGAGGGGTATGCTCGCTGCTGAACATGGGAGGCGCTTGTGTGAAGCCATGGGTGTGGAAACAGATGATGACGAGGACACCGATGCGAAAAGATGGGGTGTCGAACTACAGCAGCTCAAAGATAAGCTCAAGGATCAACTAAAGGACAAGGTGAGCCTACTGAGGCTATCAGTATTTATCCTTCTTATTGTGTGCTGATTGCAAATATGTGGACACAGCCGAAGCTACTGCTTGCATTAGAAGATACATTCAATGAAGTGATCCAGCAACTGATACAACAGGATGGTGTCTTCATGGACGAAGATGCGCGGTATGAATGATCTCACCCTCAAATCTGATGTTCCACTGACACCTGATTTCATAGGGGTAAGCGCTACCTTGCGCATCGGACACCTTCCATAGACTGGCACTGCGCTGTAAAGTTCAAAGTACGAGACGCCTGGAATGAATGGCGAAGGGCTATCTTTGGTATGTCCATTATTGTTCTTTCAGAGCATAATGTCGTCGTCCGGCTCTTACATATAATCCCCTTCTAGGTGGTGCTCTTTTCGTGGTGACTGTATTGGTAGTTAGACGTCGTCATGCCCAGAATGTGGCCGAGAAGCAGCGCGTCGCGGCTCTCGTCGGAATCGTGCTCGATCTCCTCCGAGACCAGGAAGCAGCACATCACATAGATCCGGTGACTGCACCACTACCATACCTATCTTCGTTACAACTGTGTGACCTCGTTCTGCAGGATGAGCATTCCGTCCACGTTCGTCGGCGGTTATGGTCGCGCGTAGAGCATGTCGTCGAAGGGAACGCGAATATTCGCACAAGTCTCGAAGAGGTGGAAGGCGGCGATGAATTGAGGGTATGGTGCTGGGTAGGCAGGAGCCGTACGATCAGTTCTATCTTCGGCAGTCTGAGGGACATTGCTTCTGACAACAGTACCTGATTTGCTTCCGGTTCCTGTAACTGACTCAATCTTCACATCACATCTTAAAGACCAGTCATTATCCCAACTTCTGTATGAAGTGGTCGTCCGGACACACGCCGGGCGAACACACATAGAAAAGAATTGAAGTTGGTGACAAACTGAGACATACTAGTAGGACGAGAATGAGGTATGGTTTATCGATTAGCATGTCAGACAACCCACAACTCGGGAATTTGTTAAACAGTGCAGACATGTTTGCCATGTGAAGGGCCCTATTATTCTCGCAGCTCTTCGATGCACTCATTCGGACTTCGGATTCTAGGACCATATCTCTATGTGTCGTTTGAATTTGCGCTTGACAGCTTTATACCGTACAGCCCCTCCGGTACCGCCTCAAGGACGAGCTACGCCTGTATAATTGTAACTGATGTCCTCGTTAAAAGAATTCCACCTACTGCACACTCTTGCTGGCTTCTGAGCAGAATGAATCGCTTGGCATTTAATCGTTCACCTCAATCTTGTGCGTTCAATACGGCGGTGAGCAAACTCTTTTCTCTAGAGATCCGTGCGAACCAATGATTCATCCATTGTCAATGTAGGATCCTTGGAGCCGGTCTTTCTGGGAAGCGAGCTTTCCGTGCGCACAACGTCGAATTGGAATCACAAGTTCGCCCTGCGGAGGAACCAGAGCGTGCACTCCGGCGAGCTGTAGGGGTGGTGGAAGACCCGCATGAGCCTCGCCGTGTTGGAGCTGTGGCACAACCGAAAAGCCCGGCAGCGACTTGCAGAGAAACGGATAACTGGAGGAGAGCAACGCGCTGTGAGTCGACGTCTCTTTGTGACATATGACGCTATCTGGGGTACTGGATTCGCGTTGTCTTCTTTCATCATGATTGATATTCCGACGTCCGCGGCCAAGAACGTGCTGATGCCTCGTCTGAAGACCAACGTTAACATTGAGAAAACATTTGATCTCCCGAAAACGGCGAGTTTCCTGGCGTCGAGTGGAGCATTTATGATGTTGGCGGTGCACAGCCGCAGCGACAGGCTTGAACGCCGTATTTCGATGATGGTGAGCCTGTTCGATCGTGTGCGACCGACGCCAACGCAGTGCGAATGTCTCTCGAACTTTTTTCCACAGCGCCATTATCTTTTTCGCACCCATCAGCACTTTTGATCAAAGCCCTAGTTCTTTTCGTCTTCCAAGGTTGAAGAGGCACTCATCACCGTCGCACATTCATTTGGACCCTTCGCCGTTTCAATGCCAGCAACACAAGATCTTTCAAACAACTAGACCCGTGTTGTACCGACATCAGCGTTGATGAAAGTGAGTGGGGTATGTGGTCTGAAAATGCCGGTCTGACGGTCTCGTTTTCACGATATAGGAGCTACGATATTTATCTCGGCAGACTGAAGAGACCTCTGCAATGTTGTAATTGTACGGCGGGTAACTGTTAAAGTCATAATTGATTGTCATATGTGCAAAACCGGCCTACCTAGACATCCCTGAACCGATGCTCGAATCTTAGAGTCAAAGGTAGCTCTGAATCTTACGATGGTGGGCATAATTTTTGTAGCCGAATCATGTATGTGAATCGTATCGCAAATCGCAACAAGAAGCGCGATATGAATCCGACAAGATTCGGGCATGAATCGGACGCGAAACGCGCATCGGTGGGTCGAGAATCGTGCTGACGAACTCGTGGAAACGCGAGATTCAGCTTTCCGCAAAAAACTAATGTTCGGAGAAGAAGCATTGTGCGGAGAGTACAAATATCAGTGTTCCGAACATCGGATATATTGCTAGGATTTCCGCGGGGTTCCCGATGCTCGAAGATATGTTATGTCAAATAAATGGTCATGAAATGTTTGGACATCGGACGTTTACAAAGTCTTTAGCATGTGCGTATCCGGGACACTGCATTGTTCTCGATATGTCCGTGACATGTTCGGAGAGCGGACAGGCCATCTGATGAGAACAAAAGCTTGATAAGAACATCTCACAGACATTACCAATGGCCGACCTGTGTCCCTCTTCCGGACATTTCAAGAACATGTGACGAAAATTCGGAGCACGAACAAAGTAACTATTCGTATGCTGTGCGTAGCTCCGAACACGCGACAGACAATGTTCCCGTTCTTCTCATTTTCGGCATCCGCAAATCGCGAGAAAATGACTTCCCTAACGGAGGATGTCCGGGTGGTGTTCGGCCTCCGGACACCGGGTCCTGACCGCGGTGCTAACAAGGCTTGGAATTACATGCAACCTGATATATTATAATGGTGGAGTCTATGCAATACTATTTGACATTGTTTTGAAGATAATCAGCATTGCATAGGTCTGTATCTGAATTGGTATTTCCCTAATCTGGCTTCATTTGACTCAATATAAAAGAAGTCAAAAAGTCGAAATTTGTTGAAGTCCAAATAGATTGAAACCCTTGGAGAAACTTCAGACCATAATGTTTAAGTAGTTTGATATATTTATGGTCTTGTGGTGTAGTGGTCAAACTTAATGTTTACTTCTCGTTTGTCTATGTCTTGGGGTTCAATTCTGTATGAGTGCATTTTATTTTCCTTATTATATTCGGTTTTAAACTAATGTCCCTGTGGCCTGAAGGCTCTGACAGCCTGACGAAATTATGTCAGGGCTGTCAGGGTGTCAGGAATATGCAAAAGTGCTGATGCACTGCATCGTTCGCATTGCGCGCACCGCATCGTTCGCATTGCACGCACCGCATCGTTCGCATTGCGCGCACCGCATCGCATGCACCTCTAATGACACCGATGAGGATGATGACTGAAGACGCCACCACCGCTGACGGATGACTCGCGAGGACAGGTAAGTGCGTGCGCTCATCCTTTGCATCGCCCCCACGCCTCTCTGCAGCACTACAACTCAAGAACAAAACAGCATAACACTGACGGACGACGATTACAGCAACGCCGACGATGATGCCGACAGACGACTGATGCCGACGATGACGACGACGGTGGACGACGGACAACGACGACGATGGACGACGGACAGCGATGACGACGGACGACGGTCGATCGATGACCAACAACGAACACCGGACGACCGATGACCGATGACCAACAACGAACAACGGACAACGGACGACAGATGACAACCAACGATGAGTGACGGATGACTACGGATTACGGACGACAGACGACGACGGACGACGGATAATGACGAGGAGGGTCGATGGACAACGACAGACGACAATGGATGACGACTGACGACTGACGACAGACGATGATGAGGAAGGACGATGACGAGGAGGGACGATGGACATAATAATGTATATCTCTTTGTTGTATATACTGTCAATTAATATGTACATTTCGCCATTCAATACTATCCATTGTGAACAAGAATATGAGGAGTAAAGCGGTGCAATACATGAGCCAAATATTTGAAACCCATGCTGCTGAATTGTGGGAAATTTACCTGAATAAACTGCGTTTTTCGGGAGGGGGACCGCAGAATCCGCAACAATAGGTAGTAATTATGGATAATGGCCGGAATGGAGATAATTGTATCTATTATCTGGAATTTAGCTACATTGTGGTACATTCCTCATAAATTACACTGGGAGGTTTTTCCTGATGTAGCTGTGAAATTGGCAATGCATACGTAAAGTTTGAGGCTGATTAGTATCTACCAGTTATCACCACTTGGCTTATCGAACGGGCGTCCTAGTGCGGTCGGCATACCCTCAAAGAAGACCTGAAAACTTAAAACGTGCATATCGATTCCACGCGCCCATCACGCCCCGAGGAAGCTTCCTACACCCTGAATCACGTAACGCTGTCCTCGTCACCCCCATACGGCTACTATTAGGATTCGTGTGTCATATCCTCCTATGTGCGGACCATTTCTATTCTGGACAATGCAGTGAGCTGGGCCGTTCTCTCATTCCTGCCTTAATCGATGACTGCGAACTGTCGGCGTCGACGAAGACACTAGTAGGGTTTCAACTTTTAAATTTATCAATGCTCGTTCTGTCCGTTTCTTGTACCGCCTCCCAGTCCGCGAAGAATCCAACAGCGCTTCAAACCCACTCTTCCGGTCCCAGAGCTTACAGTCAGATCTAGACAATCATATACACGGATTGCATCCTGTGGTCGAGCTGTTACCCTATTGTCCCGTGTTCTAGCACTATTGAACCACCAACTGCCCGTCTCCTTTCAGGCACATCATCGGACCTTCCTTCGTGGCAGCGGCATTCCCTTGGATAGCATTTGCGTCGATATGTCATGCTTGGGGGAAGAGCTGTACGCATTTATTCACTAATCTTGCCCCAATCTTACAACCGGCTTCCCAGCCGTTCCCTATGCGGAGATAGAGGAGCCCTACGTCTAAGCCTTACGGACGATCTGCAACAGGTTCCTTCATTACGTTGATTTCTGCTCAAGAGTTTCATCCGTTGGTGCCCGACATGAATCGCAGACAGCCCAGGTCACACCTAAGCCTCCGAGACATTGCAGCAGAGACGCAGGAGCGCAGGAGCGCACGAAGGTGAGCAGCTGTATATTTACTCGCCTCCGGCCAGCACTTAGGTGCGACATGTGCGTGAGTTCTGAGCCTGTTCTGCATGATGGTCCTCCTACGAGGCAGGACGGTCCTTGTGGTATACACTGTCGATTACTCGTGGCTATGATCAGGACATTCGCGCACAGTGTCGACTCGGTGGGCCACTCAGGATTCTCGCATTCCATTTATATTTCGAGTAGTCCGGTCCCAAAGGCAGGAATACATGGTATAATTTAGCAGAGGCCGCCCGCAGCTGTCAATACAAACCATATTGAGGTACGCCGGCCTATGATTGGGCTGGGAAATGTAACTCGACGTGAGATGCAGGAGACGGGGTAAGAGGAAGAAATGGCTCGTGGCCTGTCGTGACGTGGGCCAAGCGTAGAACGTTATCGAGATTGAGGACGCGTCGCTATGGATCTTAGTGCTATATGCGATACATCGAGGTTGTAAATATACTGGTTACAATGATATATGTCCGATCGCGTCCTGGAAACTCTTGTAAGCAGAGAAGAGCTGTACAATAGAACCATAAACACCACTCAATCATTCGCATTCAGTACCATAATCATCATTTCTATCAGCCACGAGATAACATCACAGCGACCTAGACTTGAGTGCGTATCGTCCTATAGGTTGGGGGCCGCGGAATGCCTGAAGAAAGTCCTGCTCTCGGCTTTGTAGCGTACATTGCGTTGACGATCCATGCGAACGTGCACCTAGTTCGGATGCCGCGGTGCGTGTGTACTCATCGACAATTCAGTAGGACTCAACATAGCAGGCAGAAGGTAAAGAATACAACGAAGGGCATACTATGGGGCTGGAGCAGGATACAGGATTGAAGCAACTGCAATCATGTTTTCAAGCGAAGGATGCGAAAGATACCCTGTATAATGTGAGATTCAAGATCAGGTCAAATATGAATCGACAGCTATAGTAGGACACAAACGCACCTCAGGATACCTCGTTTGTATAATGTAGGCATCTGAGACTGCACCAGTGTCTCCATTAGAGTATATACCACCTGAGTTTGCTGATGGTGCTGATGTCGAAGTGTAATCATGACGAGTGTAAGGTTGTTAAACACAGGGCACGCAAACGTCTGGTCGAGTTGAGGGCAACAGGCACGAGACAGCCTTGTCAGGATTGCATCAAGCTCCTCCGGTTCGTTCAATGACACGGAATGAATGTCAAATTCAATGTGGATCTTGTCCATAATTTGGGAGGTGAGCTGAGAGAGCAGCCGAGGTGCGCAGCCGATGTTGAAATCTGTGTTGCTGAAATTGAGCCTAAGAGTGAACGATTTGAGCTTTGTGTTATGGGAAATATCAACGGGATACTCTGGAGACATGGATCAGACAGCTTCGAGGATTGAGAAAGGAGCTGTGTGGCTCACCGTCGGGCATCAGACTCAGTGATAGTTCTTCAAGTGAGACAGCGGCCGACAGCATGAGACGCTGCATACTTCCGGACAGAAAGCCCTCGGGGCAGAAATGCGAAGGCCTATAATCGATCGTTACCAACATCGCACCCAGGCGTATGCTGGTCAGCTTGGCAGAGATGTCCGTGCACAGGAAGAAGCGTGTGATGTCGTTGATAGAAGTCCTGTCCAAGTCGTAGAAGGTGACAGACCGGAGCTTCATCGCATCAGCACATCGCGGAAACACAGTGCGATCGAAACGACGCGTCCTGAAGCTCAGTGTAGTGCATTCGAGCTCCTCCATGGCGGGCAGGGCGCAGACAAGCCGGCCGAACATGGTTATTGAGGGGAATGTGATGTCATAGAGACGCAATGATGTGATCCCGGTAAACACGGAGAGGTTCTCGAAGACGTCCGGCGGCATGTCCCAGGCTCGCCACGCAATGGACAGACCGAGCGTCTCTGTCCACCTTGCGCCGAACATCGCTGCGAATGTGCCCAGGTGCAGGATCGGTCCCCTCTCGTCCTTGTTATGCTCACCGCCGCTGACGTACACGCTGACTGGTCCTGTCCAACTACTCTTCATCACTCCTATCCGCGCCACCTCCTTCCAATTCGAAAATGTAACATGATCTTGTCCGTATTGTGGCGGCACATACTTGCTAGCTCTCTCGTGCCATCCGCGTCCAGAATAGGCCTTGCGGTACGCTAGCAGCGCGTCGAGGTCGTATCGCAAATAGGAAACAATGTGATCCCAAAGTTCGGGCGGGAGATATCGAGGAGTGGACTGCGGAACGAATTTCACGATATGGTGAGCTCGATCTAAGTTGTAGCTAGATCTACCTACCTCTCTTGCCTCCCTTGCCTCCCTTTCCTCTCTTTCCCAGTCGGTCTCCTTGCCCGCGTCGAAAGCCGTCCCCAACTCCTGAACCAGCCGTCGCTGCATGAAAGTCAGATGTGGGAACTCATTGTTGGAGCTGGATGACACTGATCCCCCGTCTATGTCGACAGCAAATCGACTGTCTACAAGTGGTCGGCCTCCGCTCTGCTCGTGTCTGTGGAGATATCAGGTTGCTTTCTGCCGCACTACCCGACAGAACGCCTTCCGTAGGATTCATACTCGAGGCCTCAGGCTCGCTTTGACTCATGGGCTCAGGATCGCGCTCGCGATATCGATGAAGGAAGACAGCGGCTGGCAGTATGAAGACGACGAGTGAGCAACTCAGATGTTGCCTATAGTACAATTCCAGGTGGCCGAGACTACACCCCATGTCATTCGCTGGATGTATAGTACGTCTATTATGGACCACAGCCGCGTGTCCGCGTTCATTTCGGTTCTCAGTACACGTGTGATGGTACGGAGAGCCTCTCGTTCTCGCCTCTGCCCATTGCAAACTCATTCTCCCTGCCCAGTGGTCCGTCAACACGCTGTCTGACTCGTGAAGATATCGATGCTCTGCTTTTGCTACGGGGTTTCGCGAAGAAATGGTGAGTACCAACTTCCAAGTGTTTCAGAGTTATATTCCGAACATCCAGAAATAACAGTAGAGCCCCAGAGAAGATGTGAAATACCCTCGATGTATGCAATGGAAGTGCGCACGGCCTGTGCCAAAGCTTCCGGGAGGCTGTCACTTACTGCTTCTCCTCATCAGGCTCCCTACGAGGCACGAGGCGCTTGTGGGCGCTCGAAGGCCTCCTTGTGACCCCGGCAGAATTCGTGTACTAACAGGGTTCGTGGCTGTTTTTAACGCAGTTCAAAAATCTCGCGCCATCCGTCTTCCGTCCTGCGAATTTGCCGCTGAGGTGTCAACATACTGGAAAGGAAGATCCGCCAGCGCTTCGACAGCACACAGGCTCGAGCTATCTTCGCGCCATGCGCTTTGCGGTGATCCTGCAGCGATGAGCAACCGGACGCACCAAACCGAATCTGGAGTCGTGGTGTGCCTATTGGTGATAGCTGCAAGCGGAGATGTAGAGCATAAAACACTCCGCGCAGAAATAGGCTAAGCAAGTAAGTACACAAGTATGTTCTGTGATGGTTTTTCGTTCTTCTAGTTCTCCATAGATACATTGACGGATATCTGCGTGTTAGCGAAATCGTTACATCAGGTTCTAGGCAGCTCCGTTCTTTTTGCGAAACTTGAAATTTGAATCTATGTTACACAGAGACTGTGACAGAGTACTGTCGTCTCGAAGGTGTACCGCACCCTGTGCTCTCCATGCTGACTTGCAGTATTATTCTCTGTCATTATTGTGTGTCCAGTAACTCCAGTTGCAATAAGTATACTGCACATACTTCAATGGAGTCGGGATTGGCGCTTGCGGCCGCTACGATGGTGATAGCTGCGGGAACTGATCACAGATAGTGCTGCGCCTCTCATGCAGGCAGCGTCGGCAGTGGCGCGTTTCCGCACTCTGGCAATTGAACTATTAGGAAACATGTCCAGTAATACAATTCCGGAATGCATGTCATCGTCCTTGCATCTCTCTCCTTTTCTATCGTGGTGGCTGTACAGATCTCATCAGAACCGCTTTATGGTTGGTCGCGTTTTGGCGTGATATCGATAGTTCCCACCACCCATACTGTCATCCAACTTGCCGTCCGGCCCTCCTTACCCAGCGGATCTGGAGCAGGTGCGCATTTTACAGTCTATTAATGAAGATTCTCCACTACTGACGACGCAAAGATGATAAAGCACGTTGTGGAGAGCATGCTCTAATTACTCGAATGCATGACGTTTCTGTCACGTCGAGCACACCATCGGTTCGCTCTACATGTAGACCACACTTTTAGGAATTCGTCGCTATCACCACTCCTGACGGACCCAAAAGGCTCCCGAGTCATAGCCTGCGGTCTTGAGAGTCGCGGTCTTGCAGCTTCTCGCCGGGGCATCACAGGATATGTAGTAGTACCTATGGACAAGACAATTGACAAGAGGTACATAGATCTGTCCGGGTCTTTCAACGGCCCTTGCAGTGTTTGATGGGGACCTTCCGAGCTTCGACTGGTATGTTCGAATGTCTCTCGCTTGAGGCTGTGTGTGTTGTCTAATAACAATCTCACGTCACAGCAATAATCCAAATAGTCCATTGTGAGCGATAGGAATGTATACAGCCTAGCAAAGTATCTCGTACAGCTACATGACACTAGTATGAAACCAACACTGCCTGTTAAATACACGGGCCGTCAAGATAGTTACACATATACACCGTCCGATCGTGTCGTCGAAATTTGCGTAAAGTAAGAAACAACCGTACAATAGAACAATCATGACTACCAGATCGTTCGCACCCTATGTTACAAGCCTGTATATATCTGCCGGAAGACGACATCGCATCCAGTTATGTTTGATCGTATCTTGTGCCACGGACCACACGTCGCGACATATTGAGAGGAAGTCCCGCTCCCGGCCTCGTGGCGGACCCTGCGTTGACAATCCACACGGGTGAAGGGCTGTGAAGGGCTAGACTGGATGCCGTAGCGCGTATATGGTCGCCAACGTTCAGTGGAAGTCAACATGGCACGCAGTAGAGCGTGCGGATAATGAGAGCGGAACGTAAAAGAGGGTTTATAGAGTCTGTTGTCATCGTTTTTAGTATACGGAATTACCGTATTTGGTACTGTACGGCGCGAGTTCCAAGGCCAGGTCAAACGTTAGTGAATCAACGCAGCCACAGCAGAACAAAAACACACCTCAGGATACCTCGTTTGTGTAATGTAGGTATCTGAGACTGCACCAGTGTTTCCAATAGAGCCCTGACTTTATTACCAAGGAACACAGCAGCACCTTCGTCAGATCGGACTGTAAATTTAACCTTTGTGAGCTTGTCAAATACAGGGCGGATAAAGATGTGGTCCAGTTGAGAACACCAGCCATGGAGCAGCCTGGTTACGATCGCGTTAAGCTCTTCAGTTCCGTTGATATTCATGGAACGAACATCGAGTTCTATGACGATCTCGCTGATATCTTTGGAGGTGAGCTGAGAGACGAGCTGAATTATGCGGCCAGTATTGAAATCCACATCGTCGATTTTTATGTAGAGCGCAAATTCCGTGAGCTTTGTGTTATGGGAAATATCGATCGGATACTCTGGGAGCATGAATCAGACAGCTGCGAGGATTGAGCAAGGAGTCGTGTGACTCACCGCCGGGCACCAGGCATAGGTCTAGGTGTCGAAGTGCAACAGAAGACTGAAGGAAACGCTTAATACTTCCGGACAGAAAATCTCTGTGGCATAATGGATTTCCGACTAGGCCCAGGCGCACGGAAGTCAGCTTTGCAGAGATGCCCATGGACAGGAAGAAGCCTGTGATGTCGTCGATAGAAGTCCTGTCCAAGTCATAGAGGGTGACATCCGAGAGCCACATCTTAAAAGCGTATCCGCGTCGAAATACAGCACGATTGAAATGATGTGTCTCAAAGCGCACTCTGGCGCATTCGAGCCGCTCCAGGTCGGGGAGTGCGGTGGCGCAGATGAGCCGGCCGAATGTGGCAATGGAAGGGAACGTGACGTCATCGAGATCGAGCCATGTGATCCCGGTGAACGTTGCCAGATTGCGGAAGATGTCCGGCGGTATTCCCCAGGCTGGCCACTCTGCGTGCTCGATGGAAAGGTACACCGTGTTTGTCCACCTTCCGCCCAGCATCGATGCAAATGTGGCTAGGTGTGGGATGGATCCTCGCCCCTCAATGGTCACGTAGTGCGGTCCTGTCCAGGTGCTTTTCATCCTTCCTATGCGCACCACCTCCTTCCGATTCGAAAAAGTAACATGATCTTCTCCATATTCCGGCGGAACATACTTATAAACCCTTTCGTACCACACGTCTCCAGAGTAGGCATCACCGTACGCTACCAGCGCATCCAGGTCACGTCGCAAGTAGGAAACGATGTGGTCCCAAAGTTCAGGTGGAAGAAATCGAGGAGTGGGCTGCAGAATAGGTGAGTTGTATTCGATAGCTTTATGTAAATGTACCTGCCTCCCTTGGTTTCCTTGCCCTTCTTGCCACGGGGCCGTTCCACCCTGTCAACTTCATCTTTTTCGCGCTTCTCTCGTGCTCCATCTCCAATAACCTCGGTATGACGCCGACGTCGAGCTGTTGTAATCGCCCGGGACACATTACTGCGGTCCAGCACCGCTGGTATGTTGATCATGGCGATATCAGATGGACCCTCCACCAGCAGTGAGTCGGTGTCCTTGTACCCGTGCGCAATCATCGCGGTGCTCGTTTTTGTGCTGTTCCGTAATATGACCTCCAAGGGGTTGGATCACTTCCCGTCGGATTTGTACTTGACGCTGAAGGATCCTTGTGATCCATGGGCAAAGAATAGTGCTCGGTACGCGTAGTCAAGGAGTATGGCGATCGGATGTGTGCTCTCTAAAGTACAGAGAGTGAATTCCAGGAACTTGCAGGTCAGACTGCGGTCCTGCGTAATCGGTGCATATATAACTCATCTGTCAGAGACCACAGCCTCATGGCAGTGTCTACTAGACGCAGAGTGTCTAATTCGGTTCTCCGATACACATGTGAACGGTATGTTCGGCTCCAAGTTTCTCTCATTCTTGTCTCTGTTCTACCTACTCAATATTTCTTCTCAGCGGCCGTGTCGTCGCGAGTTACGGCGCGCGGCACGTTTTGACACGATGCCTCCATGAAAGGGATCAACCACATTTCGAGCACTCGAGACCAGCGGTATCTCCAGGACAGCCCCCCAGAAGGCGACAAATACCCCTCGATTTCTGATTCGAAGCTTAAAAGAAGCTCTTAATTAAACCAGCCCCCTGCGTATAAGAGCGCTCGAAGGCTATCCTGTGACCACCGGCGAAATTCGCGCACCAGCAGAGTACGTGAATGTATCTGCTGCAGGTTTAGAATGTTGTATTATCTTTCCTTGTCGCGGTCTACCGCCACGGAGGTACTATCATTGCAGACGACAAGGTTTCATCGGTACGCCGACTACACGCCGCCCTCCAACATCGCAGCACAGTTTACGCGTTTGTGAAGCGGCGAATGCATTGACTCATGTTGCGGTGGCTATGAAGTTGGCAGTGCACGTGTCAAATTTGTGGCTGACTAGCATGTACCAGATACCACCGCTTGGCTTATCGACCGGGCGTCCTAGTGTGGTCGGTATAGCCTCAAAGAAGACCTGAAAAGGCCTTGCAACGTGCACATCGATTTCACGCGCCCGTCATGCTCCGCGGATGCTTCCTACACCGCTTCGATGAAGCGCTGGAGACTCTGGATCACGTCAACGCTGTCTTCGTCATAGCGTCTCCTAAGTTCAGTTCGGTTCGGTTCGGCAGGTATTTTGGCCGAACCCCGAACCGAACCTGCATGTATATGGCTGAACCTGAACCTGAACCTGAACCGAACCTGCTGAACCGGTTCGGCAGGTTCAGTTCAGGTTCATAACCGGTTCGAACCTTCTGAACCTGTGATTTTCTAAGTAATTTTTTTTTTTCATTTTATGCTAGTCTACTGTACTGTACATGTCCATAGTGTGGTGATACTTGTCTGGATAAATGTAATTTCCCTGAGGTTGATCAGGCGAAGGTCGCTCGATTGCAAGTGTGAGTGCTGGCAATCCCCTGTCAGATCAACACTCGGGGGCAGCACATCTGTGGCACGACATTAGCTGTCAGCAGTAGCGGCCGCGGCGTCGCGCACCTGTAGGGGCCCTGCTGCTACTACCGGTGCCCGAGCTTGATGCCGCAGATCGCACGGTGTCGTTTTCCTTGCCTAGCGTTGGCTGCGCAAAGAACGCGCGGATACGAGCATCACCAGCGTCACGTTCCAATTGCGCTTCACCTTCGGCTTGCCGTCCGACTCACTATCCGTGTTGGCATCGCGGACGTCGGACGCTGAGTGTTTGGGCGCTGCATCTGCCGGCCTCACTGGCCCGCTGGAGGTTGACGCTCCTGTGGGGAGAGACCAGTTCAAAAATGTCAGCATTGGTGTTGCTTTACGCGTGACACACCTTCGTCTGCACTCGCATCACGGGCTGCAGGCGCCGTGCGTTTGAGCCCCGCACCTGTCGGATTCGCACGCAAGGCGGAGCCCTCTATCAGATCGATGCTCGTGGGCGATGGATGTGCAGCGTGAGATGAGGTGGCGAACGCGCGTCCCGGCGACGCGCAATGCGGAGGTTTTTCTCTTGAGTAGTGGTGCTAGCATGTAGACGTTAGGAGCATGAGAAGAAACGCGAATGGGCGTGCGCACTTACTGGAAGGAGATTTCCCCTGTCAATGCTGCGGGAGCATCAGCTTCTTTGGAAGCGTGTCCAGGTGCCGCGTCCAGCGGCCGTTCCTTGCCTTTGTAGTGGTATCAGACCATGGCGGCGGCGTCCTTGGGTCGGCCATCCGTGCTGACAGCGATCGAACTGAGGCATCTAGTCACAGAGAGAGCGAGGGCGCAGACCTGCGCGAACAAAAATTGGGCGAAAACGGCGAAGATTGATCTCGATCAGCTCGATCAAATCTCTTCTCCAGGTTCGCGGTTCGGACGGGTTCGCGCCGCGTTCGGGCAATGCGCTGCACGCCCAGAACCGCGGACCGAACGTGGCGGCCAGCGGCCGGACCGAACGTGGACCGGACCTGAACCGCAGGTCCGGTTCACCGGTTCGGGGTTTGGACCTCGGTTCAGGACCGAACTTAGGAGACGCTACTTCGTCACCCACATACAACTACAATTAGGCCTTGCTCCTCTATGCGCTGATCATCTCTGTTTAGACAATCCGGTGAGCTGGACCGTTCTCTCTGCCATTCCTGCACTGGTCGTTAGCTGTCTTCGTAGATGAAGAACACTAGTAGCGTTCCAACTTCAGGTTCTAATATCTCGTGTGTTATTGTGCATTCAGTCTATTCCTTGTACTGCCTCGGCGAAGCATCTGACAGCGCTTCAAGGCCACTCTTCCGGTCACAGAACCGACTGTTATATTCACACAACCGTATACATCCTGCGGAGTCCCACAAGGTCGAGATGTTATCCTGCTGTTCTGCCCTTTCGCATCATTGAACTGCCAACTGTCAGCCTCAGCCCTTTTTGGGAGCCGCATTCCATTCAATAGCACCTGTGTCGATACGTCATATTTGGGAAAATACCTGTACCCGCACATTTGCTAATCTATCCATTGCAAGCAAGAAATGCACACCGCCTTCCTCCACGCTTCGAGAAGCCCTCCTCCGTCCCCTCCGTCCCCTCCCAACCCACCTCATCTCGTGAATGTGCTTCCCCACAAAACGCACAAAGAACGCCCTCTCCGACGACTCCTCCGCCCCAAACAGCCCTCTAACAAGGATTTGAAGCCTACCTCTACGCCCTCCGCTCCCCCATCCTCTGCCCTCGCACCCGTTACCACTCCCGCACCCGCCTCAGCTATGGCCCCCAAGATTGCCATTGTCATCTACTACATGTACGGCCACATCGGCAAGAGTTCGTACCCCGTACCCCCCTCCCCCCCTTCCCCCGTCTATCCCGCTGACCCTCCCTTCCTTCACCAGTGGCCGACTCCGTCAGGGCCGGCGTCGAGGGTGCCGGCGGCGCAGCGACCATCTACCAGATTGCAGAGACCATCCCCGAGGACATCCTCGCCCAAATGGGCGCGCCCCCCAAGCTCCCCTACCCCGTCCTCGCCCCGGCCGACCTCCCCCAGTTCGACGGCTTCATATTCGGTGTCCCCACCCGCTACGGCACCATGCCCGCCCAGTTCAAGGTACGCCCGTGTCCCTCTCCCCCCGTCTCCGCCCTGCATACATGCTACCCCCCGCTCCCCCAGGCCTTCTGGGACGCCACCGGCGCGCTCTGGGCCTCCAGCGCGCTCGCGGGCAAGTACGTCTCCGCGTTCGTCTCGACTGGCACCCCCGGCGGCGGGCAAGAGGTCACCTGCTCAACATGATCTCCACCTTCGTCCACCACGGCCTCATCTTCGTCCCCCTCGGCTACAGCGAGACCTTCGGCCAGCTCGCCAACCTCTCCGAGGTCCGCGGAGGTGAGTGACTGCGGTTTGGCGCGCATATATGCAATGCGCCGTGGCTGATCGCCTGTGTGCTTTCTTTCTTTCTTTCTTTCTTTCTTTCTTTCTTTCTTTCTTTCTTTCTTTCTTTCTTTCTACTCGTGCGATGCAGGCTCGCCATGGGGCGCAGGCACGTTCGCGGGCATAGACGGCTCACGCTTGCCCAGCGAGCTCGAGCTCGAGGTCGCCAAGAGGCAGGGCGAGCACTTCTACAGCGTGCTCGCCAAGGTCAAGTTCTAGAGGCGACGATGATGCATCGTGATCGTGTACGGGTCTGAACTATTGTCGCAAGGTTGTTGTATCGATACATACTCCTATATTCATTTTCTCAGTCTGCGAGCATTCGCGGTGACTGCGGGTGGTCGTGAGCTGCGTGCGCGAGCGCTGTGTTCGATACTCGGTGCCGGCTCTGGACCGGGGACCAGGGTATCGCTCAATCGTGTATGTAAGGAAGGTTTTATGCGCTTGCAGTTCATCCAGGTCCCTGAGGCTTGATGTCATGTGTCAAGGAAACACCCCAAGCAATGGTCAAGTTGCTGAAACGTGACAAGTCATTGCATGTTCAGGCTTTTGGTAAGCACTACAGAACGTCAAATTTGTGTACCGCCTGTTCGACGAGTCGGCTTATCGTCGACGGTGCCACGAAATGATACATCTTTAAACTGCATTCATGAAATTGGGAGTGAATATCCCATCAACATCCAAAAGTTGACAGCTGCGAGCTATTGCTGAACCGTGTATGTACGCGCTAGCGACACACGAGTAATCCAACGACACCTTGTATCCACATCGAATATCTCCCAGTAGGATTATCAGGCCTGCAGAGGAGCCCATGGTCTCGGACGCAGGCCTGGTAGGTCTCATCGCCCTGCCGGTCTCACCTGCAGCTGACGACTCACACTTGCGCATATTCGGGAAAACAAGTAACATTGGTATACTGCGCCTCTGAAAGCTAGTGTAACGTTTGGCCCGAATGATGCACTACTACCAGGCATGGGACACACATCGATGAGAACGTGATTCAGATGAATATACACTCCATACCTCCCTGCGAGACAGGATGGCTCGTGCTCTCATCGAACGCCATGGCTGTCTTTACAGACGGCCACACTGGAGTCTCGCGCCTTCGCGCCGTCACTCGTGGTCAAAGTAGCAATCAGGCGGGGATGATTTCATGGATGCACCAGCCGCTCGGGTTGACGATCAACGTAGCATCATCGCTATAGACCGGTGGGATGTGCTGAGAATCAGCGTGGCGACAATGGGCATCCCGGTCGCACAATGTCCTCCGTTGACCGTTCCAGAAATAGCGTAGCTGGGATATCTCAATGGGAGAACTCTTGCAGACGTTACAAGAGAAGGGTTGGTCGCGAGATTGATAGAAGTAAGATGGCGCAGTATGTAGTAACGGTCTGCTAAGGGTCACGTCAATTGATGCATCGTAGAGATTACTCGCGAGTGATATCAGCAGCGATTGCGAGAAGGGCTGCACAGCATGGCCAAGGAGTCGTCTGGTCCAGCGCTGGCTCGGACAGAATAGTGACATTGAGGACATTGAGGATCTAGAGAAGACGTCAGATACGAAGACGCTCATTCGACAGAATGCACCTACCAGCATCTACTAGGGTGGTCCAGAGATTATGCGGAAGTAAGTCCTCTGCCATAGGCGTTGTCTGTAGGTCTACACATACAAGACCCGCTGGGATCAACGACGGAAACGACAAGTTGTGGTCCGTTGTAGAATCAAAGGTATTGTAATGGAGGGCAATACCGTCGGTGATATGTGCGAGCTTATTAGGAGTGGACCGAGGACCAGCTCGGATACCTGGCAGATCAAGATAAGATGGCGAGCGGCGAGCATGGTCCACGGTGATGAGTAGGCTCTCCGTCTCAATTGAGTCGACTCTGCCCTGCCTTGCTCTTCCGGATACTCCCTCAGCACAGCGCTGTAAAACAGGTCATCGGCAGCGTGTGATGCAGGCCGCTCGAGACGAACAACTCTGCCGTCTACTGCGTCGTGTCTCGCGCCTCTGCATGCAGCTTGACGGCAAGCTCGTGAGAGCCGTCAACGGTACGTCGGTGAATGAGAGATACGAGACACGGTTTTACGTCACCTCATGTAGTCTACCACAACGCTGTGGATCACCAAGCAGGTCAGCGACATCAACAACCATAGTGATCTACGCAGACACCGACTTGAATTCTGCCTATGCACAGCGAGTCAGACAGAAGTGTTCCTCGGTCACCTCATACCACATATGGTTATTCTCCCCGTATTCGCAGTCTCTGGCTATTCCGAGTATACCATAAGTGGTCTGAAAAGATGCCCATATCGGTGAAGGAGGTTCGCGATGTCCCCCAGTGAGTTGCGTTTTCTCGCTGCTATCCCTGGAGATGCATGGCAGTGGCCAATGGACGGTACGTCATAAAGCACATGCGCACGAGAATAATTTCTAAAACGAACGAGCAAGAGGATTGGCATAGGCATTGGGAGGAGGAAGGGCGAAGATCCATCTTGCGGTGCACAAGATATTGCCGTTACGTAGATAGAGTACGAGGATGAGGACGCCAACCGATGGAACCGTTGACAGAGCGAGAAATCCGATCTGACACAGTCGAGCGTCTGGACGATTCGATGCGGGGAGCTACCCAGCGGGCTCCAGCCATCCCCGCGCTATGCTAGTAGCATGACAGCGAGAGCGCAGCTGAGTCTATCACCCCCGCAGCCACGTTTGTACATCAATACCGCGAATAAAAACATCAGCCATAGTCCTATAGCTATCGATGCAGACAGACGGGATAAAGCCCACAGTTAGACGGACATGATAATCCTGCTGAAATCTCCGGCAGGCTGCAGCGGGGATGGTGATGTCACAGAGCAAGAGATTAGGAGCACGTGGTCAGATCGAGGAATAACGCGATCATGGGCGTCTCTCCGCGCGTCCCATTGCATCGAAACCAAGTTCACGATTGTCCTGCGCTCGTTGTACTAGCTGCTGTCTATAACAACCATCTCCCAGCAACGTATTATGCAGCTCCGGGCCCACTACCTCCCGCGAATGCGATAGCTTCACCCAGGGCCGTTCCCCGTAGAAATAAAAGCCCCTCGCCGTGTGCTTCTAGCTTCTACTGTGTTATGATCGAAACACCTCGCTCCTCGCCAACGACGCGTCCAGGTCGTATCTGAGGCAGTCAATGAACTTGTCTCAAAGCTCTACGGGAATGGACGGCTTTGAAGTGCGAACTCGCGATTGGCAACCCCCCGTCGGACTCAGACCATGGGTCCCGTTCTCATGACACGCAGACTGGCGGGGATGGCTGCTCTCATCGCTCGACGCCTTGCGAGCAGAAGACGTTAGGTACGACGACATCACCTGCCTATTACGAGAAGCAGTCCTGGTCGGCCCAGTCCCCGTCTAGTCAATCTCCTGTTGAAGAGCACAGCCCTGTGGCATTGTATTACCGCACTTGTGATCTCTCCCCTAAGCTCCGAGTATCTGCTCGCCTTCTCATTACCCAGAACACCTCTCGCTGCATGATGCCCATGTCTTCACCTCGCCGGCTTCGCATACATTCACGAGATATCATACTATGGGGCGACGCTGATAGCAGAGTAGCGAACGGGTAAGTTGTAAGTGTTGCACGTACTTGACTACCGTTCTCTTCATCTTCTCATTTCCCGATCCTTACCCGGGGTTATATCAAGAATCATCCAGTGCGGCCTCAAACAGTCTGGACGCGGGACATGATTTGTCATTGTCGTCTTCTTGTTTCGCAGTCTTATCTTCTCCACGGCTCCCTTGTCGCTCTCTGGTACTACGCCCACTACTTCGGCAATATCGTTGAAAGCGCTACTTCGGCGACCCACATACAATCACATGCAGGGCCTGGAATAGTATATCAGATGCAGCATATCCGACTCTTGCTCGTAGCGCCTTCCACACTCGATAGTTTGTTTCTCACCGCCATCATTCCTACCGTCCCAGCCATCTCTGAAGTTACTTATTACCACGTCCATCCCTAAGTGCGCGTACCTAAACCGGCAGGCCTCATTGTAGTTCATTGACTTGTGAAGCATGACGTGACAAAGGTGGACTGCGGTTGGAGGTATGGATAAGGGGCTATGGCAGTGGTATGCGTGCTGCAAGGGAGTGTGATCGACGAACGTCAGTGCCCGTGCTATGTCCATCGGGCTCGCGCTTTCGCGTCTGCACACAGCTATGTGCGTCATGGCGCTCTTGTTCCATCACACACGCCTGGTCTATGGTAGGTTAGCGGGCGACTGCACGCCCTAGTTGCCGATGCAGACACGCATCTGAGGGACTGGGCAACCCGACACACTGAAGCAGTGTACATACGAGCGTGTGACTTTGGGTGATGCGAGAGAAGAACGGAAGACACGACGCGGTGCGTGCATTCTGTACTCAGAGAAAGTCCGAGCTGATTCTCTTTCGGTGTAGCCTGCTTTCTTTTAATCGGCCCCTGTCTCGACGAATGGGCTCCAATTGGGAAGCGCTGGGGGTCTTGTTTTGCCGTCCGCCTCCTCGTACGTGTTCCACTATTTCAAGCGTCTTCCGTTCCTAAGTCCTGCACTCTCTGCAAAGACTACTTGCACCAAGTCCAGGCGGGGGCCCATCGTCGCGTGAGTTCATATGAAATGCCCATGCGATATCGTATTCTGTCTTGGCTCGTTGGATTTTCCGAGCTCGACTGAGGGTTACTGCCTTGCAAATCAATTCTGATCAACCTCCTAGCAGACTGACGCGCCAGCGGGAACTGATCACAGGTACGGCTGTGCTTTTAATGCAGGCAGCGTCGGCAGTGGCGCGTTTCCGCACTCTGGAAAACTATTAGGAAACATGTCCAGTAATACAATTCCGGAATACATGCCATCATCCTTCCGTCTCGTTTTTTTACTATCGTGGTGGTTGTAAGATCTCACCGGGACCGTTTTATGGGCGATTGCGTTTTGGCATGACATCGATGGTTCCCACCACCCATACTGTCATCCAACTTGCCGTCCGGCCCTTCTTACCCAATGGATCCGGAGCAGGTACGCAATTTACGGTCGATAAATGAAGATTCTCCACTACTGACGACGCAAAGATGATCAAGCACGTTGTGGAGAGCATGCTCTAATGACTCGAATGCATGATATTTCTGTCACATCGAGCACACCATCGGTTCGCTCTACAAGTAGACCACGCTTTTAGGAATTCGTCGCTATCACCACTCCTGACGGACCCAAAAGGCTCCCGAGTCATAGCCTGCGGTTTTGAGAGTCGCGGTCTTGCAGCTTCTCGCCGGGGCATCACAGGTTATCTGGTAGTACCTTTGGACAAGACAATTGACAAGAGGTACATAGATCTGTCCGGGTCTTTCGACGGCCTTGCAGTGTTTGATGGGGACCTTCCGAGCTTCGACTGGTATGTTCGCATGTCTCTCGCTTGTTCAGGCTGTGTGTTGTTGTCTAATAACAATCTCACGTCACAGCAATAATCCGATTAGTCCATTGTGAGCAATAGGAATGTATACAGCCTAGCAAAGTATCTCGTACAGCTACATGACACTGGTATGAAACCAACACTGCCTGTAAAACACAGAGGCCGTCAGTATAGTTACAAATATACACCATCCGATTGTGTCGTCGAAATTTCCGTAAAAGTAAGAAAGAACCGTACAATAGAACTATCATGACTACCAGATCGTTCGCACTCTATGTTACAAGCCTGTATATATCTGCCGGAAGACGACATCGCATCCAGTGATGTTTCATCATATCTTGTGCCACGGACCACACGTCGCGACATATTGAGAGGAAGTCCCGCTCCCGGCCTCGTGGCGGACCCTGCGTTGACAATCCACACGGGTGAAGGGCTGTGAAGGGCTAGACTGGATGCCGTAGCGCGTATATGGTCGCCGACGTTCAGTGGAAGGCAACATGGCACGCAGAAGATAGAGTATCCGAGGAAGTGCAGACAATGAGAGCGGAATGTAGAAGAGGGTTTATAGAGTCTGTTGTCATCGTGTTGAGCGTGGCCAATCGTCACAATCGGCACTGTACGACGCGAGATTCAAGGCCAGGTCAAATGTTAGTGAATCAACGCAGCTACAGCAGAAAAAACACACACCTCAGGATACCTCATTTGTGTAATGTAGGCATCTGAGACTGCACCAGTGTTTCCCAAGAGGCCCTGACTTCATCGTTAAAGAACACAGTAGCACCTTCGTCCTATCGGACTGTAAAGTCAACCTTTGTGAGCTTGTCAAGTACAGGGCGGGTAAAGATGTGGTCAAGTTGAGAACACCGGCCATAGAGCAGCCTGGTTACGATCGCGTTAAGCTCTTCAGGTCCGTTGATTTTCATGTAAGGAACATCGAGTCGCAAGGTGATCTCGCTGATATCTTTGGAGGTGAGCTGAGAGATGAGCTGAACTATGCAGCCAGGATTGAAATCCACATCGTCGATATGCATGGAGAGCTCAAATGTCGTGAGCTTTGTGTTATGGGAAATATCGATCGGATACTCTGGGAGCATGAATCAGACAGCTGCGAGGATTGAGCAAGGAGTCGTGTGACTCACCGCCGGGCACCAGGCATAGGTCTAGTTGTCGAAGTGCAACAGAAGACTGAAGGAAACGCTGAACACTTCCGGACAGAAAATCTCTGTGGCATAATGGATATCCGAGTGGGCCCAGGCGCATGGAAGTCAGCTTTGCAGAGATGCCCATGGACAGGAAGAAGCCTGTGATGTCGTCGAAAGAAGTCCTGTCCAAGTCATAGAGGGTGACATGCGAGAGCCACATCTTAAAAGCGTATCCGCGTCGAAATACAGCACGATTGAAATGATGTGTCTCAAAGCGCACTCTGGCGCATCTGAGCCGCTCCAGGTTGGGCAGTGCGGTGGCGCAGATGAGCCGGCCGAATGTGGCAATGGAAGGGAACGTGACGTCATTGAGATTGAGGAACGTGACCCCGGTGAACGTGGCCAGATTGCGGAAGATGTCCGGCGGTATTCCCCAGGCTGGCCACTCTGCGTGCTCGATGGAAAGGTACACCGTGTTTGTCCACCTTCCGCCTAGCATCGCTGCAAATGTGGCCAGGTGTGGGATGGATCCTCGCCCCACAATGATCACGTCGTGCGGTCCTGTCCAGCTGCTTTTCATCCTTCCTATGCGCACCACCTCCTTCCGATTCGAAAAAAAAACTAGATTTTTTCCATATTCCGGCGGCACGTACTTGCTAGCTCTCTTGTACCACACGTCTCCAGAGTAGGCCTCGCGGTACGCTACCAGCGCATCCAGGTCACCTCGCAAGTAGGAAACGATGTGGTCCCAAAGCTCCGGTGGAAGAAATCGAGGAGTGGGCTGTAGAATGGGTGAGTCGAATTCGATAGCTGTACGTGAATATATCTACTTCTCTTGGTTCCCTCGTCTCTATTGCCTCGGCACCGCTCCACCCCGACAACTTCAGCTTTTTCGCGCTTCTCCCGAGTTCCCTCTCTGGTAACCTCTGTAGGACGCTGATGCAGGGCTGTTGAAAATCGCTACTCCGACCGGGGGACACGTTACTGTGGTCTGGTACCGCTGGTGTGCTGATCATGGCGATACCAGATGGATCCGCCACCAGCAGTGAGTCTGTATCCTGCTTGTATCCGCGCGCAGTTGCCGTGTTGCTTGTTTCTGTGCAGTCCTGCAGATTGACGTCCAAGTAGAATGGCTTACTCTCCATCGGCTTTTGACTTGAGGCTGCAGGTCCCTTGTGATCCATGGGCGAAGGGTAGTGCTCGATATGGGTTGTCAAGGAGTGTGGTGATGGGTTCGTTTTCTAGTACGGAGAGTGAGTTCTACGCACCTGCAGTTTGGTCTGCAGCTCCGCGGAACCCGATGGATATATAGTTCGTCTGTCAGGGACGACAGCCTCATGGCGGTGTCTACTAGATGCATGTTTTCATCTCGGGTTTTCAGTAACTGTGTGTTTGGCTCCGAGTGTCACTTATTCTTGTCTCCGTTCATTAAAAACTCAATGGTTTATCTCAAAGCAGCCCCCTGCGTATAAGAGCGCTCGAAGGCTATCCTGTGACCACCGGGCGAAATTCGCGCACCAGCGCCGAATACACGCCGTCCTCCAACATCGCTGTACAATTTACGCGTTTGTGAAGCAGCGACTGCATCGACTCGTGGTGCGGTAGCTGTGAAATTGGCAATGCATACGTAAAGTTTGAGGCTGATTAGTATCTACCAGTTATCACCACTTGGCTTATCGAACGGGCGTCCTAGTGCGGTCGGCATACCCTCAAAGAAGACCTGAAAACTTAAAACGTGCATATCGATTCCACGCGCCCATCACGCCCCGAGGAAGCTTCCTACACCCTGAATCACGTAACGCTGTCCTCGTCACCCCCATACGGCTACTATTAGGATTCGTGTGTCATATCCTCCTATGTGCGGACCATTTCTATTCTGGACAATGCAGTGAGCTGGGCCGTTCTCTCATTCCTGCCTTAATCGATGACTGCGAACTGTCGGCGTCGACGAAGACACTAGTAGGGTTTCAACTTTTAAATTTATCAATGCTCGTTCTGTCCGTTTCTTGTACCGCCTCCCAGTCCGCGAAGAATCTAACAGCGCTTCAAACCCACTCTTCCGGTCCCAGAGCTCACAGTCAGATCTAGACAATCATATACACGGATTGCATCCTGTGGTCGAGCTGTTACCCTATTGTCCCGTGTTCTAGCACTATTGAACCCCCAACTGCCCGTCTCCTTTCAGGCACGTCATCGGACCTCCCTTCGTGGCAGCGGCATTCCCTTGGATAGCATTTGCGTCGATATGTCATGCTTGGGGGAAGAGCTGTACGCATTTATTCACTAATCTTGCCCCAATCTTACAACCGGCTTCCCAGCCGTTCCCTATGCGGAGATAGAGGAGCCCTACGTCTAAGCCTTACGGACGATCTGCAACAGGTTCCTTCATTACGTTGATTTCTGCTCAAGAGTTTCATCCGTTGGTGCCCGACATGAATCGCAGACAGCCCAGGTCACACCTAAGCCTCCGAGACATTGCAGCAGAGACGCAGGAGCGCAGGAGCGCACGAAGGTGAGCAGCTGTATATTTACTCGCCTCCGGCCAGCACTTAGGTGCGACATGTGCGTGAGTTCTGAGCCTGTTCTGCATGATGGTCCTCCTACGAGGCAGGACGGTCCTTGTGGTATACACTGTCGATTACTCGTGGCTATGATCAGGACATTCGCGCACAGTGTCGACTCGGTGGGCCACTCAGGATTCTCGCATTCCATTTATATTTCGAGTAGTCCGGTCCCAAAGGCAGGAATACATGGTATAATTTAGCAGAGGCCGCCCGCAGCTGTCAATACAAACCATATGTGGGTACGCCGGCCTATGATTGGGCTGGGAAATGTAACTCGACGTGAGATGCAGGAGACGGGGTAAGAGAAAGAAATGGCTCGTGGCCTGTCGTGACGTGGGCCAAGCGTAGAACGTTATCGAGATTGAGGACGCGTCGCTATGGATCTTAGTGCTATATGCGATACATCGAGGTTGTGAATATACTGGTTACAATGATATATGTCGGATCGCGTCCTGGAAACTCTTGTAAGCAGAGAAGAGCTGTACAATGGAACCATAAATACCACTCAATCATTCGCATTCAGTACCACAATCATCATTTCTATCAGCCACGAGATAACATCACAGCGACCTAGACTTGAGTGCGTATCGTCCTATAGGTTGGGGGCCGCGGAATGCCTGAAGAAAGTCCTGCTCCCGGCTTTATGGCGTACCTTGCGTTGACGATCCATGCGAACGTGCACCTAGTTCGGATGCCGCGGTGCGTGTGTACTCATCGACATTCAGTAGGACTCAACATAGCAGGCAGAAGGTAAAGAATACAACGAAGGGCATACTATGGGGCTGGAACAGGATACAGGATTGAAGCAACTGCAATCATGTTTTCAAGCGAAGGATGCGAAAGATACCCTGTATGATGTGAGATTCAAGATCAGGTCAAATATGAATCGACAGCTATAGTAGGACACAAACGCACCTCAGGATACCTCGTTTGTGTAATGTAGGCATCTGAGACTGCACCAGTGTCTCCATTAGAGTATATACCACCTGAGTTTGCTGATGGTGCTGATGTCGAAGTGTAATCATGACCAGTGTAAGGTTGTTAAACACAGGGCACGCAAACGTCTGGTCGAGTTGAGGGCAACAGGCACGAGACAGCCTTGTCAGGATTGCATCAAGCTCCTCCGGTTCGTTCAATGACACGGAATGAATGTCGAATTCAATGTGGATCTTGTCCATAATTTGGGAGGTGAGCTGAGAGAGCAGCCGAGGTGCGCAGCCGATGTTGAAATCTGTGTTGCTGAAATTGAGCCTAAGAGTGAACGATTTGAGCTTTGTGTTATGGGAAATATCAACGGGATACTCTGGAGACATGGATCAGACAGCTTGGAGGATTGAGAAAGGAGCTGTGTGGCTCACCGTCGGGCATCAGACTCAGTGATAGTTCTTCAAGTGAGACACCGGCCGACAGCATGAGACGCTGCATACTTCCGGACAGAAAGCCCTCGGGGCAGAAATGCGAAGGGCTATAATCGATCGTTACCAACATCGCACCCAGGCGTATGCTGGTCAGCTTGGCAGAGATGTCCGTGCACAGGAAGAAGCGTGTGATGTCGTCGATAGAAGTCCTGTCCAAGTCGTAGAAGGTGACAGACCGGAGCTTCATCGCATCAGCACATCGCGGAAACACAGTGCGATCGAAACGACGCGTCCTGAAGCTCAGTGTAGTGCATAAGAGCTCCTCCATGGCGGGCAGGGCGCAGACAAGCCGGCCAAACATGGTTATTGAGGGGAATGTGATGTCATAGAGACGCAATGATGTGATCCCGGTAAACACGGAGAGGTTCTCGAAGACGTCCGGCGGCATGTCCCAGGCTCGCCACGCAATGGACAGACCGAGCGTCTCTGTCCACCTTGCGCCGAACATCGATATCGCTGCGAATGTTCCCAGGTGCAGGATCGGTCCCCTCTCGTCCTTGTTATGCTCACCGCCGCTGACGTACACGCTGACTGGTCCTGTCCAACTACTCTTCATCACTCCTATCCGCGCCACCTCCTTCCAATTCGAAAATGTAACATGACCTTGTCCGTATTGTGGCGGCACGTACTTGCTAGCTCTCTCGTGCCATCCGCGTCCAGAATAGGCCTTGCGGTACGCTAGCAGCGCGTCGAGGTCGTATCGCAAATAGGAAACAATGTGATCCCAAAGTTCGGGCGGGAGATATCGAGGAGTGGACTGCGGAACGAATTTCACGATATGGTGAGCTCGATCTAAGTTGTAGCTAGATCTACCTACCTCTCTTGCCTCCCTTGCCTCCCTTTCCTCTCTTTCCCAGTCGGTCTCCTTGCCCGCGTCGAAAGCCGTCCCCAACTCCTGAACCAGCCGTCGCTGCATGAAAGTCAGATGTGGGAACTCATTGTTGGAGCTGGATGACACTGATCCCCCGTCTATGTCGACAGCAAATCGACTGTCTACAAGTGGTCGGCCTCCGCCCTGCTCATGTCTGTGGAGATATCAGGTTGCTGTCTGCCGCACTGCCCGACAGAACGCCTTCCGTAGGATTCATACTCGAGGCCTCAGGCTCGCTTTGACTCATGGGCTCAGGATCGCGCTCGCCACATAGATGAAGGAAGACAGCGACTGGCAGCATGAAGACGACGAGTGAGCAACTCAGATGCTGCCTATAGTACAATTCCAGGTGGCCGAGACTACACCCCATGTCATTCGCTGGATGTATAGTACGTCTGTTATGGACCACAGCCGCGTGTCCGCGTTCATTTCGGTTCTCAGTACACGTGTGATGGTACGGAGAGCCTCTCGTTCTCGCCTCTGCCCATTGCAAACTCATTCTCCCTGCCCAGTGGTCCGTCAACACGCTGTCTGACTCGTGAAGATATCGATGCTCTGCTTTTGCTACGGGGTTTCGCGAAGAAATGGTGAGTACCAACTTCCAAGTGTTTCAGAGTTATATTCCGAACATCCAGAAATAACAGTAGAGCCCCAGAGAAGATGTGAAATACCCTCGATGTATGCAATGGAAGTGCGCACGGCCTGTGCCAAAGCTTCCGGGAGGCTGTCACTTACTGCTTCTCCTCATCAGGCTCCCTACGAGGCACGAGGCGCTTGTGGGCGCTCGAAGGCCTCCTTGTGACCCCGGCAGAATTCGTGTGCTAAAAGGGTTCATGGCTGTATCTAACGCAGTTCAAGCATCTCGCGCCATCCGTCTTCCGTCCTGCGAGTTTGCCGCTGAGGTGTTAACATACTGGAAAGGAAGATCCATCAGCGCTTCGACAGCACACCCGGGACGGTCCAGCAGGCTCGAGCTATCTTCGCGCCATGCGCTTTGCGGTGATCCTGCAGCGATGAGCAACCGGACGCACCAAACCGAATCTGGAGTTGTGGTGTGCCTATTGGTGATAGCTGCAAGCGGAGATGTAGAGCATAAAACACTCCGCGCAGAAATAGGCTAAGCAAGTAAGTACACAAGTATGTTCTGTGATGGTTTTTCGTTCTTCTAGTTCTCCATAGATACATTGACGGATATCTGCGTGTTAGCGAAATCGTTACATCAGGTTCTAGGCAGCTCCGTTCTTTTTGCGAAACTTGAAATTTGAATCTATGTTACCCAGAGACTGTGACAGAGTACTGTCGTCTCGAAGGTGTACCGCACCCTGTGCTCTCCATGCTGACTTGCAGTATTATTCTCTGTCATTATTGTGTGTCCAGTAACTCCAGTTGCAATAAGTATACTGCACATACTTCAATGGAGTCGGGGATTGGCGCTTGCGGCCGCTACGATGGTGATAGCTGCGGGAACTGATCACAGATAGTGCTGCGCCTCTCATGCAGGCAGCGTCGGCAGTGGCGCGTTTCCGCACTCTGGCAATTGAACTATTAGGAAACATGTCCAGTAATACAATTCCGGAATCCATGTCATCGTCCTTGCATCTCTCTCCTTTTCTATCGTGGTGGCTGTACAGATCTCATCAGAACCGCTTTATGGTTGGTCGCGTTTTGGTGTGATATCGATGGTTCCCACCACCCGCACTGTCATCCAACTTGCCGTCCGGCCCTCCTTACCCGACGGATCTGGAGCAGGTGCGCATTTTACAGTCGATAAATGGAGATTTGCCACTACTGACGACGCAAAGATGATCAAGCACGTTGTGGAGAGCATGCTCTAATGACTCGAATGCATGACTTTTCTGTCATGTCGAGCACAACATCAAGGTTCGCTCTACAAGTAGACCACGCTTTTAGGAATTCGTCGCTATCACCACTCCTGACGGACCCAAAAGGCTCCCGAGTCATAGCCTGCGGTCTTGAGAGTCGCGGTCTTGCAGCTTCTCGCCGGGGCATCACAGGATATGTAGTAGTACCTATGGACAAGACAATTGACAAGAGGTACATAGATCTGTCCGGGTCTTTCAACGGCCCTTGCAGTGTTTGATGGGGACCTTCCGAGCTTCGACTGGTATGTTCGCATGTCTCTCGCTTGAGGCTGTGTGTGTTGTCTAATAACAATCTCACGTCACAGCAACAATCCAAATAGTCCATTGTGAGTAGTAGGAATGTATACAGCCTAGCAAAGTATCTCGTACAGTTACATGACACTAGTATGAAACCAACACTGCCTGTTAAATACACGGGCCGCCAAGATAGTTACACATATACACCGTCCAATCGTGTCGTCGAAATTTGCGTAAAGTAAGAAACAACCGTACAATAGAACTATCATGACTACCAGATCGTTCGCACCCTATGTTACAAGCCTGTATATATCTGCCGGAAGACGACATCGCATCCAGTTATGTTTGATCGTATCTTGTGCCACGGACCACACGTCGCGACATATTGAGAGGAAGTCCCGCTCCCGGCCTCGTGGCGGACCCTGCGTTGACAATCCACACGGGTGAAGGGCTGTGAAGGGCTAGACTGGATGCCGTAGCGCGTATATGGTCGCCAACGTTCAGTGGAAGTCAACATGGCACGCAGTAGAGCGTGCGGATAATGAGAGCGGAACGTAAAAGAGGGTTTATAGAGTCTGTTGTCATCGTTTTTAGTATACGGAATTACCGTATTTGGTACTGTACGGCGCGAGTTCCAAGGCCAGGTCAAACGTTAGTGAATCAACGCAGCCACAGCAGAACAAAAACACACCTCAGGATACCTCGTTTGTGTAATGTAGGTATCTGAGACTGCACCAGTGTTTCCAATAGAGCCGAGACTTTATTACGAAGGAACACAGCAGCACCTTCGTCAGATCGGACTGTAAATTTAACCTTTGTGAGCTTGTCAAATACAGGGCGGATAAAGATGTGGTCCAGTTGAGAACACCAGCCATGGAGCAGCCTGGTTACGATCGCGTTAAGCTCTTCAGTTCCGTTGATATTCATGGAACGAACATCGAGTTCTATGACGATCTCGCTGATATCTTTGGAGGTGAGCTGAGAGACGAGCTGAATTATGCGGCCAGTATTGAAATCCACATCGTCGATTTTTATGTAGAGCGCAAATTCCGTGAGCTTTGTGTTATGGGAAATATCGATCGGATACTCTGGGAGCATGAATCAGACAGCTGCGAGGATTGAGCAAGGAGTCGTGTGACTCACCGCCGGGCACCAGGCATAGGTCTAGGTGTCGAAGTGCAACAGAAGACTGAAGGAAACGCTTAATACTTCCGGACAGAAAATCTCTGTGGCATAATGGATTTCCGACTAGGCCCAGGCGCACGGAAGTCAGCTTTGCAGAGATGCCCATGGACAGGAAGAAGCCTGTGATGTCGTCGATAGAAGTCCTGTCCAAGTCATAGAGGGTGACATCCGAGAGCGACATCTTAAAAGCGTATCCGCGTCGAAATACAGCACGATCGAAATGATGTGTCTCAAAGCGCACTCTGGCGCATTCGAGCCGCTCCAGGTTGGGGAGGGCGGTGGCGCAGATGAGCCGGCCGAATGTGGCAATGGAAGGGAACGTGACGTCATCGAGATCGAGCCATGTGATCCCGGTGAACGTTGCCAGATTGCGGAAGATGTCCGGCGGTATTCCCCAGGCTGGCCACTCTGCGTGCTCGATGGAAAGGTACACCGTGTTTGTCCACCTTCCGCCCAGCATCGATGCAAATGTGGCCAGGTGTGGGATGGATCCTCGCCCCTCAATGGTCACGTAGTGCGGTCCTGTCCAGGTGCTTTTCATCCTTCCTATGCGCACCACCTCCTTCCGATTCGAAAAAGTAACATGATCTTCTCCATATTCCGGCGGAACATACTTATAAACCCTTTCGTACCACACGTCTCCAGAGTAGGCATCACCGTACGCTACCAGCGCATCCAGGTCACGTCGCAAGTAGGAAACGATGTGGTCCCAAAGTTCAGGTGGAAGAAATCGAGGAGTGGGCTGCAGAATAGGTGAGTTGTATTCGATAGCTTTATGTAAATGTACCTGCCTCCCTTGGTTTCCTTGCCCTTCTTGCCACGGGGCCGTTCCACCCTGTCAACTTCATCTTTTTCGCGCTTCTCTCGTGCTCCATCTCCAATAACCTCGGTATGACGCCGACGTCGAGCTGTTGTAATCGCCCCGGGGACACATTACTGCGGTCCAGCACCGCTGGTATGTTGATCATGGCGATATCAGATGGACCCTCCACCAGCAGTGAGTCGGTGTCCTTGTACCCGTGCGCAATCATCGCGGTGCTCGTTTTTGTGCTGTTCCGTAATATGACCTCCAAGGGGGTTGGATCACTTCCCGTCGGATTTGTACTTGACGCTGAAGGATCCTTGTGATCCATGGGCAAAGAATAGTGCTCGGTACGCGTAGTCAAGGAGTATGGCGATCGGATGTGTGCTCTCTAAAGTACAGAGAGTGAATTCCAGGAACTTGCAGGTCAGACTGCGGTCCTGCGTAATCGGTGCATATATAACTCATCTGTCAGAGACCACAGCCTCATGGCAGTGTCTACTAGACGCAGAGTGTCTAATTCGGTTCTCCGATACACATGTGAACGGTATGTTCGGCTCCAAGTTTCTCTCATTCTTGTCTCTGTTCTACCTACTCAATATTTCTTCTCAGCGGCCGTGTCGTCGCGAGTTACGGCGCGCGGCACGTTTTGACACGATGCCTCCATGAAAGGGATCAACCACATTTCGAGCACTTGAGACCAGCGGTATCTCCAGGACAGCCCCCCAGAAGGCGACAAATACCCCTCGATTTCTGATTCGAAGCTTAAAAGAAGCTCTTAATTAAACCAGCCCCCTGCGTATAAGAGCGCTCGAAGGCTATCCTGTGACCACCGGCGAAATTCGCGCACCAGCAGAGTACGTGAATGTATCTGCTGCAGGTTTAGAATGTTGTATTATCTTTCCTTGTCGCGGTCTACCGCCACGGAGGTACTATCATTGCAGACGACAAGGTTTCATCGGTACGCCGACTACACGCCGCCCTCCAACATCGCAGCACAGTTTACGCGTTTGTGAAGCGGCGAATGCATTGACTCATGTTGCGGTGGCTATGAAGTTGGCAGTGCACGTGTCAAATTTGTGGCTGACTAGCATGTACCAGATACCACCGCTTGGCTTATCGACCGGGCGTCCTAGTGTGGTCGGTATAGCCTCAAAGAAGACCTGAAAAGGCCTTGCAACGTGCACATCGATTTCACGCGCCCGTCATGCTCCGCGGATGCTTCCTACACCGCTTCGATGAAGCGCTGGAGACTCTGGATCACGTCAACGCTGTCTTCGTCACCCACATACAACTACAATTAGGCCTTGCTCCTCTATGCGCTGATCATCTCTGTTTAGACAATCCGGTGAGCTGGACCGTTCTCTCTGCCATTCCTGCACTGGTCGTTAGCTGTCTTCGTAGATGAAGAACACTAGTAGCGTTCCAACTTCAGGTTCTAATATCTCGTGTGTTATTGTGCATTCAGTCTATTCCTTGTACTGCCTCGGCGAAGCATCTGACAGCGCTTCAAGGCCACTCTTCCGGTCACAGAACCGACTGTTATATTCACACAACCGTATACATCCTGCGGAGTCCCACAAGGTCGAGATGTTATCCTGCTGTTCTGCCCTTTCGCATCATTGAACTGCCAACTGTCAGCCTCAGCCCTTTTTGGGAGCCGCATTCCATTCAATAGCACCTGTGTCGATACGTCATATTTGGGAAAATACCTGTACCCGCACATTTGCTAATCTATCCATTGCAAGCAAGAAATGCACACCGCCTTCCTCCACGCTTCGAGAAGCCCTCCCCTCCGTCCCCTCCGTCCCCTCCCAACCCACCTCATCTCGTGAATGTGCTTCCCCACAAAACGCACAAAGAACGCCCTCTCCGACGACTCCTCCGCCCCAAACAGCCCTCTAACAAGGATTTGAAGCCTACCTCTACGCCCTCCGCTCCCCCATCCTCTGCCCTCGCACCCGTTACCACTCCCGCACCCGCCTCAGCTATGGCCCCCAAGATTGCCATTGTCATCTACTACATGTACGGCCACATCGGCAAGAGTTCGTACCCCGTACCCCCCTCCCCCCCTTCCCCCGTCTATCCCGCTGACCCTCCCTTCCTTCACCAGTGGCCGACTCCGTCAGGGCCGGCGTCGAGGGTGCCGGCGGCGCAGCGACCATCTACCAGATTGCAGAGACCATCCCCGAGGACATCCTCGCCCAAATGGGCGCGCCCCCCAAGCTCCCCTACCCCGTCCTCGCCCCGGCCGACCTCCCCCAGTTCGACGGCTTCATATTCGGTGTCCCCACCCGCTACGGCACCATGCCCGCCCAGTTCAAGGTACGCCCGTGTCCCTCTCCCCCCGTCTCCGCCCTGCATACATGCTACCCCCCGCTCCCCCAGGCCTTCTGGGACGCCACCGGCGCGCTCTGGGCCTCCAGCGCGCTCGCGGGCAAGTACGTCTCCGCGTTCGTCTCGACTGGCACCCCCGGCGGCGGGCAAGAGGTCACCTGCTCAACATGATCTCCACCTTCGTCCACCACGGCCTCATCTTCGTCCCCCTCGGCTACAGCGAGACCTTCGGCCAGCTCGCCAACCTCTCCGAGGTCCGCGGAGGTGAGTGACTGCGGTTTGGCGCGCATATATGCAATGCGCCGTGGCTGATCGCCTGTGTGCTTTCTTTCTTTCTTTCTTTCTTTCTTTCTTTCTTTCTTTCTTTCTTTCTTTCTTTCTTTCTACTCGTGCGATGCAGGCTCGCCATGGGGCGCAGGCACGTTCGCGGGCATAGACGGCTCACGCTTGCCCAGCGAGCTCGAGCTCGAGGTCGCCAAGAGGCAGGGCGAGCACTTCTACAGCGTGCTCGCCAAGGTCAAGTTCTAGAGGCGACGATGATGCATCGTGATCGTGTACGGGTCTGAACTATTGTCGCAAGGTTGTTGTATCGATACATACTCCTATATTCATTTTCTCAGTCTGCGAGCATTCGCGGTGACTGCGGGTGGTCGTGAGCTGCGTGCGCGAGCGCTGTGTTCGATACTCGGTGCCGGCTCTGGACCGGGGACCAGGGTATCGCTCAATCGTGTATGTAAGGAAGGTTTTATGCGCTTGCAGTTCATCCAGGTCCCTGAGGCTTGATGTCATGTGTCAAGGAAACACCCCAAGCAATGGTCAAGTTGCTGAAACGTGACAAGTCATTGCATGTTCAGGCTTTTGGTAAGCACTACAGAACGTCAAATTTGTGTACCGCCTGTTCGACGAGTCGGCTTATCGTCGACGGTGCCACGAAATGATACATCTTTAAACTGCATTCATGAAATTGGGAGTGAATATCCCATCAACATCCAAAAGTTGACAGCTGCGAGCTATTGCTGAACCGTGTATGTACGCGCTAGCGACACACGAGTAATCCAACGACACCTTGTATCCACATCGAATATCTCCCAGTAGGATTATCAGGCCTGCAGAGGAGCCCATGGTCTCGGACGCAGGCCTGGTAGGTCTCATCGCCCTGCCGGTCTCACCTGCAGCTGACGACTCACACTTGCGCATATTCGGGAAAACAAGTAACATTGGTATACTGCGCCTCTGAAAGCTAGTGTAACGTTTGGCCCGAATGATGCACTACTACCAGGCATGGGACACACATCGATGAGAACGTGATGCGGATGAATATACACTCCATACCTCCCTGCGAGACAGGATGGCTCGTGCTCTCATCGAACGCCATGGCTGTCTTTACAGACGGCCACACTGGAGTCTCGCGCCTTCGCGCCGTCACTCGTGGTCAAAGTAGCAATCAGTCGGGGATGATTGCATGGATGCACCAGCCGCTCGGGTTGACGATCAACGTAGCATCATCATCATCGCTATAGACCGGTGGGATGTGCTGAGAATCAGCGTGGCGACAATGGGCATCCCGGTCGCACAATGTCCTCCGTTGACCGTTCCAGAAATAGCGTAGCTGGGATATCCCAATGGGAGAACTCTTGCAGACGTTACAAGAGAAGGGTTGGTCGCGAGATTGATAGAAGTAAGATGGCGCAGTATGTAGTAACGGTCTGCTAAGGGTCACGTCAATTGATGCATCGTAGAGATTACTCGCGAGTGATATCAGCAGCGATTGCGAGAAGGGCTGCACAGCATGGCCAAGGAGTCGTCTGGTCCAGCGCTGGCTCGGACAGAATAGTGACATTGAGGACATTGAGGATCTAGAGAAGACGTCAGATACGAAGACGCTCATTCGACAGAATGCACCTACCAGCATCTGCTAGGGTGGTCCAGAGATTATGCGGAAGTAAGTCCTCTGCCATAGGCGTTGTCTGTAGGTCTACACATACAAGACCCGCTGGGATCAACGACGGAAAGGACAAGTTGTGGTCTGTTGTAGAATCAAAGGTATTGTAATGGAGGGCAATACCGTCGGTGATATGTGCGAGCTTATTAAGAGTGGACCGAGGACCAGCTCCAATACCTGGCAGATCAAGATAAGATGGCGAGCGGCGAGCATGGTCCACGGTGATGAGTAGGCTCTCCGTCTCAATTGAGTCGACTCTGCCCTGCCTTGTTCTTCTGGACACTTCCTCAGCGCAGCGCTGTAAAACAGGTCATCGGCAGCGTGTGAAGCAGGCCGCTCGAGACGAACAACTCTGCCGTCTACTGCGTCGTGTCTCGCGCCTCTGCATGCAGCTTGACGGAAAGCTCGTGAGAGCCGTCAACGGTACGTCGGTGAATGAGAGATACGAGACGCGGTTTTACGGCACCTCATGTAGTCTACCACAACGCTGTGGATCACCAAGCAGGTCAGCGACATCAACAACCATAGTGATCTACGCAGACACCGACTTGAATTCTGCCTATGCACAGCGAGTCAGACAGAAGTGTTCCTCGGTCACCTCATACCACATATGGTTATTCTCCCCGTATTCGCAGTCTCTGGCTATTCCGAGTATACCATAAGTGGTCTGAAAAGATGCCCATATCGGTGAAGGAGGTTCGCGATGTCCCCCAGTGAGTTGCGTTTTCTCGCTGCTATCCCTGGAGATGCATGGCAGTGGCCAATGGACGGTACGTCATAAAGCACATGCGCACGAGAATAATTTCTAAAACGAACGAGCAAGAGGATTGGCATAGGCATTGGGAGGAGGAAGGGCGAAGATCCATCTTGCGGTGCACAAGATATTGCCGTTACGTAGATAGAGTACGAGGATGAGGACGCCAACCGATGGAACCGTTGACAGAGCGAGAAATCCGATCTGACACAGTCGAGCGTCTGGACGATTCGATGCGGGGAGCTACCCAGCGGGCTCCAGCCATCCCCGCGCTATGCTAGTAGCATGACAGCGAGAGCGCAGCTGAGTCTATCACCCCCGCAGCCACGTTTGTACATCAATACCGCGAATAAAAACATCAGCCATAGTCCTATAGCTATCGATGCAGACAGACGGGATAAAGCCCACAGTTAGACGGACATGATAATCCTGCTGAAATCTCCGGCAGGCTGCAGCGCTCAGCGGGGATGGTGATGTCACAGAGCAAGAGATTAGGAGCACGTGGTCAGATCGAGGAATAACGCGATCATGGGCGTCTCTCCGCGCGTCCCATTGCATCGAAACCAAGTTCACGATTGTCCTGCGCTCTTTGTACTAGCTGCTGTCTATAACAACCATCTTCCAGCAACGTATTATGCAGCTCCGGGCCCACTACCTCCCGCGAATGCGATAGCTTCACCCAGGGCCGTTCCCCGTAGAAATAAAAGCCCCTCGCCGTGTGCTTCTAGCTTCTACTGTGTCATGATCGAAACACCTCGCTTCTCGCCAACGACGCGTCCAGGTCGTATCTGAGGCAGTCAATGAACTTGTCTCAAAGCTCTACGATAATGGACGGCTTTGAAGTGCGAACTCGCGATTGGCAACCCCCGTCGGACTCAGACCATGGGTCCCGTTCTCATGACACGCAGACTGGCGGGGATGGCTGCTCTCATCGCTTGACGCCTTGCGAGCAGAAGACGTTAGGTACGACAACATCACCTGCCTATTACGAGAAGCAGTCCTGGTCGGCCCAGTCCCCGTCTAGTCAATCTCCTGTTGAAGAGCACAGCCCTGTGGCATTGTATTACCGCACTTATGATCTCTCCCCTAAGCTCCGAGTATCTGCTCGCCTTCTCATTACCCAGAACACCTCTCGCTGCATGATGCCCATGTCTTCACCTCGCCGGCTTCGCATACATTCACGAGATATCATACTATGGGGCGACGCTGATACCAGAGTAGCGAACGGGTAAGTAGTAAGCACCGCATGCACTCGACTACCGCTCTCTTCTCTCATTGCCAGATCATTACCCGGGGTTATATCCAGTGCGGCCTCAAACAGTCTGGACGCGGGACATGATTTGTCATTGTCGTCTTCTTCGATCCCAGTCTTATATTCTCCACGGCTCCCTTGTCGCTCTCTGGTACTACGCCCACTACTTCGGCAATATCGTTGAAAGCGCTACTTCGGCGACCCACATACAATCACATGCAGGGCCTGGAATAGTATATCAGATGCAGCACATCCGACTCTTGCTCGTAGCGCCTTCCACACTCGATAGTTTGTTTCTCACCGCCATCATTCCTACCGTCCCAGCCATCTCTGAAGTTACTCATACCCACGTCCATCCCTAAGTGCGCGTACCTAAACCGGCAGGCCTCATTGTAGTTCATTGACTTGTGAAGCATGACGTGACAAAGGTGGACTGCGGTTGGAGGTATGGATAAGCGGCTATGGCAGTGGTATGCGTGCTGCAAGGGAGTGTGATCGACGAACGTCAGTGCCCGTGCTATGTCCATCGGGCTCGCGCTTTCGCGTCTGCACACAGCTATGTGCGTCATGGCGCTCTTGTTCCATCACACACGCCCGGTCTATGGTAGGTTAGCGGGCGACTGCACGCCCCAGTTGCCGATGCAGACACGCATCTGAGGGACTGGGCAACCCGACACACTGAAGCAGTGTACATACGAGCGTGTGACCTTGGGTGATGCGAGAGAAGAACGGAAGACACGACGCGGTGCGTGCATTCTGTACTCAGAGAAAGTCCGAGCTGATTCTCTTTCGGTGTAGCCTGCTTTCTTTTAATCGGCCCCTGTCTCGACGAGAGGGCTCCAATTCGGAAGCGCTGGGGGTCTTGTTTTGCCGTCCGCCTCCTCGTACGTGTTCCACTATCTCAAGCGTCTTCCGTTCTCAAGTCCTGCACTCTCTGCAAAGACTACTTGCACCAAGTCCAGGCAGGGGCCCATCGTCGCGTGAGTTCATATGAAATGCCCATGCGATATCGTATTCTGTCTTGACGCATTGGATTTTTCCTGAGCTCGACTGTGGGTTTCTGCCCTGCAAACACAACCTGCTAGCAGACTGACGCGCCAGGGGGAACTGATCACAGGTATGGCTGTGCTTTTAATGCAGGCAGCGTCGGCAGTGGCGCGTTTCCGCACTCTGGAAAACTATTAGGAAACATGTCCAGTAATACAATTCCGGAATACATGCCATCATCCTTCCGTCTCGTTTTTTTACTATCGTGGTGGTTGTAAGATCTCACCGGGACCGTTTTATGGGCGATTGCGTTTTGGCATGATATCGATGGTTCCCACCACCCATACTGTCATCCAACTTGCCGTCCGGCCCTTCTTACCCAATGGATCCGGAGCAGGTACGCAATTTACAGTCGATAAATGAAGATTCTCCACTACTGACAACGCAAAGATAATCAAGCACGTTGTGGAGAGCATGCTCTAATGACTCGAATGCATGACTTTTCTGTCACGTTGAGCACACCATCGGTTCGCTCTACAAGTAGACCACGTTAGTAGGAATTCGTCGCTATCACCATTCCTGACAGACCCTAAAGGCTCCTGAGTCATAGCCTGCGGACTTGAGAGTGGTGGTCTTGCAGCTTCTCGCTGGGGCATCACAGGTTTTCTGGTAGTACCTTTGGACAAGACAATTGACAAGAGGTACATAGATCTGTCCGGGTCTTTCGACGGCCCTTGCAGTGTTTGATGGGGACCTTCCGAGCTTCGACTGGTATGTTCGCATGTCTCTCGCTTGAGGCTGTGTGTGTTGTCTAATAACAATCTCACGTCACAGCAATAATCCAAATAGTCCATTGTGAGCGATAGGAATGTATACAGCCTAGCAAAGTATCTCGTACAGCTACATGACACTAGTATGAAACCAACACTGCCTGTAAAACACAGAGGCCGTCAGTATAGTTACAAATATACACCATCCGATTGTGTCGTCGAAATTTCCGTAAAAGTAAGAAAGAACCGTACAATAGAACTATCATGACTACCAGATCGTTTGCACTCTATGTTACAAGCCTGTATATATCTGCCGGAAGACGACATCGCATCCAGTGATGTTTCATCATATCTTGTGCCACGGACCACACGTCGCGACATATTGAGAGGAAGTCCCGCTCCCGGCCTCGTGGCGGACCCTGCGTTGACAATCCACACGGGTGAAGGGCTGTGAAGGGCTAGACTGGATGCCGTAGCGCGTATATGGTCGCCGACGTTCAGTGGAAGGCAACATGGCACGCAGAAGATAGAGTATCCGAGGAAGTGCAGACAATGAGAGCGGAATGTAGAAGAGGGTTTATAGAGTCTGCTGTCATCGTTTTTAGCGTGGCCAATAGTCACAATCGGCACTGTACGACGCGAGATTCAAGGCCAGGTCAAACATTAGTGAATCACGCAGCTACAGCAGAAGAAAAACACACCTCATGATACCTCGTTTGTGAAATGTAGGCATCTGAGACTGCACCAGTGTTTCCAATAGAGCCCTGACTTTATTACCAAGGAACACAGCAGCACCTTCGTAAGATCGGACTGTAAAGTCAACCTTTGTGAGCTTGTCAAATACAGGGCGGGTAAAGATGTGGTCAAGTTGAGAACACCGGCCATGGAGAAGCCTTGTTAGGATCGCTCTAAGCTCCTCCTCAGGTATTTTAATCATCATGGAGTGAATATGGAGTGCTATGGTGATCTCCTTCATGACTTTGGACGTGAGCTGAGAGACGAGCTGAATTATGCAGCCAGTATTGAAATCCACATTGTCGATATGTATTGAGAGCCCAAATGTCGTGAGCTTTGTGTTATGGGAAATATCGATCGGATACTCTGGGAGCATGAATCAGACAGCTCCGTATGAAGGCCCTTATTGGACAAAAATAGCCAAACACGGCCCCGTCACCATGATACTTGAGGATTTAGGTGGATACCCTGTGATATAGTGATATACTCGAGTATTCATCGTTATCTCTGAGGATCCCGGGTGATCGATCTCTCACATGAACTCATCCTAGCATGGCTCCCCCTTAATACCGGGTATTTGCCTCATTCCTTCTCGTCAATGTCACTTGTTGACCAATCACCTATACTCGTTTATTCCTGAGTATTACAACCGCCTTGTGTATACCTGAGTATTCAGCATTATCTATGTGGATGGCATGATCCTCCTTTCACTTGTCTACCATGCATGATCCCTGTATATTCTCGAGTATTTCCAGGTATGAAAATTTGGGAACCCCGTCTGACTGCCCCATCCGAACACTGTCTCGTTGCTGACCTGTACATTCGTCTTCGCTGCCCGCTATCATGTCTGCGCTGAATTCCACTATCCCCACAGCCGTCGTTCTTTACATTCGTGATCTCTGTCTTGTTCCGGAATGCCTGTGCGCTGAATGGTGTAAGTCTATCTTTGGGCTCAGTGACATATCCTTACCGCAAACATCTGAGGCATGTTTGTTTTTCCCCGTCTCAATGCGCTCTACGTGCTCATAATCGTATCTAGCTCCCGGTGACACCCACAGAGATTTGTGCTGCATGCCATCATCCGTGGTGGTCTCATTCAGCGCAGTCAGCGATTCAAAACGACCCTCGCCTAAGTCGTCTCTGTTGGAATAAAGGCGGCGGGCTGGAAGTCACACACTGCGGCGGTTTTCATCCGGTCTGTGCTGCTGCTTTTACCATGTGTTCATCAGTTACTAATTCATTGATGTGCAGGCTCCGTCTGCAGAAAATGGTTCACCTTCTGCACCGTGCGTCTGTGGTGGCACGTGGGCAGCCCATCGCCGTGCCATGTATGTATCTTTTGTCTTCAGTCGGCTACTTTATTCATTAATCGCTGCCAACCCGTCATCTGACAGCTTGTCACATTTACCAACTCAGCCAGCGGTGCATTCACCGCTGCCTGTCACGTCGACTTTCCTCACAGGTGCTTCCACAAATCTCAATCCCCTGGTCATGCCGGCCGCTTCGCTCTCTTTGCTCCCTTCGCTCGGGCCCGTGGTCCCTCAATCTGATACCGCCTCTCAACGATCCTTACTCCAAGGTGTCTCTCCGGCCTCTCCTGCTCCTGTTCCACCTTTTGGCTCTCTGGCTTCTGCGCCTCCTATTGCTGCATTTGGAGGTCTACCTGCGGTCTCTTCAAACACTAATGTCGCCACCTTACGTCGCACTAGTGCCGCTCGTGCCCGGACTCAGGCTGACTCCCGTCGGCAAACTACAGGTCGGTCGCGCATCACATCTCGAACCCCATTCCCATCCACTCTCCCTCATATCCCTACCGCTCCCACACCACGCAACTTAACTGTCAGTGTCATGCTGGTGCCCTGTACGGTATGTCCACGTCCAATTTGGCTTATTATTCATCACATAATTGCTCCTACTAGCTCATCAGCAAGTATCACACCGACAAGCGCAAACCACCCTCATGTGGGGTTCGCAATGACGACGTCGGATTCATCATCAAAAGCGCGCAGTCTCATCATCTCTATTTCGATGTTTCAATTCCGCTCGATGGCCTCTCAGAGAACGCTGAAGTGTGGCATCCGTTCGCTGCCAAGGTTACGGAACACTTGCAGTCTCATCAGATCAGACTGCCGCCTCCCCCGGGTGGCCGCTCAGATGATGAATTTTCGACGCTTCGGATCACATTTCTGAAACGCAGTCAGCGCACGAGCATGCAAGACCATGAGACGTATCAGTTGAGGCATTGGTCAAAGGCAATTTCGGGGCCTACCGTTACGCCTAAGTTCCTAGATGAGACCGCAGCTCCATTTCTCCATCCCTACGCTCAGAACCAGCGTTTATTGTGGATTGGTGAGTTGTATTTTGTCGTCCAAATGCTTGACACTCACTGTGTTTGATCAGCACCCCGTTATGGGAACATCAGCGCTCCCATCCGCGATCTCATTGGTGACGACGAGCAATCATGCTTATGTCAAGTGTTCGACCATCCATGCTTTTCCTTCCGTTTTATGGCATGAATGTCCATGATGGAGGATGAAGACTTCGATGGCTCCCCTTACTGCTGCAATGAAGACTGTCCCCCCTGTGAAGATTGTGGCCGCCGTGACTTTGTTCATGAGGCCATTCTGGCACAGCAAGAGCATGTGGGTCCAATTGCTCCTGGTGCTGCACCAGGAGCTTCCAATTTCACCTCAGCTCCGTCTCGATCGGCATGCAGATCCCCTCGTGATTCTGTAGGTCCTTGTGAGCCCTGCCTTGTCTCCATGACCTCACCGGGCTACATCTCCAGATTGACCTCAATCCCCGTCCTCTCTCTAGACCCCGTTTAGCTGTATCGGTAGGTGGTCTGTCCGCATTTGCATTGTCTGCTGTTAATCACATTGATGCTGATGTCAGCCCACGCCGACTCAATCGATTTTTGGTCCGGCATTCTCAATGGCCCCGGATGCCCCATCCACCACTCCTGAACTCCCATTGACACGACCCACATCTGAGTCTGCAGCTCTTCCCATTGGAACGCAGGACTCTCTCAAGCCGGATACGCCGCTCTGTGAGAGGGAGAGCCGTGGTGACGATGTAGCCCAGGCAGATGCATATCCGTATCCTCTCGAGCCCCCCGTTTTAGCACCTCTTGCCGAGCTCATCGAGTGGCGTGCGACCCTTGCTCAAGCGCTCACAGGTCACGTATTTGAAGGACCTGACCTGGAGATTGAAGGCAAAGACATCGACACAGTAGCTATTTGCTACTTGCAGTATCTCGAACATCTTCACAAACAGTCACTGCGCCATTCCTCCGATACTTTCGACACATCACCTGAGGTCCACAAGTGCACTCAAGTATCCTTGGAAGCTTTTTACATGGGACATCGCCACTTCAAAGTGTGCGTACTCACGTCTTTCCCAGGCGATTATCTCATTCAGGCTGACATATCCCTCTGCAGTCATCGAGGGTCTGGCCCGGGCGTTGAGCTTTCGGTGCTTCATCGTGCCGTTCAATTCATGGCTGAAGACTTCAAGTACTGGTCTGATCGTGGCGACTCCAAAATTCCTAACTTTCAAGCGTTTTCAACTGCGTTGGATTCTCGCATTGCCCGTTGGAGGGCGTATGGGACTTTGACCGCCCTGTATATGCTTCATGTTCACGCAGGTCCACCTCCAATCTCGCCGTTGCTTCTCATCGCCGTCCTCACTGATGTTGATTCATTCATCCTTGATGAGCCTACTCTTGCGTTCATGGATCGTGCCGCAGCCATTGTTATGCATCCTTGGTTACAGCTTGAGCCTGGGGCTCCACTTCCCACCGATCATCGACATGAGGTTGCCCAATTTCTAATGGACAAATTTGATCTTCAAGTGAGTCGGGTCACATTTTGAGTGTGGGCCTGTTCACATTGCATCACCAGTTAGCTGACATCCGCGAGGACTGCACAACTGCCAAGACGCACCGTATATTCACGTCCTCATTTCTTGCAGGCACAGTCTTTGGTCTGCGTGATCTTTGGACCAATTTTGACTTCATGGCGTTCCGATATGGGTTTGACTTGCCCTTGAGTCCAGGCCTCGGCATGATTTCAGTACGCTTCTGCTCTTCTATGACCCATGTTCACTGCTTACTGGTGGCATTCCAGTTGTTTCGTGCTTGTTTTTCTGCCCCTACGGTTCCTGCTGTGATCGCTACAATGTGCGATCGGCGCGTCAAGTCCTCCACGGAGGTTACCAAGGCCCTTGACTGTGATTTGAATGCATCGTCAACGCCGGAGAAACAATGCTTTCAACGGCTTTTTTACCACCGTTTAGTCAGATATCTGGAAGGTGTCGGTCATCCTAACCATCCTCTTATTGATGAAGTGATCGAGCACTCACCGGATCTGCTTTCCAAAACCGATTTCGACGCTCATCAGTATGATCCCCTGCTACGGGCCAGGCTCTTTCTCTTGGCGTTAACCGATGGTGATCTAGTTCCTGTGGACAAATGGTGGACCATCGCCGTGAGTGTCGTTCACATGAATGATGCAAGGGGGCTCATGCGACTTGTGTGTCTAGCTTGAATTCCAGCCAGAAACACTTGCAGCGCCGAATACCAATGGGGTGCAAGCGCTCATTATTCGAACCTGTATGTCATCCATCGATGTGACGATCACCCCGGAGCTTGAGGAGCTCCTGCTATATTCACCTACATCATCGCATGAAGCGACGCGCTTCGATTGCTATGTCCATGTACAAGTTCTAGATGCTGCACGTAGACGGGAGTACAGTACTATCTAATGCAATAACCTACGTACTCTGCAATGATCGGATAGACGTGTGTTTGAACAGTGCGGCTGGGTACTACAGAATGTTGGCAGATGGTATTCACTCGCCGCTCCGCATGTAGGGCTCACCAAGGGGAGGTCAATGCTTCACCGCTGACGTCGGTACACCGTCAATTTCATGGCTAGCCAGTGAACTGTCAGCAACAAATCCAGATGCGTTGAGCATGCACTCGCACCAATGAGACAACAACAACGCATGACCCAATCAGTGGCAAGGTGGGTCAAAACCTGTCTGCAGATGTGGTCCCTAGACCGGAGTCCTTCACAAAGGAGCTGCGAACGTGTGCACGCGCATGACCAAAAGAATAGCAAACTCGGAAGTATAGACTCAGCTGCACCAGCCTGCCACAGGTAAGCGCCGAAGGAAACTCGATTCTCGGGTGCTTTCTGGAGGGTTAGGTCTCAAAGCGGGTATTCGACATGTTTATTTCAGCACTTAACTAGCACTCAAAATTGAATTGGGACAGATAGCCACCATATTAGGACTAATAGTGTCGATAGCCATTGTGCAGTAGTAGGCGCCTCAAGCGCGCGCTGGTTATCATGCTCCCCTCCTCGTCCTTATGGATTGTCTGGTACACCCATGGGTTCCTTTTCGCCGAGACACGCTCCTGCTATGGTCAGTTCCAGGCATACTCATCTATCCCCCATGCTTATAGTCCTTCTCTCGTTCTCAGCTGATTCTATTCAATTCACTGCGCCCGAGCTCATGGGCTGCTCGTCATTATTGCGGTCCTTGACGACAAGATACTGCCGCGGTTCGAATTCGCTATCCGGCCCTTCGAATGCGCATTCACCGTCCGATGCTCACGCACGAGCCCCCATAGCCTGAATGTCGGCGCTCATGAACGCGAGCGTCGTCCGTCTCGCTTGTAGCTCCAAGCAGCGCACTTTGGTGGATTATGCAGGTGTGTACTCGCTGCAGCAGTTCGTTGGCTCCCGTTCACACAGGCCCGTGCAGGCATGTACGTCATCTATTCAGCTATTCAGCGCGTGTGTACACAATCTTATATATGCGAAGCACACTAACCGGCGTCCTTCGCTGTGCCCCACTCCACTCTCGCAGATTATAACTATCCACCACCACGGGTATGGAAGATGCCCTCTCTCCAGCGTGTGCTCCCTTCCATCCAACACCGAGTAGGTATGTAGCATGACCCAGAGGTACGGGACGACGGCTAGCCGTCGCCGTCACGATTTGCATCACCAACACAGCAGCAGGCCTGCGAATAGAGACGGCGCACGGCACCACCAGACAACGCGTCCGGCATGCTGTCACACGCGATCGGATGCCCGGCCGCTCAGGTTCGACCAGGTACGTACATACTACGCTATGTAATCTATCTGACCTGATATAGCCTCCACAGAGTAGCGAACAGCAGTCCGCAACTTGTCGGTCGAGTGCTTGGCACGCTGCCAAGCTCCTGCCAGTTACCTTGGGCTAGGCTGAGGGTCACGATCCGAGGATCCGAGGGCCAGCGGACAGAAAGGAAGGTGCGGGTTTGGCATGAGCAGGTAGATGGAGGATATAAAGTGGCTTGCTGATGTTCGAAGGTCAGCATTGCCTCTGTCCTGTCCTTTCCTCTACTACTCGCCCGGGGCTCCTCTCAGCGACCGACAGCCTGTTGTCGCTCTCACATTGTCTATTCTCCCTGCGGTGCTACTCACTCCCGCCCAAGGACATTCCACTGTCGAGGTAAGTCAGCGGGCAGACGTGGCTAGATGGATTCTGCTGATCGTCCCGGCGTTGTTTAGCTATCACTCCGCCGCGAATGCAGACGAATCAGTAAGCTGCTCATCATTGACTCGTCTGGAAGCAGCTCTAACTGTACATGTTTGTAGAATGGACTGCCACTGGCACTTCATAGTGCACGCAGCCGGGCCTCGCCGTTCGGAGACGATCGACCCCCACTCCCGCGCAGACTCGGGCATGTCCTGACACGTCATTCGTTCAGCGATGCGCTCGCAAAACCGCCCTCTATCACAATTCACAGGGTACGTATATGTATTGAGGTGATATTGCACAGCTAACGACTACACTGCAGACCGGCCCCGGAGCTCGCTGCTGCTCTATCTACGACTACACGGAGACAACAACATATGTTCTTTCCCGCCGGTGGTGTCTGTACCGAATAACATCATGCACGAGTCCGCGCGCCTCACCGCTGGACTTGTACAGCATGCCGTGAACATCGTGCACACGGCCGACGAGCTCTTCTGACAGCTTCCTGCGTTCGTGTTCACGATGCCGGGGTCTTCATGGGTACGTATTGCTTTGAACCGTTCTTGTATATTCAATGTCAGTGATGGACAGTGCGGTACGGACACAGAGTGTTACTATAAGATAAATGGACCCGCCCTCCCGGAACCACGCGCGGCACGACTCTGCTCGGGCTGCCAGTGAACCCTCGGCAGACCACATCTCCACCATGCTGCATGTAGTTTTGATCGACACGGACGGCACAGACATAAATGGACACTGAGCTCCAGCATACCACGCATGGCGCATGCGCAATGGACGATGGACGGGTGAACATGAACGGCGCGTTCACGACCGGGTCTCTTCCTCCGCGGAGGGTGCATCGGGTATGTTAGTATTGAATAGCCCTCATGGTGTAGCAGGTACATACCTGGTTGATACCTGAGCAGCAGTGTACCGGATCATAGTACGAACCACACTGGACGTGTTGTCTGGTTCTGACCGTGCGCTGTTCGTCATGCGCGCCCAATTGCAGGGCACATCACGCTGGATGCGTGGTTTGGGGCTGCAGGTGCGTTGTGGTACTGCTACATAGCTGCTATGTGCTGAACGAAGGGGAGCAAAGGCGGACGTCCTGGACGCGCATGCTGCGGAGCCGTCATCTCAGGCAGACGGCTGGAGACCTCATGGTGCTTCGAGAGGGAAGAGGGAATGTGTGAACGCGGACGGTCCACTCTGTTCGGCTGGCGCTGGGAATGACCTCCTGTGCAGAGTATGTACTGGCACGTCTCTGGAAACCACGCCGCTTGCAGTCGCGAGGGAAACAGACGATGCCGCCGTGCACGAGCACCGACGTCCAGTCCCCAGCAGTGTGGCTGTGCATGCGCAACCACCACGTCCGGTACAGTGTGCACGGATGCGCAGTCTGCTCCTGCCCCGCGGGTGTCCTGCCCAAATACCCAGTTGTCAGTGAAAAGAGAAGGCCAAAGTACAATACATACTGTGTTATAATACATACTGTGTTATAAGTGGACGTGTCTGTAGACTGCAGACCATCCAGAGATGAGGAAGGCACCCCTGAGCTGGACCACCACACGCACCAGGGCACAGACGACCCGACAGTGTGGTGTGCATGAGAGGGGCAACCAGGCAGGCCAGCGAATTTGCACAGTGATTCACAAGCTGGCTTCGCGTGCAATCTCAGGCTGCAGGACTCGTCGGTCCTGGCTGCCCTCCGCCCCTGCAGGTAAGTCAACAACAGTATGAACACGAGCGCACAGAGGAACAGACGTACACAAGTCGCTTAGAGCCGAGAGCGGTCAGCCTGTTAAGGCAGGTGGGGAGACGTGAGGGAGGTGGTTGAACCCCATTGAGTGAGGAAGCAATACAGGCTGCCCTTGAGGCAGGCTAGCAGCTGCAGGCCGCGAGCGATTTATGCAGGCGCCTGGCGCCTGTCGCCCTACTGGATCATGTCCATCGCCACTGTAAGCCCAAATATGGGGCTTGATGGCTCTAATTCAATTTTGTGGGCTAGTTAAGTCCTAAAGGTAACATCTCTAATACATACTTTGTGCCCTATCGCCGCAGAAACCACCCGAGAATCCAAACCTCATGCGCGCTTAACAGCTCGCGCCGACGAGCATGTAACCCAAGTCGCACCGTCCCGCAGAACCTGCACCCTCCCGCTTTTGTCGAGCACACAGCTCGACCGTCCACCCTGCCCTTTCCGCGTGTGTCCCACTGCGGTGCGTCTTCTCCCCTGCCCCATCCTTCTCGCAACTGACCGTCTATTGCTCCCAAACGCTGCGCATCCTCGCGCGCTCATTCTCTCCCGAGCGAACGCCCTCCATCATGTTCGCGACCTTCGCCGCGGTGCACGCGCTGGGGCTGGAATGGGATTTACCATCCGCGGCGTGCTCACCCAGCTGACCAAGTGAGCCTTCCGTCTTTTCGCTTACACTTTCCCCTGACTGGCGTGGTCACGTTCAAGGCTTTTCAGAGCATTGAACGCGAGTGGCCTCTTCAATCTCTTTCGCACCCACGCTGATGTGTCATTGGTTCCGCGCCGAGTTTCGGACATAGTGCATGCCCCACTACGACTCACAAAGTAAATTCCTATTGCTAGATATACTACTGTCACATGAAGCTAACAGATATCATACATAGGCTTGTCCTGTGCCCGTAGGCCTCTCTGCCGACTGACTGCGGCAGCTCGTTGCTATGCCCTTCACCTCTGCATGCAGACGAGAACGTTCACCCAGCCGAACACGCCGTCCTCGCACTGGTTGTTCTGGACAGCGAGGACCCGCACTGCCGTGCTCTGCATCGGAAGTCTGGCCAGATTATGGAGGAAGTATAGGGCATGGCAGCGCGTAGAGTCCGGTATGTATTCAACATGTCTTCGCGCATGCTCTGAACTGGCCCGTGCAGTCGGCGAGGGTCATGACTACAAGCCACCATCAGCGCACGCTTGTGCTGGCCGTTCACACCTACGGTGGGCTCATGCCCAAGTCTTCACGCATGGACTGCTGTCCGCCGTCACAGAGCGCGCCCTTCGTGCTCGCGGCGCCCCCCCTTCGCGCTCCATACTCTACACATCCCTGCGCACCTTCGGCGTAGCACCCACCCACCTCCTATCCAGCGCGCTCGTCCCGTCGCCTACCGCTCTACGACGTCTGCTACGAGACTGTAGCTATGCGCAGAGGGGCCGCCAAGACATGCTACGTTAGATATGTACGTATTCTACCTCTGTCTGGGCTCGTGCGCGAGTTGCCCCGCCCGTCCATCGCTGACGTGTCCGTGATGGGAGAATAGATGTGAACGTACGCGTCCGCATGAGCATCCGCTTCCCCGTCATCCCCGCGAGTGCATCAAAGGTAAGTACGCCACATCGTCCGGATTCTCTGGGCGCATGCCCTCGACTGCTCTACATGGCGTGTAGAGTAGTCTCAAATATATATCTGTCTCTTCTATGTCATCAGCTGTCCCCAAAGTGCAAACAAGACACGCGTACATTTCGTCCGCAGCACGCAGACGAGCATCGCGACTAGGTGCCGTTGCGGACGCGCATGGCTACGGACAAGTTCCATCCGGCCGCAGTGCACGCGCTGCTGCTGGAATGGGACTCACCATCCGCGGCGTGCTCACCCAGCTGACCAAGTGAGCCTTGCGTCTTTTTCGCTTACACTTTCCGCGTGTCGTGCATAACTGCCCACGCGATTCACACAGCCCGCGCTGTCCTGGTGAAGATGGTATGTACTATGGATCTATTTTACCATTTCGGCCCACTCCTCATGATTCGGATGGGCAGGACGCGTGCGGTCTCTGAACGGCTTATTCATTCGCTTCGTCGGCTACTTAACATGGCGCAGGCGCAGGTGGCGCACACCACGACCGAGCCACGCAGAGGCGCTGCAGCCTGAAGTCTCCGGCGCTGGGGCAAGACAGGCGCGACGTCCGTCCCTTGAGACAGCCATAGCGGGACGGTGAACGCTTGGGATGTGCGCCGCATCGAAATGTAATTATCATGTACTCTACACTAATAGACTACGAAGATACCTATCAGTCGAAATGAGCCGTGGCTAGTGACACGCGTAAGCGATATTCGAGCTGACCACACAGCGTGCATGAGCGTGACATACAGAGTAAGTAGGCGAGGGAGTGGATGGGCGGGACGGATCGACTGGACGAGAGACCCGCCCTTGCATGCTCTGTATGGTAAGTCTGGCCAGATTAGACAGGAAGTGGAGGGCAAGGGGTGAGACACTCCTACAAGCCTGTAATATTCATGCATGAGCATGTGTAATTAGGCTGCCAAGGCGGGAGGGTGCCGACTCACGTTGGCGCTTCTGGGAGCGGGTTATCCTGCCCACTGGCTCGCCAACTAGGGGACCTCGTTTTGCACCATGCGTCAGCTGGTCTGAGACGTGGTGATCTTGAACCAGAGACGCATCAGCAACTTCAGTGGGTTCCATGCCCCCCACGTCTTCTCGCGCAGCCGCGAGTTGAGCGGCACACCTGGCCCGTGCTTCACGCCCTATAGCAGCCCTTTTGCGAATGGTTGCCGCCTTCGGCCGCTGGCTGGGGCGGCCTGGGAGGCCAGTATGGATCTGCTCTATCCTTAAATCTCTGCGCTGACAGAGATTTCATCTGGGGAACACTCACCTTCGGGCGGCGTCCGGGCTTTTGAGGGCCTGAGCGTTGATCATATTGTGCTTGAGCTCCCTGAACTCGGCTGGGCCTACTGTAGTGCTGTAGCCTGCATGCCGAACATCCTCGGCGAGTGTCTGAATGTCCATAATGATCAGCGGAAGCAGTCTACTGCCAATGGCTACACTCACTCCATAGTCGTATGTGTATTTCCACTCCTCAGGGCGCTGTGCCCGAATTGCTGAATAGACCTTGGACCCTGCCTGTTGATACACGAAGACTGGGACCCATTTGAAACTCGGCGCCTTTGGAGCATAGGTATCGACTAATTGAGTGGGATCACATGTGTATGGTTGACCTAACATCAGGCTAAGGAATATATCAATGCATGCATGCGGCCGAGGTGACTCACCAATGATGTGGTCTTCATCGAACAGACCCTCGGCAACAAACTCATTGTACATAGCAGTAGGAATTCGAACTCTCCACTTGCGGAACACGTGCATATACTGGTTTATGAAATTGTCATCAGATCGATAGTAGAAGGCCATGGGGTTATTGTGGTTATGGAATGAAGCAACTCGCTCGCGATATTCAGTCGAGATCCATTGATTCATGTATGAGATTAGGCCAGCCTCGAAACGCGCAAACTTGTGGTCATCATCGCAGACAATAATTGGGGGCTCGCCTGGAAAGATGCGCAGGAGGTGTAGACAGTCATGGGCAGTATGCCGACCGAACCCATTGAAGACCAGCTGGTTCGCACACATCTCCTCAAGGAGGCTCATGCGGAATGCTTTGCCACGATCATGGAGGATAGTCGTGCGCCACGTTGCAAGAGCTGCGCGTGCCGTCTGTGTCTCATGGTTCCAGTCTGGCCCATGGTGGTGATCCCAAATGTATCCCCAAGGCTACAAATAGCTGATGTGAGCTAGATAGTGAGAAGAGCATGCACACATACCTCTGAGCCAGGTTCTAGATCATTGGCAGTCCAGTGGCGGTCAAGACTGACCACATGGATTCGGGCAATCCTGGAATGGTCGGTGAGCACAAAGACGCGATCCTTGCATACCACAGCAAACAGAATGGTCATCCCACGCTCATGATCAGGCTCCCGTGAACCGACTTCAACTAGGTCAGGAGGAATCACAAAGAACCGCATTTTCTCAGCCTTGCCCTGCTCCGGGTTATTGCCCGCGGAGTCCTGGGCTGTAATCCGGTCGAAATCCATGCGGTTAATGCACATGAAACATGCCTCCAAACCCGCGTTGATACGCACACCATGCTGCAAACAGAGTGGGTATTCGTCTATGCTAGCATGTGGTGCGGACGGACTCACATAGCCTGCAGCAACAAACAACTCCTTGCCGCGCACCTTAAAGAACACCGCACCAGGAGTGTGAGGGCGGAGCAGGTGTTTGTATGTAACACCGCGGGCAGCGGCGCGCTGCGTGTCATGCATGTTCGCGGCCCACCCATCGGGGATTGGCTCCAGGGCTTCAACATAACCACGGCACTCAGCAGTACAACTGACCCATGCGCACCTCTTGGTCCCCACAGCGAATGTGCGGGAAATATCACCACCGCTCCTGCCAGGAAGTTGGTCACCCTCGGGTTCCTAGGAGTATGCTCAACGATGGAGATCCTCACTCACCAGTCATCTCCTCATTCCATGTCTTTCCATAGTCCACCTTCAAGCGGTCACTGCCATACACCCACGCTTCGGTAATTTGCTCCTCAGGCATGTGTGTGTCCTGTAACAGTCCGAGTTCATACACTAACAATCCTTCACACCAGACGGAGATCGGCAAGCCCAGCAGATGAGACTACTGTTGGAGTTGAGATAGCCACAAGAAGTAAGCACAGGGAGACTACGGCTCGAGGTGTGAGAAGTCGGGGAGCCGGGGGGCTCGAATGGCGAAAGGTACAGGACCAGGATTGCCAGGATGAGGTGGCAAGCATGAACAGGAGCTTGACGAGCGCCGGGGTAAACTGGATTCTCGGGCGAGTTTGGCATGGACAAGCCCAAATATGGCCTTTGCAATTCCTTTTGTCAGCCATTACGGACCTGAGAAAATCAAATCCAGAGCGATAGGCCCCCTATTAGGTCTCCCAGTTAAATAACTACCTCAATCCACATGGCGCCTAAGTCAATACTCGTTCGGCCAATCTTTCTCTGGATGGTGCGTCCCTTGTTGCTCGTATTGTCACTCCTTCGAACATCCCCCATCCATCCTTCATTTGACAGGCACTCGATCGCCAGCCCCGTCGCGTTTTGCATTTCGCTCGATGGTCCACGTCTAGGTTTTCGTCGATGTCTTTCTTTCCTACACAGTCCTCCGCCTCCACCTCTCCCTGCCAACGCTCAGTGCCCTCCGCGCGGATGGCCCTCGCACTCACGCATCTGCCCGTCCGTTTCTGATTGCCATTCTTCAGCGGACGGAATCGTTGAGACTGGACAGAGACACGTGGTCCAGTATGCGTGGCGCCTGTTCGTGCCAGTTCCTGCATGCGTACCAGGACCATCCTACTGTCCGTCCACTCACAGTCCTGCAGAGGACGATGGCCCCTAGCTCCTGCTTCACCCACCGCACTCAGCGCCTCCTGAGCGAAGCGTGCTCGTTCAATACATGCACAGTGGCTTTAGACAGAGGCCATACCTGACCTTTGGCCCAGACATAACATGCGCGAGCACTGAGCCCGTCCAAAGTAAGTCATTAAACATATATATTCCGCTATAGCTTGAACAGAGCTAATTACATTAAGCCGTTTGGTAGCATGTCTACAGCTCCTCGTCATATTCGGCGTTCCCTAGACGTGCCCGTCCCGTTCCCATCCTTACCCCACCTCTCGCGCGCTCTCCAGCATCGTCGGCACCGGTATGCTCTCCGCGTGCGCGTCACCTCGACTGGTGTGGTTTTCCCCACCGTCCGGCGAACAACACAACGCGAGCACGCGACTATCTCGAGCAGGACGTGTCTCGAGTAGCGAGATCTCGCTATCACGGGTGAGTCGTACACATTCCCTCTCTCTGTCTGTTTAGGGAACGTGCGAGGACTCTCAGACTTCGCCGAGCTCCCGCTACGCCTCCCCGCCCTCGTCGTCAATTCCTGCGCCGTCCAATCATACACAGTCCTTACATCTTCGTGCCCCCTGTGTGCGAATTCCCATCACCGTCGATCACGGGCGCGAGCGGATGGACGGACAGACGCTTGGATGCTGATCTGCTCATCCGCGCGAGTCTGCGCAAGTCCTCCCGGCGCAGATTCGGATGCACCGACGCTCGACGTCCGCGCCTCCTTCTCGACTAGGCGAAGCTACCGGCGAGCTCCACGTGTGCCGTCGCCATGCTACTACGTAGTACATGCACAACATAGGACAGCCCCTCGCTGTCTGTTCCAACACTAGGCTGTGCGTCCTCACGCTTCCTTGCAACTCGACGTACGGGTCGTTCGGACGGCGTCCCTTCACCCATCGCCCATTAGCTCCGCATATCGAACGGCTCCCGTCGTCGATCACACGGTGCTACATAAACGGCCCGCATGCCCAGTCTAGCTGTAGGCTGTCGGCTCTTGTCCGCGAGTTCCAGGTGCAGCGTGTACGGCGTGCGGATGGCCCAGCACCTTGGGTCCATGAGCGATCTAGACAGTGCTTGGAGTACGGCGCTTGGGCGGGCGGGCAGATGGACGTCCGGCATGTACTGTCTCGCTCTCGGACGACGATCGGTCGGAGCATATAGGGGCGAAGGCAATTTCTAATTGCTGAGGTTTCGGACGTCTCGCGCGCAGAGACATTGTGGGCGCGGACGTCCGCTGCGACGTTATGTACCCATCATGTAATCTACATACATAACAAAGAATAAATCTATTCATCAGAATTAGCTGTGGACGATGGGTCTTGTAAGCAGGATCCGAGCTTACCATGCGCCGCTCGTGCCCAAGCGTGAACCATCGCCCCTTGCCGGATGGGCAACAGGCTCTTGGCACCTGTGCTCGTCCGTCATTCTCGTCCATTCTCGCCCATCACAACGTGGGCGACGATGCATCCGCATCGTCCGCTGCTGCAAACACCCTGTTCACGCGCATCTACGGAGCAGGGACGACTCTGGGTCTCTGCCTATATTTTGTGCAAGGAGACTTCAAAGACGCGACACGGCTCCCGTTCGCGATCAGAGAGCTACTATCAGCGATGTTGTGCGTACAATAACAACAGCAACATTGAATAAACACGTACCGTACCACGCAACGTGTGCCGACGCCGTTCGATGTGCATGTGGACGTATTCGGCCCACATATAGTACAGGTCGATCTTCATTACTCCACGCTGAGCGTGCAGAAACAAATATTCGAGAGCGCACGTACCTTCGTACACGTCAGGACAATCACTTCCCAACCGATTTGTCGCTCCATGCCAAGATGTGCGGGTCTAAATCGTTCGGATACAATCCGAACGACGACTGGCGCCCATGAAAGTGGGTGCCACGCTGTAGATATTTAGTTCATGTTTCGGACGCACCAGGTTGAGCGGATAGCGTGTTGCGCGAATCAGGAATGGACGCGCGACTCGACAGTCTCCTCGGTCGCAGAGGTGCTGCGGAGGTTGAAGGCGAGAATTGAGACGGCGGCAGTCGAATACATGGCACCGCCATTGCACAGGGTACTGCGCCGCTGTTGGGATGCGCAGCGCGTGGGCGTTGAACAGGCTGGTCTTGGTTCGCTTGACCGTACTCGCCATGCAGACGTTCACAGCTGCGAGAGGACCATAGATGGCGCGCGAATAGATGAGCGGAGGCTCGCCGGGGGCGGGAACGGGAATGTACGATCATGCGCGGAGGCCCTGGGGAGTAGACGACAGCTGACGGGCGCACTGCCCGGGCGAGCGTAGATGCCCAGAAGCCGCCTGAGTGGAGACGGTGCTCGCTGCACGAGAACGACTCCCCTCTGCCGAACGCGAACACGCTCTCGAGCTAGAGAAAGGAATATCCGCGGGTGAAGCGCCAGTGTACGAGGTCTCCGCCTATGTTTGAGTTCCTGGCGGTGATATGCTTGAGTGTTCAAGGTTTGGTTGTTTTTGTGATCCCACCGTAGATGATTCCGGAGCCTTCGTGGGGGGTAAGCTTGGTCCAGCTAACCAATTTTAATATGCGCACGGAATGTTCACCTTCGTTGAGACAGGCATGTTATTGCTTTGCTATAGACTAGTGGTCCTCTAAACTTTCGAGATAGAGATTGACAGATGAAGCGAGTGCAGTCCGTCTGATGATCACAGAGGGCAGTGCATGAGACGTAGAACACAAGAGTGCAGACCAGCCCTGAGGTGGAATAGGAGACACCGTTGAGTGCGAGAGCGTTTGGCGCCAGATTCGACCCAAGCGCCCAGGCCAAGCGCTGAAGCAAAAGCGGATTCTCGGGTGAGTATTGCATGAATAAGGCCCCAAATAGCCATTCCAGCACATTGTTAAGAAAGCTAAGTCCCTTACAAAATTGAATTTGGGGCCATAAACCCCATATTGGGCGAGCCAGGTATTCTGCACGGTACAGCGTCTAACTGGCTCATGTGGCCTCGAGCTCGCCTCGGCGAGCCATGTAGGCCTGAGCCCGAGAACAATGCATACTACGCCTCGGCATGACATTGTAACCTGTACTATAATAGCCTGCTTGGCATCTAACAGTAGTGTAATTAAAGATTACGACGGTAATAATGTGCGTGCACAGGAGACAGAAGATCTTGAAATAATGGTGATTATTAGTTAAAACAGGCCTCACTGGGACGCAAACTTACCATAGCATGAGGGACGTTCGCCCGTGATTATGCATGCTCCACCATTTGCTCCTCGACTGCCTTGCGTAAGTCCTTCCACTTCGTCAAAGCCATACGAGCTGCTTTCCATTGTTTCATATCTGTCTGCATACTTGGCTCGCGGGTCGGCACTGGCAGAAGCGGGGCTTGGTTGAACTGATGCATGACTTCGAGAACCGTCGTCTCATCGGCAGACAGGTTGATACCATCATGACGTCGGTCTAAGACATACTGGTATACCTTCAAATTTTGGTTCACCCAGGTGCGATAATTTCTGAATGTCTGGGGGATGTGTGCCCATGTGGCGACGGTGTCTGGCCCAATGGTCAGAGTCCGGTTGTTGTAGATGACTTGAGCAAATTGGGTCTTGCGTGCGGTGAACACAATACCAATCTGACCGCAGATATGGTGAAGCTCCCGCTCGATGATATGTCTTTTGTATGCAGTGCCATACGCTCCTTCAGCCATGAACTGATTCAAGCCGTGAATAAAATGAGGGAAAGTGGCGGTGAGATATGCTGCCTCTGGGCTCTGAGTCATATCGAGAGACTCGGTGGATATTGCTCGTATGATACCCGACCCTGGAGTAAGAGAAGTCGGGTCTGATCCCTGTCATGAACGAAGAGTCAGATGAGTGGAGCGCAAGTAGAGGCTGTCCATGTGCTCACTGCGGCATAAATATATAGCACATAGAGAGGGCTGGATGAACTGAAGCGCGTAGCGACGTGAGATCGACCGGAAGGAGGCACAGGTGTGAGAGCATAAGTCGCGAGGGGGAGCTCCATTGCGTTTGCAAATTTGCCTATCTCGTGAAAGCCTGCATCGTGTGGCTGGTAGTTCAATTCGGCGGGGATAGCGCAATTGGACTCAGCGACATAGAGACTCTCCTGCGCCTCTGACGTGCCGGTAATCTGTTCCAAGAAGCGGCCGACCAGGGTGTCTGATGTGAGCAAGAGGCGAAGGACATCTCCAAGTTGGGCATCGTTGCCTGAAGGCAAACGAAGATGATCTTCGGTGAAGGTACGGCGTGTATTCTTCATGTGTATCCCAATATAAAAGAGAACTGCTTGAAGTTGAATGATGTCGTACACATGCTACTAAGATGGAGGTAGCGACTGACCTGGCATAAGGGGATTACTTGACACAATAGCATGGCCTTCATCTTCCCACAATACACGAGATAAGGGTGACCAGGGGGAGTCCTGCAAGGGAGAGAAACCACGCATGTAGTTCATCTCTAAAGACTCCTGGGCAGTCATGGGACTCTGTGTCTCGGAACCAGCAGTTGTCATCTATACATAAGTTCAAGTTCGAACTATCAGCTTGACAGCATCGTAGCACGCACGACATGTTCTTGAAGAAGAGTATTAGCTGAGGGTGTTGACGGAATACCTGCCCAGTTGGATAATAAGTGAGCGCTGTTTGTTTCTATATCAGGCCTGTCAAGTAGAAGCGGAGTTATGTGTTGATTTTGAGCGGTTGGAGCCTGCACTGGAAGCGACTCCGATTGAAGAGAGTGCATTGCCTTCCTAGCGTCCCGCTCATGTTCATTGATCATTGTCAAAAAGGACTCTTGGTCATCTGGGCTGAGATGGCGCAAACGCATAAGCTCCTCGATGCATTCATCGGCAGTGGCGGTGGAAATGTCAAGACCATGCTGTTCAACTGTGACTTGTCCGTCGGTGATATCGCTGATGATTGAGTTTTGCTCAATTACCAGAACTGAGAGAGCAACATTGGTTTGTGAGTATGTGAATCGAACCAATGGCCCTTACCAGATGCGCGCTGAGTGGCATCGCTGGCCCCCGGGGAGTCAACTTGCGCTTCACTGACTATTCCAGAAGACTCGTCGGTTTGTGTGGTAATGACATGCTCCGGAGATGGATTTTGAGCCTCTGAGTGATGAGGTAGAAATGTCAATGAAGAGCTCGGGGCGCGGGCCCATTGGGAAATAGGGGTATTCACGAGCAAACTCACCATTACCCTCGGGACCTGCGGAGCAGTGAGAATTTTGGTGAGGGCAATTGTCATTGAAGCGTTACTCACCTCGTGCAGAAAAAGAGATGTATTCATCTGCACGTCGGGCAGGTGTACGGTGTCTAGTTGAACGACGGGGTGCGGTAGGAGCAGACATGGATTTCCAAGCAGACCGGGCAGCACTGCGTCGCCCAAAAGGGCCTCCAGTGGACGTTATTATAAATAATTGGATACTTTATTCACCGCGGTTAGGTTTCGGATGACATTGATCGAAGATCAATTATGTGGCCCTTCTAGTGGTCGACCGCGGACATTGTCCCTGAACTACTGGCTAGTATCTTTGAGCAATGAATAGGACCATTCGATTGCACATGGTGCTTGAGACATCCTAGAAGAGAGCACTCACATTTGGGATCGACAGAGAGCTCATTGCCACAAGGGAATTAAGTCGATATAGTATGCATTCACCAAGGTAGAAACCGATTCAAGCTATTCATCGTTTGAAGTGTTATGACTCGAGAGATCAGCACGGTAGCCTTACTACTATATACTCAAGGATAATGGGTAGGTGTTCACGCTTGGAAGAGGGCCTAGCATCTTGTGGCTATGTGGACCGTCATTAATTGGGAATTTACGTGCAGATAACTTGAACATATTTAACCACTCAAGGGTATCTTAATTGCACTGAACTTCACACGAGAGAATCCAATATCGAGAAGAACATGATTCAATTGATATGGGTGGTTAAGCACGTTGGATCGACTCCGGCTGAGCATACATAATGTTACATATAGCTAGAGCATGTTCCCAGACTAATCGTCGTACCACCATAGACCCTCGAAGACAAATTGACTACTGAGGCGAGCTGAATATCCAAGTACTCTACCTGCTGAGGTTGTAAAGGCGCATCGGGCGGCTCACATGGCACATCGGATAATGTAGCTGGGCCTACCGTAAAAGGGTTCTCATCCGCCCAGTCCTGCGGGTTATTCTCTAAGAGGTGGCTCATGAGAACGGCATCGTCAGCAACATCCCAATCGATGCCATATGAGCCAGGATCCGCTAGATCTTCATCAGCAGCAGTACGTGCTATCGTCCGAAGGCCACGAGGACCATCTTGTATCATGCTGAACATGAACATATCACGGGGCTGCGCTCACGCCGCCACGTATCTGGAGATGATGGGAGTTCCACGTTGTCGCCCAATCTTGTGCATCTTGGTTGATTGATGGGAGAAAAAGGTGATGGAGGAGCCAAATGTGTCCAGGAAGGCGAGGATTGAGATGACAGTTGGCTTCGAGGTCCAGAAAGAAATTCTTCCATTTCTGGCCAAAGCCGTGAGTCACATCGTACCAGAGCCGTTCGATACGTGTATTGTGCACACTGCTGTATACAACAGGAATAGACGTCAGTGGAGACTCAACTAGGGGACTGTTATCACTGACCGACCCCAAATGTAGGACCCCCGTCCTGATCCTCGGTGAGCGTCCATCCATTCAGCGACAAGCATATTCTCAGTGCCGTGGTCTCCACGCACACGACTGGGTACCCCATGCTGGGCAGTAGCATGAAGGAAAAGATCAAGCACAGTCTGCGCACGATTGTTGTTGTTGACTTGAATGCCAGTGACGAGTCGAGACTTTCCATCGATGAAGCAGTGAATGACAATTTTGAATCGGATGAGGCCTGCAAACACAGAATGAATGGACAAGTCAAGAGAGGACAATCACGAGTGTTCTCACCATGCTGCCCGTCATGATGCCACAATGAATTAGCACCTGCAACGGTGTAAGCCCTCCGATGAATCGTCCTGTCACCGAATGCACCGGGGGCACCATGCACACGTATGTAGGAAGCGGCGATCCTGTCCCTCGGGACATGATGACCAGCAGCCTTCAGATGGCCCTTCAACATACGACGTCCGAATGAGGGGAATATGTTGAGAATGGCAGACACAAAGATATCGAGTTCGTCATCAGTGAGAGACGATACAGGACGTGTAGTGGACTGATAAGTGCGCATGAATGAGCCATCGTCTTGAAGAGTGTCGAGGTAAACAGGCGGGGCAGGTTCAGCAAGATTATATTCGAGAGCACGTCGTCGGATGGTGCGAGATGAACACCCAAGAACCGGGGCAATAAGGGATGGTCCGCGCAGATCAAGAGCATGCGCTAGAAATTGAGGATCGATGGCTATGCGAGGCCGTCCTTTGCGACCAGTTCGAATGGGCTGAGAGACTATGAGAGTGTCGGAGTCAGGGAGATCAGAGGACTGATGACATGCGTCATCAAGGGCCTCAAGCATAGCAGTGATACTGTCACGGAGAGTAGCCAGCTCCGCAGGAGGGAAGTGCGCTCGATTCTGTATCAATGTCACGGTCAGTCAGTGATTTGTGGAAATGGAAGATTGCAGTACCGTTTCGGCCGCTTGAAGAAGTGACAGTGCCTGTCCCTTCGTTTCACCTAGGCGGGTAACATCACCTAACTGAGTCCTCAACGCACGAAGGACTCGATCATTGAGAACCACATAAGCTGAACGAATATTCTGCAACGGTTGGGACATAGAGATGAATGATGTAGTGAGCAGTGTACCGACTCAGAGAGGTCACACGGTCAGCTGGGACACCATCGAGGCGTGAGACATCGAGCTGTGGCCTGAGTGGTAATATGGGGTATACATATGGATGCCATTAACGACTACAGGAACATAATAAAACAAGACAGAGCAAAGCCGAGTGTCCGAGAATGATACTCAAGTATAATAGATCAGGGGAAATGTCGATCTGATCGAGAGCGATGTGTGATCTTGAACATGTGACCTTGATACCCAAGTATCCACGCTCACGAACCTTGGGTATACAGTAGCACATGCAAAATCGAACGTAGAGCAGTGGCTCACCATGTGTGAATACTTGGAAATACTGTGATATTTGAGGAAATATACAAGTTTTGGAGCGGATCCTTGGGTATTTATGGGGATAATTGAGTATAAACGAGAATTTAGATGGATAACACTGGTCAGTTATGAGTTACGACATATTTGTCCAATATGGCCCATCAAAGCTCCGAGCTCGAGGATCGAGCAAGGAGTCGTGTGACTCACCGCCGGGCACCAGGCGCAGCAACAGTGTTTGAAGCGAAGCACCAGACGACTGAAGGAAACGCTGAATACTTCCGGACAGAAAATCTCTGGGGCATAATGGACTTCCGGGTAGGCCCAGGCGCACGGAAGTCAACTTTGCAGAGATGCCCATAGACAGGAAGAAGCCTGTGATGTCGTCGAAAGAAGTCCTGTCCGAGTCATAGAGGGTGACATGCGAGAGCCACATCTTAAAAGCGTATCCGCGTGGAAATACAGCACGGTTGAAATGATGTGTCTTAAAGCGCACTCTGACGCATGTGAGCTGCTCCAGGTCGGGGAGGGCGGTGGCGCAGATGAGCCGGCCGAATGTGGTAATGGAAGAGAACGTGACGTCATTGAGGTAGAGCGACGTGATCCCGGTGAACGTGGACAGATTGCGGAAGATGTCCGGCGGTATTCCCCAGGCTGGCCACTCTGCGTGCCAGATGATAAGGGACTCCGTCTTTGTCCACCTTCCGCCTAGCGTCGCTGCAAATGTGGCTAGGTTTGGGATGGATCCTCGCCCCTCAAAGATCACCTCGCCTGGACCTGTCCAGGTGCTTTTCATCCTTCCTATGCGCACCACCTCCTTCCGATTCGAAAAAGTAACATAATCTTGTCCATACTCCGGCGGTATGTACTTATCAACTCTTTCGTTCCATCCGTGTTTAGGATAGGCCTCACCGTACGCTACCAGCGCATCCAGGTCACGTCGCAAGTAGGAAACGATGTGGTCCCAAAGTTCAGGTGGAAGAAATCGAGGAGTGGGCTGCAGAATGGGTGAGTTGTATTCGATAGCTTTATGTAAATGTACCTGCCTCCCTTGGTTTCCTTGCCCTTCTTGCCTCGGGGCCGTTCCACCCTGCCAACTTCATCTTTTTCGCGCTTCTCTCGTGCTCCATCTCCATCAACCTCGGTATGACACCGACGTCGAGCTGTTGTAACCGCCCCGGGGACACATTACTGCGGTCCAGTACCGCTGGTGTGTTGATCATGGCTATATCAGATGGACCCTCCACCAGCAGTGAGTCTGTGTCCTTGTACCCGTGCGCAATCATCGCGGTGCTCGTTTTTGTGCTGTTCCGTAGTATGACCTCCCTGGGGGTTGGATCACTTCCCGTCGGATTTTTACTTGACGCTGCAGGTTCCTTGTGATCCATGGGCAAAGAATAGTGCTCGGTATGGGTAGTCAAGGAGTATGGAGATCGGACGTGTGTTCTCTAAAGTACAGAGAGTGAATTCCAGGAACTTGCAGGTCAGAGTGCGGTCCTGCGTAACCGGTGCATATATAGCTCATCTGTCAGAGACCACAGCCTCATGGCAGTGTCTACTAGACGCAGAGTGTCTAATTCGGTTCTCTGATACACATGTGAACAGTGTGTTTGGCTCCAACTTTCTCTCGTTCTTGTCTCTGTTCATTACCAACTCAATGGTTCTTCTCAGCGGCCTGTCAAAACGTGCCGCGTGCCGTAACTCGCGATGACACGGATGCCTCAATCCTTCCCCAGGTCTATGTGGCAAAATGGCAAATCGGTGATCAACCACATTTCGAGCACTTGAGACCAGCGGTATCTCCAGGACTGCCCCCAAGAAGGCGACAAATACCCCTCGATTTCTGATTCGAAGCTTAAAAGAAGCTCTTAATTGAACCAGCCCCCTGCGTATAAGAGCGCTCGAAGGCTATCCTATGACCACCGGCGAAATTCGTGCACCAGCAGAGTACGTGACTGTATCTGCTGCAGGTTTAGAATGTCGTATTATCTTTCCTTGTTGCGGTCTATCGCCGCGGAAGTACCATTGTTGCAGACGACAAGGTTCCATCGGTACGCCAACTCCATGCCGCCCTCCAACATTGCAGCACTGTTTACGTGTTTGTGAAGCGGCAAATGCATTGACTCATGTTGTGGTAGCTGTGAAGTTGGCTGTGCACGTGTCAAATTTGTGGCTGACCAGTATGTACTAGGTATTTCCACTTGGCTAATTGAATGGGTGTCCTAGTGTGGTCGGTATAGCCTCAAAGAAGACCTGAAAACGCATTGGAATATGCATATCGATTTTAAGCGCCCATCACGCTCCGAGGACGCTTTCTACAGCTCTTCGGTAGACGCTCGAAACCCTGAATCACGTAACGCTGTCCTCGTCACCTGCATACGGTTACTATTAGGATTCGTGATACATATTCCCATATATGCGGACTATCTCTTTGTGGAAAGTACAGTGACACAGACTGTTCTCTCCGTCTCTCCTGCGCTGGTCGTTACCCCTGATCTATCTGCGCAGACGAAGACACTAGTAGGTTCCAATTTTAGATTCCAAAATTTGTATCATTGCTCGTTCCGATACTTTTCTGATATTCCTCTGCCGGCCAGACAGTCAGATTCAGATAACCGGATGCATCGATTGCATACTGTGGAGCCCTCCAAGGTCGAGCTGTTATCCTGCCGTTCCGTCCTTTCGCATCCTTGAACTCCCAGCTGTCGGCCTTCCTTTTTGGGAGCCGCATTCCCTCCCGGACCCTACAATCAGCACCCGCGGCGATATGTCGTGCTTGGGGGAATACCTGTACTCTCACATCCGCTAATCCACGCTTGTTGTTGCTAGGTATACTCGTTATTAATCAATTAATAGCCCACGGTGTTCCGGATGATGACAGACGCGGATGTCTTGACCTGATGGACAATCTGCTCACTCGAAACAGGCCTTTTCATTCCGTCTACTTATTGCTCAAGAACGTGATTTATTTGTCCACGGCAGACATTCGGGTCATACCGAGGCTTCCAACACATTGCAGTGGAGATGCAGGAACACAGAAGGGTAGGCAGCGGGCTTTTCCCTGGTCTCTGGGCAGCACTCAGGTGCGACATGAGTCTCTCCAACATGGACGGTCTATCTACGAGATGGGGCGGCTCTTGTGGTGAGTGCTTCCGGTTTTCGGAGCTATGATTTATATGTTCTCGTATGGTGTCGACACGTCAGTCGGGACTCTCGCATTCTATGTGTATCCAGAGCTGTCCGGTCAGAACTTGCGGCCGTTGAAACAAATGCAACCATACGCCTTCCTCGTGTCATTGAGGCTTCCGTAAATGCAGAAGAACATACGAGAGAATTGGATCGTTCTACAACCCTGTATTATAACAGCCATACACATTCGCCGCAAGATGAAATGATATAGCGTGCTGTCACGAACCACGACAGGGTCCCAAGCTTTGTGCTGGATCCTACGCTGACGCTTCACATGGACAATGAGATGACGCGCCCGTACGCTGGCATATGAGTCAGCTAGGAAATGTAACTTGACATGAGATGCAGGTCACGCAGGAAGGGGAAGGAAAGGGTCTGACCCGTCCTGCCGTGACGTGACGCAGGCCGAGCGGCGAGCTCAGAACGCTATCGAGATCCAGGACGCGCCATCACAAAGCACCAAGCGCCCAACCGATCTCCTCTGCGACGTCGACGACCGGCCAAGGCCTCGGCTTCTTTGCGTCGGAGGCAGTCCTGCGCTACAGACGGCGCCCTCACTCCCTCCATTCCATATATGCCAACATATTATGCCAGAGCTCACCTTCAGTTTCAACTCGCGCCTTGCTGCAGCTCTCCGTTTCTGACACTCGACTACCTCAACTAGCTGTGCCCTTTGCCTCCTGTCGTCCTCTGCATATTCTCGTCCCAGCACCTCGACCATCTTCACCTACTATGTTCCCGCTCCTCCGACCTCTCTCAATGCTTCATCAATTACACCCGTTATTCAAACGAACGTGGAGACTCGGAGATTTGCTGCATGCAAGTAGTATTGGATGCATGCTGGCTTAGTGGTACGCACAAAAACTCTTGCGTTCTGCCTTTATGTCGCTCGAACATAACTGTCTGCAGTCCACCTCCTTGATCAATTTTACGACGTAGACAAGATCGCCAACCCCCCTGTCGACGCATGTCAAACTCTTGATCTTCTTGATACGTTCAGAGGAGACTTTGCACGCCTATATCTGCGTCAAGTCCTGCAAGGCTGGAAGCACGTCTGAGCACCGTAGTGGTGCGTTATTGACCATGTGTGCGCTGCCTAACCCATGTCCGTCCTGGCTCCTCTGCTTTGACGAAGACAGCGTACCTCTTGTAAGATACGCGACCATTACATCATACGTTCTATGGATGAATTTACCTTATCTCTCTCGAGAACGAGTAAGGGTTTTCGTACAGTCAGGGTCATCAGAGCTTCGGCTGATGCGATCTTGACTCCTGAGGAATAAGGTACGCTCAACGCAGACGATTCGCAGGAATGGTATATATTCTATGCCGGTGACAGTTCCGCTGCCCGCTGGGCGCACCCGGCAGTTTCTTCCAAAAACGTCTACTTCCTGGCATCCCCAATTCTCCGTGCGCCATCTCATCCCTCCACCCCAATTCGCAACTTCCTCATCAATCAGCCCTTGATCCTCTGCGCCCGGGTCGCCCACACCCCTCCATGGGCATAGTTAGACAGATGAGGCTAAATCTAGCAGAGAGGACTGATGTGATGATAGACCTTGTTAGGGCGAGCGGGTCTGCATACGGGACGGCAGGCAAAATCGATTCAAGGACAGGAATAGCTCGCTGTCGGTCTGCGCGGCTGTTCTTTCTTTCGGATCAGTGAGCTGGATGCATGCTCTGTCTCATTCTAGGCGAGGATACCTACTCCTGTCATGCTTCGACTCTTGGCAACCTTGCTCTTGTCCACTCCGCGACTCTACATTGCTTTGTACGCCGCAGTGTCTCCAAGCTTTCACTCTGGGCGACTTCTATGGTCGCGTTGCTTGTGATTCGACTGTTAGCATGCGAAACAACGGCTGTCTAGGCCGAAGAATGGGCCTGCGTCGGTCTCATTGACCGTTGCTAAATGTTTTTGACCCATGCGTTGTAATTGCACTGAACATGAGCCCCGCCCTTTGTCGAGTGATGACTGGACCTCTTCGCGGCTTTCGGGACACGGCGATCATTTTCCTTTGTACATTCCATTATACCTGCCATCGTCTGAACAGGCCGACCAGAGTCCTCCAAGTCCTGCGAAACTTGATTATTGGACTCAGAGTCGCGCTCTTCAAGGGAGAGCTCGAAGGAGCGCGAGCAGGCGTCGCGGAGCAATGACACTACAATGCTGACGGTGAGTCGTATTCTCAACCTGAAACGTCGCGTCTAGCCGGGGAGTCATCGTCGTGTCAATTCATGTGAAATCTCCACGAGGTACAGTATCACATTCTATTTCGACATTGTATTATCTGAGCCCGATTATTGATTACTCTCCTCCAAATCAGTTTCGATCCAGCTTGATAGCTTGACGCGCCAGCGGGAATCGATCACACGTATGGCTGCACCTCTCATGCAGGCAATATTAATATCGGCAGAAGCACGTTTCCGGACTCTTCTCGCATGCTGGCACTGGCGAACTAACAAAGTTATATCGAATGATACAGTTCCAGAATATCACTCCGTCATCCTTCCGTCTTGTTCTGTTACTGCTGAAGTGCTACCGTCGCGGATGAAAAGATCTCGCCGGGGCCGCTTTATGGGTGATCACGTTTTGGCGTGGTGTCGTTGGCTCCCACCATTAATACCGACTCAATGGTTGAGCGCAGAAGAGGAACTGTTTGGATGCCGTCATCCGACCCTCCTTACCGGAGACTTACCCAACGGATCCGGAGCAGGTGCACATTGTCAATCAGTCGAGGAATAGACAGTCATGCAGGCTGTGGAGAGCACGCTCAGATTACTCAATGCACGATTCCCTTGACATTTCTGCGATGTCGAGCACAAGATCAAGCTTTGCTCTGTAAGTAGACCACATTGATGTCAATTCGTCGTTATCACTGTTCCTGACGGCACCTGGGGCTCCCGAGCCATAGCCTGCTCGCCGAGCGGTCTTGAAAGTCATGCACGTGTCCTAGTCTTGTAGCTTCTTGCCGAAGCATCAAAGGTTGTCCGATAATACCTTTGAACGAAACAATTGACAAGAGGTGCATACATCTGCCCGTGTCTTTCGACGGCCCTTGCAGCTTTCGTTGGGGACTTGTCAGGCTTCGACTGCCAGTATATTTGCACGTCACTCGCTTGTTCAGACTGTGTGTGTTGTTTGGCGATTTCACGTCAGATCAGCAATCTAGGTAGTCCGTTGTGAACAATAACAATGTATACAACCTAGCAAAGTATCTCGAACAGCTGCATGACAATGGTATGAGAATCAGTACTGTGTGAAAAACTGGGGCCATTGATATAGTTACAGTGATCCAGTCCGATCGTGTCATCGAAACTTCAATAAGTAAAGAAGAGCCGTACAATAGAACCGTCATAGGTACCAGATCGTTCACATCCCATGCTACAAGCCTGTATATAATCACGGGAAGACGACATCGCATCCCGTTGTGTTTGACTGTCTCTCGTGCCACGGGCCACAGGCTGGGAGGTCCTGCTCCCGGCCTCGTGGCAGACTCTGCATTGACGATCCATATGGATGAAGGGCTAGAATGGATGTTGTGGCACGTATCTAGTCACTGACGGTTTGGCGGGATTCAACATGGCAGGCAGAAGACTGAGTATCCGAGGAAGTGCAGACAAATAGAGCGGGATGTGAAGGAGGATTGATGCAGTCTGTTGTCATCATTTGTGGTGTCACCAATCCGACAAAGTGGCACTGTACGGTGGGAGATTAGTGGGTTAGTCAAACATCAGTGAATCAACAACAGCTACAGCAGAAAAAAAACACACCACAGGATACCTCGTTTGTGTAACGAAGGCATCTGAGACTGCACTAGTGTTTCCCATAGAGCCTTGGCTTCGACATTAATAAGTGCAGCAGCAACTTTACCGCAATGGATTCCAAGCTCAACCTGTGTAAGTTTGTCCAATGCAAGGCGGGCAAAGATGTGGTCAAGTTGAGAATAAAAGCCAGGGGACAACATTGTCAGCATCGTGTCAAGTCCATCAGGTTTGCCGTTGGATATCATGGAACAAATATCGAATGCTATGCTGATCTCTTTCATAACTTTGGAGGTGAGCTGAGAGACGAGCTGAACTATGCAGCCAGTGTTGAAATCCACACCGTTGATATGTAGGACGAGCTCCAAGTTTGTGAGCTTCGTGTTATGGGAAATATCGATGGAGTATACTAGGAGCATATGGAATCAGACAGCTCCAAGGATTAAGCAAGGAGTTGTGTGGCTCACCGCCGGGCACCAGGTGCAGGGACAGCATTTGAAGTGAAGCACCAGCTGACTGAATGAGACGCTGCATATTTCCGGACAGAAAGTCTCTGGGGTGTAAAGGACACTTATCGAAAGGGACGTGTCGGCCCAGGCATATGCGAGTCAGCTTTGCAGAGATGTCCGTAGACACGAAGAAGCCGGTGATGTCGTCGATGGAAGTTCTGTCCAAGCAGCGGAGGGTGACGCCCGAGAGCTCCATCGCATCAGCGCATTGTGGAAATGCAGCGCGATTGAAATGATGCGTCTCGAAGCTCACTGCACTGCATTTGAGCTTTTCTAGGGCAGGAAGGGCGCAGACGAGCCGACCGAATGTGGCGATCGAAGGGAACGTGACGTAATCGAGACTAAGCTTTGTGATCCCGGTAAACGTGGACAGATTGTCGAAGATGTCCGGCGGTATGTCTCCTGCTCGCCACCCTGCCTGCTGAATGAAAAGGTCGCTCGTCTCCGTCCACCTTCCGCCCAGCATTGCTGCGAATGTGCCCAGGTGTGGGATGGGTCCTATGGACTTCCACTTCGAGCTCTCGATAGTCACCCTACTTGATCCTGTCCAGCTACTTTTCATCATCCCTATCCGCACCACCTCCTCCCGATTCGAAAACCTGACCGAATCTTGTCCGTATTCTGGCGGCACGTACTTGCTAGCTCTATCGTACCACACGCGTCCAGAGTAGGCCTCGCGGTAGGCCAGTAGCGCATCCAGGTCATATCGCAAGTACGAAACGATGTGGTCCCAAAGTTCAGGTGGAAGAAAACGAGGAGTGGGCTGCACGACGAAACACAAATTGTCGTGAGTTGGATTTGATAACGCTAGTTAAATGTACCTACCTCCCTTACCTCCCTTACCTCCCTTACCTTCCCTGCCTTTCTTACCTTCCTCGCCTTCCTTGCCGCCCTTATACTCCTTACCACCCTCCATCCAAGTCTGTTAACCAGCTGTTGCAGCTGGACACTGAAACTTGGGGACTCGTTACTGCCATTCAGTGCCGCTGTTTGGTCATTCAGGTCGACGTCAGAGCGAGCGTCCACAACTGGTCTGCCTGCATCCCGTCCGTGTCCGTGCTCGTGCGGAGCAATCGGGTTTCTGACTCTCGCGTTGGCCCGCCGCATGACCCCTGAAGAGGATGGGCCATTATGTATCTGATTCTGGCCTGGGGCCTCATCTTGATCATTGCACACATAACTGGACTTGAAACAAGACAGTAGAACAGACATTTGAGGTTATCGGGTGCGATGGACAGTGAGCAACGTGCTTTCTGCTGCCTTGGAATATATGTTACTCGTCTGTCAGGGACCACAGCCTCATGGCAACAGGTGATGAAAACCCTAATACGACCACCGGCGGAATTTGCACACAATCAAGGTTCATGAAGCAGCTCCGGAATGTTGTGCAAACTTTGGTTCGTCCCGCTCTTATGCCGCCGAAGCGCTATCGTTGTCGATGTGAAGATCAACCAGAACTTCCGTTGCGCGCCCACACATTGACCCACGATGCATTATCTCAGAAACTCGACGGTGCATATTTAATTTCCGACTGATGACCGGTGTGTTATCAAATGACACCACCCGACTTATTAAGTGGGCGTCCCAGGGCGGTCGGCATAGCCTCCAAAAGACCCGAAGAAACAATTGCAGTGTGCACAGCGATGCCTCGCGCAGCGTTTTCTGATACGAGAAGCGTCAAATAAAATAGACTCCAGTCCTCAGGGTACGTTCATTACGATCCCACGAGGCCTCGAGAGACACCAAAAAGCTACCACATCAGACAGGACCACACAGCCCATGGTGCAGCTCCAGAACGAGCAACTGTCTCCCCAATTGGTTTTAGGGGATACTCGCACACGGTTCACTGAAGCCCCCGAAATCCCGAATCAGGTGAAAGCTATCTTCATCATTCGTATACGACCACTAGATTCATGATGCATGCTCCACCATCCTCAGATCGTCTCCGGTTGGACAATGTGGTGAGCTGGACCGTTCTCGTGGCCATTCCGGATGGTCATTGGCTGTAAGCGGTCTTTCTCTCATACGAAGACATTACTATGCATTCAAGAGACAGCCTGCCCGACCTTTCCATATCGCGAGAAGCAATTCATTTTATGGCGCAAACTTTAACGCCCCGCTAGGCACTGACAATAGTATGGATGCGCCGAAGGCATATAGAAGGAACGTGACGTTGGCCAGGGGGGCAATTGTCTGTGCGGCATCCTCTTTGGCACCGGTAGTGGCACTTACGATACTAACTTATTCACAATGAGAAGGCAGACTCTGTCCCCGATCATTACAATATACTGTATACTCGTTAGGCGAAAAGAACCCTCACACTCAGTAAAATCCACGACGGCTAGTCATCAGAACGCTGTTCACTAGCTATAGAAATCTAGTGGGCGAAAAGGCCCCGCAGACGTACAATTATTCGGCGGTGGTAAGTGGGTTGATGAAGTAGGATGTGATCCAAATACTGTCGAATACAGAACGATACTTTACCCATGATCAGACCAACTCCACCAAAGAGCCGCTCCGCACCCCCTAGTTAAACACGACCTTCAACGCACACGCTCACGTCTAGGAAAACAAGAAACAACCTATGATCGCAATCCACGCACGCCGCCTTCGACCTGTGTACTCGCCATCCACGGCTCGAACCGCACCTGCCCGCTCCTGACGCCGTCTTGCAGCTCCTGCATGTTCTTGGCGTCAAGACCCTGGAATGCATGCTGCAGACCCGTATACCAGTACGCAAGAACTTTGAGAGTGCTTCACGGAGCCTTTGTCCTAAACATCACCTGAAACGCCGGGTACAGCGTTCTCATGAGTCGTCGTTTCTTCTGGGTGAGACCGTTGCTGGGAACGCCATTGGCAGCAGAGGTGGGAGTAGGCTCGTCCTGTTCCATCATTCCCTGTTGCGCGGTTGAAGGGGGCAGCGTGATGGAGATCGAGCCAAGACCCATGCTCACGCAGAGCCCGCCCGCGCCCGCACCAATCAGCGATGCCGTCTGCTCGCGGTCGACGAGATTCTCAGCAACAGGTACTTTTCTTCGATCCAGCGGATCATCTCCTCGATCTGGAAGACAGAGTTACTCTGAGGAGGCCAGCTTCAACGAGCATGCCAAGTGGTGTGCGGTCGTCCAGACGCGCGCTGACGGCCGCAGCGGGTGCATACAACCTCTTGCGAGAAGGCAGTTTGGACGCGAGAGGGTGGTTTGGTTTTTGATCAGGTTGGAGCGGGCGAGAGAGGGAGATCTGCCTGCCTTTTGTGTCGATGATAGGCGGCTTGCCCTTTTTTTGGAGTCCCGCAGAATCTCCTTGACTTCGTCTAGTATGATGCATTTGGGCGCAGTGACAAGGTCTGGGTCATTGTTTCAGACAGGCCTGGCCGGAGAGAGGAACCGGATATCGCGATTTGTGACAATGCCGATCCATCTCCCACCAAGAACATTGGTATCTAGATGCACGAGAAGCAGGTCATCAGGACGAGCAGAGAATCAAGTGCAAGTGAGACCTACCGATCGTGCAAAGAAAGCTCCTTACACTACAGTTAGTCTCTTAATACAACGCAGTGTCCGTTCTGCTTGACTAATCTCATCCAACGGTGATAATGCTACGACGGCCTTGCCTTGCGCCTCCAAACGCTTCCTCATTGCAACGTAGCCTATCACTATTGTCGACAGCGTGTGGCGCAGCATGCTAGTGACAAGTCAGTTTGTCGTCTGCTGAATGGTATCATGCCTGTCTTCGTGCAGCTTGGCAGCTGTCGCCTCCCGAGGTCCGGCCGCGACATAACGGGGACTGGTACTAGAGACGAGCCTTGTCGACATCCTAAGCGCTCGTATAATCCTCCGCTGCAGCATGTCAGCAGTATGAACGCGCGTGATTACTCGCCCAAGTCCTGACTTGTGTTCTGCCTGCATATGGCGAGCGAGGTAAATGCATTTCTGTGTCGCCGTATACTAGATATGATTGGCCTCCCTCGTTCGCAGTCTTCAGCACTTCCAATTACACTGTCAGCAGCCGGCGAATGCGCCCGTAGACGAGAAGGAAGCTCACAATGTCTCCGAGGGAGTCCTATTCTATCGCAGTCGTCCATGGAGATGCAAAGCAGTAGCTAGCAGACGAAGGAAAGCAGCACAAATGTGGGGGATGGAATGCACGGAGGAGGGAGGGCACAGATCCGCCGTGCGACGTATTAAGATAGCAAGCGGTGGCAAGGTGGATTGACGTGACGTAGAGAGAGAACGAGGATGAGGACGCCGAAAAATGAGACCGCCAACAGAGCGAAAAAGCCGACAACGTCCTGCAAATGGGTCGATGCGCAGGACAGCCTAGTGAGTTTGAGCCATACTATGAGCTTCTCGCCTCTCAAGTGTTCACCGAGCAACCAGACGCGCTAAATCGAATATCGCATTGTATGCTGCTCATAGGTGATAGCCACAAGTGTGAAGGTAGCCCGAGGGTGTGATCCAGTATGAACGTCAGACAAGAAGAACCAAGTAGACCAGTCGCATGCATGAGGCCGACGAGCGCAGGTGCCCTGTCGAGGCTGAGTCTGTCACCGCCGCGGTTATATTCGTATGCCAATACAATACTTATTGCGAACGAAAACATTTCGACGCAGCCTGCAGACGGGGTAACGATGCTTACAGCGAGACGGACACGACGAACCTGTTGGGATCCCAGCAGCGGGGATGGTGATGTCACTCAGATCGAGGAAGAACGCGATCACGATTCACGACCCCGGGCCTCTCTTTGCGTGTTCATCGCCACCCCAGCAGCTGCAGCCACGCCAGCCCAGCATCGAGCCCCCATCGCATCGAACCTAGGTTCACGATCACCCTACGCTCATTGTCCCAGCTGCTGTCTATAACGACCGTCTTCCACCGTGCCGTCTCCAGGCGCACCACCTCCCGCCAGTGCGACAGCTTTACCCGTTCCCCGTGGAGTTCCCTCGTCGTGTACATCTGGCTTCTGCTGTGCCACGATCGGCACACCTCGCTTCACGCCATCAATGCATCTAGGTTGTGTCTCACGCAATTCTCGACGGGAAGGGACCGCACCGCAGTGCGAACTCGCAATTGGCAACCCTCTATCGGACTCAAACCATGGGTCCTGTTATCATGACTCACGGGGATGGTTGCACCCAGCGCTGGGTACTTATCAAGTACAAGACAGTATCTACGACATGACCATCCGCGTCTTGCGAGAAAAAGTCCTTGTCGACCTAGTTCATAGTTCGCTCCTGCCTCACCATTGCCCAGAACACCTCCCTCTGCGGTGACGCCCACGTCTGTGCACCTCGCCTGCTTCGTACACATTCACCAGATATTGCACTACGAGACGGTGCTGATAGCAGAGTAGCGAACGGGTAAGTAGTAAGTACCGCATGCATTTCGCTACCGTTTTCTCATTGCCAGATCATTACCCGGGGCTGCACAAAGGGTCATACAACGCCAGTGCGACCTCAAACAGTCTCGAGACGGAACGTAATTTGTCTTCGGCATCTTCTTCGATCCCAGTCGTGTCTCCTCCACGGCTCCCTTGTCACTCTCTAGTACCACACAGACCACTTCGGGAATATGGTCGAAAGCGCTATAGCTACTTCGGCGACCCACACACGATCACATGCAGGGTCTGGAATAGTATATCACATGCGGCACACCCGACTCTTGCTCGTTCTCACTATCACCGTTCCTACCGTCCCAGCCATCTTTGAAGTTTGTTTTCACGTCTATCCTCAGTGCGCGACCTTATCCGGCACGCGTCATCGTAATTCAGGGGCCTGTGAAGAAGCACGATATGACAAAGGTGGACTGTGGTTGGAGGTACGAATCAGCCGCGAAGGTAGTGGCACGCGTGCTGCAAGGGAGTGCGATCGACGAACATCGGCACCCGTGCTGCGCTGCGCGCTACGTCCCTCGGGCTCGCGCCTTCGCGTCTGCGCATAGCTCTGTGCGCCACGACGCTCTTGTTCCATCACGCGTAGCTTTGCGGGCGGCTGCACGCCCCAGTTGCCGATGCAGACACGCACCCGAGTGACTGAGCAACCTGACAGACTGAAGCAGTGTACATACGAGCGTGTGGCTTTGGGCGATGCGAGAGAAGAACGGAAGACACGACGCGGTGCGCACATTCTGTACTCAGAGAAAATCCGAGCTGATTCTCTTTCGATGTAGCCTGATTTCTTCCAGTAAGCCCCTTTCTCGATGAATGGGCTCCGAATTGGAAGTGCTCGGGGCTTACTTCGCCGTCCGCCTCCTCGCAAGTACACCGTCCGGTCGCGTTATCAAGGCTTCCGTGAGCGGAGAAGAATACACAGGATCATTGTCCCATCCTGTATCATAATGGTTGTAAGCATTCACCGCGAGATGAAATGATATTATGCGCTGTCACAAATGGCGACAAGGCGAGGGTCCCCCTCCAGGCTTTGTATAGCGGATCCTATGCTGACGCTTCACAAAGACAAAGAGGACTGATAAGATGACGTTTGCCTGTACGCTGGCCAACGAGTCAGCTGGAAATGCATGAGGAGATGGAGGGAGAGAAAGGAAACGGTCATGACCGGGATCTGTCGTGACGCAAGCCTCTAAGCTCACAACGCTTTCGAGATTGAGGACGCGTCATCGCTGCACAAGCGCTTGACCGATCTCCTCCGCGACGTCGACGACCCGCCACTTAAGGCGGCAAGGCATCGGCTTCTTCGCGTCCAGGTGAAGTCCTGTGCTCCAGACGGCCCCCTCATTCGCTCCATCTCCTATATACGCCAGCCCCGAGCTAATCCCAACCTTCAACTTCAACTTGCGCCCTTGGCCCGCACCTGTCCGTCTCTGATCGGAGTCTGACACGATCCTTCTCTAGTGCCAAATACACATGCGTATTCTCGCCCCTGTACCTCGACCATTTCTATCTACTTGGGTTCTTGCACTATTCGTCAACCGCTCTCAATGCTACACCAATCACGCCCGTTAGCCGAACAAAGTCGTGGGCAGATCTCACTTCGTGCACGTAGTATTGGACAGTGACTTGCTTAGTGGTACGTACAGCAACTCTCGCATTCCTCCCCTATATCGCTCAAGTACAACACTCTGCGGCGCACCTCTCTGGCTAATTTTACGGCGCAGATGAGACGACCCACCCCCTCTGATGCATGTCCAGCTCTTGATCGTCTCGATACCCTCAAGGGAATTTTGCCAGGCGTACACCTGCATCAAGTCCTGCAAGGCTGAAGAACGTCTGAATATTCTAGGGATGCGTCATTGACCATGCGCACTGCGTGGTCAATGTCCGTCACAGCTCCTCTGCCTTGACGAAGACAACACGCACTACCTTTATCTCAAAATACGGGTCCATTCCATCGCGTTTCCGATCAACGAAATTATCTTGCCTCTCTCGAGAACGAATAAAACGTTTTTATACAATAAGAATTATCAGAGCTTCGGTGGGGGAAGGGATCGTGACATTTTCGATGTGTCATGTACGCTGAAAGCAGACGCTTCGCAGGAATGAGGTATACTCTGCGTTGGTATGTCGTGTTTGGGGGAATACCTGTACTCGCACATATGCTAATCCATGCTTGTCGTTGCTAGGTATACTCGCTGTTAGAAAAGTCGTCAGCTCAGCCAATAATCGAAACTCGTAGCTCCCGGTTCTTCCAGATAAGCTCTCGATCGTCGGTGCCACGCTATAGCTTCGCGCATGGACCTTTGTGATATTCAATTCCAGTCAGCATTCCGCCGTGTAGAACCCTGCCAGTGGTTCCTGGAGCTACCGCTTGCTCAAATTCCAACTGTCGAATGTCGAATGCCCGGCTTTCACTCATCTCCAGCTTTTCCGCCTGCTGACATGCTCAGACATCTACCACGGGGTTTCATTCCGCCTCGAGGGGGCGGAGACAGGACTGTGCCTTTCTGAAGGTTCCTTATCTCAATATGGAATTCACGGCGTTTTGGATGACGACCAGCTTGCCAGTCGTTTACGATGAGATTGCGAACGCGGATATCTCGGCCTGATGGACAAGCTGCACAGTCGAAAACCAATCTTTTCGTCACGTCTACTTATTGCTCAAGAACGCGATTTATTAATCTCCGGTATGATTCGCAGACAAGCTGGGTCATACTGAGGCCCCCGCCACGTTGCAGCGGCGATGAGGAATGCACGAAGGTAGGCAGCTGTATATTTCCTGGTCTCTGGGCAGCACTTAGGTGCGACGGAAGCCTCTCCAACAAGGACGGGACGGTCTGTCTACGAGATGGGGCGCCCTACCGGTTTTCGAGGCTATGAGTTGTAAGTTCACATATGGTGTCGATGCCTCACTTGGGACTCTCAGATTCTGTGCGTATGCAGAGTGGTCCGGTCAGAAAGGCAGGTATAGTATAGCCCAGGGGAAGCAGTTCGCGGCCGTGAATACAAATGCAATGATATACTGTTTGATCGCTTCATTGAGGTTCTCGTAAGCGCAGAAGAACGCGCAAAAGAATAGGATTGTTCTCCCATCCTGTATGATAATGGCCATAAGTATTCGCCGCAAGATGAAGTGATTCGCGAACCGCAATAGGGCGGGGATCCCAGTTCAGTCTTTGTAGGGCACCTTAAGCTGACGCTTCACACAGATAATGAGGACTGATCAGGTGACGCATACCCGTACGCTGGCCAACGATTCGGCGGTGAAACATCAAGCTGGCATGAGATGCAGAAGATAGTCATGGCCACTGGCAGTTTGTGACGCAGGCTGAGCTCAGAACACTATCGAGATCGATGACGCGTCATCGCTGCGCAAGCGCCCGACCGATCTCCTCCACGACGTCGACGACGCGCCAAGGCCTCGGCTTCTCCGCGTCCAGGTGAAGTCCTGTGCTCCCGCCAGCGCCCTCATTCGCGACATCTCCTATATGCGTTAGCACACCTTCCCCGAGCTAACCCTAACCTTCAATCCCAACTTCACCCTTGGCCTGCAGCTGTCCGTCTGATTCGTGCGGAAATCTCACTGCATGCACGTAGTATTGGATAGTCATTTGCTTGATGGTACGTAAAACGACTCTCGAAATCCGCCTCTATGACATTCAAGTACGACACTTTGCGGCGCGCCTTTCTGGATAATTCTACCGTGACGACGCAGATGCTCGAGACGACCCACCCCCTTCTGGCGCATGTCTAGTTCTTGATCACCTGGATATCCTCAAAGAGTATTTTCCGGGCGTATACCTGCATTAACTTCTGCAAGGCTGAAGCGCGTATGAGTATCCTAGGGATGCGTCGTTGATCATGTGCGCACTGCCTAGTCAATATCCGCCACGACACCTTTGCCTCGACGAAGACAGCGTGCAGTACCTCTATGTCAAAATATGGGACCATTCCATCGCGTGTTCAATCAATGAAATTATCTTGCCTCTCTGGAGAACGAGCAAGCGTTGTCATACAGTAATGATTATCAGAGCTTCGGCGGGGATGCGATCTTGACATATCAAAGGGAGACAGGTACGCTCAAAGCAGACCCTTTGCAGAATTTATGTATCTTCTGTGCTGAAAACCGTCCCGCTACCTACTAGACGCACCAGACCGGCTCTTCCCAACCGTCCCCTTCCTCGCATCTAACTCTCCGTGCGCCATCTCGTTCCTCTGCCCCAAGTCGTAACTTCCTTGCCAATCGGCACCGGATCCTCTGCGTTTGGCTCGCTCAAACCCCTCCACAACGGATGGGCTTGGTTGGATATAGAGGGCTAATCTGGTGATAGATGTTAGGGTCAGCGGGCCTGCATACGGGATGGCATGGCAGAATGGACTCAAGGACGTGAGCTCACGGCATTGTCTGCCTTGTCCAGCTCGCTGTCGGCCTGTACAGGAACATCAAGCCGTTCTTCCTTCGGAGCGGTGGGCTGGGCGCGCGCTCTGTCTCGTTCTGGGCGGAGATATCCACTCCTGTCGCGCGTCGACTCTTGTCCAACTTTCGGCGGTTTCGCGACTCCACACAGCTTTGAACGCCGCAGTTTCTCAAAGCTTTCCCTCTGGGCGACTTCTATGGTCGCGTTGTTTGTGATCCGACTGCTAGTATGCGAAAACAACGACTGTCTAGGCCGAAGAATGAGCCTGCGTCGGTCTCGTTGACTGCGTCTAGGCGGTTCCAACCCACACGTGGTAGCTGCACTGAATATGAGCTCTTCCTGCTGTCGAACGATGACTGGACCTCTTCGCGACCTCCCTTCTTTCAGGACACGGCAATCATTTTTCCTTGTGCACTCCATCATACCTGCCATCGTCTGATCAGGCCGGCTAGAGTCCTCGAAGACCCGCGCATGCGAAATTTGGTCATGGACTCAGTCTCGCTCTTCAATGGAGGGCTCGAAGGAGCGCGAGCAGACATTGCGAAAACGCCAATACTACAAGGGGGTAAATCGTAATCCCGACTTGAAATTTCATCCAAAATCTGGCCGCGCTCACGCTGGACCTCGAGCAGCCGCTCCTGTATCATTATCACCATAGCCAACTTCGTTCACAGCATTTGGTCGTCATTATCGATGCTGTCGGATCGCAGGGAGTGAACCGTATTGCATGCAGCTATCGACGTTCCCCCGATGGCCTGAGACATAGAAGAGGAGCCGACGATACCCACCGTGGACTGGAGCAGCCGTGTCCCGCTATTTCAAGTGCCTTCCCGTTCCTAGGTCCCGCATTATCTACACAGATTTCTATCACCACGCCCAGCCGGGGAGTCATCACTGTCTTGATGCATGGATTTTCCTGAGCTAGACTGTGGGTTTCTGCACTGCAAATCAATTCCGACCCAACCTGCTAGCAGACTGACGTACCGGTGGGAACTGATCACAGGTAGGACTGCGTTTCCCATGCGGGCAGCGTCGATAGTGGCGCTTTGCCGCACTCTGGTAAACTATTAGGAAACATGTCCAGTAATACAATTCCGGAATGCATGTCATCGTCCTTCCATCTCTCTCCTTTTCTATCGTGGTGGCTGTACAGATCTCATCAGAACCGCTTTATGGTTGATCGCGTTTTGGCGTGATATCGATGGTTCCCACCACCCGCACTGTCATCCAACTTGCCGTCCGGCCCTCCTTACCCAATGGATCCGGAGCAGGTACGCAATTTACAGTGGACGATTGAAGATTCTCCACTACTGACGACGCAAAGATGATCAAGCACGTTGTGGAGAGCATGCTCTAATTACTCGAATGCATGACTTTTCTGTCACGTCGAGCACACCATCGGTTCGCTCTACAAGTAGACCACGTTTTTAGGAATTCGTCGCTATCACCGTTCCTGACGGACCCTAAAGGCTCCTGAGTCATAGCCTGCGGACTTGAGAGTGATGGTCTTGCAGCTTCTCGCCGGGGCATCACAGGTTATCTGGTAGTACCTTTGGACAAGACAATTGACAAGAGGTAAATAGATCTGTCCGGGTCTTTCGACGGCCCTTGCAGTGTTTGATGGGGACCTTCCGAGCTTCGACTGGTATGTTCGCACGTCTCTCGCTTGTTCAGGCTGTGTGTGTTGTCGAGTAACAATCTCACGTCACAGCAATGATACAAATAGTCCATTGTGAGCGATAGGAAATTATACAGCCTAGCAAAGTATCTCGTACAGCTACATGACACTAGTATGAAACCAACACTGCCTGTACAACACATGGGCCGTCAATATAGTTACAAATATACACCATCCGATTGTGTCGTCGAAATTTCCGTAAAAGTAAGAAAGAACCGTACAATAGAACTATCATGACTACCAGATCGTTCGCACCCTATGTTACAAGCCTGTATATATCTGCCGGAAGACGACATCGCATCCAGTTATATTTGATCGTATCTTGTGCCACGGACCACATGTCGCGACATATTGAGAGGAAGTCCCACTCCCGGCCTCGTGGCGGACCCTGCGTTGACAATCCACACGGGTGAATGGCTGTGAAGGGCCAGACTGGATGCCGTAGCGCGTATATGGTCGCCAACGTTCAGTGGAAGTCAACATGGCATGCAGTAGAGCGTGCGGATAATGAGAGCGGAACGTAAAAGAGGGTTTATAGAGTCTGTTGTCATCGTTTTTAGCGTTAGAAAACATAGCAATAGGCACTGTACGGCGCGAGATTCAAGGCCAGGTCAAACATTAGTGAATCAACGCAGCTACAGCAGAGAAAACACACACCTTAGGATACCTCGTTTGTGGAATGTAGGCATCTGAGACTGCACCAGTGTTTCCCAAGAAGCCCCGACTTCTTCATCGTTAAAGAACACAGCAGCACCTTTGAGAGATCGGACTTCAAAGTTAACCTTTGTGAGCTTGTCAAATACAGGGTGGGTAAAGATGTGGTCAAGTTGAGAACACGGGCCATAAAGCAGCCTTGCTAGGATCGCGTTAAGCTCCTCAGATCTGTTAATTGTCATGGAGCGATTATAGAGTGCTATGGTGATCTCCTTCATGACTTTGGACGTGAGCTGAGAGACAAGCTGAATTATGCAGCCAGTATTGAAATCCACATTGTCGATTTGTATGTTGAGCTTAAATTTCGTGAGCTTTGTGTTATGGGAAATATCGATCGGATACTCTGGGAGCATGAATCAGACAGCTCCGAGGATTGAGCAAGGAGTCGTGTGACTCACCGCCGGGCACCAGGCATAGGTCTAGGTGTCGAAGTGCAACAGAAGACTGAAGGAAACGCTGAATACTTCCGGACAGAAAATCTCTGGGGCATAATGGATATCCGGTTTGGCCCAAGCAGACGGAAGTCAGCTTTGCAAAGATGCCCATAGACAGGAAGAAGCCTGTGATGTCGTCGAAAGAAGTCCTGTCCAAGTCATAGAGGGTGACATCCGAGAGCCACATCTTAAAAGCGTATCCGCGTCGAAATACAGCACGATTGAAATGACGTGTCTCAAAGCGCACTCTGGCGCATTCGAGCCGCTCCAGGTTGGGGAGGGCGGTGGCGCAGATGAGCCGGCCGAATGTGGCAATCGAAGGGAACGTGACGTCATCGAGATAGAGCGACGTGATCCCGGTGAACGTTGCCAGATTGCGGAAGATGTCCGGCGGTATTCCCCAGGCTGGCCACTCTGCGTCCGCGATGACAAGGAAATCCGTGTTTGTCCACCTTCCGCCTAGCATCGCTGCAAATGTGGCCAGGTGTGGAATGGATTCTCGCCCCTCAATGATCACGTCGTGCGGTCCTGTCCAGCTGCTTTTCATCCTTCCTATGCGCACCACCTCCTCCCGATTCGAAAAAAGAACATACTCTTGTCCATATCCCGGCGGTACGTACTTATCAGCTCTTTCGTACCATCCGTGTTTAGGGTAGGCATCACCGTACGCTACCAGCGCATCCAGGTCACGTCGCAAGTAGGAAACGACATGGTCCCAAAGTTCAGGTGGAAGAAATCGAGGAGTGGGCTGCAGAATGGGTGAGTTGTATTCGATAGCTTTATGTAAATGTACCTGCCTCCCTTGGTTTCCTTGCCCTTCTTGCCTCGGAGCCGTTCCACCCCGATAACTTCATCTTTTTCGCGCTTCTCTCGTGCTCCATCTCCAATAACCTCGGTATGACGCCGACGTCGAGCTGTTGTAATCGCCCCGGGGACACATTACTGCGGTCCAGCACCGCTGGTATGTTGATCATGGCGATATCAGATGGACCCTCCACCAGCAGTGAGTCTGTGTCCTTGTACTCATGCGCAATCATCGTGGTGCTCGTTTTTGCGCTGTTCCGTAGTTTGACCTCCAAGGGGGTTGGATCACTTCCCGTCGGATTTTTACTTGACGCTGCATGTTCCTTGTGATCCATGGGCAAAGAATATGGCTCGGTATGGGTAGTCAAGGAGTATGGCGATCGGACGTGTGTTCTCTTAAGTACAGAGAGTGAATTCCAGGAAGTTGCAGGTCAGACTGCGGTCCTGCGTAACCGGTGCATATATAGCTCATCTCTCAGAGACCACAGCCTCATGGCAGTGTCTACTAGACGCATGGTGTCTATTTTAGTTCTCCGATACACATGTGAACGGTATGTTTGGCTCCAAGTTTCTCTCATTATTGTCTCTGTTCTACCTACTCAATATTTCTTCTCAGCGGCCGCGTCGTCGCGAGTTACGGCACGCGGCACGTTTTGACACGATGCCTCCATGAAAGTGATCAACCACATTTCGAGCACTCGAGACCAGCGGTATCTCCAGGACAGCCCCCAAGAAGGCGACAAATACCCCTCGATTTCTGATTCGAAGCTTAAAAGAAGCTCTTAATTAAACCAGCCCCCTGCGTATAAGAGCGCTCGAAGGCTATCCTGTGACCACCGGCGAAATTCACGCATCTGCTGCAGGTTTAGAATGTTATATTATCTTTCCTTGTTGCGGTCTATCGCCGCGGAAGTACCATCGTTGCAGACGACAAGGTTCCATCGATATGCCGACTCCACGCCGCCCTCCAACATTGCAGCACAGTTTACGCGTTTGTGAAGCGGCGAATGCATTGACTCATGTTGCGGTAGCTGTGAAGTTCGCAGTGCACGTGTCAAATTTGTGGCTGACTAGCATGTACCAGATACCACCGCTTGGGTTATCGACCGGGCGTCCTAGTGTGGTCGGTATAGCCTCAAAGAAGACCTGAAAAGGCCTTGCAACGTGCACATCGATTTCACGCGCCCGTCATGCTCCGCGGATGCTTCCTACACCGCTTCGATGAAGCGCTGGAGACTCTGGATCACGTCAACGCTGTCCTCGTCACCCACATACAACTACAATTAGGGTTCGTGGTCCATGCTCCTCTATGCGCTGATCATCTCTGTTTAGACAATTCAGTGAGCTGGACCGTTCTCTCTGTCAATCCTGCACTGGTCGTTAGCTGTCTTCGTAGATGGAGACCACTAGTAGCGTTCCAACTTTAGGATCTAATATCTCCTGTATCATTGCGCGTCGTTCGGTCTGTTCCTTGTACTGCCTCGGCGAAGCATCCCACAGTGCTTCAAGGCCACTCTTCCGGTCACAGAACTAACAGTCGGATTCATGCACAGGTATACACGGATTGCATATTGTGGAGTCCCACAATGTCGAGCTGTTGTCCCGCTGTCCCATCTTCTGGTGTTGCTGATCTCCCGACTGTCCGTCTCTTTCCAGACACGTGTTGAGACCTCCGCTCGTAGGGGCCGTGTTCCATCAGATAGCCCCTACGTCGCTACGTCATGTTTTGGGTAATGGATGTACTCACACATCCGCTAATCTATGCTTGACATTGTTAGATACTACACTCGCTTTCAGCAAATTCTTCAGCTCAGCCAATGAACGAAACTCGCAGCTCCCGGTGATTCCAGATAAGCTCTCGATGCTATAACTTCGAGCATGGACCCTTGTGATAAGTGATTGCAGTCAGTCTTCCGTCGGGTAGAAAGCTGCCAGTGGTTCTTAGTTGGGGTTACCGTTTGCACGTCACCAAATGTTGAATGTTGAATGTCCGGTGTTCACTAATTGACAGGTTTTCCTCCTGCTGACATGTGTAGACATCTACACGATTTCTCAATCCGCCTCGAGAGGGCAGAGACAGGAGCATGCCTATCTAAAGATTTCTTGTCACTGCATATAGTCTAGACACCATCCTGATAGAAGATCTGCACTCTGGATGCGAGTTTATTCGTTGCGTCGTCTTCTGCTAAGAGAGCAATGTGTCGATCTCCGACATAACTCACGGACAATCAGGGTCATACCTAGGCCTCCAACACATTGCAGCGGAGATGCAGGAGTGCACAAAGGTATGCAGCTTTAAATTTTCTCCCTCTGGTCAGAACTCATGCGTAACATGTGCGTGGGTGCTCAGCCCCTCTTGCATGATTGGTCTTCCTATGAGGCAGGACGTCCCTTGTGTACGCCACCGATTACTCGTGCCTATGGCCAGTACATTTAGGCAAAGCGTCGACGGGTGACTTAGGAATCTCGCATTGTAGTGTATTTCTAGTGGTCCGTGCAGAAATGCATCCATAACCTAGCCTCTAGTAGCTGGAGGAGCTTGCGCTGTGAATACAGTTGCAACGATATACCGCCCTATGGCGCCGCTGAGGCCTCTGCAAGCGGAGAATAATGTAAAATGGAATCAAATTGTCCTCCCATCCTGTATGACAAGGGTCGTCAGTATTGGTCGCAAGATAAAATGATGTTGAGCTAGACTATGCTGTCACGAACCGCGACCGGGCTGGGATTACACTTCAGGCTAGTACTGTCGCTTTGTACAGATGATGACGCGGACAGCTGATCAGATCTCAGATGAGGCACATACGCCTGTACGCTGACCAACGATTTAGCTGGGAAGTGGAACTCGATCGACATGAGGTCATTACATGCGTGACGCAGGGCGAGCTCAGAACGCTATCGAGATCGAGGACGCGTCATCCACGCTGCACAAGCGCCCGACCGATCTCCGACGACACAGGTGAAGCCCTGTGGTGACACCCTCCCCGAGCTAAACCTAACCTTTAATTGCGCCCTTCACCTGCAGCTGTCCGTCTCTAAATAGAGTCTGACACGATCCTTCTCTAGTGCCAAATACCTCCTGTCTTCACATGTATATTGCCGTCCCAGTACCTCGACCATTCACTGACCTGCTTGCAATGTTCTCGCACTCTTCCTCGACCGCTCTCAATGCTACACTAATCACGCCCGTTAACCGAATCAATTCGTGGAGAGGTCTCACTGCATGCAATAGTATTGGATAGTCACTCGCTTAGTGGTACGTACAACGACTCTCGCATTCCGCCTCTATGTCGTTCAGGTGCGACACTCTGCAGCGCGCCTTCCTGGCTAATTCTACCGCACACATGCTCTAGACGACTCACCTCCTTCTGACGCATGTCCAGCTCTTGATCACCTGGATATTCTCGAAGGGGTTTGGCAGACGTATACCTGCATCAAGTCCTGCAAGGCTGAAGCACGTCTGAGTATCCTATGGATGTGTCATCGACCGTGTGCGGACTGCTTGATGTCCGTCACGGCTCCCCTGCCTTGAAGAAGACAACACAAAGCACCTCTATGTCAAAATATGGGACCATGCCGTCGCGTGTTCGATCAATGAAATCATCTTGCCTCTTTGGAGAACGAGCAAATGTTTTTATGCAAGAGGAATTATCAGAGCTTCGGTTTGGGACGGAATGTTGACATATCCGATAAATCAGGTATGCTCAAAGCAGACACTTTGCTGGGACGATGTATACTCTGTGCTGACCACCGTCCCGATGCTCACTCGACGCACCCGACGACCTCCGCCAAACCGTCCGCATCCGACCCTCCGTGTGGATTGCGCATACCCTCCACGTTACCCTCTACGTTGTTCGAGCACCGTGAAACAGGCGGGGCTAAATCGAGCATTCAGGGCTGATTCGTGCTAGACATTGTTAGGGCCAGTGGATCTGCGAATGGGACAGCGGGCAGTGTGGACCCAAGGACATTCGCATCTAACGGCGCTGTCTGGCTTGGAGCAGCTCGCTGTCGGTCTGTACAGGAGCTTCGAGTCAGTGAGTTGGACGCGCGCGTTCTACCTCGTTCTCGGCAGAGGTGTCTACTACTGTCGCGAATTGACTCTTCTTGTCCAATCCAGACGTCGCATTGATCTCGCCGGTGCAGTGTCTCCAAACTTCCGCTCGGAGCGACCCCTTTGGTTGAACTATTCGCGATCCGACTGTCAGTATGCGAAACAATCCCTGTCTGGGCCGAGGAATGAGCCTGCATCGGTCTCATGGACCGTGTCTACATGTTTCTGACCCACGCATAGTAATTGCCCTGAAAATGATCCCGTCCCGTTGTCGAGCCGGAACCGGTCCTCTTCGCGGCCTCCCTTCTTTCGGGACACGGCGATCACTTTTCTTTGTGCATTCCATCATACCTGCCATCATCTGATCAGGCCGGGCAGAGTCCTCGAAGACCCGCACATGCGAAAACTGGTCATGGACTCAGTCTCGCTCTTCAAAGGTGGGCTCGAAGGAGCACGAGTAGGCGTCGCGGAAACGACAATACTACAAGGAGGTAAGTTGTAATCCCGACCTGAAACGCTATCCAAAATCCTGGTCGCACTGACGCTGGACTTCGAGCAGCCGATCCGGTATCAATGTCATCGCAACTACAGCCAATCAGCCTGCTTTCTTCCAGTCAGTCCCTGTATCGATGAATGGGCTCCAAATTGGAAGCACTCGGGGGCTTACTTCGCCGTCCGACTACTCGTAAGTACACGACGATTGCATTCGGTGGAGGTGTGCATCATCGGTCACTGGAGATTTTGCACCGCATACCCATGGGCGGTTAAGCGAGCCGTGGAAAGCACGTTCCTATTGCGCAATGACAAAGTTCGTCCTGTAGACCACATCAAGAGGTAATCCGCCAGTTTCACCGTTCCCAGTAATGCCTTTAGACAACTGACAAGTGGTACATATTTCTGTCCTCATCTGCCGACAGCCCTTGCGGCGTTAGTTGGGGACTTGCCAGGCAGGCTGTGAGTGAAATATTCGTATGTCCCTGGCTTGTAAAGATTGCGGTTGTTATTGTCACAGTATATACATTACTGAGGGTGTCAATATAGTTCCAATCTTAAACCGTGCGATTGTGTCGTCGAAACTCCTGTAAGTAAAGAAGTGGACAATAGAACCGTAATAACTGCCAGCTCATTCGCATCCCGCTGTGTTTGACTGTATCTCGTGCCACGGGCCTGAAGGGCTAGACTAAATGCTGCTACGCGTATCTGGTCGCCGACGGTTCAGCGGCACTGACCGTGGCAGGCAGAAGATTGAGTATCCGAGGAAGTGCAGACGATGAGGGAGGGTCGACAGGGTCTGTTGTCATCACTTGCGGTATCATCGTTACCGGAGAATGGCTCTGTACGGTGTAAGATTTACGGGTAGGTCAAACATCAGTGAATCAACGGCAGAAGAAAAACGCACCTCAGGATACCTCGTTTGTGTAATGTAGGCATCTGAGACTGTAGCAGAGTTTCCCATAGAGCCTTTGCTTTGTCATCAGAAGGCGCAGTAGCACCTGCAATGTATCGGAGAAAAAAGTTGACCTGTGTGAGCTTGTCAAATACAGGGCGGGCAAATATCTGGTCGGATTGAGAATAACAGGCATGCGACAGCCTTGTCAGGATTGCATTGTGCTCCTCATGTCTGTTGACTGTTATAGAACGGATATCGAGCACTATGGTGATCTCCTTCATAACGCTGGAGGTGAGCTGAGAGAGGAGCTGGGCCATGCAGCCGGCATTGACATCCACATTGTCAATATATAGGACGAGCTTCAGGGTTGTGAGCTTTGTGTTATGGGAGATATCGATTGGATACTCTGGGAATATGAATCAGACAACTCCAAAATCGAGCAAGAAGGCGTGTGGCTCACCGCCGGGTGCCAGGTGTAGGGCTATGTTTTGAAGTGAAGCACCAGCCGACTGAACGAGCCGCTGCATACTTCCTGACACAAAGTCTCCGGGGTGTAAAGGATAGATGCTGTTGTAGCGGCATTGGCCCAGAGACATGCGAGTCAGCTTTACAGAGATATTTGTACTAGACAGGAAGCCCGTGATGTCGTCGACAGAAGTCGTGTCCAAGTCGTAGAGGGTGATATCCGAGAGGTTCATCTTATCAGCACATCGCGGAAATGCAGCGCGGTTGAAATGATGCGTCTCGAAGCGCACATTGCTGCAGATGAGCGTCTTCAGGGCGGGAAGGGCGCAGACCAGCCGTCCAAATATGGCAATCGAAGGGAATGTGACGTCATCGAGGTAGAGCAACGTGATCCCGGTGAACGTGGACAGATTGTCGAAGATGTCCCGCGGTATGTCTCCCGCCCGCCACTCTGCCTGCTGGATGTAAAGGTCTTTCGTCTCCGTCCACCTTCCGCCCAGCATCGCTGCAAATGTGCCCAGGTGTGGGATGGGCCTGCCCTCGATAGCCACGACACTTGGTCCTGTCCAACTACTTTTCATCATCCCTATCCGCGCCACCTCCTTACGAGTCGAGAACCTGACGGTGCTTTGTCCGTATTCTGGCGGTACGTACTTATCTGCTCTTGGGTACCATCCATGTACAGCGTAGGCCTCGCGGTACGCTAGCAGCGCATCCAGGTCATATCGCAAGTAGGAAACGATGTGGTCCCAAAGTTCAGGTGGAAGGAATCGAGGAGTGGGCTGTGGAATGGGTGAGTCAGGCTCGATAGCTGTAGCCGAATACACTCACCCCCCTTGCCGTCCTTGCCGTCCTTACTTCTATTGTCTCGGGGCGGTTCCACCCTGACAACCTTATGTTTCTTGCGCTTCTCCCATTTTCCGTCCCGGGTGAGTTCTGTGCGATGCCGTCCTCAAGCTGTAGCAAACTGTTACTTCGACCTTTGGATTTGTTACTGTGGCCCGATGCCGCTGGTAAGTTGACCTTGGCGATATCGGACGGACCTGCCACCAGCAGTGAGTCTGTGTCCTGCTGCTGTCCGTTCGCAATCATCGTGCTACTCGTTTTTGTGCTGTTCCGTAGTGTGACCTCCAAGGTGGATGTACCACTATCCATCCGATTTCGACTTGACGCTGTAGGTCCCTTGCGATCCATAGGCAAAGGATGGCACTATTTATGGTGGTTGTGAAGGTATATGACGACTGGAGGTGCAAGTGAGCGACTCCACATATGATTCCTAGGGTATGGGGAGACTATTCCAGACAGTTCAGGCTGCAGCTCTGTGTCACCCGGTGCATATAGAGCTTGTTCGTCAGGTGCCACAGCCTCATGAGCAGACGCATGATGTTTATTTCAAATAAGCTGTGACAAGCGTGTTTGGCTTCGGATGTCCCATTCTTACCTCTGTTGATCAAAAGCTCACAGATGCTTTCTAGCGGCCCGGTACCAAGCGTCATGACTTGCGATGATAGGAGTGCCTCACTTTTTCCAGGCTTATGTGACAAAATAACGAAATGGCGATCTAGCACTTAGATAAAAGGTCTGTCCAGAGCAGCACAAGAGAAGACGTTAAATATCCTTTTGTGTGTACATTGACAAGATGCGCAGCCCGTTTCCAAGCTTACAAGAAGCTGTCCATCAAGTCAGCCTTCAAGTGTATGAGGCGCCCAGAAACTCTCGAAGGCCATCCTGTGGCCACCAGCAGAATTCGCGCGCTATCGGAGTACATAATTGTACCGGATGCAAGTTTAGAACGTCATATTGTCTTCCCATATTGTCTTCCTTGGTTGCGTTCTATCGCCGCGGAAGCGCTATTGTCGGGGACGAGGAGTTTTCACCAGGACGTCGCCCTCGACATCACGGCACAATTCATGCGGTAGGTTATCACCGACTGCGTTTACTCGTGATGCGTTAGCTGTGAAGTCTGCAATGCAAGCGTGACATTTGAGGCTGACCAGTATGTACCAGGTACTGCGACTGGGCTTAACGAATGGGCGTCCTAGTGTGGTCTATATAGCCCCAAAGAAGACCTGAAAACACATTGCAATATGCATATCGATTTTACGCGCCCATCGTGCTCCGAGGACGCTTTCGACATAGAGCACCCGAAACTCTGAATCACGTAGCGCCGTCCTCGTCACCCGCATACGGCTACTATTAGGATTCGTGATTCATATTCGCATATGTTCGGACCATCTCCTTGTGGACAATACAGTGAGCTGGACCGTTCTCTCCGTCGCTCATGCACTGGTCGTTGGCCCCAATCTGTCTTCGTAGACGAAGACCCTACTAGGTTCCAATTTTAGATTCCAAAATTTGTATCATTTTTCGTTCTATTTTTTCCTGGTATCCCTCTGCTCAGCATCTGGCAGCGCTTCGGAATCGCTCTTCCCGCCACAGAGCTGACAGTCCGATCCAGGTAACTGTATACATGGTTTCAAATGCATAGAGTCCCCAAAGGTCGAGTTATTATCCTGCCGTTCCGTCCTTTCGCATCCTTGAACTCCCAACTGTCGGCCGCATTCCCTTCCGGACCCTCCGATAGCTCTCGCTATTGGTCAATATATAGTCCACGGTGTTTAGGATGACGACCAGCTTGCCAGCTGTTTACGATGAGATTGCAGACGCAGATGTTTCGACCTGATGGACAATCTGCACACTCGAAACAGGCCTTTTCGTTCCGTCTACTTGTTGCTCAAGAGTGCGGATTATTGATCTCCGACATGATTCGCAGACAATCCGGGTCGTACCGAGGCTTCCGACACATTGCGGCAGGAACACACGAAGGTAGTCAGTTGCATATTTCCTGATTTCTGGGCTACACTTAGGAGCGACATGAGTCTCTCCAACATGGACGGTCTGGGGCAGTGTGTGCTGCCGTTTTCCAAAGTTATGACTGGTATGTTCTCGCATGGTGTCGACGCGTCACTTGGGACTCTCGCGTTCTATGTGTATTCAGAGTTATCCGGTCAGAAAGGCAGGAATACATGTATAGCTTAGCAGAAGCAACTCGCGGCCGTGTATACAAATGCAACGATACGAAAGAGCCAACTGTCTAGGCCGAGGAGTGCCTGTACCGACGCAAGTGCTTTCTCGTGGATCGTGTCCAGGTGTTTCCGACCCATGCATGGTGATTGCACTGAATGTGAGCCCGTCTCATTGTCGCTCAATGACTGGATCCCTTCGTGGCCACACTTGTTTCAAGACACGACGATCTTTTCTCTCTTCTGCGTTCTATCACACCTGCCGTCGTGAGGCTAGCCAGAATCCTCGAAGACCTGTGAAATTTTCTCGTTTGAACTCAGTCTCGCTCTTCGACAGAGGACTCGAAGGAACATGAGCAGGTGCTGCGACGTGCGTTCTAGCGACAATCCCAACCTGAAATGTTGCCCTAAATCCATTTACAATCACATTGGAAGTCGAGCGGTCAATCCGGCATCATCACTATCCTAAGTAGCTTAGTTCACAGCATTTGGTTCCCACAATCTATGTCACCTGCAGTATCGGTGCTGTCGCATCGCGCGGAGTGAACCATATGGCATACAGCGATCAACGTTCGCTCGATGGTCTGAGACATACAGGAGACGACGCGTCTTTGTCAGTTATTGAGGATAATCTTTGCTTCACTAGTGTCAAAAAATCGCATCATCTTGCTTCATTAGTGAAGCAACACTATATAATACGACGCTTATCTGTGCTTAATCTGAAGTTAATCCTGTTGACATTAGATGATCTTCAGTCTGGATTATATAGTTCTGGCTTGATTATGTTCAATTGAGTTAGTAACTATGCTATCATAAGATTATCTCACAAAGTTAATCTCAAGAAGTTAATCTTCAAGATTATCCTCAACCACACCAAATATAAGAACAAGGTCTTATGACATTAACTCTTTGAGCACAATTTGAGTAGCCTAGACATAATCTAAAACTAGAAGACATTGAGATAATCTGAAGTAGATCAAATCAAGATTAGAATCAAGGATTATAGCCAATTCAAAAAAATAAATAAAGATCAACAAGAGACTCTTTAGAATGAAGGATTATAGACAGATTAAAAGAGATTAAAAAGATAAGATTAAAAAGATAAGAAGAGATTAAATGAGGGATTATCAACAGACTAAAAAAGATAAGAAGAGCTTAACTGAAGGATTATAGACAGATTAAAAAAGATTAAAAAGAAGAGATTAACTGAAGGATTATCCACAGATTACAGCCGTTTGCAGAACATACGGCGCGTGATCGAAATTTCTTTTTTTGGACAAATATATACATTCTACAGTATATCTGTATTAGCTCAGTCAATACATGTTGGATTGTCTTGAAAATTGGAGCAATGAAATGGCATTGTGAATCCAGAGGGGATGGTCAACTCAGATTTTTAAAATAATAAGTTTGAACACTTTACAAAAAAGTCATCATGTAAAGTCAATATATCTGGATTTCTGTGGTTCCTGGGTCTTTCTCGGCTTATCCCTGAATATACATTGTCCATACCACTCATATAAAGGGGACTGCAAATTTATTTTGGCTCTTTGTAACCTTTTCATATGACCTGTGGTTCTTGCACTGTTCTATGCCAGGATTCCATCTTTCCAGAAACCAACAGAAATATTGTACACACAAAATAAATTTGCAGTCCCCTTTATATGAGTGGTATGGACAATGTATATTCAGGGATAAGCCCAGAAAGACCCAGGAACCACAGAAATCCAGATATATTGACTTTACATGATGACTTTTTTGTAAAGTGTTCAAACTTATTATTTTAAAAATCTGAGTTGACCATCCCCTCTGGATTCACAATGCCATTTCATTGCTCCAATTTTCAAGACAATCCAACATGTATTGACTGAGCTAATACAGATATACTGTAGAATGTATATATTTGTCCAAAAAAAGAAATTTCGATCACGCGCCGTATGTTCTGCAAACGGCTGTAAAAAAGATAAGAAGAGATTAAATGAAGGATTATCCACAGATTAAAAAGATGTTCAGAAACATTAACTAGAGGCCAATAGACCAGATTGCTAATGCCGTGCACGTTTGCCTCCGCGTGAATTGAGATTTGGCTCGCTTGCATCCACTTTGCGCTTCAGCCCTTCACTCGTTTCTGCAGGGCTATGATAACCGCAGTGAGCTAATTGATTAGGTGAATGATAATGATACATACATTGCAATGGCAGCGGTTTTGCTACCGAGTCTAGCTGACTGGCGAACAGGGCCCTTGCGAGTGTCAGCAGGAAGACTGCCCAGTGCCGCTATCATGCTCTCGTCAGCATAGAGATTTACACAAAGCAATCATGTAGTGACTTACCATTCTCAATATTCTGAGCATAGTCCTTCTTGCTCTTCCTACCACGCTTCTTTTTGCCACTCTTTGTTGGCTCCTGCTCTGCCTTCTCTGTGTCGATAGCCCCCACGGCCTTCCCATCGCCATCCTCCTTCTCCGCCTTCTCCACACCAACAGCTATCTTGAGGATCGGAAGCACAGTGATATCATCGTCTTGACCAATCGTCCCTGTCGTCACTGCTCGCATTGGGGAAGATTCTCCAAGGTATCTGTAATCGTCACCAGCATCCTCGCTCTCTACACTCTCGTCGTCGCTGCCGCCGATAGGACTACCCACAGAGGGGGTGAGTACAGATGGTGATTGTGCAACCTCGGCTGGTGGGTCTGGTGACTTTGCAACAGTGTCGGAGGATGGGTGAGAGGGGGTGAGTACAGATGGTGATTGTGCAACCTCGGCTGGTGGGTCCGGTGACTTTGCAACAGTGTCGGAGGATGGGTGCGGGGATGCGCCGACATCAGAGGGAGTGTGCGTCAGCTTTGCGATAGTCTCAATGGATGCGCACGAGGACGATGTGACGTCGGAAGGAGCAACCGGAGTCCGCACAAAGGTCTCTGAGGATGTGTGCGGGGAAGACGCAACATCAAGAGGGGGGCCGACGGTCTTCGTCACGGTCTCGGATGATGCTGGTGGGGACGCCACAACCATGGATGAGACAACTTGAAGGGCGGGGTCTGCTGATGACGCGATGGCCTCAGGGGGTGCACACGTGGATGTTACGGCTTCGAGAGGCATGCTCACAGACGGAGCACCTTGAAAGGAAGCATTCGCGTCGACGGGTTGTATATGGAACATCAGCGCCGTCACTGTTCCCTGCGTGGTGTGAATCTTGAGGTATAGCTGTATGACGTCCATCGGGCTCATTGCGGCGATATTGCCAAGGTTCTCGCTGCACCACATGGGGGAAAGGACATTCTTCATGGGGTCTTGAATATAATTCCAGTCCATTAGCGGGGGATCTTCTCCACCACTGAGCCCATGTGCAAAGCCTAATCGTCATCAGTCAGATTTGATAATGTAAGAATCACATCTATACGTACTCCAAACACCTTCCATATACGCCTGCAGCCTGCTTACGAGGATGCTTATGTCAATTTGATCTTGTAAAGGCGGTAACAATGGCATCTTGTCTTCATTATAGCTAATGCCCACGTGGATACCAGGTAAAGGCCGTGCTGGTGGACATTGTTAGTTTTTATTCTAAGGATCCGAGTCATTGTTCAAACTTACGTAGGGCATCTACTATGTAACGAAGCCACTGTGCATCTTCAGCACTTGAGTACAGGCTGCCTTCATATGATGTGAAAGGAACACCGTTTGCTTCGCGTCCTATCGAGAACCTTGCGAAGTCTTATTAGATTGATGCGCGAAGAAGTGTTAGACGGCGGCGGACTTACTTCCGGGTGACACGTTCACCTTTAGGATTCATGTATGCAACTCTAAGCAAGAACGTCGCATCTCCGACCTGTCGCGGCCCAAAGCCCACTAGGTCATTCAGGTGCTGAGCAAGGTATTGGAACAGGTTATCCTGATTCCTGAGCGGAAATTAGTATTAGTATGTGGACCACAAGGAATTCAAGACAATTCAACATACTGTGCCACTGTCGCCAGTTTGGTTGTCTCGGTTGATGATTCAGCCGAAGGTACCCTCGCCTTCTGGTAATATTTCGCCTTAGTATCCGCGTCTTGCTGATTGAACAGGCCTGCTCGAATCTTGGCAACTTGCCCACCGACGCACCGCACTCCCGTAGCGTCGATAGCTGTCTGCATCTCAGGTTGATGATCCATGGCCCATAGCTCAGATGCTCCGTAGCTATGTGTTTGTTTGCCTAGAAATGCAGACGTCTTGCGCGATGTCGTGGCAGAACTCCCTGACGGCGCAGGTTGAACATCTTTGCCTTTACGGTTCTTGAAGAAATTAGCAAGGGCCTATCAACCAAAGCACTGAGTCTCTTTTCACAGTGTTGAGGAATTGAACATATACATACAGCTCTTATTGGCGTGTCTTGTGTCCATTCCCACTTGCCGAGAAAGGCAGACTCAATGCCATCCTGGATGGTTGCTTTCATGCCGTCGGAATCAGCTGCGTGCCAGTCGTTCATGTGCTGCATGAGCCAATCTTTTTGCTCCGGGGACCACACTGTCCTACGATTGCGTTGCTTGAGTGAACCTGGAGGCGGAGCACCCGGAGGTGCTGGAGCCACGCTTGAGGATGGCTCTTCTGGTGGCACCGTGAAGGGAGGGACTGCTGCCATTGGAGGTACTCGATATCTCTTTGCAAGTGCTGCGAAGGCCATTAGGTTAGTAAGAAGTACACATTAAGAGGGGCGGACCATACCTCCGACCACAGAGACACTGTGCATACGTGGTGGTCGTCGTAGTCGCGGTCGCAGTGAGACTGTCAGGACGCAAACACCTGACTAGTCAACGGTCTGGGTCTGAAATGTTTCGGCCAACATGGACTGTTTCTCCACCACCTATTTCACAATCTGGGCGGGGAATGTCGTCCGACACCTGCAAGCGCACTCGAGAGGCCCTGACACAGGAGAAATGAATTAGACCACGGCGGAAGCAGTCGGTTAAACGTTTACTGACATTGCACCATCAGCGCACAAGCGCAATCACGGATCTCGCCCTATTTAGCCTGTCGGGCACCGAACACATCTCCATTATTGTCGAGGTAATCTCGACTACCTCTAATCCGAGTCTATCTCGATGACTTCTACCACCTTGCGCGATCCGCGCCCTATGATCTCCACGTCACTGTCTCCGCTCTCCAACATCTCCCAGTCACTGTCATCTTTCGCCTTTCCTTTTCCTTTTCCTTTTCCTTTTCCGATACTCTTACGCCTCTTCACACTCCCCCTCGTTACAACGCCTTCATCTCGCTTGCGCTTAGATCCCGACGCGCAGCCACGTGCCTCGTCGAGGCCGACCTTCCGCGTAGTTTTGGTAACGGGAGGTATAGCCGGGAAGGGGTCAGCAACCCCTGCGTGAGGAGGGGAAGAGGGTGCCGAATGTTGCGCTGATGCACCAACAACACCGGCCGCATCCAACTGGGCCAGGAGCGAAGGAAGGCGCGGTAAGCCATCTCTGCCAGGCACAGGCGGCGGCAACACGTCGGCATAGGCAGTGACACCGGGACAGCACCGGACACCCTTCGCTCTGTACACTACACACTGACCTTCTAAGAGGTATTCCTTGTCACTCGGTTTCGGATAGTCGACGAATTTCGCCAAACGTGGGTGGTAGTGTTCGTACTTGCTACTGTTGAGGTCCATGGCGTCAATGAGGGCATCCTGCCTGAGAGTGAATTCGACAAGCTCTCCACGGAGGATACCGCGACCCGTGAAGACAATAGGCGCATCGTTATTCTGGACGGCGGAGAGTCAGTGATATGCAGTGGTCATAATGGCACGAGCGCACCTCGAGGTATACTACCACGCTCACATCACTGGACTCCAAGTACGGGCGTCCTTGTCTTCCTCTCAACGATCCCGACGGCGGAAGCCCCTGCGACTGTGAGCTGGCAGGCGTGCTGAATGGCGTGCTGAATGTAGTCGACGACCTTGACGACCATGCACGTCGGGGAGTACTGTTTCCAAGTACAGCTGGCGGGTGGAGGGCATCAACGAGGTCACGGACTTGGCCACGGGCGTTATGGGACATCTGGGCTGCTGCTGGCATGAGAGCACCATGGCGCGCACATTTCTTTCGCTGACAACACTGTAGGGGGTGAGTTATATAAGACAACACGTCACACAAATGGACGCGAGACTGACGATTTCATAAATGTATCCTAGTGCCGTCGCATTAGCTAGACCTAGGCTGGGAACTGGTTTATGAGGGACTGAGGGGTTGGAAGTACAAGTGATGAGGTAACTGTCAACAAGAGGGCGAGAGGGGAGGAACCAGTCGACAATGTCTCTGACACGAGAGTCTGAACGCATGGTGGCAGCCAGCACGATATCGGGAGTTGAGCACTGGGCTTTATATCGGGTGACGAGCGGGGATGGAATATAACCAGATAACAATAATATTATTCCGCGAATCTGAAAATGCATGAAGTCAGTGCAACGCCGACATGACATAAGCAGGTAAAGGAGAACTCAGCTGTGAGTTTGGGCGACGTGGGACATAAGCATCGGCCTGTCATAAGGTCAGCTAGCAGAGTCCGAGACTACCACTGTGTCGCAGACTACAAGTCAGAACAGCGAGAAAGCATATAATTGTACATGCAATGCATCAGTATGTACAAATAACGAGAACACGTCGAAACACTACAGCGGCGCAGGAATGTACGTAGGCACAATCGGAAGACGTCGGTACACTCTCACGAAAGACTGGACATAGAAATTCACGGCAGCATGGAGAGTGTCTACATACGCTCTTGCCGAACACGTACACACCTCGCCAGGATCAATGCGCAACTGTTCTGGGAGGGCAGGCCAACGGGACATGAGTGTGATCAGCCTTTGTAAGTATACGCGCGTGTCCTCCCAACCAACTTCAGGAGGAGACCGCCAACAGTACTTCGCAGTGACCTTGTCCATCTGAGGTACCGCACTGAGTGACGAAGCATCCACCCCCCATACTTCCGCAATTCTCCCATCTCGCTCCCAGCGTTTCAGAGCGTGCCAGTTACGGGATCCTGTCAGCTCTGTGTCCAACGCACGCAATTCACACCGCCAATTGACCTCATGCAGCTCCCACAGTACATGCTCCCTGACACTGGGACTCAAAGCTCGCCCAGAGGTGACCATCAACTTGCCAAACACCGGTGAGGCAGACGTCGAATATGACGACATAGCGCCGGTTTTAGCAAAAAGGAGGCGGATGTTCTGTTGCCTGACGTGACGTTCACTTGGACGACCGACATGTTGTGAGGTCTCGGTGGGGTCTTGACTGTCGAACTGATAGTCACCCCACAATGCATCCCACCACTCCGCGATAGTGAGAGGCTTGCCATCAATCGTGGGGTCAAGCAGACGTTGTCGGCAGAATCCGCAAATTCGGATATAATTGTGTATGTACCGATGAGTTTTATCATGCGCGGAAGGCAGTCGGGCGAAGAGGAATGGAGGGGGGAAGAAGTACTTCGCAGTGATGGGTGGTGCCGCCGCGCTGGACCATTGTATCAACGTTTTCTCCCAGAAACGTGCCATCTTCACGCCGACGATGCGTTCATAGAACACGGACGGATGTGCGGGCCCGACGGTGGATGCGTTCAGCGCTTGACCGTGTCGGGTGCCACGCGGTTTCCGAGCGCGTTTCTTTTTCCGCTTGCCGCTCGTCTTCTCGTTCGGTGTCGCATCCTGGGGCACAGGCTGCACCGTGCTACTGCTACCGGGAATAGGAGAGCCTGCGACCTTCACTTCTCCTTCCTCGAGGTCCTCTCTGTCAGAACCATCCCCCACTTCAACCGACTCTCCTGCACATGCATCATCTTGCTGCTTGATGCGCTTCGCGGGCGGCAGCAACATGCCATCACTGTCAGCATCATCAACGCCGAAGCTGGCCTCTTGGTCCGGATCGGTGTCGAGGTCCACAAGGCGGCCATCAACAAGGGCGCGCATGATCTCCTCCTGAAGTTGTATTGCCCAGTCGCCGGGATGTTTGACGAGTCCAGCTAGATCACCCTTGCCAGCTGAAATCCTGGGGTACGCGTGTTGGGACTCAAGCATGGACGATATATGCACAGGTGGGTCACATATTGAATGGACCTTAACCTTCCGTGTCAAGTGCTGAATGAACCAAACCGGTATTCCCAATCTAAACAAAGATTGCGCTGTGCTGGCATTTTCGGTAAATGCACCCCGCACAGGAAGAGTAGTGGAAGCGTGGAAAGTGGTATCCCCGAGTCTCTGAATGATGACATTAACATACGTGGTGAAGCCGGCGACTTCAAGAGTCAGGCGTTGAATGTGAGCGGTGAGCGCAACAGCGTGCATACGAAACGCAGGCAAGAGGCGAAGGCGCTCCATGGCATGACGAATGATAAGGCACAAGTTGTACCCAAATGTTTTTTTGTCTTCCAGCAAGCCGGAGCCTGCCTGCTTGAATGTACGAACAACACGCTTGGCTTCCTCCTCAAGCTCATCCATCAACTCTTGCCTCAAATACCCCAGTTCCCGCACGCCACAGGTAAGATCCTCCTGCCATTCGTCTTCATAGAACCTGCGCCATAGAACCGTGCTTGAGCGACCGTCTTTGGGTTCAACGGGGATGCAAGAGTGGTGCGGGATGTTGGCATGATACAACTGCGGCCACCGACTGTACTCTTGGCCTCCCCAGCGACCATCAATGCACGACGCGATTTCACCGCGTTTCGGATTGGGGAACTCCGGGATCCAATCGGCGTTCGGACTTGTGACAACGGCTCCAGGATGCAGCGGCCAGTAGCCTGCGACTTTGCCGTCGTTGAACTTGATGGGGTCTCTAGGATCTGACATCGCGACGCATCAGGATCGCGATCATGAGGAGTTAAACGAAACTGCGTACCGATCAGTTCCGGCGTGGTCACAAGGTCGAGGGGCACGTCGGCGCGCGGCGCATCGGTCGGTGCTTGTATTGCCACTGACATGTCTGATTGAGGACGATGAGCAAATGCCTCTTGGAAGTAATCATAAACTCACCAATTGAGGCCACCTGGTTGCTCCGCAGGAGAAGCACAGTGATTTTCGAGTTGCCCGGGCACCGGCTGCCGGCAAGGCAAGGGATGTAAAATGCTAGCAAAGTGTTAGCCTCGCGTAACAGCCCTGAGAAGGTCACACTGACCAAGCGGTGCAGCAAAGTAGGCGGCCCGGGCGCGTTCTAATATCGGCGGTGACTGGAAACAGTTCGCACTGTTAGTACCGTCTGCCAAGCGATTCGCAAAGGGGGAGACTTACCGGGCCGGGCTGGACGTGCGGAAGCGATCGAGTCGTTACGGACGCAGATAGTGTAAACTATTAGTCCCGGCAAGCAAGCCATATTTGACTGGAAGACATACCGTGTGGCAGGGAACGCGCGATCAAGCACAATGGCGGTGATAGGGCGGCAGTGCACCACGACACCCCTGAAGATGTCTTAAGACCAGGAGCACACAGAACTGGGTCCAGAACAAGAAAGCAAGAAAGCAGATGGGAAGCGCGAGCCGAGGGAGAGCAGGAAAGCCAAATCGGCTGAGATGAAGGGAAGGGGCCGAGATGAGACCACCCGGGCAACAAGAGACAGACGTCTCTGTGCATGCAGGTTAATCAGGGGCGTTCGAAAGGCTTATGCCTCCCGTTCGCGCGCCCGAGGATTGGATGGGTCTTGAAGGCTTGAAGGGAGACGGGGCGTACGTGAGAGGAGACCGACGAGGGGAGTGGGCGGGGAGTTGAAGATAATCCTGAGATGATCCTTGGGCTTACGTGTTCAAGGTTCAAGCAGAGCTTTGTACATCACCTGATCTTTGAGTGGCACATGATGTGGCTGCGCCCGTGCCACAGGCAAATATTTGGCTTCCACGAACACAAATATTTGGCCGGAGTGGCGTGCCCAAGATGATCGTTGGATTATCGACTTGACCTGCCCACCTTCTCAACTCCCTACCTCCTCTGTGCCGCCCTCCCCTCCATCTTCCCGACCCATCTCGCCCACACTGAATGAAGACGCGGGGTTCCGGTAGCCATACGGCTACTGTTGAGCCCTGTGATACAGCGGGTTCCTGCTGGGTCTACAGCAGTTGAACCGCTGAGTCGCCCTGCCACGCAACACCTCGACAACTGCACGGCATATATCGCGTACCATCCCGTTCTCTCGTCGCGCCCCCTTAGCCTCTGGGCAGCTCGCACCCGGTGTTGTGCGCCGTGCTGCGCGCACTGTTCGTAAGTTCTCTCATTCTACATTCAGGGACCCGTTTTGATGATATGCATGCGGTTGTGTGTTAAACAAGGGTCAGTCATCGCATCAGCAGATGTCTCGCGATGTGCTCGCTTGGGGTAAGTCCCCTTCATATTGTTATCAAGGGTCTTTTTTGACGATGTTTATGTTGGGCCCGTTCTACCGCGTCACTCATTACACGACATTGCAACACTGTCCACCTTTTTCAGTACTTTGACTCACTCCCACTCGGCCGACACGCCAGGCGTCCATATCTCGTGCGTCCGTGTGCAGTCTCTTTCGCACTTATTGTTGCTGACCCCTGAATTCTCCTTCGTGTTCACCGGCGCTGTCGCTGCCGGGGGCCATTTAGCGCAAGAAGCGTGGCATCGCCTTGATGCGCTCTACAGCTCTCGGTGTCTCGTTCCTGCCGGCCCCCAGAGGCAATCGCCGATATCGAGCGCCTCGCTGGCGTGACTTGCAAACCGCGCAACTTTGATCCTTGGTCTTCACCTTAACTATCATGTACTGCGCTTGTTCATTCGAGGTCCAATTTTTGCCTAGTGTACTGGTTATGTGTCAATAATTTATTTGGAGGACCTTCCCCAAATCCATGCCAATATCCGATTATTTATGTGCTATATCTACCTGCGACAACCATTTTTGCGGTTGCCATCAATATGCACTCGGGGGATGCATCGGCGGAGTTAGCACGGCTGCTGCAAGGGCACCATGATGGGGCACGTGCAGCCACCGAGACACCCCTCCTTCGTGATCCCTCAGTGCTCAATACTGCTGTCCTCCCCATCATTACACCGAATGCCCTCATGTCGCGCTCAAGGCGTAAAACTCGCGTCCGGTTTCATGATATCAAACATCAAGTCACAGCAGTTACCGATACCGTCGTCGTGGACAGCAGTGGTTGCCAGCACGTCACAGACCGCGATGTACACTTCAATGCAGGGTCTCCGAGGAAGAAAATGCGGACGGAAGAAATCCCCGACGCGGGTGATCAGAGTGCTGCGACGGGTTCAACAGCACCAGCACAGAGCTCGTCCACAGATGCTCCCCCGGCTGACACAAATCGTCGCAAAATCAAGGTACGTGATGCTTGTCTTGTGCATCGCTCAACCTCGCTCATACTGCCAACGTAGCATGGAGTTTCCGCTGTCATGAACAAGTGGATTCCCCACTTTTCCATCAGGAAAAACACTTTTGCTCTAGGTTCACCTGGGTCACTCTGGCAGACCTGAGATTTCTCAGGTTGTCTCAGGTCATCTCAGGTTACCCCAGGTCAACTTGGGTGGCTTTGAGGTTTTTTGACATCTCTCTTACTCAATGATTTTGTGTAATTTTGCACTCTGAACCATGTCATAATATTTGCAGACAGTTTGGTATATATATGTATCCAACCATTTACACCAAATGTAGTGGTTTGTCAATTGAATGCTAAGCCATTCACTTTACCAGTAGTGAGAACTATTACTAACAAATATATCATAGAATATGAGCAGTATGAAGACAGAACAATTTTTCTCCACCAGCAATCTGTGCTTAAGCCGTCTGGGAGTAGAATTGTTCTCACAATAGAGAATACAAGTGGACAAATAGTTACTATGAAAAAGAGCAATGGTAAGGTGGTATTGACACAGTATAGCAATTAGAATATGTATTCTGTACATTCTAATTAATACAAAAGTCCAGAGCCAGGGATAGAATGAGCAATATTGAGGTAACAGAGGCTTTAAATGTAAGAAATGAGCGTGTTATGATGCACTGGTTAAAGGTCATGTGACCTTCCATATAAGGAAGCGTGCCCCGGCACGCTTCCTTATTGGGAAGGTCACATGACATTCACATGTTCACATGATCTGCCACATCTTCATTCCACAGCAGTCACTGCGCTCATTTCTCTTCTAACTCCTTCACTCTCGCCTTTGCTGTCCTGCTGTCACTTCTACTTTGGCTCCCTCTGGTCTATTTATCTCTTCTCTAATCTTCTGGGTGCTCATCTGGTCTGTTGCCTTACTTATACTATCTAAGCTATCTCTGGGCTGGCATGAGGAGTAACACTTCACAGGACTGGTTGGATGCTGTTGACCTGAAAGGCGATATGTGTGTGTCTTCTTTCTTTATCTCCAACTATAGTCTTACTTATCAGTACTGACTATAGCCATACAGTGACAGCACAAAGTAAGTCTACTCATCTTTTCAATGCTGATGCTGATGTATCACAGTGCATGACAGATATTACTTGTACTCAGTGTGCACGCTCTCTCTCTGTGAGAAGTTGTAGCAATTGGTGAGTGGACATGTCTAAGCTTATATTGATCTTCCATTCATACTTCAATCTCTCAGCTGTTCTTAAACTTCACAATTCTTTTCACCATCTGCCTATGCTCCAATTCTGTCTGAGATTGTAATGTGAGTAACTCTGTTTCTTTGCTTTTGAAGCTCTCATTACTGAAACTTATTATATCATATTGATAGTAATGAATGGTAAGTATCTTGCATATTTCTCCTTCTAGTATTTCACAAATATATGTTACATTTATTTGTGTCACATCTGTATTGTATTATATCTGAATATATTTATATGCTGTCTTTCATAAGTGTGAAATGAAGTGATTCCAAGGATATTGAGACTGAAATATGGTATATCCTGAGTCAACCTAGGACTGACCTCAGGTCTGACTCAGGTCAACCTGGGTTCCAAAACCTAAATAACTTTTCTCTGAGAGCAACCTGGGTTGCTCTGAGTGCTCTGAGTACTCTGGGTGCTCTGAGTGCCCTAGGGCAGCCTAGGTCACTCCTAGGTCAACCTAGGGCCAAAGGGGTTTTTCCTGATGACTCCACCATCCTCGATGACCTTCTACATGCTGAAGCGGTTGATGGCCTACCGGGGAAGTGCGGCTGTGGATGTCCTGCTGTAGGCCGTTGTCGCGAGTGCTACCTTGGACAACCCCTGTGCATGACATGTCTGATCAAGTCACATCAGCACATGCCCCTCCATTGGATCGATGTCTGGAATGGACAATTCCTGGAGAAGCGTTATTTGTCATCGCTTGGGTTGGTCATTTATCTAGGGCACGGAGGACACCCGTGTCGATATGTCTCTCAGTCCATGGTGCCGTCCAATTTTGTTATCACCCACTCGAACGGCATACACCAGTCGCGTCTACATTGGTGTCATTGCCCTGGCCGGCTGAAGCCCTTGTCTCAGCTCCTCCGTGCCGGCCTGTTCCCAGCAACTCTTGAACATCCAGAGAGTGCATTCACAATATCTCTGTTGAAAGAGTGGGATCTCCATTACCTCACGTCGAAGAAAGGAGTGTATGACTACATGGAGGCGTTGCGCCACATGACGGATAACTCCGCACCATACAAGGTTAAGGTGAGTTTCTGGTTTGCACCGAAGAGGATGTGTCCTCATTCAACAATTCACAGAACCGTTATCGTGAATTCAACATCGTCACGCGGATCTGGCAGCACTTGACAGTGGTCAAGCGCAGTGGGAATCATCACGGCATGGTTCTGCCGAACCGTGCAGCCTCTTCGTTCACGGTACCATGCTTCAGTTGCCCGTGGCCTGGCTTCAACCTGCCTGCAGACTGGAAGGACACGCCCGCACACTTAGCGTGAGTCATGCGTGATTGTCCATGATTCACAGATAGTTATGTTTTCAATGTTTTCAATAGATACATACATTGTTGCAAGCTTGGAGGAGACGGGAATCACAGCTTGCAGAAAAAGCGCAAACATGATGACCCCGATGACATCAGTTTAGGACGGGGGCGAGGGTACTTTGTCGATGGGGACAAGATGCGGGAGTACATGGAAGATATTGAAGCTGAGCCACCTGTGCGTATTGCGCAATGTCTTGCTGGCTACCTGCTGACATCACTACTAGCCGGAGACGTGTAGCGGTTTCAAAGTCGGGCGTGCACAACGGCCAGGCAAGTTTCGGAACCTGGAAGTCAGTGGTGTTGTCGCCGTCATATGTATTCGGCATGGATGTTTCCGTCCTGGCGCCATGGTTGACCTGCAGAAGGGTGAGCGGTATGTGGTTTCGCAGCCGCACTTTATCTTTGGTGCTGATGCATTATAGATATGGTCATATGGACTTTGCGCTAGCTGGTGCTTTAGAAGGCCTGGAAGAATTATTCCACTTTCTCTTCACGTACGATGTGGCATGCATCTATGAGGTCAATTTGGAGACTCGATTCGGCAAACGATTCCCCCATCTCGTACCGTTGCTCAAGCGTATGCAGGTCCTGCTTCCAAAGCTACATATGTTGGCCCACAAAGAGATCTGTCAAATCGTATATGCACTGTGCTATAGTTGGGGCACGGGTCTCACGCATGGTGAGAGTGTTGAGCACCCATGGGCGGAACATAACCAAGCGGGTCTGAGCACTCGTGAAATGAGTGCTGGACATCGTCACGACGCATTGAATGCAATCCATAATTATTGGAACTGGCGCAAGGTGGAGAATCGAAGTAAGTCAGAGGATTCTTGATTGGGATGTGTGTGCTGACATTTTAATGTAGTTTCATTTCTCTCCCGCAAGCTGCGCGAAGCATTCCAACTACAGGATCAGAAGACATCGTTGTTTGCAGCCCTCACAGCTTTGGGCCGAGGTCATGTGGAGAAATGGGAGAAGATGCTGGAAGGCTCCCATGATCGATGTGGTGAGCGCGGCCCTCGCACCAATGTTAGAAGGATCAAGAAGATAGATAGTGTCTACATGTTGGATGAAACGAAAGGTACGTGTTGGTGGCGGCTATTTGTTTTTGTTTTATTCAAACATTGGTTTGCCAGTGCCTAGTGCTGGCAAGGTCTTCCAGGAGCTCACCAAGATGGAGGTTCGGGCGAAGGACAAGCTTACCAATCTTGCTGCTGGCGAGGCCCCGAACGGTGCTGCTCATTTTCTGAAGACGGCATTAGACATCGAGAAGCGACAGTAAGTATCTTCCTAGTTCAAACGCGCACAAACTGACATCTCCCTCTTAGGTATGAGCTTCGTGCGCGCATTGTGAAACACGAGAAAGCGGCACGGGGTGAGGCTGATGCTGACGATGACGCGTCTGCAAGTATTGATGCTCAAAGACAGACACTGCGTGGAGACCTCGACAAACTGCGTGAGTTGCAGGTCACCTTCATGTGTGAGGTCGACTTTCCCCTTGCGGATGAAGGCAATGCTGATGATGAGGGCGACAACAACTTTGGTAAACCCGAGGAAGAGCCTCTCGCACTTCCATGTGATTTCAATGAGCAAGAACGGCAGTCTCTGGGCCTCGAGACTCTTGCTCTCTTTGAACAAAAGATCCGGCTTGGTCGGGCATACGACCTCCTTAATGCAGTCAAGCAAGCGCTGAACCATCAAGGTGCATTCCTTGAAGACAAGCACAAGCATGCTCGAGGACAGAAGGACAATACCCGTGCCCAGACCATCATCCGCCGAGCTGCTGACAACACGAAGGCCATTGCGGCATTCTACAATTACAACCGAGAGCGGCTAGTAAGGTTGTCGCTCGGCGACGAGACTGGTCTGCCAGCTATAGATCTCGCAAAGGATCTCGTCAGCAAGAATTTACGAACACCACGCTCGGAAGGCGACAGCAGGGATGCGCGCTCATGGATCTGGAGGGTGATACCGCCGGGTTCATCCGAGAGCAATGCGAACTCTTGGGATGTGGAAGGTTCGTTCTGCGGTTTGCCTGGCATGATTTGAGGCTCATTGATGATCAGTTGAGCGCGTGCAGTGGTTCCGTGCACGCGCAGAGAAGGATCGTATTGATGAAGAGGTGAATAAGCTACACGCTGAATTCCGCCGAACCATACTGGCTTGGAAGAACATGGCGGCGGCGTGGGCCGCAAAGGGTAAGGATGAATTGTTGGCGAGGGGCGCAAGAGCATATGCAAAGAAGAAAATGGCAATGTATGAATGGATGGCGGTGGAGGGTGAGACTGCTTTTACGCGAGTCAGGCGGGATCCGGATGGAACAAAGTTGGATTACAGTTGTGTGAGTGGCGGTGGGCCTATCTGCATTACCTTGACTCATATGGTCCGTTTGTAGGCTATGGAGAGCTTGCAGCTTAACGTGTCTACGTAAGGTGACTATCCTTGACATACAAATGATCTATTTCGGATGATCTCCTTTGTGGATAATTTGCGTGGATGATCTTCTTTTCGGATGAAGTCAGCGGGGGATAATCTTGAGTTAAGATTGTCATACGAGGATTTCGATGAGTAGATGATCTCTGAGTGGTAACATCATCTCCAAGTTCTTAGTATGAATCTTATAGGATTATCTTCATTCTGTTGGGATTATCTTCATTCTGTCGTTAATCTATGTTTGTCAATTCTACGTGGACATAATCTAAGGATGGATTATCTTGGCAATATCTTTGGATTATCTTCAAAACATGATCCACTTCAAAAGGTAATCCGTAGCGGTGCAGGTAACCTTGATTATATTGATGATAATTGATGATACTGACTCAATTGAATATAATCAACAGGATTAACTTCAGATTAAGCACAGATAAGCGTCGTATTATATAGTGTTGCTTCACTAATGAAGCAAGATGATGCGATTTTTTGACACTAGTGAAGCAAAGATTATCCTTCATAACTGACACCACTGGACGACGATACCCACCCTTGATTGGCAGCAGCCTTGTCCCGTTATTTTAAGTGCCTTCTCGTTCCTAGGCATCTAACTCAGTGCCATTCAACCCATCTTACCCAACGGATCCGGAGCAGGTACGCATTGTCGATCAATGGAGATTCTGCGCTACTGAGACAACGCATAGACAGTCAAGCAGGCTGCGGAGAGCACGCTCAGATTGATTCCATGTACGACTCGCCTTACCTTTCTGTGATGTTGGCAAATATCAAGGTTTGTTCTTCAGACCACACTAAGAATAATCCGGCACCACCACCGTTCCTGACGGACCCTGTGGTTCTCGAGCCATAGCCTGCCGTCGAGAAATCTTGAGAGGCATGTCCGTATCGTGGTCTTGCAGCTTCTCGCCGTGACGTCAAAGGTCATCCAGTAATACCGTTAGACAACGGACAGCAATGGTGGTGGGAGGCATTGCAGCATTTGTTGGAGATTTGCCGGGTGACGATGGTACATCTGTATATCCCGTCCATTTTCAAGCCGTAATTGTTGTTTGGCAATTTTACGTCATGCTAATGATCCAAAAAGTCCATTGCGAATGGCCGGAGTAAAGTAAATTCAACTTAGCAAAGTACCTCGTACAGCTACATGACACTGGTATGGAAATCAGTGCTGTATGTAAAAAAACTGGGGCCGTCAATAGTCACAATCATACGCCGTGCAGTCGCCCTGTCGAAACTTCCGTAAGCAGAGAAGAACTGAATCATAGAACCGTCAATACTACCAGATCATTCGCATCCCATATTTTAAGGCCGTATGTATCCGTCACAGGTCTAGAGAGAGAATGTCCCTCCTCGCTTTTTAGTGGACCCTTGAGCTAGTCTGGACACCGCCGTGCGTGTATGCTCGACATAGCAGAAGATAGAGGATTGAAGGAAGTGCGGAAAATGAGGGTGGAGCGGGGAAGATGATCAAAACAGTCCTTTGTCAAGATTTGCGGTATCAATATTACCAGGTTTCAGTCCTGTACGGTGTGAAATTTGATATTAGGTCAACTATCAGTGAAATCAACGCGGCTAGAGCAGAAGACAAACGCACTCCAGGATACCTCGTTTATAGAGGATAGGCATCTGAGACCGTAGCAATTTCACCCATAGAGCATCTTCTTGGTAATAAAACTCCGAAGTGGCAGAGTAAAGCCCGGCTTGGATCCGAACATGTCTAAGTTTGTTAAATACAGGGCGGGTAAAGATCTGGTCAAGTTGAGAGCAACAGCCATGGGCTACCCGTGTGAAGGCTGCACTTAGCTTGTCCAGATCGGAGAATATCATGGACTCCATCGCAAATCTTATGTAGATCCCGTGCATGATTCTGGATTTGAGCTGAGAGACAAGCTGAGTTATGCAGTTGGCATTCACATCCATACTGCTACACTGTAGCTTAAGGGTGAGTGTTGTGAGTTGTGTATGACGGGAAATATCAATGTTATAGTCTTGAAATACGAATCAGACAGCCTCGAGGATTTAATAATGGGTAAGGAGTTGTGTGGCTCACCTCCAGGCATCAGGCACAGCTTCAATATTCGAAGTGAAGCACCGGCCGACCGCACGAGAGGCTGGATGATTCCGGAATGAAAATCTGCAGGGCCTAAGGGGGGCTTCCTCATGCTCATGCCCATGTACATCTTGGTCAGCTTTGCAGAGATGTCCACGGACACGAAGAAGCCCGAGATGTCGTTCATAGAAGTCCTGTCCAAGTCGGTGAAGTAGACACGCGAGAGCTTCATTGCATCAGCGCATCGCGGAAACGCTGCACGATTGAAATGATGCGTCACGAAGCGCACCCTCCGGCATCTGAGCGTCTTCAAGGCGGGGAGGGCGCAGACGAGCCGGCCGAATGTAGCAATCGAAGGGAACGTGACGTCATCGAGATCGAGGAACGTGATGCCGGTGAACGTGGACAGATTCTCGAAGACGTCCGGCGGCATCCCCCAGGCTGGCCACTCTGCGTGCTCGATGTAAAGGCAGCCCGTCTTTGTCCACTTTCCGCCGAGCATCGCTGCGAATGTTCCCAGGTGCAGGATTGGTCTCCTCTCGTCCTTATCATGCTCACCGCCGCTGATGTACACGCTGTCTGGTCCTGCCCAGCTACTCTTCATCAACCCTATCCGCGCCACCTCCTTCCGATTCGAATAATTAACATCATCTTCTCCGTATTCTTCCGGCACATACTTGCTAGCTCTATTGTACCACACGCTGCCTGAGTAGGCCTCGCGGTAGGCTAGCAGCGCATCCAGGTCATATCGCAGATAGGAAACGATGTGGTCCCAAAGTTCAGGTGGCAGAAATCCAGGAGTGGGCTGCAGAACGGGTGAGCTGTATTTGATAACTCTTGCCTCCCTTGCCCCCCTCTTGTGTCCGCGCACATTCGTCATGTGGCTGACCTTTGTGCCGTCGCGTAGAATGCCCTCAAATTCGCATGGATCCATCTCCATCGGTTGGATTGAGACTGCAGGTTCCTCGTGATTCATGGTCCTCGATGTGCTGGTAAAGGAGTACGGCGATCGGAGGTGCCAGTGAGCAGTTTCGCGCATGTTTCCTAAGGTACATGGAGAGTGTATTCCAGACATTTTAGACTGTAGCCTAACTGCAGCGCCGCGTAACCAGATGCATATATAGCTCGTCCCTCAGCGACCGCACCCTCATGGCACTGTGTCTACCAAACGCATAGTGCTCATTTCGGCTCTCCCGTACACGTGTGAACAGTGCGTTTGGCACCGAGTGTCTCTGATTCTTGCTTGGCCTTGCCTTCTTCATTGAAAACTCATTGCTTCTTTTCAGCGGCCTGAAGCGCCATAACTTTTAAGGATGCGAATGCCTCACTTTTCTTCCATGCTTAGGTGGCAAAACAGCAATATTATGTTCAAACACACTCCGAGCACTTCAGACCAGCGGCATTTCCAGAGGGGCCCCAGAGAAGACACCAAACCTCCTTTGAGGTGTAGATCGACGCCTGATTCCAAGCTTACAAGAAGCTACCAACTAAATCAAACTCTGCGCTGCTTAGAAGCGTTCGAAGGCTATCCTGTGACCACCGGCGGAATTCACGCACTATCAGAGCACACGAATGCATTTGCTACAGTTCTAGAATGCCATATCATCTTTCCTGGTTGCGTTCTATCGCTGCGGACGTGCTATCGTCGCGGACAACAAGGTTTCACCAGGACTGCGACAACGCGCCGCCCTCCAACATCACGGCACGGTTTGCGTGTTCGTCTAGACACCTCCTCATGGTGCGCTAGCTGGACAATGCGGTACATGTGTGACATTTGAGGCTGACCAGTGTGTACCAGATACCGCCACTTGGCTTATCGAATGGGCGTCCCAGTGTGGTCGATATAGCCCCAAAGAAGACCTGAAAATGCAATGCACCGTGCACATCGATTTGGAGCGCCCATCATGCTCCGAGGACCCTTCCTACATCGCTTCGGTGAAGCACTCGAAAACGTGAATCACGTAAACGCTGTCCTCGTCATCCGCATATGACTGGTATTAGGGTTCGTGGTTCATACTCCACTATGCGCGGATCGTCTCTATTTGGATAATGCGGTGAGCTGGACCGTTCTTTCTGTCGTTCCTGCACTGGTCGTTAGCTGTCTTCGTAGACGGAGAACACTAATAGAGGTCCCATTCGATTACAACATGTTCTGCAGCATTGCCCGTTCGGTCTTTTCTTGTACCGCCTCCGCGAAGCAGCTGACAGCGCTTCCAAGCAACTCTTCGGATCATAAAATTGACAACTGGTTTCACAGAGTCGCATACACGGATTACAGGTAGAGTCCCACAAGGTCGAGCTGCCATTATTCTGTCCCATTCGCTGGTAGCATTGAGCTCCCAACTATCCGTCTTGCCTCTGACACGCAATCTGGTCTTCTTTCTGGTACCCACCTTCCCTCTGGATAGCACCTGCGTCGACATGTCGTGTTTGGGGGATATCTGTGCGCGCATATTCACTAATTGATGCTATGTACACCCGCTACTAAAACATATCGGCAGCTCAGCCTATCATCGGAATACATGTCGTATTTAGTTCCGGTCAGCATGCGGCTGTGTAGAACCATGCTTTCTGGTCTGGGCTACCGCTTGCTCGTCAGGCAACCGTCGAACGTCGACTATCAGGAGTCCACTCATTCCCAATCTTTCCGCCTGCTGACATGAGTAGACATCTACCGCGGTTTCTCGTTCTGCCTCGAGGGACCGGAGATAGGAATGTGTCTGTCTGTACCAGATAGTGCAGGATCACACCGCATCCCGCACAGTCCCAGAGCGTCCATTCATACTACACCCATCGCTTCCCGAGCGCTCCGCTCTCTGAACCTCCGCGCGAAGCGCCCCCATTTCAAGTGGCGTAAAACGTGCCCATCGTGTCGTATACCTACGACTCTTAGCAGGACGCTTGTGTGCTCGCGACATGCGCATCGGAGGTATGCTCAGTGGTTCTTGCTATGATCAACATCAATCGAGGTAACCTGTCATGGTCCGCTCGTTCGCGTTCGCGGCCTACCGTCGTGGATCGTGTCGGAAGATAAAGCCGAAGAGGAAGGGTCAGAGTGAACGCAAAGCGTCGGGCTTTTCAGGACCATGGACCGAGAGTAATTTCCTTCCGCCATCTTCGCACCATGAAGCCAACACCCATGGGACCTATGAGCGTACACAGCAGAATTGCCCATACGCTCACTAAAAAGGCTTCGCCGCTCAGGAGGCCTCCAGTATCACCGTCGGCTCCAGGACTAGACACTGATGAGGGACCTTGTCGAGCAATCTGGGCAATTAGTAGCCCAATCTCGCCGCGGGAGACCATGGCGATGCCCATGAATGTCGCTGGGTAAATAGAAGCAATGAAATCTTTCCTGAAAGGACGTCCAGGAATATGCTGATTCCAATGCTGTTGGCTGCTCGTCCGAGTTTGGAATGCGTGATAGGAGACTTGCCCACGATACGCGGAGTCCACGATAGAGACGAGGACCTATTGACCACAGAATAATCGGCAGTTCAACTGCCAGCTTCCCGATACACATGAAAACCGCATATACAACCCCGCGCCAGAAGACGGTTGGGTTCCATAATGAGAGGAACGGCTAACAATATAAGAGACCGAACGTCAGCACGACATATTCATATTTATCAAGTAAGGAATTAGAGACGATTTGTAACTCACAATGGCATAGCCAACACTGGCGAAGAACAACGGTGCAAGGATATGCCGCTGCAAAGAGCCGACCATCCGTACGTAGGCGGACTCGAATGAAAGCGCTTTGGAGCGTTCATCTAGACTGGGGGTGTTCGACTGCTCCACGTACGTAGCCGCAGTTTCTGGCACGCGCGCCATGTAAGACAGTGTGAGGCCCTGCGACGTAACCACCGAAAAGCATACTACTCCCTGTGTCTTCATGGGAATCAGTTTGATGCGACCCATTAGAACACTGCAAGTGAGACCCTCACAATATGCAATAGTTAGAAATGCGCTAAGCACGCACACCATGAGGCCTAACTTTATGGTGTCCACATGGGCATCCGTTCCCCACTCAAACTCTACCGAGGGGGATTTGGGCCTGTCTGCATTGCCTGCCCTGGTCCAGCCCCATCCCTTCCCGGGACATCTGGGTGCGCACCATTGCTCTCCGATCGCGTGAAACCAGAAGCTCGGCCGCAGAATATACCGCGCAACGAGGGGAGTGACTAGAGCGATAAGTAACGACGAAAGTAGAGGACGAGTCAACGTCCATGCTAGATCCGAAGGTTGCTGAACTGATGGTCCAATAGTATGGAGATTGGCCAGCGCAGGAATGAGTGCAGCAATAACAAGGCCGACAACATCGTCAATGACGGCAGCACTGATAAGAACGGTGCCTATTCGAGTCTGCTGCAAAGACACTTGGTGTGACAAGGGTGACGGGGAAGGAAACGGTGCGGGAGATATCATCCTACTTCGTGTTGGTCCTGATGAAATTCCTTCTGGACTATGCAGAGGGATATCCACCAGTTCGATGTCCTCGCGGGAGACTGGCATATTCATATTTAAATCGGGGTTGGCGACCTTAGTACCGATGTTATCACTGTCGCAATGTTTCATACCCCTGCCTTCATCGTTCACGCTATTCAGTGCAGCTAGTGTAGTGCCGAGACTGGTCGAAGAAAGCGCTGCCCCCGCGGCGAACGCTTCCAATGGCTTGTAACCAAAGCCTGCGGTGAGTAAGGCGAAAGACAAGCCTATTGGCACGGTAATTCCGGTCAGCGCGCATAAGGAAGAGAGGGGGAGATTGGATAGGAGTACAGGGAGGTTAGTGGAGAGGCCGCCTGCCAAGATGGTGTCTTAGCCAAACTCGAGGGACACAGAGTGTATTTTTGCAAATATTGCGAATGCACTATGTGAGGCTTAGAACATACCTTCAAATACGATACACACGAGGCCCAGGTAGCCTAGAACATCGAATGTTGCCTCCCAATCTTGTGGCAGGATGGCCGCCAGAGGAGAACCATACACGATCCCAAGAGATAGCTCGGCTATAATTCCAGCATGCAGAAGAGCATCTGCAATTACGCGGACGACATTCAGGAAATACAGGAAAGATGTAAGGATCAGTAGCTGGGTGAGGGCTGGTTGGGTGTAAGAAAAGGAGGGGGACATGGCTTCGAGATCGTCGGCTATTAGTCAGAATAGTCTATTCATAACCCGGAAGCTGGACGCTGGTTCGCATACATATTTCATGTCAATGTCAATGAGCCTACCAGTCACGGTGATCGACGTTGTCCAATACGTCGGACCTTGGAACCAAAGCACTGACAATTGTATGTATCACAGTTCGCAAGCGAATTCAAACAGAAAGAGGCCAATTTTAACACTGTTTTCATGTCGAATTAGATCGAAACGTCTGCAGCAATCCAGCTTATACTGTGTTCGCGTTCTTGCAGCAATTCAATCCTCAAGGTCTCACACTACACCGAAGATACTCAATAAACAAATGCGTGTTCGAATCATCAGTCGCTGTCGCTACTACTACTATCCGGATCATTGTCACGGTCATCGTCTGTGCTACTTTCGTCATCGCTCTCCTCGTCCTGCCGCTTCTTGACAGAGCCACCGCGCATCAGTGCCATCTGTCCGGCCAACGAATCCTCTTCTGGATCTGAGATATCGTCATCTGGATTCAACTCCTCGACACTGAGAACTGATGCATCGTCAATCTTCCACTGTCGGCAAATAGTCAGCTAGTCAGCCGCAAAATATACGCGATCAATACGTGCCATGACATCTCGAGTCACCTCCTCGCCCACGAAAGTGTCGCTCACGATGTGCACTCTCCAGTGGAAAACTCCCGTGGCAGGTGGGCCTTGGAACTGAAGTTTGTACATACGGTAGTCTTGTCCTACAGGAACGTCGGTAATCTTCATTGGGGGAACTGTGATCTTGTTCGACCTCACATCGGACAGTAGAACCCACCATCCTGGCTTACGATTCTGGATTGAAATGAGCCCACCGTACTTGAGCGAAATTTTATAGCCAAACTTACTGCAGGCCAGAAGGGCGCATGTGCCCAGCCATTCCCTAAGGCATCCTTCACCAGCGCTTCTGCATCACCTTTGCCTGCCAAGAAGTCCTGTTCTCTGGCCTCTTGTGCTCGACGATCAGGAACAGCGGTAGATGCAGGCTTCTCGGACGCAGGTGGTGTCAACCGTGCCTTCAATACGAAGGAAATGAATGAGGACGGGGTAATGTAGCGCTCTCCCAACACTCTGAACGTTGCGTCGACAATTTCTACCTTGCCCCACTTTTGCGCAGCCTTCTTGATCTCAGAGACCCTTTCATCCCCCTTAGTCTCTAACGAAGCGATGAAGTCGTCCAAGGCGCCAATTCGGGGAGACAGCTCGGCAGATTCGTCCGCGCTAATACCGGGGAGTTGGGCAAGCTTCAGGTGTTCCTGGCCAGGAGGCAGGGCCTGCGCAAGATACGCATGTAGACGCATCACGGCAAGCGCGGGATAGAGCCAGTTGCGCGTGACACTGATATTGAGCATCGAGTTGAGTAGAGTGGGGATCTGCAACAGCAGCTCTGCTTGTTCTACATGAACGAGTCAGCGAAACAACCCCTCATTGGACTCGATGTCCGAATGCCTACCTCTGCGGAGTGACGAGCCACTGATGGGAAGGCGTAATAGATGCGCATACAAAAGGATGAGAGCCCTTCGTCTACTCTCGTGCTCGCCGGGCATTACCTCGGCGAGTTTTCTCAGCTCGTTCCACTTTCCGTTCAGCTCCTCCTTGATCTTGTTCTCGAGGTCAAAGAGCTCGCCTTGCTGCTTTGTCCCCTTGCTGTTTGGTCTTTCCCATTCGAACGTCTTCCCCAAGGAACCAATAACCTCGTCAATGCCTGACTCTTCGTTGAGGGTCTTGAAGAATGTAGCAGCGCTACGGGCATTAACACCATCCTTGGTCTTTTGTCTGTTGCCGAACCACCAACGGCCCTATAAGGGCGGTTTAACCCTGAGTTCGCATATTTAGTAAATAGAAGCCATATAACTTACCACCATAGCGGGTAAGGCACCACCAAAAATTAAGCCATATACTCCGAGAACCCAGATATTATTCCCACTCTCAACAATCCACTTCGGAAGGGCGATGCCCATCGAGACTTCCTGCCGACCATCGGGATGGCCATACGTTTCCCAATTTTTGCGAATGGTCTCATCGGTCAACCTTCCGGTATAGTTGTAAGCACCAGAACAGCGATTTACAGACACGGCTCATAGCCATGACCTCCCCTTCAAGCAATAATTGACAAATAAACGTACGATTTGTAAGCTTTGGTGATCTCCACGAACTTGGCTTCCACCGCCTCGATCGTTTCGTTGACTCCCAATTTCACTTTGTCTGGGTGGCTATGTGTGCATGTTAGACAAACAGTTCTTTAGGAACACGGGGCCGGCAAGTGACGCACAATTTTGCGAGAGAGCTTCTTGTAATGCGACTTGATAGCCTTGACGTCCACACCCTGTCGCAGATGTCTGTCATCTCAAGCGAGGTTCCAGATATCAATGTTATGTAAACGCACACTGCGGAGTCCAAGAATTTCGAATGGGTCATAGACCTTGTTTTCAACCTCGGTTGTCGTAATTTTGTATACGAGGTACGCAACTAGGGACCAGCCGACAATGACGAAGATTGTTCTGCAGGACGTTTAGCCCAACCAAAGCAACATTGATAGCTGAGGAATACCTACTTTCGTCTCAACTTCGGCGCGAATATCGACCCTCCTTCCCGTTTGCGAATGTTCTCACGTTGTTCGACGCACTGACGGCATTGACAGCCGGACGCGACCTGCGGCTCTATGGCGCATGTTGGTCAACACTGACCAGCGGAATAAGCTCAGAGACTACGCACTTCGTGTTGGCAATGATGATATGGAGAGAGGGATCAAGATTATAGAGAGGAAAGTGAGCAGGAAGTATGCGGCCATGTTACCAGCTTCGTCATAGCTGTAGTTGGCCATGGTAGCCTAGGGATACAGTAGGGTAGGTTGAGGCAAAAAGGCAGATATCGTAACAACAAGCCGAGATGATTAACGAGAGACGGGGATCCAGGAGAAGACGCAGAGGACGTCGGACACGTCGAAGGCGAACAGTGAGCTGTGTCCGCTGGCGTCGAGTTGGGTCATGACCCGTGTATAGTAACGTGGGAATCGCCTTCCTTTACTGGTTCCTGTCTTCACGCTCCTTTTCGAGTGGCTCCCTGCTGCACGTCCACTGGAATGCGCTTCAAGGTCCAAAGCGTTCCCCCACTGCCATTCTTCAAGGCCTGGTTCAATGTACATTCTGCAACAACTATCCTAGAGCTCAAATCTGTGCTCTGCTCCGAACTCCCAGCTCTCCAGAACGGTCGAGTACAAGGCCAAGACCTCATTCTCGTGTTAGAGGATTTCGAGCTCCTCGATTCGAGTCTCGTCGATGTCATCAGAGACGGAGACCTGATCATGTAAGTAGCATTAATGCTCTTGAATTTGGCTTCCCATGAAAGCCCTTACAACAGCGACCTTTTACAGTGTCAAGCGCAGTCCACCGGTCTTGTCGAACAAGCGAAAAGCACCGTCAGAAGGTTCGCTATTCGTACGATCTCGTACGATTCCCACTCAAGTACTTTCAGATCTTAGTCCCGCTCGCAAGCGAGCAAAACGGTACAACAATGGAACCGTGACAGCCACTCGAGCTGCGTCGCAGAAACCTCCGCCAAGTGGACATGCTTCGCAGCAGAAGGCTTCCAGCAAAATTATCTGCGCATATGAGTTCTGACTCTGATTCCGATTCCAGCTCGGATTCGGAAGCAGAGTCAGATTCGAGCAGTAGTAGTTCGGAGGATGATTCGGACTCGGATTCGGACTCAGACTCAAGTTCTGAAACATCTTCGTCAGGAAGCTCAGAAGATTCCTCTGCATCCTCTGTTCCTTCTGCTGAGCCTACACGTGTTGTTCAATCGAACACGCGGCCAGTGAAGGCTGTGCAATCTACATCGCGAGTGACAACAAAATCGGATGGGGCGCAGTCGTGAGCTCAACGCGTCCACGCTTCTATACGTTGTACTTTTGCTGAATCATACATCAGGTTGTCGTCCGCGCCTCAAATTCCGCCTGGGCTTGGCAAGCCGGCCACTCATAGCCGTAACCTTCGTCGGCGGCGCAAACGAATGTACGAGCGCTTGGCCTCGACAGCAGAGCCCGCCAGCGTAAATGTGATACCACTTGGAGCTCGTACACAAAATGTTGAACCTCTGGCGCCAGCGCTGGCCGAGTCGCCTGCACCGTCAGCAGAAGACGGAACGCAGGACGCCGTCCCACATGTCGTCATGATGGCGTCCCTTCAAAATAAGAACAAGAAGAAGGGTTTCAAAAAATCCATGTCTTCGGCTTTTCCTCTGAAAATTGTGTTCGCCGACCCGGAGGATGCGGTCGAAAGTGCAGGCTCCACACGCCAGGACTTGCAAGAAGCGTTGCCATTCACTCGTGTGGAGAATAACGATATCTTCCTGGCGAACACCCGCTTGATCCCACCCTCAGAGAAGCAAGAGAAGGGACTGCTGCCTCCGAACATGTTCGTGACCAGCGTTGATGTGGAAGATGGTTTGCAGTCGAAAAAGAGGAAGAAAAAGCACCAGAGCCTAGATTATCTTGATTACACGGAAGCAGCTGTCCTTCCGTATGACGAACCTGAAGAACACGTTGAGGCCAACGGGCCACATAAGGATGCCCTTGTCGTGCCAACAAAAGTTGATACCGCGGTGCCCGTTGATCGGGAAGCAGTTATCTCACGATGGACAACATTGATCAAAATCACTACGCAGTCCCAGGTTGTATCAGGATCTTACGTTGGATGGAAGGTGAGTATAGTGCCTATCTTATGTATCATTTCTCGGTCTAATGTGCTATTTCAAGGAGCTCGGTATCAATCCTAGAACATTCTCTCCAGAGATGCTGCTCCATATCGGACGTGTCAACAGATGTGAGGAGCAGCTCGTCGTAGAGCCTTTCCTCGAGGAGGCGATGACGGGGATATCTTTCGGCGGCCTCATCATGGCAGATGAAAGTGACAGCGTGGAGCAATCTTACGAATGGCTCGATGTTTTTGAGGGCGACTGGCGGATCCTATCAGAATGAGCATGCTGTGGCGCAGTGCTCAACCTGCTCTATGAGCGTTATGGCTGATCGTGTAGCACTTTACCGCAATCATTACTTGCAGGTCATCCATGGATAATTGCATGCAATCCGAGAGTTAAGACTCAGATTCGTCCCGAACCAGCTCACGGATAAATCTCCGGCGAGTGAAAATCACTGATTTTTGTCAAATGTGGAACAAAGATTCTATACTTAGCATTGATCTTTCACCGGACAGCATTGGGCGCGCTTGTACACGACGGACTCGGAGATACTTGCAGACCTAGAATGGAGGACTCTATAAGTATGGAACATTTGCTCTCAGTCTTACCGGTGCTGGGGTTTTGTCAACTCCCAGCCTCTTTGTATAGTGAATCAGCTTGTCTCCGGGACCAATAACTCCCTCTGTCGGATTACAGTCGTCATCGACCACAACACTACTCCTGCCAGTGAATGTTGACATCGTCTCCTATGGTGCACTGATAGAAGAAGGAAATAGGTGCGCGCACTGGGTCATTGATCGATCTCAGGCTTTGAATACGAGCCCGAGTCAGAACTCTCCTACTTATTCCGACTGCACTTCTTTGGACAACCTCACTTGTTGCCGGATTCAAGTCTTCTTAATCAGAGATCGTCTTTACTTGATAACGACGTTAATGAAAAACGTTGAGCATCAAGTTGTGTATAGGCACGTACTTATAAATAACCTTATAAAGCCAGCATGCGTAAACTTATGCTTTTATCAGTGACATTGACTGCTACCTTGCAGCAGCAGCTTCTAGACAGTATGTCAGTCGGATGTACATCAGATAATCTTAACCTGCCTTACAGCTCTAATCTTCTACGATTATCTGCTTACTGTGACTCGAGAGATCAAGCTAGTCTGGAACACAAAAAGAACACTTGCACCAAGCATCTTCTTTTTCAACAGATATTTTCTATTGGGATTCGCAGTTGTGCAAGCCGTATCTATTCTAACATCCTGGTCTTATCCTATAGTACGTTCTCTGCACAAGTCGACCTTGCCAACCAGTACCTCATTCGCACTCCATAGAAGTGTGTCCGTCTGATTCGGTCTGATAGCCCCTAGCGTGTCCTATAATTTATTCAACCCTGCATATCCTCTAGCTGCACTGCGTTACACATATTTCTGTGTATAGTTTATCTGTTCTTCTTTTTAGTATGGGCGGGTAAGCCGAAATGATTCACTTTCACTCATCCCTATGTTACTCAGGCTATGAAATTCGCAGTGTTTTCTGCTCTCAGAGTCTACGTAGTCAGTGGCCGGAACTGGTACCCGACCAGTCTTGCTTTAGGGCTGGGCTTAGTGCCCTTCGCCACAAACATGGTACAGATCAGTTCACCTGGCTAGGCGGAATCGCATTGAATGAGTGTAACATATAGCTCAACTATATCGAAACGAAGACTAGCTTTTATTCGCCATCAAATGGCCGCCGAAGCTGTGCATACATAAGCGACTTTTCGCAATCCTTCAACGACAACTACGTATCCATTCTTACTCCACCGTATTTATCCTGAGCCCAAAGCTGTTTCTCCATTCAGAAGTATAGTCTATACAGCTTTCACGTGGTACATGTTTCCTTCAATCTCTATTTCCCAGTGGTCATACTAGTAGCAACTCGTACCTGCGCAATTGCGTCGGATGTAGTTGTGCTCTTCGCGACGTGGTTCTACACTCGACATGATCGCAGGACTGCCGCTCAACTCCAGCAACGGTTCCCTCTTGTCAATTTATTATGGAGGAACGGTGAGCGCAGGAAAACCTTCGTGTGTAGTTTCTGGCCTGATCGCATTGATTGCTTGTGTCCATACCAGGCTCTATCTACTTTGTGTGAGTTCCTGCTCGATAACATCCCCTGGGAAGGCAACATGATGAAATTAATGATTACCGCGTTAGTTGGCTGCTACTGCTGAATATTCTTGACATTGCAGTGTGGTCATCCACGGTCCGTATTCCTCGAGCTCTCTGATCAATCTCCCTTTACGGTTCATTCTAGGAATTCGACGACATCATCACATCTATCACAGGGCCGTGCGTCGTCCCCGGACACATCTGAATTGGTCTTGTCGACTGACGCTAATGCTCGCACAGGATCACCTCTATTATGATCTCACATTGTCTCTTAGACCTTCGAGAAGCGTTCGAGCTGCCGGATGATGTGGATGAATTGACTGATCTGTCCTTCGTCCGCCCAATGAGCGCGCAGCCGACACAGCCCGCACATGAAGACGAGTACTTTCCACTTGACACGTTCACCTCGACTACGACAAGGGACATGTCTGGGACCATAGAGAACGGATCTGTGGACACTTCACACACCTGTGAGCTTCCGTTATAACTTGCCGTGAGGATACATAATTGACGCTTAACCAAGCTGATCCACATATCTCCGAACACGATGAGACTATGTGACTGTATTAGCGGATATATTGATGTCTCTTCTAGTGGACTCCTGTAAAATGCCTCTATGTAGCCTTCTTTCCCCCTCAACGATGCCACACTTCTATCCCCTGATCCCTCATGTCTCCATCCTGAAGACTTCAAGAAATTACAAGCTGAAAATTTATGTGCTGAAGACTATTATTGCAATTGCGTGATTTACCGCATAATGCTCAGGCCGTTGCGAACCGTAGGATGCCATGCGCAAGTACTTCCCTTCTTGAAGGAGTGAACAGGCGTGATGGTGGATAACACTGACGGCTGTTGTTGTGGACGCCATGATGTGCCTATACGAGAGAATGTCGCACATACAGCAATAGAACGAAACACGGTTCGAGACCACTACCGCTTACCTGAGTCAGCAAATCCAGGAGCTCTCGCCCCGAGTCCTTGCTGAGTTGTCAGCAACAATTGTGAAAACGCATCAGACTCCATTTCCGGGGGATGTGATAGCCCAAGAAAAATCGGTTGAACCACAGGCGGAGTATCAAGCAATCCGAATCTGCCAAGTGGTCCTGGCGGAGAACGGTCAGAGCTAGCTGAGACTGTGTGTCGGTTCAATTCCAGAGGCCCACAAGACAGGCTCTAGAGGAAATAAAGAAAGAATGGTCGATTGCAGGACATGTTTATCTACGTCTAGTGGCTCATTAAGCTGATGAAGTGTATTTGTCGTGACGGAAGGGAAATAGACATCACCTGCTACTACAGCAGACGTCGTAGGCGCCACGGGTGACGAGATGAGGTATTCTGATGAAGCCAAGAAAGCACGTCGCTCCATCAACGATAATTTATTGCGACCAGTAAGTCCTTCCTCTAAACTCATCAAGAAGTCGTCCACATCCATGCGATTAACTAGGAGGTTCCATTTAAACGACGCACAGAAATCACGCTCCGCTTGATTTATCTCGGGAATTGAAGACGTTACTCCCGGCAATCATCCAAGTCCGGTTTGAATAAGTGCCGTCTTTGATGGCTTTCGATGCCAGCATGAAAGCAATTAAGAATTGAATACGCCTGTCGAACACAAATGTGTTTGGCCATCGAGCCTTTAGCCACCTTTTCAGAAGAATCATCGCGTAAGATGGCACGAATAAGCTGTACTGCGCCCTATGCAGAGCATAGGCTATGAAAGCCTCCAGTGACGGCCCGTCACCTGACTCTTGCACATGCGGTGCGCCTCCTGAGATGTCGATGGTATGTTTGAGGCATCTGGAGCAGAGCTTCGCTATTTCTTCAAGTTGCGGATCATAGAATAGACCTTTTTGCGCGTGATATTCAACGAGGGAAAGAGATGAGGTAAAATTACTGAATCTCACCAGATTATGGCTGATGATTTCTATACTAATGGAAACTGGGGCGCAATCCTCAGTCCGACTCTGAGATGACACAGCATAATGACCAGGAGGTTCACATGGTGTGGGTGTGGCTTGCCAAGAGTGCATCTGGTCTGGAAATTTCATGAAATCCAACTCGTAAGAGGAGTAGAACATGTGGCGGCAGTGAATAGCTCAAGACGAAGGAAGGTGAAATGACGATGGGGCTTTCTTGAAAGACAGTGGACCTGGAAGACGATTAATCCAAATGGATTGTTCTTTCGCCATAGATTTCACGATAACCTGCTGAGCTCTACCAAAAATAATTAGACAGTAGACAAATATTGCTGCTTTCACAGGTTTGAACAGGTCTTGTACAGACACTGATGCGAGATCTATTTCCGTCTCAGAAACGGTAGACGAATGACGTATGGAATAAGAATGACATTGGCAATCGATCTTGCATACTATATCGCCCAATACCTGTTCGAAAATTGGACATAGCATAAGCCGCTAATAGGCAGGTTCCTTCCCACCCGTCTTCGGGAGGTGGGGGCCCATCTGAAGGCGGTACTCTGTACTATATCCTAAGTAGAGTCACGTGTATAGTCATGTGATAATCACGTGAATATTCAAACTCCACAATCTTAATCCCCCTCACCTCCCTACGACGGCTGGCACAAAACATTTGTAAACAAACGGCCTCGGTCGAGGGTCGCCTCGATTTGGAAGGCTCTGGCGCCGACGAAAACAAATTCTGATGCGTGCGCGAGTGCACAGAGACCGCCTTTGAGCATTCTACGGGCCTACGCATCTCCCAAAATTTTTAATAATATGTTTAGTGCATGATAAACATAATTGATAGGCAAAATAAAGAGATTCACCCTTCATGATTTAGAAATGGACCTTCTATGAGGGAGTTGGTATGAGCTAACCTGACTGTTGCTCCATTCTGCTTAATAGTGACTAATTTTTAAGTACAAGGATACTTCTGTACATGAGAAGCATTTTATGAATGGTTTTTGGAAGTCATTCGTCAAGTGTAACACATTTCGCATTCTACTCAGTATGACCTGCCACCGCGCGCCACCAAGAATCCCGGCGACAGTGCTTTCCAAATCAAGGCGACCCTCGAACCGAGGCCGTTTGTTTACAAATGTTTCGTGCCAGCCGTCGTAGGGAGGTGAGGGGGATTAAGATTGCGGAGTTTGAAATAGTTTCGGATAGTGCCGAGGTGTGGCTGGTATGTTTTCCGTATGTCATGAATATCTCGGATGGGTGGGAAGGAACCTGGCTAATAGGGCATCTGAGTATACCTATATCATAAGATATCCGCATATTTGCTCGTTACTTCCCCCGAGAGATCGCAGTTATTCCGCTGATTTACTATGAAGAATTTCGGTGATAAGCAAAGTGAAAGACTTACACAAACTGAACGTCGGCTGACGGCGGTTTGAAAATTTTCATACCACGGTAGGCGAGCTGATGAGGAAGCTTGTGCTGTATGATCTCATCAAGTGAGAAGTTCCGCAGCGGTAATCAATCCCGGCAGGCTCGCCGCGGCCAGGATGTTTATGGCACTGCCGGGTGAAAGGAAATTCTTAGTAGACTGCGAGGCAAAGATAGAATATCACAAATAAACGGTGCCCATTTATGAGAAGGTGAATGTTATGTAGTCCGGTGAAGAAGCATGCGTGGACGGCTTGCAAGGCTGCTTGAAATCAAACCATCGCGGAACCAATCGGGCTCGTCCGCGGCACCACGTGGACGGCGCTGATCTGGGCCAAATGCGGAACAAGGGCTTTCATCGCACAGATCTTCCGAACGTCGTAGGCACTTGAACACGGCGGAGAAGTATGGCAGACCCAGTAGGGAGAACTCTACAAGTATGGAACATCTCTCCTCGGCCTTACCGGTGCTGGGACTTGGGAACTTTTATACAGAGCCAGCTTATCTCTGGGGCCGACAACCCCCTCTGTCGAACCATCGCCGACCCGCAACACTACTCCTACCAGTGAATGTTGACTCGAAACACAAATTGCTCCTAGGGTGGACTGATTGAAGTAGGATGTAGGTGCTCGCACTGGGTCACTTATCGATCTCAATTTTTCAATTCGAGTCGGGACCTTCCTACTTATTCAGACTGCACTTTTGTGGTCAACGTCAAGTCTGTCTACTTGTCGCTGGATTCAAACCTTCTTCCAACTACAAACCAATCATTTCCAGCCTTCTTTATTTGATGGCGGAGTCAGTGAAAGAGCTCGAGTATCAGTGCGTACCTATATCTGGTCTATAAAGCTGGCAGTCGTAAACTTATATGGTCATCAGTACCATCGACAACTACCTTGCGGTAGTGATTCCTTGTCAGTATTCATCCAGATCTATGTCCGACAGTTCTGACGTGCGGTATAGCTTTGATATGCTATGACTATCTGCTTACCATGTCTCGAGAAATCGAGCTAGTCTGGAACACGAAAAGGACACTTGCAGCAGGCGTCTTCTTTTTCAACAGATATTTTCTATTGGGCTATGCAGTTGTGCAAGCCGTATCTTCTCTAACACCCTGGTATTACCCTATAGTACGTTCTCTGCACAAATCAACCTTGCCAACCAGTACCTCATTCGCACTCCATAGAAGTGCGTCCGTCTGACACGTCTAGAGCGTTCTCTAGCTTATTGGAGCTTTGTATATCCTCAAGTTGCACTGCACTGCTCGCGTTCCTATCTGTGTTTTATCTGTTCTTCTTTTCAGTATGGGCAGGTAAGCCGAAATGATTCGCTTTCACTCATCCCTGTGTTACTCAGCCTATAAAATTCACAGTGTTTTCTGCTCTCAGAGTCTACGCAGTCAGTGGTCGGAACTGGTACCCGACCAGTCTTGCTTTAGGGCTCGGCTTAGTACCTTTCGTCACAAACATGGTACATATCAGCCCCCTTGACTAGGCGGAATTGCACTGAACTAGATCATAAATAGATCAACTATATCGAAACGAAGAGTCGCTTTTACTCAGCCTTCAAAGATTGTGGATATACAAGCAAATTTTCGCAATCCGTTAACGTCAAGTATGCACCCCTCTTTATTCCTGCCATGTCTATTCTGAGTGGCAAGCTGTTTTGTCATCTAGATGTACAGTCTATACCGTTATCAGTGAGATCTGTTTTCCTAAATTTCCATGTTACAGTGGTCATAGTCACTCGCACCTGTGCGATTGCGTCGGATGTGGTTGTGCTCTTAGCAACGTGGTTTTACACTCGACATGATCGTAGGACTGCTACTGAACTCAAGCAACGGTTCCCTCTTGTCAATTTATTATGGAGGAACGGTGAGGACATGCAAAATGTCATGCGTATTTCTGTAGGCCTGACCACATTGTTTTCTTGTGTTTGTGTCAGGCTCCATCTACTTCATGTGAGTTACTGCCCAATAAACGTCCCTTGGGAAGGCCACAGATCACAACTGATCGTGTCACATTAGGTGGCTTCTGCTGCTGAATATCCTTGACATTGCAGTATGGTCATCCACGGTCCGTATTCCTCGAGCTTCCTAATGTATCTCTTCTTCATAATTCGTGCTAGGAGTTCGACGACATTGTCACATCAGTCACAGGGCCGTACGTGTCTTTATGCACGTCCGGACTGATGCTGTGGATTAACGCTGCCACTCTCACAGGATTACCTCTATTATGATTTCACACTGTCTCTTAGACCTTCGAGAAGCGTTCGAGCTGCCAGATGATGTGGATGAAATGACCGATCTGTCCTTCGCCCGCCCAGTGAGTACGCACCCGACACAGCCCGTGCATGGAGACGAGCACTTTTCGCTTGGCACGTACACCCCGACTACAACAAGGGACGTGTTCGGAACACTAGAGTGTGGATCTCTGGAAGCTCCACATTCCTGTAAGCTTTTATCATCACTCACGGTTAGGATATACAATTGACATTCAACGAAGCTGATCCACATGTCGTTAATCACGATGAAGTTAACTGTGTTGATAGATAGATAGGTATTTATTGTAAAGGACCCCTGTAGCATGCTTTTATGTAGCCTTCTTTCTCCCTCAACGATACCACATTTCTATCCTCTGATCTCTCATGTCTCCATTCTGAAGACTGCGAGAAATCAGAAGTTGACCATGTATGTACGATGTCTTTTATTGCAGATTGTGCAGTGATTACCGCATAGTGTCCAGGCCAGGCTAGGGACACATACCACTCCGCATAAATCGAACTAGTGTGGCCCTCTCGTCATTTACAATGCAATTTTGACTGCATGTTGCTCGACTATATTCTCTTCCTATCTTTGGATTCATCGTGAAATTCTCAAGGATTTTTGTGTCTACGAGGTGGTGCCTGCGCCGGTCGTTGTTTCTTTCTCATCTCAACAGACCGTATTTCTGAACAGAATGTGACACTAGTCGCTATGGGATTACAGAGCTGGCAATGGTCTGCACAGAGCGTGGCCTACGATGCGCACCATCACATTCTCGTGCAACGTGTCGAGCGTACTTGATAGGAACCTCATAAGCCTAGTCGAAACACACTGGATACAAATCATTTCATTGAAAACAATTATAAGTGATTGTACAGCCATACGCCGTCATGTAGTACACAAGGCATAGATGAAAATATAACGTCGATTAGTAGAGATAGTAGCAGAGCTCGTAGGAAGAGAGTGTGGTAGTGATATAATAGAAGATACAGCATAGGTCGAGACTTCGGAGAGCACAATAGTAATTGGGAAAAAGAAGCAGGGGTGACACAGTGGATCATACAGCACAGTTCGGGATTTTTTATAGAGCAGGAGAACAATACAATTGAAGGATACGAGCACCGCAAGAATCCTGGAATCACCATGTGCCGGGCACAACATGAGCATGAGGTGCATTTGATGCTGATGCGCAGGGCTGGCCAGAGGTGGAAACAGCAGGACGAGCAGGAAGTGGCCTGCCAGATGCCGGAAAATCCTGCGCGAGAGGCGCAGAGCTTCTTTCAAGTTCATCCCACATGCGCCTTTCCGTCTCGTCCATTGCAGTCATAGTTAAGCTTCGTGTCGGGGGAAATGTAACCTGTTCTCGCGCATGGAGTGGCTGATTTGACGGTGCTATTGACGGCCACTCGGGCAATGTGAATGACCTGACTGGCTGAGCATAGATAACCGGGGGAGTTTTGCGTCTAACTCTCAATGGAGCAGTGTCTGAGGGCAACGTATAGGGGAAGCTTTCCGAGGCAGACAGCATGTACGACTGTTCCAATGACACGCTCGAAGCTATCGAAGTTGTGGGTGCGGGTGCGTAGATGTCTGGACGGCGAGTACGGGGATCGGGTACGGAATCCGCGGCTGAGGAGGGTGTCATGTTGAAGTCGTGCGACACAGTCAACGGTGGAATGTATGGGGGAGGAGGTTTTCGTTTCACGAGAGAACCATTGATTGCGGCTGCTTCTAACTGTGCCTCCGCTGCAGTGAGAGTGAGGCGACAGAAGAATAGGTTAGAACAATGGAATGCAATACGCATGTTGGACACGAACCTAGGCTCCCATAAACGAGTCGCACTGCCGTCTCGAATATGCTCAGTTTATCGAAGTCCATGTGCAAGTTGTGTTCCAGAAAAACGCATATAGTGTGCACCGTTGAATTTAGTTCATGAAGATTGAACACATCACCTGTTGCTGCAGCCCACGACCTGCTAGAATATGGTTCATCGTCGATCACCTTTGCCGCAACCATGAGCGCGGCGACAAATAACTTGTGACTATCAGACCCAATAGGATAAGGCCACTTCTTCCTGAAGTCTTCTAGAATGTACAATGCACTATACACCTTCCACTTGTCGAGTTGGGTACGGTACAAGACGTAAGCGATGAACCCATCCAATTGTAGCGATGGTAATGTGGCATCGGCAGGCTCGGTGTACTTCATCCGCAGGGCTTCTGGGAGCGGCGGAACTTCCCCGCCGCAGTTGAAAGTATCCTCAATGAACCGTGCGGCGATCGTCGCTATTGGCTTTGCGGCGTTGAGTGAATAGCGTTTTTTCTAGCAGTACATGTGAATGAGAAAGACCGTTGGTCGCCACATGTTATTAGAATTACTTACCTTGTCTGAGAACGTGGGCGTTGGAGCAGGTCCTTGTGGAGTGACAGTGGAGAGAGGCGTATGCAGTATTAGTGGCCCGGGCTCACCAGGAGCTTCGCGTAGAATTGGTTCTGAGTAGGTTGGAGAAGGAACGGTATGACGGCTCATAGTCTGTCAATTTAGTTGGTAAGGAATGAGCTGCGAGTCGACAGGAACCCAAGATATCCAGCCTGGGTGAAATGAGTGAAAGGTGTGAGAAGAGGCGTTTTAACCTAGGACCAAATCGTCTTCAAGAGAGTGGACTGGGAGCTCGAGAAAGGCCTCAGAGTGGCACACAGATTTCCATGCCAGAAAAATAGCCGCGGAGCTTTAACAAATACAAAGGACGTGCCGCACTTGTGGAAAAACCAACAAGCAACAAGCTCGCTGATATAATACTCACAAATCTGCTAGGGTACTAGAGAAGCATCACAGCCGAGGTTATTGTGCATAAGCGAAGCCTCCGGGGCCTTCAATGATATGTGCCACGTTAAAAGACCTGGCGAGAGCAATTGACGTTGAAATATCCTTGTGCTCCAAGGACTAAGCGTTGTTATCACGAGTGCTTTGGCCCGGCAACGGTGACCATTTAGTAGTCAAAGCGCTTGCCCAACGCTGAGGGTAGCGCGCGCATCTACTAGAAGTAAAGATATCAACCTAGTCATCAATGCAGACTTCACTCAGTCTCACCCCTGTTTCTCATCCCATTTTGCGCGATATCACTCAACGCGTACATGTTTAATAGCACGTGATCGCGACGCGTTTCGGATTGAAGGACCGCAAGCGATTGAACCGTATTCGGCGCTCACACAACTTCCATTGAGAACATGAACCGGTGAGAAAAGTTTCTGTACAGGCATTGACTCTTACCACTGTTACTCCAGGGGCCCGATCGTCTTGGTTAGTCAAGTGCCCCATTCATTCTGCAACTCGGAGTCCGTTGATTGATAGTTTGCGATACGAAAGACTATTGATGAGGCAGAGGTGAGCAGAAGAGATTGTGCTTGTTCACCACATACTCATTCCAAACGCCAGTACCTCTTAGACCAGATGGTATGAGCGCTTAGCGAACGAAGTTTGCCGTGACGGGGGGCCAGCGCTCACCAGGACCTCTGTAGCCATCCCCTTCGACCGATGAAGATGAACTCATCACCAAACTGCGGCAGCGGCTTAAGGATTTGCTCACATCCTTGCGATCTGGGGCTGAAGGGATTATGCCTAGCAAGTGATGTAGACCCACACGGCAGACGGCCTTCCATAACGTCGATGTCGCAGAGATGAGGTCGGAAATCCACGGAGTTCATGTTGTATGTTTATCAACATAGGTGTCCCATTCGTCAATACCGTATCCCAGCTGTCGTGCGAGTACAGGAACGTGTGTATCGAGGTGTATCCATGACTTTGGAAATCTTGCGATTCTATACATAAAAATCGTGACGCGATAAGGTTGTAGTTAGCGATGGCTATGACGATCGCGACACCGTAGGCATGTGCCACATTAGGCAAGTCAACTGGTTCGAAACTAGCATCCAAGTCGCTACCTTTCACCTTGATCTCCACCATCAATAGTTTACTGGCCATTACCACACATTCTTTGCCGATTTGGCTCAACAGCTAACAGTCTTTCATTATCACTCTACTCACATTCCTTCGCCAGTCACCGGTCACCGGTCGGCTTGCTTCTACATTTAAACTCAGTGCAAGACCGCAGCATGTCACAACTACCGTATCTGCATTCTCCAGATCTCACATCCTACGAGGCAGACGAGAAGATTTTCTCTCCGTCGCTCAACGGTCCACTTCTTTTGGATACTTCCGACGGGGAGCAGGACCGCGGCATCGCTGTTTCAAATATGAAATCAGCCAACGCAAGCCATCGCAACGTCAACCTTTCTAACAGGGTTATGAAGAAAATGCAAACGACTGTTGCGATCCGCGAGCAAGACCCACATCGCTTTAAGGTGCTCCCCCTGAGACAAATCCGAGGAAGTATGGAGCCTACGTCAGTTGCAAGGGGATCTTCTGGAGAGTCCATTCACAGAGACTGGGCTGCGGTACTTCGACGGAAGCGCAATATGTCTGCAGGCTCTACACCATTCTCAAGCAGTAGAAGAGGCTACCCCACTGTGAGTACCTGACAATCCCTATAGTGATGGCCCGGTAGATAGAACCTGAGCAGTCTGTGTCTCGGTTCGATGGTCAAGACACGATAAAGAAGATTGACGAAGACCTGAAGTACAGCTATTCTACCCACTCAAGCAGAATTAATTCTGGCGTTTCTCAGAACAGAGATCAGGGACGTCAGTCCGAACATAGACGAGACTCATCCAGGTCCTCTATAGTGGGTGAGCATCTTGTTAGAAAAATCCGCGACTCTCTCGTGCTGCCCTCAGGGGGTGCCTCTCATTTTCGGGACCAATCGGACCATTACCAAGAAGCGACCGAACACATACAGCCTTTGCCCACCCTCTCGACTCTCGATTGCATCGACGCCCCACAAGACAAATACCCAGTCATCCGGTCCGAATCCCGCAGAAAAGACAGTCCCCGAGACTTCCAATCCCAAGAATTGCATCCATCGGAATGGATTTCCAGAAGACGTTCTCAAACGGTCACCGGGACAGCTAGCTCGAGACGTCGGGTCACCATGACAGAGAGCGGCTCAACACAAGGCATGAACGTGAAGCGTCATCCAACAATTATACGACACGCTATCTACGCGCACTCCGGGAGTCAGTTTGCGTACTCACATGTACAAGAGGAGGATCGCAAGGAGAGTCGCGAACAAATGGTTGTCTCTGCCAGGCACACTGCCTTTGTGTTTCCGACTTCGACGAGCAAGGCGCAAGTAACCTCCGATCGGAATGAGAATCGATCACCAGCGGCGACCGGATCCTCAAGTCTTGTCGGTACGGCGGTGGCGAAAACCAGCAATATCTCGAAGCCTGTTCCTATAGCTCGGTCTCGACTTGTGTTGGCGGATCTCGACTTGAACACTCTTCCTGTCGCAGATCCTCCAGCGCCCTATCGCCCAACATATCGCCGCGTTCCGCTTGCGCCCTGGCCCCCACTGGACGTCACGAAGCGGAGCACGAGGGATTCCTTGGACGCTGTCGTCAGAGCAGGCTTGGTGGCAGCAACGGGTCTACCACAACCGCATGAGAAATCACAACACGGGCATCATCGAATTGTGCGCGATTTGCTGCGGCAGGTGGATGGGGCGATTGCTGCCTGGAATACCGGAATGTCTTACCTGTAATCAACTATTCTGTCCATTTGTTCAGTCCTACTGCCCCAATTGTTCCCTAGATAGTATCTTTGTATAACCCACAGACTATGATGGTACAGAATGTCATGATTGACTCAATTCGACCCTCGGGATGCCTTCCCTCAGGCTCTGCAGGCCAAGCCGAGCGAGTCTGCACACTGCCGATCAAGCGCCGGTGCGGCATTTGCCGACATCATTGGGTTTTCATTTCGGGAAATTTTCCGGGCTTCAGCTGGAATTGTCCTCCTACTTCCCGCCAACCCCGCCTTTCCTTCAACCACCCCCTCTGACTTCTCTCACCATGGCCAAGTCAGCGGACAAGAAAATCGACAAGAAGGCCGACAAGAAGGCTGAAAAGAAGGCTACAAAAGCTTCAACAAAAGCAGCCCCCGCTGCAAAGGAGGTATCGACCCCTAAGAAGACGCCTATTTCTTCGAAAGAGATCATGGCGAAGGCCAACGTATGTTTTTGTTGAACCATGGACTTCAACATGCTCACTATGTTGTGTCGGTTCAAGAAAAAGTCCAAGGTGACACCTAAGAAGAAGCAAGAGAGTAGTAGTGAAGAGTCGTCTGAGTCTGAGTCCGAGGATGAGAAGCCGGCACCCAAAGTTCAGTCGAAGAAGGTTATTATCAGTCTTTTCATTTCAACGGCATTCTTACTTATGTGAACGGACTGCAAATCAGCCGACCAAGCCTGCTTCCTCTTCCAGTGACGAGTCCAGCTCTGCAGAAGACCAACCGAAAAAACCCGCTGTTGCAAATGGCAAGGTAAACTTCGCTTCTTTCCTCCTTATCGTCTCATTGCTCATTGTCTTTCAGGCGAAAGCTGCAGAGTCTTCAAGCGAGTCATCTTCCGAGAGCGAGTCGGAAGAGAAGCCCAAGGTCGCGGCCGCCAACGGCAAGGTATGTTGTTCTCTATGCAATTCTAGATTTATTTTCTGACTATTTTCACATAGGCTACTAAAGCAGCTCCCTCTAGCGACGACAGTGACGATAGTGAATCAGACGATGAGAAGCCCAAGGCTGCCCAGGTCAAGGCTACCCCCAAAAAGGCTGCGCCATCATCAAGTGATAGCGACAGTAGCTCCGAGGATGAGCCTGCGAAACCGGCAGCTGCTAAAGTCGTGAAGCCAGCCGCTGCCTCCAGCGACAGCAGTTCGGAGGATGAGGCTCCCAAAAAGGCTGCTCCGGCATCCGCAAAGAAGACCGCACCGGCAAAGGCTGCGACATCAGACGACTCTGACAGTAGCGATGAAAGCTCTGAAGAGGATGTGGAGATGGCTGATGAGACTGCGAAGTCAACGAAAGGTATATACACACTTTTATGGGACATCAGTGTACGTGGTTGCTGATGGTGGATAATTTAGGCAAGCGTAAGGCGGACGATGATGCATCCGCGCCTGCGAAAAAGGCCAAGACGGCCGATGGCGACGCTGCAGCCACCGAGGGCTCAGAGTCAAGCAAGACCATTTTCGTCGGCAAGCTGTCTTGGAATGTTGACAACGACTGGCTATCGCAGGAGTTTGCCGAGTGCGGTGAGGTTGTCTCAGCACGCGTGCAGATGGATCGCAACACTGGCAAGTCGCGTGGATTCGCGTACGTCACGTTCGCGACCGCCGAGGCTGTTGAAGCCGCCCTTGCTCTCAACGGCAAGGAGATCGACGGACGCGCTGTAAACATCGACAAGAGCATAGAGAAGGACCAAAATGCTGTGCGTCAGAACCGCGCGAACGCATTTGGCGACGCCCCTAGCGCAGCTTCTGCGACTCTCTTTGTTGGCAACCTCAGCTGGGATGCTACGGAGGACTTGCTGTGGGAGACATTCAGCGAGTACGGTGACGTGAAGAGTGTCCGTATGCCGACCGACCGCGAATCCGGCAAGCCGAAAGGGTTCGGATATGTTGAATTTTCCGACATCGAGGGCGCGAAGAAGGCATTTGAAGGCGCTGCAGGGAGTGAGATTGCTGGTCGTTCGATCAGGCTTGATTACTCGCTGCCGAGAGATCCTAACGGCGGAGGTCGTGGCGGCGGCCGTGGCTTCGGAGACCGAGGTGGCCGTGGCTTCGGAGACCGAGGAGGTCGTGGCTTCGGAGACCGAGGCGGTAGAGGCGGTGGACGAGTAAGTGGTATGATCTGTCCACCTTTTCAAAAATGCTAAAGGGTAACTTTAGGGATTTGGTGGTCGCGGTGGTGGCCGAGGAGGGGACCGGGGACGAGGTGGTGGACGTGGCGGCTTCAGAGGTGCTCCCAGAGGTGGTGCACGCAACGGCGCGATTGCGGCGTCTGAGGGCAGGAAGACAACTTTCGACTGAGTGCTATGGGTTGTAATCTTATAGTTGTTTTCTTTCGTCTGGAATTCCGTCTGTCGTGTCTTAAGGATTATGTGATATGCCTTGCTTAGTATTACGTCCCTGCTATATGATATATCTCTACAGCCTGTATCATGCATTCCATTGAGTCACACATGTAATGACTGGATGACTTTCCGTAAGAGTCTGCGGCTTTACGGACGTCCGTAGTTCTATTTCGCCCTTTTGGCCGAGGAGCCGGGGGCCAGTTTTGAGCACCGCTGATGAAAAGGAAGCCACCAGTGCCCACCGCAACTCCGTTGATGGGAAATCTAGGAGGGGGGGTCGGACCCCCCTTCCAACCTAAATTCGACGAAAACAGAATTGGACAAGCTTGCTTGTCCAGGGTCTGCGTAGGACGCCACGTGATTCCGCTCCTCTGCGCAACGCGCCTTGACCATCGCGCTTTGACGGGCCACCCTCGACGGCCTCTGCGCTCACCATGGACAATAGACATGACCCCTATTCCCTCTAGTATATATAGCTCTCGCTGCTTTCAGTCTTTCCTCGTCGTCTGTTCCTTACATCGCGTACTCGATAGGTACTTGACTACTTTCTTCTTCTCCGTCGTCTGTTCCTTACATCGCGTACTCGATAGTCGCTTGACTTCGAGTATTGCTCCGTTTCTCTCACAGGAATTTCGCGTGCGCGCTCCCTTCCGCCTCGCGGCCCCAACGGTCGCTTCTTACGAACTTCTGCACCCGCTCCGGATTCCTCTCTGCCAGACGACCCACTTCCTCCTGTCACTGAAATGCCCAGCAGCGAATCTGAAGTCATCCAACCTGTTGCAGGGCCGTCCAACGCAGCCCCCTCTCCTAGTGCGGCCCCTCAACCTGCTGCCCCGTTGTCGCTGTCCGCTGAGCAACTCGCGCAGCTTCTCGGAACGGTGGTCTCTCAGCTTCAGCGTGCGCCGGCCGTCGGGGCTGCTACGGGAACGGCCGCCACGGTTCCCTCTCAGGTAACCGCGGAGTCTTTCCCGGCGTTCTCGATGGCCCCAGCCAGTCAACCTTCAGCCGGTATGTCTCTCTTGGATCTTTTTCCTTCCGTCAAGGCAGGCGTCTTGCTCGATATTGCACGACATGATTTCGAGCCTGGGGATCTCTACAAGCTGGATTCGAAGTATCGCGACAAGGCAGAGCGCTCCGTTCTGGATCTCACTGGCAGCACACTTACCTCACGGACCACTTCTACGAAAGATTACCCCTCGTTCCACTCCCTCTTCCCTCCCCTAACCATATACTTCCGAATCCTGACGTCATACGCATCTAGCTGTGGCAACAGTCTCCTCACGAGTCACGTCGCTACTGTGACCATGGAGTACTTGTCTCAGCTGCAGTCCTTTCACGAGGAGTACCAGTGGTCCGCGGTTCTGGCCTACCACATGGAATTCCATCACCGCCGATTGCGAGATATGGCACGAGGAGACTATAGCAAGTGGGGGGAGATTGACGCATCCCTGCAGGTGAAGCATCTCTTCGGGCGGGAACGAGCGCGAATTACATCACGCACTCCCAAGCCGGCTGGTGTGGGCACCAAGGATTTCTCTTCGGAAGTCTGCCTGAAGTTCAACAGTGGCAAGTGTGATTCCCCCTGTCGTCACAAGCGCATCCACAAGTGCAGCACCTGCGGCGGGGATCATGGGGCACACTCATGTAACAAGGGCTCTGCCTGAGGGCCCGGCAGGATGAGCGGTTCTACCGCCCGTCCACCGCTCGTCCTAGCCGCTTGGGCGAGCTCTCCTCGGTCTACGATCGGCTCCGGCTCTATCGCATTGGCACCCTCTCCTCCTCAGCCCCCAGTTTTGCTCCTTCGCTCTCACAGACCCTCGCGACTCATCGGGTCTCACCTTGCCTCAGCCCCCGTACGCTGAGCTTTTCCCCCGGGACCCCCGCCGCCTGCTCGGCCGAACACCGATCCTCGGTGCAATTTCGTCTCGCCCCTCGGGCCACTCATGGAGAGAACACGCGTCCATCCACGTTGGTAAAGGAGGCATGGGAATATTATCTGTCAGATTATCCAGATCAGGACTTTGTACGCTCACTTATTCACATAATCGATTATGGTGCCTGCATTGGCTTCATCGCACCTAATCATGAGCAGTCCTGCCGGAATCTCAGAACTGCCCTTGAGAATCCATCAGTCATTGACAGTGACATTTCTTCCCTGCTTCAACGTAACCGACTGCACGGGCCCTTTCCCTCGCCACCCTTTACCAACTTCCGCTGCTCTCCCCTCGGGACAGTTGCGCGCAAACGTAAGCCCACAAAGCTTCGCGTTATCAATCATCTCTCCTGGCCTGACGGCTCTTCCATCAACGATGGGATCCCGGATTCAGAGGCTCATATTACGTATGAACGCTTCGATCGTGCTCTGGCTGAACTCGCTCGACTAGGCCCTGGCACCCTTCTTGCTAAACTTGACCTCAAAGATGCGTTTCGGCATATTCCTGTTCGACCGCAGGACTGGCCCCTTCTTGGTTGCCGCTGGGGTGGATCCTTTTATTACTACGTGGTTCTCGTGTTCGGATTGAAGACCGCGCCCTATATCTTCAACCTCTTCGCTGAAGCTCTCCACTGGATCATCCAACGCCACATCCCCGCCTCCCTAAAGCATTACCTAGATGACTTCCTGCCTATGTTCCGGCCTGATACTCCACTTCCATTGGCTAACGCAGCTCTGGACTGGGTCATCGGCCTCGGGGACATCCTCGGCCTCCATTTCCAGCATGAGAAAACTGTCTATCCTTGTACTTCTCTTGAGTTCCTTGGTCTCGAGCTCGACAGCGTTGCCATGGAAGCGCGGCTCCCCTCCGACAAGCTCACCTATCTGCGGGATGAGCTTCTACCCTCTTGGGCCTGTCGATCAGCCTGCACTCTGCATGAGCTGCAGGAGCTCATAGGGTTCTTACAGTTCGCTTCACAAGTTATCCCACACTCCCGTGCATTCGTGCAGCGTCTCCTAGAGTTTGGGCGGACTTTCCGCAGCCCTTATGCTGTCCGTCATATCCCCGCCTATGCCCGTGCTGATCTCACCTGGTGGCGGACATTCGTCAATGCTTGGAATGGTATTCGAGTCATCACTCCTCCCCGCCCTGTCCTTCACGTTCATACAGACGCCAGTGGGACAAAAGGCATTGGTGGTGTCTTTCAGAACCATTGGTACTCTTCGCGCGTACCTCGTCGCTTCCGCGGTTCCCGGCGCGATATTCAGTTCAAGGAGCTGTATGCTGTCGTTCAGGCAGCCCTGCGCTGGGGAAATGACTGGCGTCACTGCCACGTCGTTTTCCACATCGACAATGAGGTCATTGTGAATGCCATCGAGACGGAGCGCAATCGGTCTCGTCATACAATGACTCAGCTACGCTCCTGCTCATGCTCGCCTGCCTTGATTTTTCTTTCTTCTTCCTGGCTTCCTCCAAAGCTAATGCCCTTGCTGACGCCGCTTCGCTTTCAGTACTCCCGCCTTCGAGCTGGCTCCACACTTGGATCGCACGACCTCATCACCCAACCTCCAGCTCAGTGGTTTGAAACGCACTCTCACTACTCACGACAGGTTGCATTCTACCTCTGGCATGGCCTCGCATCCAGCACTCGAAAAACGTACAGCACAGGGCAAAAGTCCTTCATCGACTTCATTCGCCTCCATCCCTCTTATCTCAACGCCGACGGTTCCTTCCTCCCGGCCTCACAACGAGCTATCATGGAGTGGGTCGCCTACCTGGGTGGACGGTCACTCCAGCCAAAAACCATTAAATCCTACCTGTGCGCCGTTCGTTCCCTCCACGTCGACGCTGACATGCCATTCGACTCTTGTGAAGCACCCGTCGTGCAGCGCCTCATCCGTGGGATCAAGCGCTATCACGGAGAGCGGGATCGCAACCCCAAGCTGCCTATCACCCTGGATATCCTGCAACGGCTGTCCGCCGCCTGTCCTGAGGCCCCTTCCGCAGCCGACGCGTCCTTCCGGGCAGCCATGTTGACCGCTTTCGCGGGTTTCTTGCGCTGTGGCGAGTTCACTGTCGACCGCCCCGAGTCCTTTAACCCGGCTACGGCACTCACTCGTGGTGCCGTGCAGTTCCATCCCTCTCCTGACGCACCCACCCATGTTCTCCTCTCCCTCCCTCTTCTAAAACTGATCCATTTCGCCGGGTGTCTCGGTTCTGCTTGCTAAGGCCCCTGGTGCTCCCACCTGTCCCGTTGCGGCCCTGCAGCACTTGTTCTTGGTTGATCCTCGCCCTCCCACTGCTCCTCTATTCGTCGCCAATTCGGACGGTTTCTCTACTGACACGAGCTGATTTCATTGCTCGTCTCAAATTGTCCCTGGCTAGTATTGGTTTGGATTACTCCCTGCTATTCCGGCCATAGCTTTCGTCGTGGTGCTGCCACATCCGCAGCTGCAGTGGGATACTCAGATTACGAGATTCAGCAACTCGGCCGCTGGCGCAGCGATGCGTACCGTCTGTACATTGATGTCCCCCGGGATCGGGTCCTTCACCTCTCCTCTCGACTCCACTGGGCCGATCCTCACGCTCAGCATTTCGAACCTCCGGCTCTTCCCTTCGCTCCTCTCATGGCTTGAGCTCGGCCCGGTCGTCGGTTCCCGGAGCTCGCGTTGCGCGTCGGTCTGCGTCGCCCCCATCGGGCTGCCCCCGACGCACGCACATCCGCACGCAACGCACTCCCCGAACCAACCGGCTCGCGCGAGAGAGTGGCAGCGACACGAAATCAATTCATTTCGTTCGCCATTCACCCAGGACGATCGCAGAAGAATTGGACAAGCTTGCTTGTCCAGGGTCTGCGTAGGACGCCACGTGATTCCGCTCCTCTGCGCAACGCGCCTTGACCATCGCGCTTTGACGGGCCACCCTCGACGGCCTCTGCGCTCACCATGGACAATAGACATGACCCCTATTCCCTCTAGTATATATAGCTCTCGCTGCTTTCAGTCTTTCCTCGTCGTCTGTTCCTTACATCGCGTACTCGATAGGTACTTGACTACTTTCTTCTTCTCCGTCGTCTGTTCCTTACATCGCGTACTCGATAGTCGCTTGACTTCGAGTATTGCTCCGTTTCTCTCACCCCTCCCATCCGCATTCCCTCTTGTCTTACGTAGTGTTTCGCTCATGTATTTCGCTCCCACCGGCTTGAGCTCGGCCCGGTCGTCGGTTCCCGGAGCTCGCGTTGCGCGTCGGTCTGCGTCGCCCCCATCGGGCTGCCCCCGACGCACGCACATCCGCACGCAACGCACTCCCCGAACCAACCGGCTCGCGCGAGAGAGTGGCAGCGACACGAAATCAATTCATTTCGTTCGCCATTCACCCAGGACGATCGCAGACAGGCTGTAAACGGGCGCTCATCAGAGGATTCGACACTAATTTCCCGATTCCCCGCGAGACCAATCTCTCACGTGCTGATTTGAGTCTCGTGATGACCTTCGCTGGGTTTTGATTTTCCTTCCCATTTCGGCTTAGCAGACTTTTCAGAAAGCGGAGACTTAAGCTGTTTAGAATCTACGGACGTCCGTAGAGCCGCAGACTCTTACGGAAAGTCACCCACTTTCAGGACAAACCTGGCGCCTCGAAGTGATGTGCGGTTGCAGATTGTGATGAGTTGGGGTGCGTCACTAGTGCCTTGTCAGTATGGTTTCTCCCGTGGCAGACATACATATATTGGGAATCACGGCTGCAGTATTATCAATAGACGTTGGTTTCCAGCGCTCGGCTTCTCAAAAGTGAAACCATGCATCTATGATTTGGGCTTGGGCATTGGCACGGGCCCCGACCAATAGGGTCGGTATCGTGAACGCTATAGGTTCTCGTCTCTTTCAACCATTGCATCCAGCAAGGAAGTACAAGCTTGACCAGTAGTACTGATTTGAAACATTAGATAGGATTAAGATAGATACAGTCATCTGTGGGTATGTAGCGTCACCAATATTGAAAGCAAACAGCTATTAGACAGAGAACGTATATGCCCGTATCGAGCCATAACATAGCGACTAATGATAACTAAGCAAGACTGATCCGGCTCGGACGAGGAACTCCTCACGAATATTAACATGTCCCAGAGGCAAAATACCATCCTGTTCCACTCACCCTAACCGTCCATCCTGTGCCGCCTTTCGGATGGGATTTTGACTCGGCTGGATTGCGCCGCTTTTCTCCAAGCGGTCGAAGAGGACGAAGAGCTTCTCGGCTTCACGCTCCTTCTCCTCGTCCGTCATCTCGATCTCTTGTTTCGGTGCTTCGACAATGCCCGTGATGGGATTGATGGGTACGCCCGACGGCGTTGTTGTTGGTACAGTGGATGACGATGGGCGCGACGGTTGGCCGGTGATACCTTTGTGAAACAGGAATCCTGCGACGTTCCCGTAACCAACATATGATGCTAGTAGACCCGCTGTAAAAAAGAAAAGTGAGTCAAGTGGCGCGCTGCGGCACGGGGAGACCTTACCGTCTGAATCGCATACTGCGTACAGCATTTCTCCCACAGTCGATTTCAGTCTGGTATGATGCACGGACGCGAGCAGGCGTAGACAACGACCAAGGAAGTCCGCCCTCGACTCCAGTGGCGACGTACGGTCCAGGTCCGCGGGCAAGGTCCACTCCCGCAGCCGCGCCCTTGACGATTCATCCGCCGTGCACAACTTGTTCAGAAGTAGTACCAGCGGAACCAGGATGTCATCAAGATTTGAGCTGCCCTCCGCCCGACAGCGCTCACGCACGGTGGCGTCATCTGGGTCGACAGCACCGGGTAAATAGTGACTCATGGACACGTCGAGCAGATCGTATGCACGCAAAAGCGTGTCGGTCGGCGTACGTGAGTGCGGTGAGGTGGACCTTGACAGCGATATAGAGCGCCGGCCAACCGTCAGCGCTGAGAATGCACGGTCGAAGGCGCTCTGCTTCAGCTCTTTTGAGGGACTGAGAGTGGGCGATCCTGCGTTACTTCCGCCCGGCGAGTGTTGCGGCGACTCGCGGCTTTTGGGCGGGCTTGACCGCGGAGAGCCAGCGGTGGGTGGGGGAAACCACTTCGGCTGAAGGGAAGGCGTCACAGGGATCGTTATCAAAGAGTGGATGGCGTGTGTCATAGGTGCTGCAAGAGGCGAGGGGAACGAGGGTGGAAGGGTGTTGAACGTCCTCAAAAGTGGGGGAAGTACACTGTTATTTCGTTAGATGAGCTATATATACCACAAACCGCCACACATACCCGTCCAGTCGATCGCTCCAGCAATCACCTATTGTCTTTGCTTCTTCGTCGTTTCGGGGCGTAATCTCTTGTGCATCGTCAACAATCTATTATCCGATCCGTCGGTATCTAGACAATATAATCACACCACTTAGCTACTGCCACGCACCTTTGGGTAGTGTAACAGAAGATTAAATGTGAATTTGAGTAAATCAGTCATTGCCTCTCGTGACAGCTTGGTACTCGTCATAATGCTCCTTGACAGGCTGTCGAGCTTGGTCCCGATGACCTCGATGATGTTTCCCGGATGGCTCGGAGGTTTCGCTTCGACCAGAGTCCTGATGAAGTCTGCCGAGGTTGCCATTGATACTGTGCACAGGAATAGAATGCGCGACGCGAGAAATATGCGTTCCGGATTTGTCGATTTCTATTGCACATGAATGCAAGCTTTGCATGTGAAATCTTCGGACACTCACTTCAAGTAACTCCACGGCAGCCTCCCCGCCGCCGACCTCCTTCTGGATAAAGGTGTCGCGCGCACTACTGATCAGGAGCAAGGAATTTGCTATACATCTGAGGGCCTCATTTGATGCATCCATGTTGTCCTTGAACGAGTGAGCCATTGCCAATAGCGCCGCAAGATTGGCCGAACTCGCTATAACTTCTGAGCCGGCAGGGTCCTTACCCAACGTCTTCACGGCTAGGAGCGCCTGGAAAGCATCTGTATACACAGACACGGACGTTGGCATGGCATCTGCGTTGGATTCTTTAAGGGACCCGCAGTAGTCACGCACCTTTTGGAGACAAACGACCCTTCTTACCGTTACCCGAGGCACATTTCGTCAAGTCGTCAAGGATCGTCTGGACGAGCTTCTTGCGGTTCGTGACGTCAATTTGGGAGGGAAACGCTGCTCTGAAGTCAGTGTGCGGTCAACTGCAGTATGCGAAATGCGTACCATCGATGATAGACTCCAGAGCCGCAGATACGTCGGACCGCGACGACGAAGCTGAGAGAGCGGTATAAACCTCGAGAAAGCTGGACATCAAAGACTGCGCAGGTAGGTATTATCGTCAAATTGGCAAATCGCCCGAGTCTCTTGAATTCGGAAAAGGCGTGTGTGAGACAGATTCCAACCACGTCAACCACGTCAGGTATAATTAAAGGAGGCAGGGAACGGCGGGGTCAGCTAGCTGAGCAAATATGTTGTAGCAAGAGGATTTCCGAGTCGGACTGAAGGTAGCTGATAATACTTGATATGAAACGACGGCGAGTAACAAGGGCCACAGGCAGGGGCGGCTAACGGTGCGCACCGCAACCGGTCGCCGAAACGCTCGGCGTTCCTGCAAATCACTGACTGAGATGCATCACGCGCAACTCAACTACCTACAAGAACGAATTTCTGCTCCTGTCGTTTCATTACTTACACGCATGGTGAGACCACCGGTAATGGAACAGACAGTGCAGATTTTGTTTGATCGCAAGATTTCATAATAGACGGCACACTCGAATGGATTATGCTGCAGATCCGGAGAATAACAAGGGTGGGAAGCGATCATGTCGACGTCTCACATTGATGTAGTCACTAACAGTGTCAAAACCGGAAGGACAGGAGCACCAACAATAGGAAACTTGCAGCCCGGCCACATGTTGGACCAATACTGGCAACAGCAAGAGGTACATACAGCAATGTACGCTGGCCCACCGCGCAGCTGGACTATTCTGGAGCGCTCGGCCGGACCATGGCTAGTGATGCTAGCATGAGCGCCATGCACTAACTTGGTGAAAATTGGCAGCTCCGCCCGCCGGTTCCAAATAACCACTTATATGCCGCGACATCAAAATACAATTCATAATTCTACGTTATCATTGCCTTAAATACATATCGAAGTGTCCGACGTTACAGGCATGTCTTCGACAACAACGTCCGGACCGTCAAATAGTAAGTTCAGTGCTAACATTTCGAAACCCGTCCTCCATTTGGTCCACGGCCCACTTTGTATGTTGGTTTACCGTCATCTCCACATTTCCATCGTTTGATATTAACCTCCAACATGACGAGGTCGTTGGGACCTAAGGTGTCTGCGATGATCTTCGTCATTTTCTCTTTGGGGCCGTAGACGTTTTTCACGTCATATGCATGTTTGAAGTCATACGCCTACACTTCGATTAGTCGTGATCATATCGTTGGGTGAGCAAGACGCACTTTTTTGGTCCTGTCCCCTCGGAAGCGGTGAGTTTGTCTTCGCGTCGCTTTCAGGTACGACGTTTTCGGTAAACAGTAGGCTACAGCTAAATCAATCATGACCTGAAGTGGTAGTAGCTTGAGCAATTCACGCAAGGGCATAGCAACCTGGACAAACAATGACAGGAGAGCAGTCTCACCAACCGGTCTGCACCCAGCATAACTATATTGAACTTCAGGCGCAGAGAGAAAAGCTCCACTGACGACAGGAAAGCCACGCAGGTAAACCTCATCGCAAATGAATGAAGCAGGATCTCCAGCCAACGGACGAGAGTACCCGTGAATGAAAGACAAGCGAGACCATGATGGGATACATCTACGGGAGCATTCATGCGATGACAGTGACGCGACAACGTCAGCGAGCTTGCGCGCATTGCGGTCCAAGATGACATTGTGCAAGCGCGCCAACTTAAGGAGGTTTACATAGGGAGATGTGACACCAAAAAGGACAAGGGTAGAGCAACACAGACCGACAACACATCACTGGAACGAGGGTCACTGTCTGCAGACTGCAAGACAAAGCCTTCATAGCGCACCGAGCGATGGAGTCCTAGGAGGATTGGTGACCCCAGGACAACAGGAAAAGATGCCAAGGAGGACACGGAAAATGTAGCAGACCGGCGTGGGCCACCACCCAATATCAAGCTCAGACGATGGGGATCAAGAGCGAAAGCCGAGCATTCCTTCGGGAAGCATCATCGGCAGCAGTGTTCCATCGGGAACGAACTGAGAGTTTTATCGGACAGCGCACGGATGAAACGGCCATTCGGACCGCCCAAACGAAGCACGTCACAACAGGTAGGAGACAAAGAAAGAGTAAATGCCATCCCAACACACGCGGCGTGCTTAGTAGCAAAGCAACAGACGACATGTTGGAGGCGGAGAGAAAAACGAGAGTGCCAGTCAAAAATGTAAGCGTGACCCAAAGGAGCGGAACTACAGTGGCGGAAGGGCTGCAGCCCCACGGCAGGGTGAAGCAACCGGGAGCCAGTCGCCACCTCCTGACAAGCCGGGCTGCGGCAGCCATCGGACGTTGAAATTGCAGGAGACGGCCCGGTTGTACCTCCTATCCTTACGTAAGGCAGCAGGGTACGCATGTCAAGATATCCAAATAAGGGGTTATTTGGAACCATTCTGTACCGCTCGTACTCTAGACCCGACTTTCTTCTCTTCCTGAATCAAATGGAGCAGGATTGCGATGAGCTGTGGTCTCGCTGGTCGCAAGCGACGAGTGAAGCCATGAGCGTTGTGTCACTTCAACAGCAGCATGGACAACACGGAACATGGCCGGCGATTGCTACTTTTATAAGGCATGAGCTACGGGGAGATGGTAACGAAGGCAAGGTGGACGTACCGGGCGCATCACGTCGCATGTGTCCCGTTCATTGGCGTCTGGTCAACATTGCTGGCCAATCCTGACGCAACATCAATAAGAGATGTTCCCCCCGCGTTCGGGTCCAACAGGTGTTCAGAGAGCTCCGGAAAGTTTTGTATGAGGGCGTCGTCCAGCTGCTTGCGATAGGACTACATCATGGGGCCACATGTTTCAGGCGATATGGTATGGAAGCTCGTACAATTACTCACATCGACAGCATGTATCTTGCCGTTCATGAACTGGTTCTCCGTCGCCGCGCGCTCGAGCCTCTCCTTAGTCAGCTGCAGAGGGTTGCGCGCGCTGTCGATGTCAGCAAGCACCTGCATAGGGATCATCGTGTTGACGTGCTGCGACATCTCGTCGATGGTGGCCAGGTGGTTAATGACCTCGTTCCTGCAATCGGACTAAGATGAGGTCCGGTGTACCGTGGAGATGGGCTCACACTCTCAGTCCAACCTGTTTCCCCCCTCCCGGCTTGTCCTTCTCCTTCGTGAGATCGTTCACAACGGTAGTTCCGAGATTGTAGAGCGCATTTGCAAGGCCCAACAACTCTAGCTCGAGATCGCCTTGCACGCCGGACGGCGGTGGCGACTCCGATAATCTTGGTGAATCTGGCGCAGACTGCTGAGCTGCGGGCGTGGCGTTCCCTCGCGCCATAGCGTGGTGTCTGTACGTCGTGCAGACACACCGTAACAAGCAGACAAGAGGCAAAAGATCCGTAGTCAGTGGTTAGGTTTGAATGTCTTGCGCCTGCGATCCTGAGGTCTGGCTCGTAATTACGTAAGACACTCTTGCCGTTTCCAGTCACTCGACTTGTGTATCCCGAGTGTATATTGTTTCTGTCTTTCAGTACTCGCTGAGTGGATAGACAACATGGAATTCGACATTGTCATTCTCGGAACTGGGCTGACCGAATCCATTGCAGCTGCGTGAGCATTATGATCGCGTTCGTATAATAAAGTCACGGCTGAAACGATACTGGTTCTTAGTGCGCTTTCGAAAGCAGGTTTCACTGTTGCTCATCTCGATGCTAATCCATATTATGGCGGAGATGAGGCCTCCCTGACTCTGGATGAAATCGTACAATGGGCCGACCAGCGTGCGCGCAGCATCGACGCTCCCAAGGACGGTGTAGCATCGTCTTCGTATTTGTCGGCGCAGCGAGCCAGATTTACCTCAATATCTCGCTCATCATCTCCTCTACCATCGCAGTCTCGACAATATTCACTGTCACTTGCTCCTACTATTATACCTTCCATCGGGCCCCTGATTGATTCTCTGGTCGCATCGGGAGTGTCGCGATATGGCGGATTCAAGCTGCTCGAAAAAGTAGCCATTTTTGAGGGCCCGGGCTCAATTAAAGAAGTTCCTGGCAGCAAGGAGCACGTTTTCAAGAACAAGGACCTTTCGCTCCTCGACAAGCGCAGATTGATGCGCTTCTTGATGTTCGCGGCGGGCGAATTCGAGGGGAAGAAGGAGCTCGAGGCAAAGGAGCAGATGCCTTTCGTTTACTTCCTACGGGACACCTTCTCTTTGGATCATCGGACAGCAGACGCCATTGCTTATGCCTTAGCGTTCTGCGTCTCGCCTTCAGGTACACTATATCATGATGGGTTGAAAAGCAGCTTGCCGATCTACCACACTTCACCCAGATCCAACTCTCCCAGCGCTCCAACGCGTTCGCCGCTATCTACGCTCGACGGGAAGGTATGGCCCGTCGCCCTTCCTTGTCGGTCATTATGGCGGGATAGGCGAAATAGCACAGGGCTTCTGTCGCACGTCCGCTGTCAATGGCACGACATACATCCTCGGTCGGCAAATTTCATTTCTGGAAGTATTAGCGGAGTCAACAGATGTTCAAACCGTTGAGAGCAGCGATAATGCCTCTTCTCCTTCACCAGCTAGAAGATATAAACTAAAGCTGGAGGATCTGACTGAAGAGCTCACATGCGACCTCATCGTATCGGCGCCCGACTATCTTCCCCCAGAGTTCATTCCTAGGCTAACGGACTCTCCAGATAATTCTTCGAGCACAGACGGGTCTAGGGGCAATGCCATCGCGAGGTGTATAGCGATTGTCGATCGACCCATAACATTTTCTCCATCTGGACAGGCTCCGGACGACACATCGCTCCCTGTGGACGAAGGAACGATCCTAGAGCAGGAAGAACAGGAGCAGACTCAGACACATGATCATATTGACACCGCCTTGCTTGTATTCCCTCCCTCAAGTTTGCCAGGCGGATCAGCAACCGTTGCTGTTAACGTCCTTGTCACTGGCGAAGGTAGCATGTCCGCTCCACGGGGAAAGTGTAAGCTATGTCCCTTGTCTTGTCCTCTGCGAACCGGTAGAACTGAGTTCTATGCAGGGGTTTGGTACATATCCATGCCGTTGTTAGACGAGACCGCCGGTCCTGCAGAAGATCTACTACGGCCATATCTGGACGCGACCATGTCTCTGACACTACCCGATCACGACAACACCGATGTCACTCACAACGAGCCGCTCTTCTCGCTCTTCTACATCGACCATTCGATTGCTTATTCCAGGTCTATGACTGATCCGCCCGATACTGACGAACGCCTCCATGTCCTTGTGCCGCCTGCGTCTTTGCCTGCACTCCCCGAGGTTGCAGACTTGTCAACGACCCGGGCGGAAGCTATATTCTGGAGTACGGTGGGGGCCCTCGAGAAGGCTGGGCGTCGACCGCGACGGCAAGAGGAGAAAGACAGCGAAGAGGGCGTTGACTCAGAGTTAGGTGTGGGATCATTTTGGCCCCCATTGGATGCCGTGGATGATCCCAGCGAAGACTGGTGAAGCGCTAGTTTCGTGAGTGACCGCTATAGTCATGGTTGACTGCGATAGCTAGGTTATAGCCGGCAGTCCTGTTCTAAAGAGCGGTGTGTATCGAATATGATAGGTGATCTCGTCATTTCTGCGACTGAAGGTAGAATTGAATTCGGTAAGCAGTATCGCGGTGGTCATTGTATATCGACTATCAGCATGCGCCGCCTCCGCGCGCAGTGGTTTGCCCGCCATCGCCAAACGATTGTAATCTGTTCACCAGGGACAGCATGTATGAAGGTATTGGTGGAACATCTAGACAGTAACATGTAGGCCTAGATTATGAAGGGTTTGAAAGCTTGAGGGGATTTATACCGTGAACTATATATATGCCATGAAGGCCAGTCACACTAAGTAGCAAGTACTGCCAGTGGGCCGTGGTCTTTCGGACGCCTTCCCCGAAGCTGCTCCCCGAGTCGGATTGACTTCATAGCTCACTCATGCGCTCAAGTCAACAGCCACCTTGTCACTTCTCCTACATCTGAGACTTGACTTCAATCCTTTAGAATAAACCCTCTTACTTGGTAGAGTTTAACAGTAACTGACACCTCGAAGTTCGCCTGTTCTCCGCAGTCTCCATGCACCCGTCACTTCGCCTTTGTTCTGCGGGACGAGTCCGTCAGCCTCTCATCCATTTCGTGGGCAAGCGGCAATGGCCAACTAGTGCGTTCGTGGTCTTCTTCCTATAGATTGGCTCAATAACTCCTCAATCGTTACATTGTAGCACCTGAGGCCCCGCACGCACATCCCGCTGCACCGCCCGAACTAAAACAAGCCTTCTCTGATTTCCTCAAGAAGTTTCAAGCTTCCACCGCTTCACTGTCGTCGGCTAGCACAGGGAAGAGTCCGAGCAGTCGCAAGGAAGGCGACCAGGTTTTCGAGGAATTCTGGCAGGCACCGGCGAGGTTCTGGAAGCATGATTTGGAGGACTGGGAGATCGAGCTGGTTTCGGTACGTCTTGTCACCTCGTACTTTCATGTACCGAAGTGCTAATGGGCCTGCAACGCTACGCAGACGGGCGGTGCCTCTCGTTATTAGGTTATATGTGCAACAACGATCGTAGGCTGAGAAACTAGTCAGTACGCCTCAGGTATTCTTGCGTCCTCCTAGTCGCACATGCGCCGTTGCGTAGACGCATCAAAGCAGACCTCCAACACAATGACAGCTCATGGATCCAGTAAATATACATAACAGACTAGTCCTTCTCTGCGTATGCCAGCAAATGCTGCTCGATCTCTGCTTCCTCCATGACGCGCCACTGACCGCGCGTCTTCGGGTTCTCCTCGTCGCCATTCGAGACAATCCCTATCTCGACCTCCCCAGACTTGAAGTCTGTCGCATGCACAGTTGAGAGTGCCTCAATTGCTATCTGTATATTCGTAAGTATTATGCCGGATTGAGACCAAGACGATAGACCGACCTCGACGACTTCCGCTCTGCTTAGCGTTTTGCCGGCCTTCACCGCATCATCTGCCCCACGTCCCGAGTCGAGCTTCTTCCACTTCTTCTCCAGGTGGTTCATCGCCTCTTGCTGTTTTTGTCCAGCAGCTGTCGCATGGAATCCGACGAAGTAGCCTGCAGGATCCAGCTTGAAACATTGCGGCCCGAACTCAGGGTCAATGCCAATGACAATCATTGCTGCATGTTTTGACATTCTCAGAGTCTATGTTTGCGAGGGAATGAACAGACGCACAAATACCGAGCGGTCTCATGGCAGCGCGTTGCGTATACACCTGGTTGATGTTGGCGAGCCGTCGCGCAAGCGCGTCTGGTGTGATCTCATAACCGTACTTGTAGCGGAACTCTGCAGCTTCTGATCGCGCTCGCATGACTTGCGCACGGGCATCAGCTGTAAATAGACGCGACGCAAAAGTAATGGTGGAGTACTTAGTATGTTAGACACAGTTGAGGTGTATACAAGCTCGTACCAATAAGACCTGTCATGACGCAGCCAATGGTAGGTGTGATACTGAAGAGGTGAGTAACAGTGGAGGCATCGAGCAATTTGTCCTAATTAGCAAGGGTGAGTAGGATATCCGGGTGATCCACTAGTGAAAGTACGTACGGGAACTTTCTTCTGCGTAATCACAACGGCTGTGTCCTTCCCTCTGACTGCAATCGCAGTGTGCCCAGAGCCTGATATAGCCTTGAAGGCATATTCTGCGAGAGTACCCACAATAAGAACCGTGCATGGGCCACAAATATGACAACTTACCAACTTGATATAGCCGTCCTTCCGGGGAGAATACGGTGAGATACCTGTATATCAGGCTCAACCTCGGACAAGACAGCTACGAAGCTATAGGCGAGCTCACCGATCGTAGGAGGTTCTGGACATTGTGGAAGTAAATGGCAAGACTTAGCACACAGGACGCGCAAGTGCTGCATGTACGCGTCTGCGTATTTAGGGTTAGGTTTGAAGCGCGTCCTCTAGGGTTAGGATGACTATATATGGTGAGTCATTGGTTCCTCTCGAAATTCTAAGTGGTCATTTACTTTGGCACTCACTCAACAACGAACTCAACAACGACTTACGAAGGCGCATTCCTAGTTAAGGGGAGCACCAGGCTCTCCGGGGAGTGAGCAAGATGAAGGAGACTGTATCTCATCAGGCACCTAAAGTCATGTATGTCCCTGTCCATCCTGGTATAGAATTTGTCTGATCTTGTATCAGCAAAAAGCTTCAGTTTAGTCTACTGAATAACCAGGACACGGTCAAAATATCTGAATTTGAGGTCACTCATCGCGATTTATACACTGCGGTCGAGCGGCAGCCTGTGAAGAATGGTGTATTGGACCGCCGTCTGGTGAGTAACAGAAATATGAATCTGTCTTATTTGCTCTTACCGTCTAGCAGGGCACGACAGAGAAGAGCGCATTCTGCGAGACTTGTGGACTCTCCTCTGTTGATTGTGTGGGCCATTACGCCTACATCAAGCTGACTGTTCCGGTATTCCACATTGGCTACTTCAAGCACACGATTGCGATCCTTCAATGTATCTGTAAGACCTGCGCCCGAGTCCTGCTGGAAGAGCCCGATCGTCGTACCTACCTCAAACGCTTCAGGCGTCCGAATCTGGAGAACATCCAGCGTCAGGCTCTTTGCAAAGCTGTTAACACGCTTGCGCGTAAGACGGTATACTGCCCATACTGTGCTTCCACGAATGGTACGGTCAAGAAGGCTGGTGCTTTGAAGATCATTCACGACAAATTCCGCGCAAAGAAGACAGCAGAGGAAATGGAGAAGTGGAAGACCACCTTTGCACCAGCGGTCGAAGCGCAGAAGGAACTGGGGATGTACCTTAACAAAGCGATTCACGAGGATCTGAATCCGTTGAAAGTGCTGAATTTATTCAAGCGAATATCAGATGAGGTGCGTGATATCACAGCCGCGAAACTTCGACCAAAGAACTGACAATCACCGTCAGGATTGTGAAATACTCGGTCTTCGCCCTGCGTATGGCCGACCGGAAGAGTATATCTGGCAATATATCTCTGTGCCGCCTGTTTGCATTCGACCCTCTGTTGCTCAAGACGGTGCGTCGAACGAAGACGACCTCACAGTAAAATTAACGGAGATTGTCTTCACAAACGCGCTTATCAAGCAGGGGCTTGCCAAAGGTGCACCAACTGCACAATTTATGGTAGAGCGGTATTTGACTCTTCCTCGTTGCAGCACAACTCATGATGTTTGATAGGAACAATGGGACTTTCTGCAGTTGTCTGTCGCGATGTACATCAATTCAGAGCTACCGGGTGTACCATCGCAGATGGGGCAGAAGCCGATCCGAGGATTCTGTCAACGGCTGAAGGGCAAGCAGGGTAGGTTCCGTGGAAACCTTTCTGGAAAGCGTGTCGACTTCTCTGGGCGTACGGTCATTTCGCCCGACCCAAACCTCCGCATCGACGAGGTAGCCGTGCCGGAGCGAGTTGCCAAGATCCTGACATATCCCGAACGTGTCACTGCACATAATATCGATATGTTGAAGAAGGCCATACGCAATGGTTGTGATGTCCATCCTGGCGCAAACTATGTCACGGCAGGAAGCAACGGTTTCAAGAAATATTTAAAATTTGGCAATAGGACTGCTATTGCAGACGGACTGAGCATTGGTGATGTCGTTGAAAGACACATCATTGATGGTGATATAGTGCTGTTCAACCGACAGCCCAGTCTGCACAAGGTATATCTCAGTAATCTACTCGTATGCTGTGGTGCTGATGTTGGACCAGCTTTCTATCATGTGTCATCGAGTATGTCTACATGACGTGATTTTCTATTTGTAGGGAATCTCATGCGTTTTTTTTCTCAGGTCAAAGTACGGCCATGGCGATCATTCCGTCTCAATGAGTGTGTGTGCGGTCCGTACAATGCTGACTTCGACGGAGACGAGATGAATCTTCGTAAGTTTGCTCTCAATACTTACGATGTCGAGAATCTCATCTGTACCAATAATACTCGTCGCAGATGTACCACAAACGGAGGAAGCGCGGACAGAAGCTCTCGAGCTTATGAGTGTCAAACACAATCTCGTCACGCCACGTAATGGAGAACCAGTCATCGCTGCCATCCAAGATTTCATTACTGCTTCATTCTTGCTCTCTCGCAAAGACACTTTCTTCGACCGGCGTCAATTTACTCAGATCTGTTCCTACTTTGGTGATGCAAACATGCACATAGACATACCTCCGCCGACTATTTGGAAGCCTGTGCGCCTATGGACAGGCAAACAGATCTTCAACGTCTTGATGCGGCCAAATAAGAGCTCAAAGGTGCTCGTTAACGTCGAGTCCAAGTGCAACAAGCAGGAGAAGCCAAATGCCAAACATTATCCTCGCATGAACCCGGCGCCCGATTTGTCTCCTAACGACGGCTGGTTGGTAATCGTGAATAGCGAAATCATGTGCGGCGTCATGGACAAGGCTACCGTCGGAAGTGGCAAGAAGAAGTCTGTCTTCGGTGTCATAATGAGAGATTATGGCCCCAACGAGGCCGCAGCGGCGATGAACAGACTTGCCAAACTTTGTGCCCGCTACCTAGGTAGGTACGATTCGTCTTCACCATTTAAACCCAAGCTGAATATAATCAGCCAATTACGGCTTCTCGTTAGGGATCAACGACGTTATTCCCGGACCCAAGCTTTCGCAGGAGAAAAATAATCTTGTCGAGACCGCGTACGCCGAATGTCAAGACCTTATTATGCGTGCAAAGAAGGGTTTGTTGGAAAACAAGCCCGGTTGTGATCAGGAACAAACGCTGGAAGCCATGATTTCTGGCGTGCTTTCCAAAGTTCGTGATAAAGTCGGAGAGATCTGTTTGCAGGAGCTTAGCCGTCACAATGCCCCCCTTATCATGGCTACGTGCGGTTCAAAAGGTACACTTTCCTCCTGACAAGCACAACTTATCACTTACGTGCAGCTCAGGTTCCGTGATCAACGTTGCGCAGATGGTAGCTTGTGTGGGTCAACAAATTATTGCCGGACATCGAGTCCCCGATGGATTTCAAGATCGGTCCTTGCCACATTTTCCCAAAAAGTCAAGAGAGCCACCTTCGAAAGGTTTCGTACGGAATAGCTTCTACACGGGCCTATCACCCACGGAATTTCTCTTCCACGCTATTTCTGGTCGTGAAGGTCTAGTCGACACAGCTGTAAAGACCGCGGAGACAGGTTACATGCAGCGGCGTTTGATGAAGGCTCTCGAGGACTTGGTCACACACTATGATTCATCTGTGCGCAACGCTGTCGGTGGCGTCGTACAATTCCGATATGGCGATGATGGTCTTGATCCGGCGTGTCTTGAGGGCGATGCGCAGCCTGTAGAGTTTTTGCGAGCATGGAGTCATGCATCTGTAAGCATCTTATATCATGCGCTTGTGACTCTGCCATTTACTCGCATGTGCTAGTCTATTGGGTCGCGATCTTCTCGTGGACTGCTCCCGTTCGAGATCCTGGAACTCGTGGATCGTGAATTGTCACGGCGAAAGTACACCAGTGAATGTACAGCCGCATATCTGGCCACAATCCGCGGCTTCGTCTCGGAGTACATTGCCCATAAATTAGCCGAGATACGCAAGAATCATGGCATGTTTGAGGCCTTGGAGCGCGACGACGAATGGGACGCCGACACCGATTTATCTCTAGGTGCTTCTGGTGAGTCATAAGCATCACTGTCACCGAAGCTTTAGACAGCTGAAACAGCATGTATTAGATGCGGATAAAGCGGCTGTAGATAACAAACTTAAGGTCACGGAAGACCAGCTACGAGCGTTTTTAGAGATCTGTTGGACAAAATACGTGAAAGCCAAAATTGAGCCTGGTATGAATTTTATCCCATCCCAACCCTGTCAATCTACTAAAAGCCACTATTGCAGGATCTACCGTCGGCGCTGTTGGAGCGCAATCCATCGGCGAGCCAGGAACGCAGATGACGTTGAAAACATTCCATTTTGCCGGTGTTGCGTCCATGAATGTAACTCTCGGTGTACCTCGTATCAAGGAAATCATCAATGCTGCAAAGGCAATTAGCACGCCGATCATCAGCTGTAAACTTGTGACTGCAGACAATGAGGCATCTGCGCGTATCGTCAAAGGGCGCTTGGAAAAGACTCATCTGGGTGATGTGAGACTCAGAGATTCTTACGTTCAGAAAGACTTGCACTGACGAAGATCTTATTTCGTTTTGTGCCCATCGCATTTTAGGTCGCTGCTGTTCTGGAAGAGGCCTGGGCGCCAGAATACACCTACATCGGCATCATTGTAGATATGAAGACCATTCAAGACCTTCAAGTCAGTAGATTGCATATTTATTCACCGGTGTCCTCTTGACCCCACTCCCGTAGCTTGAGCTTACTCTTGATGATATCAAATGGGCCATCGTGGCCGCCAAGAAGCTGAAAATCAAGCAGGAGGTCAGGAATTACCCTAAACATACTCTATGACCAGTCAGCTTACTCTTGTGACCAGTCGATCACTGTGATTCCTCGGAAGAATCGTCTACGGGTCTATGTAGATGGGCCCGACAAGTACTATCGCCTCAGAGAATTGAAGAGATCACTAACAGATGTCGTCGTGAAGGTGGATAGATCATAGAGGACAATTTACTCTGGATACTAACATCCTAGTTTACAGGGTGTGCCCACAATTCGCCGTGCGATCATAAACATAAAGGAGGATGATGATCACAGAGGCAAGAAGGGTGACAAGGAATTACTGGTAGAAGGATACGGTCTGCAAAAAGTCATGGTAACCCAAGGTAAGCATGATTTCAGTGATATTACTGGGCAAAATGTCAACTGCCCGCGGAACTTCATAGGCATCGTTGGAGAGCAAACAACCTCTAACCATATTATTGAAGTTGCTCAAGTGCTCGGTATCGAGGCAGCTAGGCGGACAATCATCAACGAGATTCAGTATACGATGAAGAGCCACGGTATGAGTATTGATCCACGGCACGTTATGTTACTTGGGGACGTCATGTCCTACAAGGTAATCATCAATCGATCTCAGTCACCTGTTATATCAACTCTTGAACATTTCGTTCACAGGGCGAAGTCCTAGGCATCACTCGCTTTGGTGTCGCAAAGATGAAGGACAGCGTTTTGATGCTCGCATCGTTTGAGAAAACTACAGATCATTTGTTCGACGCCTCTGCATATGGTAAAACTGATAGCATCGCCGGTGTATCGGAAAGTATCATCATGGGCAATCCTGCTGCCATGACTGGGACATCCATGTGAGTCCGTTGCAGTCTTACACACTTTCCTTCCACTCAGCATATTCTCCAGGCCTGCACTTGTCACCCCAGCCCCGCACATCAGCAAACCGAGGAAACTCTTGTTTGAGGGGGCGCTCTGAGATCGTCACGCTGGTTGGTTAGACTGTTAACTTATGACATTAACGAACACTGTTGTACTGTAGTGGGTGCTCCACTTATTCGCATGAAATTTTACGAGGCACGAGTAGACAGAGCCCGTTTGATAGGATTGAGCTTTCTGTGCACGGTAAGGCCTGTCGCCGTCATTCAACTGGCCAATACACGGATCACTCATTTACAATTGTAAGACGGAGATAGATCGCAAATACTTCTGTTATACATATACATTCAAGATATCGTCGAATAATGTCGCTTCCATACACTTCATCCATCCCAATTGGTTCTCGTCAATTAGAAATCAGGTGGATCATACCAGCTAGCCCGCTACACGTCGGATATGTCGAGCATGACAGCACCTGCCTTCTGTTTCAGTGATTCGAGTAAGGTTTCAAAACGTACGACAAGATCCTCATGCACTTCGGGTCTTCCTTCATCGCGCATAGCTTGTAAGAACGATCGTAAGTCGTGGACCTCAGGAGTCCAATCTGGTGCGGATTTCGCTTGCTTTGTAGTTGCTGGTGCTTCCTGCGATCCGACTGGGACTGTGGTAGAACTCTCAGCGTTTGCATCGCCATGCTCCTCAGCAGATACATCCTTCACCACAGCCTCTACTTCCTGAGCAGGGTCAGTGGATGGTCGGACCCAGCGTACGAAACCCCACTTGTGCTGAGGCGCGTTCGTGTAACCGTACAAATCACTCTTCAGGAGGAATAGCCAGCCTTCTCCTACAAATGGCACCCGGCTCATCTGCGGTATCTGCACCACACTACGTGCGCTCCACTTATCCTCGGGGTTCCTCGTGGCAGCGAAGGTTGCAAAAACCATCCCAGCTTCACCCATGAAGTACTGCGGGGAGTCACTTTCTACAATCGGTGCGAAGAAATCTGTTAGACATTGTATAATCCGTGTCGGCGTGGCGACGGACATAGTGCAGCCGCGCATGAGTGGGTGGGTGCGCGACGTGTAGTGAGTATATGATGACAGGAACGTGAAGGTATTCGGCAGCTTGGCTCTGTTGAAGTAATCGATACAGATGGGGCATACCAGGGCATCAAGGTATTTGAACAAGCCGGGTTTGTCCCTCATGAGATCAGCCAAGTGCTGGTCGTCCAATGATATACAATTCATGACCACCAATCGTCTGAGACTAGAGGAGGCTGTGTCGAGTATTTTCTCGATAGTAGAGGTGGTTACATTAGCATTGTATGAAAGGTTAAGCGATTCGAGATTCTTGCATACGGCAATGATGTCGACAAGCTGTTCGGAAGTGAAGTCGCTGGCAGAGAGATCAAGGGTGGTAACCGAAGAAACATTCGAAGTGATAGCTTTCTTGAGCAAGGAAATACCATTGGGTGGCAGAGGTCTCCAATCAAGAAGGATCGACTTGACCAGCGATGCCTTGCCTGGCATCCAGAGTAGCTCCTCGATCGCCTGAATATCGCCAGTTTCGACAGCCCAGGTAACAGCCGCCTTCAGGGACATGTCAACGAGGGATGAAACATTCCCATGTGCATCTTTGGAATCTGTATCGTGTACTGGCTGAGGATCGTCCCCTCCATTGTTCTGCTTATCTTCGTTGAGAGATTCATCCTCTCTTTCCTCATCAGCCGTTTCATCCGCTTCCGGATCCTCGTCGTCTTCTGAGAATACATATGGCCAAGCCTCCTCAAGCATGGGCCGGGTCACCAGTGATTCACCACTCAAAGAAGCGATGGCCCTTTGTATATTGTCTTCTAGAAAGCTTGCACGTTCACTCAGCGGCTTCCCAGGTTTTGGTTCTGGATAGTATGCGCGACCATACTGAGCACCGCTTAGAGGAACCAGCGTAGGGGCAGGACCGGAGCCTTCTAGACCAGAGATCGAGACTAGACAATATGCAGGAGATTCAGGGTTTGTGATATCAATCACGGTTATTCCATCATTGTTATCTAAGGGACTAGTTAGCATTGTTTGATGATAGCAGTAGTCGGCCAAAAATAAAGGCCAAACAATGTCGTATCGTACCCGTGTAGTAAAGATCTTGTTTCACATCGAGTAGATTGTCATGGTAGTCGCCCCCACTAGTATATGGTGCCTTCGGGTCTTCTAGATCGACATGCCAACTCGAAGCGAGTAAGAACGAGATGAAGGCAGACGGAACAGCCGGGATGGAAAACTTCGAGTCATCATCCGCAAACCGTCCGTCCATATAACGAAGCTCTTCACGGATGACTTCCGCATTCTCGGGCTGCTTGACCAATGTCAAGAGCCGATGCGCCGCGGTTAACGGTAACGTCCCGTAACACCACTGGTGGTGAAGAGCAGCGATGCAGCGATATCTTGGCCGCCCATTTTGGGATGGATGAGGTCGTATACGAGCTATAACATATGCCTGATGTCTTTGACCCATTGGAGGAAAGTAAGGACCACTCCTGAATACTCGAGTGCGGATGGTGGTAAGGCTTCAGAAGCTAAGAGGACGCCACGATGTGACATATCGCGTATAAAGTCACATGCTCTGCTACACACGCGTCACTGTCACAAATGGAGTCGCGTCCAAAGTCGCGTGTTTAATCACTCCAGTCGCCGCATTGCCCTCGGGCCTCAACACACACCTCTATCTCAGCCGCAGTTCGCTGCCTTTCCCAATAATGAGCTCGAAATGGGACAAGTACAGTAGGGTCGGTCTTGATGTTGCCTCGACCGCCACCTCCTTAGGCTTTTCCGCTGCCAAAGTCGGGACAAAGCTAGGAGTAAGCGTTATGTACATTTTTAATCGCCTCCACGCTGAAGTTACCCCCAGTTCTTCATTACGAAGGGAATAGCGTCCACAGCCGTAGGCTTAACAGGCTCTGCCGTTGATCATGCCTTTTTTGGAGGTAATGTCGGTGCAGGTCCTATGCTGGGCGGGGCGGTCTCCACCGCGATATCGACTATCGAGAGTCTTGTGCTTGCTCCTATTCTCATAGGCGAGTCAGTGACTTCCACATCCCTCGTCGCAGCGCAATCAAGTTTGTCCGCTCTTGGGGCGATCTTTCCCGGGAGTGATGAAGCCAGCTTTTCTCTTGCCAGCTTCGTCGGGCTGGTCCGAAGAGAATGGACCGACCCCGTCGAACGTGAGGGGCTTCCGGAAGAGCGCTATGGGCTCGTAAAGATCACGAGAGCACTTATAGGCTGGGCAACGCTCCAAGGTGTGACTAGCCAATGGCAAGAACAGCAGTGGTTTGCAGCGATGCAGGAAATTCAGGTGAACGATGAAGCAGACACTGTCGTAGATCCTCCTTCCTCGGAAACGAAGGACTCTACTGTGCACATAACGACGGACGTGATATATCCTAGCCATGGTGGCCAGATTGTAACTGCTGACATTGGCACAGCAGCAACCCCAGGCTCTATGAACCCCGCTATCTCCAGACATGGATCATCTGACGTTCCAACACTAATGTCAAACGCAGAGCTGAAACGTACGCTTCGACGTTTGTCTAAGATGGTACTAGCAGGCTATGGAGGACCCAGTCTCCTCTTTTTTGGTGTTTCACCGTGGTCCACACCGACGTCTTCAGCGGGCTCGTCCTCCGGCTCTACTCCGAAAAAAGAGAAACGCACAGAGGAGGCAGAATTAACCAGTGCTGTCGCCGCTTCTGAGGCAGAGGCATCCTCTCACGTCCGGCCAAGTACCAGAGAGACTGGTGTTCGCCCGGAATCCAATCAACCGTCATATTCGTGGTGGAATGTTCTCTTGGGTAGGCATGATCACGATATTTTCCTCCAGAATGCCAGTTCCCATCCTCCCACAACCAGCACCGCAGCTATGGTGCGTGACTAATCGTCATCCGAACATCGTCCCACCCTGACTCTGGTGGTTTGTAGGGATCGACCTCGACATCAATTGAAGCTGAGATGCAACCGCCGCCGCGGCCCCCTACTGTCTTTCGCGGTTCCGAGAATCTGATGCCGCGGTTCTGGGTGCTCACTGACCATGCGCGGCGCGAAGTCGTTCTTGTCATTCGGGGCACCATGAGCCTGAACGAGATCGCGGTCGATCTCACCTGCGAGACTGCTCCGTTCGAGCTGCACATCCCTCGTCCTCGGCGTTCAGCGTCGATGTCGAAGAGAGCTCGCACCGAGCCAGAACCAGTTGAAGACGAAGGTGAGGCATGGAGTGAATTCGATGAGGAACTGGAGAGCATCCCAGGTTCGTTCCCGATCGATATATCTACTCCGCCGCCACTCCCCAAACAGCCCCGACCCCGTCCATCATCCGACGCGCCGACCCATCCTCAGGCCAACTCGGCTAATCCGCTAGAGGAAGATGATTCGCTCAGCAGCTCTCACTTAGTGCATGGTGGAATATTGAAGATGGCAAGAGCGATGGGTGCGCCTGGCAAGCCGGTCCATGTCGCTGTCCGGGATGCCTTGAAGGGAAATCGGGGATATTGTAAGTCTCCGCATGCTGAAATTCGGAATGGTCAGTGTACCTGATCTACTGAACAGCCCTTGTCTTGTGCGGACATAGCCTGGGTGCAGGTGTCGCCGCACTCCTTGCATTGGTGAGTAATTCCACTTACTCTACTGCAAACAGCAGAATGACCGTCCTTTCAGATGTGGGCGAACCCCTATACTCGTCTCACGCACAAACACTCAGGACTACCGCGTCGCCGCAGAGTGTCCGCATACTGCTTCGCACCGCCAAGCCTCGCATCACCACAGCTTGCTAAGCTCGCAGGTGAATCGGGCCTGGTCACATCTTTCATCTACGCGCATGACGTCGTGTCACGACTCTCGCTGGGAAGTGTGAGGGACCTGACACGATGCGCGGCCTGGTTATGCCAAGCGGAAGTGGCTCACGGAGAGGGATATTCCAACGTCACAAAACGAGCGCTACGATGGAACGCTGGTGTCGGAGAAGAGGGAGATGATGTATGGGTGAGTGCCACAGCTATCACGCTGTATCATATGCAACGAGACTGATGCCCTCCCGTAGTTTCTGGCGATGCGGAAAACTCTTGAGGCGAACATGCATATGACACAAACATTTCCACCCGGACGTGTCCTATGGGCTCTGCGCGACGGTGACCTGGACCCAGCACACCGCCTCCATGACGCTGAAGGTGGTCTTAAGAAAGGTGGTCGAGGGGGAGAGAAGGTACGCTTATTCGAGGTCCTGGATGTCGAGCGTGTTTTTGGCCAGATCGTCTTCGCGCGAGACATGCTCAGTTCACATTTACCACATCAGTATGACCGGGTGCTCCATGAGCTACTCTAATTTTGTAGTGCACGATGTCACCGCTTTGTATCAGTAGGAATCTCCTCGCACTGTAAGATCGAGTGGTATCAGTTGTAAATCTTAGTAGCAGCTTAGTTGGCGATTTATGTCATTGTTGTAGCAAATTCTATATGCATGAATGGTGGACAGAAACCCACCTGGGTGTACATTACGAGACGATATGCGATATATTCCATAGGGGAATGTTGCAATACATCTATCCGGGACTCCTGCCATTGAACGAGTCCTCAGACAACCGTAGTTAGACTGTCGGCCAGAAATGCACAATAGTGGAACATGTCGATCCACATTGTGCCAGAAAAATCTAGTGATACACGGAAAGCAAAGATAGCACTGTAATACAAGGAGGAGGAGCCTTTCAGTCCTGGTCTGACTGATCTCTGGGCCGATACTTGATACCCCGGCTCTCAAGCTCGGCCTCGACATCCTCGGGTATGCGACCCTTGACACGCACGGCATACATCCCACGGACATATTTGGCTGCAGAAATACCCTCGTTAATTAGCGTCATAAATTTGCGATGGACATAAGGCACACACATGTCCGCTGCCAACGAGCAACCCAACTCTGCTCAGGATCAATCACCGCAATTATGCCGTCGAAGTGTGTCGTTGTGCACGCCTGGATACGGTCAGGATATCCTTTCATCTGGATGGTAAAACAAAGGCCCGTTCAGCTCCCCGAAAGCCTCACATGAAATAAAAATAGATAGATCAACCTGCATGAGCTCCTCACAATTCGGGCAACCAACTTTACGGAAGTCGGCAGGAGTTTGGATAATTGAGCACAGTAGACATGCCCGCAGCTGTTTTGCGCGGGGCTGTGCAGGAATAGATGCTTGCGTTTGTGCCATACTCGGGGGTGGGAGTGATTCAGGTGGTGAATGTGGTCGTTGTAACTTGTAAGTGGTAGTGGCGGTCCTGAGTGAGTGACAAGCGCGCACAGGCGGAAATTGCCTAATATGGAGGTACGGATATTGCCGAGGCGTCGCGCCTCCCTCACAGTGCACCTCTTCCAATCATCAAGTCTGCAAATGGCTCGACAAGCAGGACACCTTTTACTCGCTCTGCTACCGGCAGTAGCGTACGCGTTCTCCAATACTGCTCCTATTGTTTCATGGTCGTCTCACAGGTACATAAGTGCCAGTCTAATTGCTGTACGGGCACTGACATGACGAACTTGGTGTCACAGCTCGAACGTTTTGGACTCGGCGTCCCTGTCGAAGTCTACGCAGCCTGCTGCCATCTTTGAGAGCATTTTGTTAAACGACAACGCATGTGAGCATGATGCCATCATTCTTGTCGAGCACGAAGGTGTAAGTGCACTTGAACACGTACTGTACGGACTACGCCTGACTAAATCACCGTCTGCCCAGCTGCACGCCTCAGATCTCCGCACACTCTCCCCTTCAAGCGCACTCGCGCAGTCTCTCAACTTTGCCCCGTCCACATTGGAGCTTCCTTACGTTCCGCGCAGCTCATCCCGACCATTATCCGGCCTCGCTAACACAGTTGCTGAGCGCTGCGGAGCAAGTGTAGTCACCTACAATGCCGAACAGATGTCGAGGACTGGGGAGAAGCATGTCGTGTGCGTAGAGATGCCTACACTTGGTAGCGCCGAAGGTGCGGAGAGGAAGAGTTTGATGGCCGAGCATGGTGAGGTTTTCAGAGCAGTCCACTCCCTAGCAGCAAGATAAACGTCTGACTGCTTTACAATCCTGCTCTAGAGTCAAGTCTCTCGTCTTCACTGGCTGCACTCGCCGAAGCCTTCCCCAAACACCTCGTTGTCTATGCTGGTTGGAGCTCCTCCCTTCACGTCCGCCAGTCACCCTCTCCATTCTCCCCGTCCTCCCTTACCCTCAATTCCACGAGCGCGAGTGCGTTTGCCGCTCCTACAGGAGGCATTCTCGCCCGCTACCAGCTGCTCACTCCTGGATTGATTCTGTCGTTGCTCGTTGGGTTTTTTGTCCTCGTGCCGACCGTGATGATGGGGGTGTCAGCTGTAGCGGGCATCAAGTCGCCGCTCCAGGGCGAGCCTCCAAAGGGTTTCATTGCTGCGGAGAAGAAAAACCAGTAAGAGTCGTAACTTCGTGGCGCTGTTGGATGCTGGTCCGAACAATTTTGTACTCTACGCTTATGTGGTCGGCACAATACATCGCGGTCATTCATAACCTCGTCTGGCAACTCATGATTGTAAATTATACCCTCACGGAGATCATGAATTGGCACGCCTGATGCTCGTTAACTCATGATAAGTTCGCGCATTTGAGTCGACACGGACATTGTCGCATGAGTGGATATGAACGAGTTCTTGACCACCTCGCTACTGATCGCGTTGAATAACATTACAGTCGAGGCTCTCAAAGTCATCCGAATGTCGAAACCTTGAGCCTTGAATTGCTCGTGAGTGATCTCACGGCTCATCGGACCGAAGATGGCTCTGACTGGATTCAGGCGAATCTTCCGTGGTTTCCGCTTTCATGACGATCCTCGACCCCAAATGACCTGTTTCCCGGGCTCTATCGATGATTTGAAAGCAAGTATATAAGGTTGCGGAAGACCGCTCTGCTACTTGAGTCGCACCTTCACCCGATCACAACTTCGAGCTACCACAGCCCGTCAAGGGATTATCGATTATTGTTTACCATGTCTCTCGTTCCAATCCGCGCTCCCCCGACTGATGTATGTATTTGAACTGATGCGATATAGTGCACCGACTCATACCCACTTTACCAGCTCGCAACTATTAGTTTGGAAGAGGCAAGTTCTGTCTTCACCCGCTTCACCGCCGAGACCGCCTGGACGCTAGGCAACATGATCCGCACTCGTCTGCGCCGTGCTTCCCAAAGGCCCGCCGTGGTCAATATCACGCTCGCCAACAACGATCAGCTACTCTTCCACGCTGCCACTGGCTCAGGCACTGGCCCAGACAACGACATTTGGGTCGCGCGCAAGCGCCGCGCCGTCCTTCGTTGGGGAGTGAGCACATGGTCGCTGCACAACAAATATAAGGGCGATGAAGCCGCCTTCGCGGCCAAATTCCAGCTAGGCCCGCGCGGTGGTGACTATGCTATACACGGCGGCGGGTTCCCGGTCCGCGTGAAGGGCGTGGAGGGTGTCGTAGGCGTGATTGTGGTGAGCGGGCTGACGATGCAAGAGGACCACGAAGTCATTGTCGAGGTGATAGAGGAGTACTTGCAGAAGGTCGCGAGCGGGGAAATCCAGGAATGAACTTCTGGAATTGACTAAAGGTGAACGTGTACTATAGTAGAAGACTTTCGTCCTGTACTTGTACGTTCGAGGCGGCAATTCCTCATTGCTGATATGTCTGAACGTTCGCTTTGAGTGCTGCAACTCGAAAGCTCATAGTAGCTCTAAGGGGACAGAGTTGAAACTCACCGCGGTCAGTCGCCCTGCAGTCGTGCCGGTCGAACAGGGTCGAACGCTTTCTATTTGATTACGGCATTACACGCGCCTATTCACTCTAAGTACTCATTCAACAGTTCGAACTCAAGTGTCCATTGGTCTCGTACCCAGACCTGTAATGTCGCACCCCACCACCGCAAATAACAGGTCTGGGGCAGCCTGATAGGGCACCCACCCCTTCCACTTAGCGCCCACTTAGCGCCCAAATGTAACGGTCACAATCACCTTCTGGTGCCTCGGCCGATCCCTTTCGACCGAGTGTATCCTTTTTGGGAATGCACACCGACTGTAGAGCTATCCTGCTTGATGACATTTAGACAACCAAAAGTCTATTACTGCAGACAATAAGAGGGTTTATTCACTTGTGCAACTCTATTTATAATTCCCATGAACATATGTAATTCACATAAACATAATGTACTCTTCCCTGATGCTGAAAATATTTTCTGAATTATAATTCAATCATATGAGAATTTTTTTGCAGCAGTAGCTCGAGCACTCTCTAGTTTCTTGTATGCTATGTCATCATCTTTCCTATGAGCCACCAAACGAGACTGAGATGATGGAATAACGGAGTGAAAGACGGCCACGAATTCAGAAGACACTCCGTCCGTGTAGGACTGACGAAAGTGTGCTCGGTCGGCACGCGTTCCAAAAAAGGATACGCTCGGTCGAAAGGGATCGGTGTGACCGTTACATTTGGGCGCTAAGTGGGCGCTAAGTGGAAGGGGTGGGTGCCCTATCAGGCTGCCCCAGACCTGTTATTTGCGGTGGTGGGGTGCGACATTACAGGTCTGGGTACGAGACCAGTGTCCATTCAATACATAAGGGTCACTGCACCCTCCGAAGATTGCGTGTAAGTGAGAAGACTCGCGGAAATAGGGATATATGAACAATGCCAGCCAACACCTTCTCTCAGGTCTATTGAGTACTCTCGTGCCGGATACCCACTTGAGCTCTAATTCGCGACTCTTGTATGCATATGCAGGTGCAGTCTCGGGATTCGCATCCAGCATATGCCTTCAGCCGCGTGAGTCTTCACTAACAATCATCCGATCTCGGTGGGTCTGTTTGACGCGTCAGCACACAGTCGACCTCCTGAAGACGCGCCTGCAGCAGGGTGACGGAGCTTCGCGTAGACCTCAGTACGTCTGTCACGGTTCCCTGAAATATATGTTAGTTACAGTTCGAGAATAGTCAAAGTGGGCTGATTTTGTCCACGGCTCGCGACATCTTGCGCACGGATGGAATACGCGGTTTATGGAGGGGCACGACTGCAACGCTCTTACGGTTGGTTTCTGTCTATACATCTTGAGGCATAGGCCCCCATCACGCTCATTCTCTTGCTAGGAATGTCCCGGGCGTGGCCTTCTATTTTACCGGCCTAAACCATGCACGAACGCTCCTAGCTACATCGCCCTACTTCTCGGTCACACCTCCGGACGCAACGAAAACACAGACAGGCTCCGTACTCCCGAAGCTCACAAAATGGGGCAACCTCTTGGCGGGCGCGACAGCCCGCGTCACTGTTGGAACGATATTGAACCCATTCACAGTGCTGAAAGCACGGTATGAGGTCAGTTCTGGCTGTCCTTGCGGTATCGGTAGCTGAATACACATCTGCGCATACTGGCAATCTTAGAGTAACCTGCATGAGTATCAGAGTATGCCGAGTGCTATTCGATCTCTGGTACGAGCCGGGCCCTCGGAGCTCTTTCGAGGTGTTCTAGCTGCCTCACTGCGTGATGCGCCCTATGCAGGACTCTTCGTCGTTTGCTATGAACAGATCAAGGATCAAGTAGGTACGTCTATTGCGAGAACATTCCTGGCATCCAGACGTACGAATAATGTTACCTTACTGAGCTGTACATTTGACAGTTACTTATATGATGCCCACGACGTCGACGTCATCGACCGCTATTCACGGCTTGTCTGCCGCATCCGCGGGAGTCATCGCAAGCCTTGCGACACATCCATTCGATGTGGTTAAGGTATGTATCGAATCTACTGCGCCTAGCTCGATGATTTAATGCCTCCGATAGACCAAAATGCAGGTCCGCACCGAAAACAAATACCACGGCCTTCTCAAGACTATTTCTACCATCTATCAGGTCAGTTTCTGCCCATGCTCCCTATGCATGACGGATCCTCTGATACCCGCAACAGCAACGCGGCGTCCGCGGCTTTTATGACGGAGCGGTATTGCGCATGATCCGCAAACCACCAAATTCAGCCATTGCTTGGGCAACCTACGAAGGTGTGCTCATGTTTATGCGAACTTCGCAACAATGACCGTTGCACGCCATTACTGCAAATATCTTGAGAATAAAGATTGCTGAGATCTTGTTCCGCTATGATTCTACTGTACATTGCCCTGGTGCTTAGAGTGTATAATAACATCTCGAATCGACTATAGTTGTGATGAGAAGAGGGGGATATATTATGAGTATTGTTTCTGGATGAATTTCGCAATTGTCTGGAGTTGGATATTTGACGTTCCTTCGTAGATGGCGCCCTGTTCTCAAATTCTCGTTTAGCATCTCTCGCAAATGGGTGGTTGGAGCGAGGGCAGAACGCACGATCTTGGAGTCCCTCCAGTATTTCTCGATACCCGTCTCCCTAGTGAAGCCCACGCCGCCTGCCCATTCAATCGCCTCCCCACTGACACGCTGCGCAACCTCGCTAGCATAGAGCTTCGCCATGGCGGCCTCACGAGCGAACGGCTTCCCTTCTTCCTTGCGCCGGGCGGCATTGTACGTGAGAAGGCGCGCGGCTTCGATCTCCGTCGCTGCGCGCGCTTGCTGAAAGGCTAAGCCCTGGAATGTCCCGACCGGCTGCCCGAACTGCGAGCGCTGGAAAGTGTACGGGACCGCCTTGTCGAAGGCGCCTTGGGCCAGTCCGAGCATCTGGGCGGCGATGCCTATGCGGCCTGCGAAGCGGAAAATATAAGACAACGAAGACAGAACGGAATGGGGTCCGGGTGAGACGTACCTTCATTCAAGATCTCAATTGCAATCTGGAAAACGCGTAAAGGTGTAAGTTGGTGGATAAGTAGTAGTATGTGTTCTTGCTGACCTTGTATCCTTTACCTTCACCGCCGATGATGTTCTCCGCTGGGACGCGCAGGTCATCGAGGCTGATGGCACATGTCGACGACGCGCGGATGCCCAGTTTCTGCTCCTTCTTTGCAATCTGGATGCCCATGTCTTTCGTGGCGATGAAGCACGTTATACCCTTGTAGCCTTTGCTTGGGTCGAGCTATTATGCCGTGCATGAGACATAAACCATTTGAACGCACAATGGTGGCGAGAGCAGAGCACACACGTTTGCAAAGATCAGGAAAATGTCCGCTTCGTATGAATTTGTAATCCACATCTTGCTACCGTTGATAATCCAGTGGTTGCCGTCCTTCACAGCCCGCGTTTGCAACGCGAAAGCGTCCGAGCCTGAGGCAGGCTCCGACAAGCAGAACGACCCAAGCTACCCAGGCGTTGTTCGATATAAATGCACGCTCTTTCAAACACGGAATAAACAGGGAGACATGCCTTGGACTCCGACAACAGAGGAAGCCATTGATCCTGCTGCTCCTTCGTCCCATACGTCCGAATGACAGTATTCACGAGGGTGTTGTGTACGTCGCACATGACCGAGACGGACGGGTCGACCTTGGCCAGTTCCTCAATGGCGATAATTGCAGAAGTGAAAGACGACTCGGCGCCGCCGTGGTCGACACTCGTCTCGATGCCCATAAGCTAGGTGAGAGGATGCACGTCAAGTTCGCGAAGGAGTCCGAATATGTGAAGACTACAAACTCCTTGCTCGAAGAGTGCTTTAATGATGTCTGGGTCCATCATCTCTGCCTCATCCATATCTCTGACCTTAGGGGCGATGATATCCTGTGCGAAGCGTGCCACTGGCCTTTCCGTCAGCCTGAGGCTCGTGTGAACTAGGTGCAAGAATGTTGTGAACTTACCGGACTCTCTGAGCATTTGTTCCTCATCCGTAAATGTATCGAGAGAGTTCAGCCGAACATCTGACGACACAACAGCCGACCTGGAGAATGACCTGGCAATGAGTCGGGTTAGAACTGGCGTTGTTCTGCACAGGTGTTCACCATGTACCTTGGTGCAACTACCGCAAATGGTCGGCACCTAGGCCGCAGGGAGGTCTGTAAAATTCGGGAGGTCGTACGCAACATCTGGAGGGTGCAAAATAGGTGAGAATGGCTGAGGTCACACCGAAAGTCGACCGATGAATTAAATAACAAATACAGTATCGAAGGTTGGGTCGGGCCCCTGTGAATCTGGGGTAATCACATGCATTACACGGTGCTCAGGTGATCGGTGCCCCTCGGTGATCGCATCATTGTCGGCTCCGGCCATTACGCTTTTGGTAATTGCCACGTGCTGCGGGCCGTCTCTCGCGTTTTGCTACGCTCAGATCCCAAGCTCAAGTTTTGACGTACTGTACAACTGACCGATGTCTATAGTCAAGGGCCAGGCAGAAAAGGACAAGGTGCGCATAAACATATTGTTTAAACGTGCTATTAAACATTTTCTTTGCATAGGGCAACGCCGCATTCAAAACAGGCGACTTCCCCACCGCCATTGGACACTATTCTGCAGCCATAGTTGCCGATCCTACGAATTCTACTTATCCCCTCAACCGCGCTGCCGCATATCTAAAATTAGGCAAGTACGTGCTCAAATCAGCGCGCAAATGTGAGTTTCGAGCTCATCGTGATTGATATAGGAATGAAGATGCAGAGAGGGATTGCACGAGCGTCCTGAAGCTCGACCCAAAGAATGTCAAGGCAATGTTCAGGCGCGGACAAGCAAGAGCTGCATTGCACAAGCTGAGAGAGGCGCAGGAAGGTTCGTGCCCTCGACTGTGTTCTTTAACTGGCTATCATTGTTGAGGTGACACGGGGACCAAAGACTTCAAAAAAGCAATGGTGTTCGACCCTGCAAATGACGCAGCGAAGCAGGCACTGACAGGCGTAGAGGAGGCGCTGAAGACACAGAGCAAACCTCGTTCAGTACGTGTTTGATCTGATCTTGAGTGGTGTCCTGATATCACTTCCTGTGTCTCTATTCCTCGGCTCGTGTCTAATATACCTCACTTAGAGAGCTCCCGCTGATGTTCCTTCTGTCTCATCCGTGTCATCGCCTTCTGCATCTGGGGGACTAAAACCGAAGCGACGGCGCATTCCGATTGAGATTGTCGAGCCACCAGCGACGTCATCTCCGCCTGCCGCCCGACCGAATGCGAGTGCTGCCACAGCCCGCCCTGACGACTTCATAACCCCCGTGTCTTCGCGCGCATTGCCATCCTCAGCTTCTCCATCTATACCATCAACGACTCCACCCACTCCTGTGGCAGCGTCCGCGTCGACTTCACAACAACCAAAGCCGACTCCGAAAACATTCCAGGAGGCGAAAGAGACACGGGCTGGCTCAAGGCCTGGCGGGGGAATATTTAGATCAAATGGGAAGCATACAATCTTTGGAGAGAAGGGAGCAAAAGAAGGCTCGGATGGCGTATCCTCTCCAGCTGATGCGACTGCAGTGTCTGGACCTTCCTCCGCACCTGCACCTGCCGTGGCGAAGCCACATGTGCAACCTAATGGCCTGACGGAAAAGGCTAAGGCTCCCGTGACTCTGTTTGCTTTTACGAGGCAATGGGACAAAATGAAGGCGGCAGAGGAGAGGTGGTCCTTGTTGAACGTAAGTTACGTCACTGTCGGGATTTAATGCACTTTCGCGTAAAGTGTTTTGGAACCTGCTGTTTTCATTATGTCGTCGTCTCTAACATCCTAGTCACTCTGCATAGGAAATCCCTCCATCTGCACTACCCGCGCTCTTTCAATCTTCCCTTGACGCATCTCTTCTAGCCTCCATTGTCCGAACATTCCGCGACATGCTCCTCATAGATCCATCACCGGCGATCCAAGAGCGCGTGAGGGCATACATGCTACAGCTGCCCAAGGTGCGACGATTTAGCACGATTGTGCTGTTCATGAGTGCAGAAGAGCGGGGAACGGTAGGGGAAGTATGGGACATGCTAGACGGCGAGCAGGAGGAAAGAAGGGCATGGGGCAATAGCTGATGGGCCCACTGAGTATGAATAGATGTGCTGTACCGATCACAGTGTTTAGGTATTGTCGATCAGAGCCCTCAATAATTACTACTGGACTCTACTCTCCGTCACTGCATGACTGATTGGTCGATTCTTGCTCATATATGAATATTAAAGAGATCTTCCGTCGCAGCTCTATGCGTTCTGAAATGATTAGAATCTTAAGTTCATACCAATTCATACTGGTTCACACAGCTCTTCATATGTTTCGTGTGCGGCATTTCCCGGAAGCTTGCTGCCATTTGCCAGTCATTTCATGGGGCTCGTGCGGGGCGTGGTCGACCTCCGCGTGTTTGCGGTGGTCTCTATTACCTTCTACACCATATTCAAGTCATAATTCTCTTCTGCCCATCAGCCAGCACCGTAGACTCTAGAAAACTGCATCTTAAATACGATATGACGCTCTTAAGTCCGGCACTAACTGCGCGTCTCCCACCGATCGGGGACAATATATTAGCTACCGACGGAAGGGATACCCACCACCCAAGCCCAGTTCTCCAGAGTTCATTCTGGGCTTTCGAAGTGAGTCTTTTCCAATTTGTAATATCACCACACATCTTGATCTAAGTCGACTGACATCTTCCTTCAGAAAATAGATCTTGTGTCCCTGAACGATACAGGGATCCAAGCGGCTGCAAAATATGTAAGTATGTATCTCGTTGTCCGTGAACGTGAGCATAGTTGACCTGTGTCTAGATATACAACAGACTTCGAGCAGAGTCTTACACGCCGCGAAAATGGCGCACACACCCACTTCACCTCCTCTCTGCTGATCCCTACTCTTCAGAAGACCCCTCGACGAGATTGTGTCTCGACTGGATTTTTCTCATCTCTTCCCTGAACTTCAGTTTCTGGTCAGAACGCGAAGGCCATCCAGATCGCTATGGCGTAGAGTGGCGGACAGGATGGAACTCGAACGACAGAAAAGTGCATACAGGTTACTGGTCTTTGGTAGCTGCAATCGACCGAGGTGACTTTGCAGCCTTCTACGGGTTGCGAGTCGCGAATTAATCATCATCGGTCTAGCTCTCGAGGAGGGTATTCCTATCACAGATCCAGCATTCTACTCGTCGGAAGAAAACTGTCCTGATGAGCTTCTTGAAAATGTGTTCCGCCCAGCCGAGAGATGTAGCGAGACGATACCTTTGCTTCGAGAAAGGATCGCTATCATGCGAGACATAGGTCGAAAACTATGCGATGTGAGTACAGATTATACGGAATAACAAGATATGTCTTATTTGACGTCCCGGTATCTAGCAATACCATGGATCCTTCAAAGGCTTTTGTGACGAGTTCACGCGGCGGCATGAGGGACGCGGGACTGCTCTACAACTAGTGCAGATGGTAGTTGATACCTTCCCTTCATTCCGCGATGAAGTATGGTACGAGGGTCGTAAAAGTGCGTATAACTCCCTTCCCCTCAGAAAGCTGATTCATGATCTTGAAATCAGTATACCTATGGAAACGGGCGCAGATCCTCGTTGCCGAGACCTGGGCCGCCTTCTATCCCGCTTCTCAGCGTTCCCCGCACCCCCTGTTCCCTAAAGGGTCTGCTATCGGTGACCTCACGATGTTCGCTGACTATCGAGTACCCCAAATCCTCCACCATTTACGGATCTTGGCCTATCCTCCCACCCTCGAAAAGGCGCTCAGGGCGCACCAGACGTTCGCCCCAGGATGCAAAGAAGAAATCAGTATTCGAACTGCAAGCATTGTTGCCGTGGAGAAGCTCCGGGAGAGGATTACTTACCTTTGTCGGCAAGACGTGGGCCGAGGCGACACAGAGGGCACGATTGACGTAAGTAGTGTGTTGATCGATTTCTTCTTATGGGATCTGGCAAAGAACATAGAGAGCGGGGGTGACAATATCGTTGGAATGAAAACTAATGAGATGCTACCTGCACATCGGACAAGGAGCATATGGTACTAGATGAGGAAGGAGGGAGGTTTCGAATATCGCTACGAGTACTATATATTTAATCCTAGGACACCCACCGGCACCGATCACTGTGGGGACGAAATCTGGTGAAATCAACCCTTAGATATGGGTAATTTTCGCCCATCTACATGGTTATTTTAGCTAATATCGGGTTCCCCCGTGTACATGGTGAAAATAACACGAAAAATGTCCGCTTTCACCATGCAAAATCTTCATTTGCGGTGAAAACAGCCCTGAAGCGGGGTTGAATGACGAGGGTAAAAGTCACTCCAAATTAACCCGCCTGAGTTTAACCCAGTTACAGGGTGGAAGTGTGATTCAACCCGCCAACTGGGTGACCCTAACCAGCGCCGGCGTTCACTGTGGATTCTTAACGCATACAGGCTCTGTTCGCATTCGACCTTCTTGATATGTTTCCGTTGTGATGAAAGGTGCTCATAGATGTCTCTTAAATAGTCAGGCTATTCGTAGACGCATGCAGCATAAAGCTTCTAATACTATAGTCATAAGGCGATATGTGAGGATAAGTCTACAGGCAGATTAGTACCAAATAACTTTCGTTCACGACAAGTGTACTCCAAGGTCACCGGGGAGGTACGCTGAATTTCGAAAGGCACCCAGTAAGCTGTTCGTCTTGACAATGTCATGGAAGCTTTGTCCAGTTCTACCGTAAGACACACTCTCGAGAGCAATCGAAAGGATTCACATCCCGCTGGAAGACACGTGTACAACAAAAAGTGCACGAGATTATTGAGCGGACAAAGTGCATTAAGCAATACACTGCGATAGCGCGGAGCAACACAGATTCGGATGGCATAGGGGTTCTCGTATTACCATGATCATAAGTATCGAACGCAAGCGGCACCTAGAAAAAGTCAAGGCATAAATGGGGCCAACGCCGTGAAAGCAAAGTATACGTCTCCATAATCAACGCACGAAGTTGGAAGCAAGGGAAGTAAAAAGTCATAAGCACATTCACACCACCGTGAGCATTTTATGATCCCTCTGAAGCCTTCGGTCCCTCTGAGGCCGCTGGCGCTGGCGCATCGCCGTTTGGCCTCTTGTCGAATGGTGGGCCTCCTCTCGTCAGCCCTACAGCCGCGAACCCTCTCGCCGCGAAACCGCCTCGACCGCCCCTGCCACGGCCGCCAAAACCCCGGGGAGGTCCCCCGTTCTCGGCAGTACGGGACTCCTTGTCCGTCGCCTGCTTGAGCTCAGGTATGGCGTCATTGAGTTTCTGCATGCCACGGCGCCGTCAACATCCACTCAAGATGCAGCCATATGCCACTTACCTCGCCCTGCTTTTGAAGACCGGCCTTCATGGCCTCTTCATCACCAAACTCAACGTATACCATTTTTAACGAACGGCCCATGAAGTTCGAAGGGTAGTTGACGCGAGTAATCTAGCGTTCATGGCTCAGTACGGGTCGTCCAGTTGTACAACGACACAAGGCTCACCCCAGCTTTGGCATCCCCAAAGAACTCTCGCACTTCTTGCTCGTTCGCAGGCGCCTGTGAGCGCATGAAGATAGTCCATGGATTACGAGGCGGTCTCCGGCTCGTCGGTGTTCTTGCGCCAGTACTATCTGTCACCGGGGACGTCAAGCCTTCATCTGCTGCCTTAATATCTGCATGCAGATCAGGCGTCCCCTTGCCCGACTTCGGCTGCTGCTGTGGCGTCGGACTGCTTGCGTTCTCGGGTATAGTCGGGGTAGCAGGGTTGCTGCCGTTCTCCCTCTCCTTCGTGGCAGCGGCCCGCTCTTGTTGCTTGCGCTCCTTCTTCCTTTCACGTTTTGCGCGCTCCCGCTCTGCCTTGTCCGCTGCGCTGCCGGTGGGTGTCCCGTTCGGCTTGGTGTCCTTGGGCGTTTCGCGGCCGGAACCCGCAGAGTTCGGTGGCGGGGTGGAAGGTTTTGACCTCGACGGGTTGAGGTGTGGAGGAAGAGGCTTCTCCGCGGCAACAGGCGTGCCAGACCCCTTGGTGGAAAGTGTCGGGGTAGCCCCTGCTCCGCTACCACCACCAGCAAGAGCAGATGCTTCGGAACTTGATGTTGGTCCAACAGTGGAGGGGGTTGCTGTGCGACGATACGCATAGTTGAATCCTAGAGTAATATGATCTCAACATCTGGAGCATAATCCCAGGAGCTGAAAGCGTACCTTGACTCTTCAGCTCCGCGCTCACTCTGCCATCCTTGATGTCCAGGATGAGAGACCCGTAAGCCGCATCACACAAGTTCCAATTCCAGCAATTTTTCCATGCGGGTTCTTCTTGAGGGAACTGTCCGTTAGGCCCAGGTTGATTCGTGGGCGGTGGTATACGCTCGAGGACGGAAAGTGCCTTATCCAATAATACTCTCTGGTGCTCATCGATGACTGCATCCACCTGCACCTTCACGCTCTCCCAAACCTTGTCAAAGCCCTCTTTACCGATGAGTAGTTTGTGGCGCAACCCTTCGAAGTCACCCTGCACGCTAAACTCGTTGTAGGAGGTAGCATAACGGAAGTGAAGCCCCGCTGAAATGGTAAGATCCGCCTTGAGCACGAGTCCGAGCTGGTTGATGATTCCCTCGCGCCCAGGACTCGCGTGTGTGACTAGTAGACGCGTCTCGGCTGGATCGAAGACCCGCTGGGCGGTGTCGACAAGCTCACCGATCTGCAGCGCCGTCGTCCACATAGTTCCCTGACCACCCGCAATTGTCGCGTTCCCGTCACCGTTGTCGAACATCTTATGTGGCACGAGCGCGCCGCCCAGCCCGAGTAGACGCAGTTTCACGCCGCCGATATCGAGGCAGCGTGTCGTCGCTTCATCGATGACATGCAGGTTCTCCACATCATACTGTCCTGCGCGGAACTTCTCGAGTACCGAGACGTCTTCGCAGGCTCCCCAGACAGTATATACGGGAACCTGTAGCTTGATTTGGCCAGAAAGAAGCAAGGGGAACTCGGATAACAGGGAAATGGTGACAGTCGAGCGAATCACGGAAGCTGGGTTTTCTGGCGCGAGAAGATGGTTGCGCTGTGCTGTGGGTATGAGCGGAGAGTACATGGTGAGGTGGCGCAGGGTCCTGTCATTGATTCTTTCCAGACTTGAAGTCTCTGCGAAGGGTCAACACCACGTCGCAACGCGCTAAGGAAGACATGACAGCGTACCGAAGAAACCAAAGTCTCCTGTATGAATGATAGCCGATGCATTTGCATCTCGCGCGAGGTCGTTCAGAGCAGACAGCCGACCGCGAATGTCAGCAATACAAAGCAACCGTCCATGCGAAGTGTCGAATACTTTTGTTTGGGTGTTAACCTGATGAGGTGGTCGAGGGTTAGGAGAGGCAGTAGGACGAGTAGAGGTGGAGGCAGGGCGGGAGACAGACTGCATTTTGAGGGCGACAGTGGGTCGTGCAGGCGGGATGGGACAGCTTGCGGCTCGTCGCGCCTTCGCCTGGCTCTCGCCACATCAAAATCTTTGGCCGCGTGACAAACCTAGTTTTCGGAGCTTGAATGCGCACAGCCACTTGCCCACAAATTCGAGAGAAATTGGAAACATCCCATATAGGGATACCCTGTCGGGGCATACATCCAGCAGTTAATTCAGATAACTCACTCGGTTTGGGTCAAATTTTCAAGATGAGAGGACTTTCTCTTTGTTTGTGCATGTCAGCCAATTATTGAAGACATAATTAGGGTCTTAGGGAGGTAATTAGCCAACTCGCAGTGGCCGAGTCCCCTTAGACGATATATAGCGGCAAAGAATTTGTGTTAAAGATGTGTCACGAGTGTCACAAAGCCAGCCACCGCACATACCCCAATGGGATGTCCTGCTGAGTTCTGTCCGCTACCCACCACAAACAATTTGGATTGTGTACCGCAATATGCTGTCTAGCCCTTGGGTGCTTGTCATCCGTACCATAAATTGATTTCCAGGGAACATGACGACTGAGCGTGAGGAACGTTCCCCGACTGTCATGAGCGGGAGCAATTTGTAGTCTATTGCCACCATCTTAACACCGAGCGATTTGCAACTTCCTCTATCTTGAAGGCGGCGGACTGAATTGGACGGTCTTCCGGATATATATTACCTGACGGCTGCGGCTTGCCTGATACTCCGGTCTCGGGCCATCTTGGGCAGTTCGGCGATTGTCAGACCGGGTTTACACTGCTCGGAATCCTGACTGTGCTTGCTTGCTGCTTGCACATCTTGACTTTCTTCTGCACGGTCCTACATGGCGACCAAGCCCCATGCACATCCCCAGGACAACACTGGCTCCTCTGTCCTAGCCCAGTTTCCTCCTCCCATATCTCTGACATCGTCCATCCTCGCCTCGACAATTTCTCTTCCTGATCACCCCGAAATCGCCTATTCTGTGTTTACCGGTTCACCAACGAACGCAGTAGACCACCTCAACCTGATCGAACTCGCCCGGAGGAAAGTCTTGTCACAGAATACAAACCGCACTCTAGTCGAGTCACTGCTCCCTAGCGTTCACATCACCAAGGATGTCTCAGCGCTGTATGTGTTCGCGCTCGGGTCTGCTGACCGGGCTTCCGAGGCTCATGCTGCTCTCGCGGCCTTGCAGCTGGAAGGTCTATCATGTGAGTACCCCGTTCTACTATCTTCTACTTCCCGAACGCGTTCTTGCAAATTGCAGTGAGTGGTAAGTGACCTTTCGAATGCGGGAGTATTATGCCCGTGGCGGCGTTAGGCGGATCCATGGGAACCACCGTTCAGATGTCACGAATATACACTTTGACCGATGGCAAGCCGTTGGCCGCTGTCCCTCCGCTGCGAAGTGATCGCACCTTTTATGTCAATCGACGTTCTCCTTCCGTCGTTGCTGATTGGTAGTCCTATTCATTTCATATCTATATTCCTGATTTTTATTGAAACTGATAAATATTCGTTATCCCACCTGCCCTGTTGCTAGTGATCGAATCGTCGACGTTCTCGCCGTCTGCTATCTACCCATGTTCGACTACGTGCTCTTCTCAGCTCACACCATGTCCTGAATGTCTCAAGCCCTCATCTGCTGCCCCTCCTACCGCGTCGTCTTCTGCCCATCTTCTTCCAAGGAAGCCTCTGCGACTTCCTTTCCATCACTTTCTGAGGGCGGTCGGCGAGAGACTCATCAATGACATCGCCGAGGCGTCAAGTCTCAGTCCTAATTCGAGGCAGGCGACGAGGCTGAGGGATGGATTCCTGCTCGGTCCTGCGCCTGCCTCTTCAGAATGGAGTGCCGGATGGGAGCACCACGCCCGCGGCCGTCCACTTATTTATTGTCATCTGCAAGTTCATCTGACTGAGTCGCCATCTGCTACCCGCCTGCTCATTCACCCAGTGCTGCGACCGACGTTCTATCTCCCTTTGGATGCATCTTTGCCGGTTCCCTCTGGAACACCTATTACTTTGCTACCGCATGGCGTCCCTGCTTATTACCTGAACACGTATGCCGGACCTGCCTCAGCGCTGACCTCACAGTTTCAAGATGCTCTCGTCGGCCTGGGGGCAGGTGACTGGAAGGGCACATCGTCGACGGGCTGGAAGCACACTGACCCTAGTAACACTATGGGTACCAAAGCGCCTACTTATATCATCGCCTGGCTGTCTGTGCAGAACAAGCAGGGCGAAGACAAGGGAATGCCGGTCATCTGGCCGGTACGGTTGTGTCTCTCGTATCACCCGAACTCGCCGTCTCCGCACGCGCGCACACCCCTTCCTTACAATCCGGAGCTTCCGGCGCAACTCCAGGCATCCCCTCCACCACCACCGGCGGCAGTGCCCCTAGGTCTCGTAGGCGGAAAACCGGGGTTGTCCCTGTCTACCGATAACTATAGTAGCCTGGATGCCACCCTGCAGCCGCCGCCTTCGGCGCACGTTGAACGCGAGCAGTTGTCCTCGCCGATCATCCGCCGACCGCGCAAGCTCACTTCGTCCCCCACGACGGAGTCTCTCCGTGCATTTCGAGCTCTGACGCTGACCACGAAGCCGTATGCGCGAGACATGCGGAAGGTGGCCGCTGAGGTGAGCGGGTATGTGGACTCAGTCGCGAAAGAGAGGGAGCGCGAACGCGAGCGTATGAAGCGTGAAAGGGAAGGTGCCAATACACGAGGTAGGGCCGTAAGTACCAGCGGTGGTCTCGCGCCCGCGTCTAGTTCTCCCCCGGTGCCAGAACAATCTACTCCAGAAGCAGCGAGATCGGAACAGATAGCGACTCCAGCCGCTGAGGCTGTTCCTGAACTAAGAGAGGAATCTATGGCGGAGCAGAATACAGAGCCTCCTTTACCGTCTTCTCAAGAATCATCATCGGACTCGCTGTTTTCTCCTCCCGCTGGTGCGATTTCGCCTTCCCCTCCCGATGACAGCATGGACGTATCTATGGAACCGAAGGTGGAAGCAGAGCCAATGGACCTGAGCTCTTTGTCAGTGCCTCCGGAAGCGCCCCCTGTCGTCTCTCACCCAGATGCAATGTCCACATTCGACCCGTTCGGTGGGCTTGACAGTGCTTGGGGTCAGTCATCAAACGACTTCATGAGTATAGGCTACAGTATGGGCTTCAACATGAACATCGACTCTCTAAGAGACTCGCATTCTGGGGGGATTGACACGGGTGCCTTTGACATGGATGATGGGTTTGGCGACTTCACGGACGACGACTTCAACTTCTTCGACGGGCCGTCGGCGCAAGCGCGTACGGCCACTGTGCCCATTCCGCCTATACACGTAGATAACGCCATTAAGGCTGGCGAAGGGTTGACGCCTGCTGCAGGGCCTGCGCCGTTGGGCTTCTCGCCTCAGCGCGTTGGCGATGCATTACATACCTCTGGACCGGGGCCACCATCATTGGCGTTAACCCAATCTTCTCCTTGGGCCCCTCATTCTCTGGCAGAGGGATTTACGCCACATCCTGTGGACTTTCATTATTTAGGGGACGGTATACCGCCTGCACCGGACCTGCTACCTCCATCACCCTCGAAAACACCTTCGACGCATTCCGCTCCGACGACGCCCGCTGTGCAGCTTTCCGATCATTCGGAAAACGCAGCTGTACACAAGTCAACTTATATGAGTCTTGGCCCGAATATCTTCGATCCCATCCCATTTGCTCCCAGCCATAGAGCTACTGATGGGAAATATGCGGTGGGCAAATTTGCCTTGCCCAGCCCTCCGGATAGCGAAGATCGGACAGAAGCCATGTTCTTTTCTACCTCGGCACCGTCTGCTCTGGGTGGGTGGAAATACAGGTACAGCGCTGCCACAGACCCAAGGATCGGTGTTGTGCGCAAGTTGATTGGTGTTAAGCGGAAGAGTTTCGATCAGGGGATGAGAGACCACCGTATGTCGCCGTCATGGGTCAGAGAGCATGAGGAGTGGGAGAGCAATACGCCGCAGGTGATCGATGATAGCAAATCTGACGGCGAATCGGAGGACGATGAACCGTGGCAGGATGACGATGAAGCCACCGCCGCTTCACGCCCTTCTACACCACCACCCTCATATCTCCCCCTGGGACCCACTCTGATTCAGACGCATTTCCACCACTCGCGCCTGTTACCTCTGAGCTCTCCTTTGAGACCTCCCGGCGCACTTGTCAGCAATACTCTCGTCAATACTGCACTTATATCTGTACCAACACCAGTTTCACCCGCTGCTGTGTTGGGAACTGCATCCGAGAAATCTAAGTCGCTTGAAGCTGCGGCGCACATTCTCGTGAAAGAGATTGTGGAGAATCCGGTATGGGCGGATGTCTGGAGGAGTAATGCTGCTGCGTCTTCCATCGCGTCGAAACCTCCAACTCAAGTATGGCAGACTGATGTGAAGAGAGTAAGGCGGCTCTTGCAGAGCGTTCAAGGGATCCGCACCCCTATTGATCTTGGAAGTTTGTCCAGTATAGGTACGCGACAGAATTCTCATGTCTCCTTTAGTCTTTTAATTATTTCATTGTTCAGCGCTTTCGTCCGACGAAGACGGTGTGGCTGATTCGCTCCGCTTATTGGAATCGCCCATGTTCGATGTAGGGAAATCTGACTCGGTGATCCAAGTCTTGCCAACTGCATTACGTTTCTGGGAGAAGCTTGGGCTTAGCCCCAGAGCTGGCCGCAAGGACGTCACCGCTTATGTGTTTTTTGAAGGTGGAGGCGATGAAAGAGAGTCTCAGATTGTAGAATGGCTTGACAGAGTATCAGCGACATACATGGTGGGTTAACTTAGGTTCTTACAGAGTTGACGGTTGTTGATTATTATGTGCAGGCGAAGAACTTCGGAACGCACACTGTAGGGACATCTGGCGACTGTTCCAAACCTGGCCTCCACCCTCTGCGCTTTGATCAAGCCAAGAAGACACTAGGTCAGCATAGAGCAGTGATTGAATCTGCTGCATATTACTAATGCTCTCGTGTAGTTAATTTTATCGCGAATTTACAGCCATTACCTCAGGCTAATCTCGTCTTTTACATCGTTACACCTTCCTCCGCAATCGCTCCCACTTCCGCCACGTTACGCCCGCTCTTCTCAGCGGTTAAGCGCGCCGCTAAAGCATATCCGCATCTAGGTGTGCTCTTTCATTTTGTCCCTGAGGCTTTCACGACTGGCGCCCTCGACGATCCAAGAGCTGTGTATGGTGGACTTGAGTTCTTTGTCGCCAGTGTATACGATCGTATACCTCGACCAGTAGAGCGTTCCATGTCGAGGAGGCTACTAGATCCAAGAACGCGAATCCGTGCATGTTTTCATGCTCCAGCTTTTGCTTTGGCCAGTCCACTGTCTTCCGCAAGCTCCATGCAACCCGCGAAAGATAGCCCTAGGGTGACCTTCACGCTGGAGTCTCATCCAAGCTCTCTGGACGTTGTCGACAGGCATGCCATGCTTCATGTCGGATATCAGATGTCGTCGTGTGGTAGATGGTTACTGGCGGCTTGCGTAGATGAGCGAGGGGAAGAACATGACTGGGGAACATGGCTGAGTCCCTCCGAATCTCTGGAAACATTTCTGGTCTCGCAAATATGGACTTTCGCTCGGACGTTCGCAGCTCGAGCGGACATCGAGTGGAGGATTGTCCTGGCAAAATTGGGGACCATGAGTGAAAGGGAGTTCGATGGTATGTGTCTTGCCTAGAATTGAAGATTGGTCTTAGTACTCATTGTCCACTGGTGTGTAGCGTGGATGGACCACTTCGATGAGGTGATGACACCTGATCTCCCCCCGATGCGTATCACCCTCCTCGCTGTTGAACATGAGAATCCATGGACGCTACTCTCACCGACGGACGACAACGGCGTGAAGCATGCACATGTATCTGCTCCTTTGACTGCGGCACGTTCAAGTCCCCGTGCGCCGTCCGGTGCTGTATTGGCAGACACAGCATTTAGGACTTATTCTTTCTCGCCCCCTGCTGCGTCCGTCTGCGTCCCGGCATTGAGCTCCAATGTGAATCATACGCTGAATTCAGGTTTGGGAGACAGGCCATTCATTCCAGACTGCGAAGATGAAGAGCCATTACTGCAGCGACAGCCACATCTACGTGTACGGGGCACGAGTACTTTGATCCACGCGCCAGCTGTGACCGACTACACTTCAGTCTCCATGGTGCATCTGTACCACTTGCATTCTGCCTTTTCGTCTCGATCTTCCCAGGCTAATCGGTTAAACACTGCGGTCTACGGAGGGAAGCAACCGGAGGGGGGCGTTGAGGCAGATGAACAAATCCTTCGAGACATTGCGGACAATTATCATGCGCTTGCGATTCTAGCACGCTTAAGGTGGAAATTACCTGATTCTTCGGGATTGCCGCTTCATTTGGCAGCGTTGGAGGCAATGAGAATCGCGTTGATGGGAGAGTCACACACTGACCCATGACGGCGTTTAGAGCAATCATAATTTTGGGCACAGGGGTAAGCGCATGATCCGTGGTCAATACTGTCTTGCACTGATGTTGACACACTCGTCTAGAGTCCGTATCATAACATGTACTATTCTGTCACTTCTGTATTGGACCTGTCAATTGCAATATTCTCGTATCTTAGGAGACTCTTTTCCGCATCATAGATGGTATTTCATGTGTACATGTTGTTTCTTTTTACACGTTTGCTACAGGCGATACCCAAATTTGCGCTCATCTGCATTGTGATATGTTATATTTTATTGTAACGTATACCACACTTGTCATTTGCCATCAATAGCGGATTCATGCTTGCTCATCCTTCACATAACTCAGCTCGTCTATATTATACATACACACTACATCCGGATCTGACACTACCTCCTTAGAATTTCATTTTTCATTATCTTGCTGCCATGCTATACGATTCAAGAGTTCTCCGCAGACTCCAACCATATCTGCATCATTTCTCAAACTCATGATTGATATCGCAACAACACCGGTGAAGTAACTTCAGGGACAGGCTGAGTACAGTCATAATAATCAAGAACCTGAATCAGTAGGCGAACTGTGGCATGACGATGCCTACTGACTCAAAATCATTTGGTCATCTCTATGTTTCGCCATCGCATCCTTTCTCAGAGTGTCCGCCATCTTCCACTCGCGCACGACCTTTGGGTCACGCTGCAACCATTGGAAGTGGTCCAGGAAGACGGGTCTGAATCGCCGTGGGTAGTCAGGCTCCCTGTCGTCTAGCAATGTTGGAGGTTGGGAGACGCGGGGACGACCGCGATTGCCGCTTCTTTGAGGAGTCTGCAGCGTCGAATCAGTGAGAGGAGGTTTGGGGCCTCGTCGACGCGGTGTTGAGGGCCCAGCGACTGGAGCAGGCACAGACATGGTCACTCCGGAAGTGGGAGGTAATTCATCAACGCCAGACTCCTCCTCCAACAGTGGTCCCGCTGTTTCTGCCTCGGGGTGTTGCAAGATGTCCAACGTAGACCGTGACGATGATGCTTTAGCATTTGGAAAGACAGTGAGCCTGGTTTTTGGAGTACGCAAAGGGGTTCTCGTAGGTTGTTCTTCCCCTGCAGGCGCAGCCGGCTTTTTTGGCGATGTAATTCTCTGCCTCTTCGACGGAGTTTCCAGAACATCATCGTCTGCCTCCACAGTCGCTGCAGCGAACGCTACTTTACGTTTGTGGGTAGGGGTCTTCGTGGGAGAATTATCGAAGTCTACGGCATCGTTTGACGACCTGAGCTTGAGCGATGATTTTGTTGGAGACTTGCTAATAGAGTCATTGGGCATCTTCTTTGACGGAGACGAGTTCGAGGTTTTCGACGCAGCGATGACTTTGGTCGATAGGTGAGCCACTTTCTGCCTAACCTTTTCTGCAGCGTCCTGACACGAGGCCTCGAGAATGTCGATGATATCGTCATAGTCGCGTTTGGACAACTCGTACTTTGTGAGGAGCGCGTCGGCATGAACCTTTTTCACCTAGATGCACCGTTGTATCGTGACAAAGTACGCGATGAAACAGCGTCACGTACTTTGAGTAGGTTATTACATGCCCAACAGAAGATTGCGACTGTGAGGATATCACACGGTGGCTGAAATTCCTGAGGAAGGGTTCGGCTTGCGAGTAGTGACTTTTCGACGTCCTTCATGCATCCCAAAACGAAAGCCTTTCGACCCAGCCTGTTCTCCGCAATCAAGCCAATATATGTTAGATAGCTATCCTCTTCCTCAGCTTGCGAGGAAGATGTAGCGATTGCCGCACGGACGGTATTAACGGTAGTTTTGAATATTTTGGGCGCGAGACACGACGCGGTCTGGGCGACCTTCTCTGATACATCACCATTCGCTAGACTTCGTACGACACCTAAGCTTTGTATGTAGGTGATAGATGACAAACTCACTCTTGTGACGCGAGATACGCGCAGATTGCAGGGAGACCCAGTGCACCTTGGCCGAGGTCGTATCCAGTCCCAGGCCCTGTCTTTACAGAGGCACTGTGTAAGAAGACTTGAGCCTTGGTCAAAGTCTCTATCTGAGCGCATAGTTTACGCAGGAGGATGTCTTGTTGACGCGACATATTTATGCTGTTGATTTGCACGACGAGCAGCTCAGGACGAGGAAGGTTGCAAGGTTCGATACGAGCCACGACGCGTGACAAACGCGGCACGAGCGCGTTTAGTCACAAGTAATGTGTCACGCATGTCCTGCCTGATCATCGCTGCTCTGAACTGTACTATGAGACTGGATATACAAAGCATAATCCATATGACCACGACAATCTACTTTTCTAGCTCGACCTTAGCTTTTACGAGAATTATGGCTTACTCTAGGGCTTGGGAGTGACACACGACGGAAAGGTGCGTCAGCCTACTGCTACCTTCGTGGTCGTGCCTCTGAAATTCAAGACATTGGACATCACGCGATTCTCGATTTAAAACTGGTCTGTATACTCTCTGGACAGGCTGCCTCGTTAATGGAATGTAATTCCCGCTGTTGGTACAAGACTTAGCCTTCATGAATCATACTACAGTCACGACGAGCATTTTCTATTCTACATCACTGTGAAATCAAGATTATCAAAGGCTGAAATACTTGCGGGCTCCCTGCGGCGACTGTGATGTGATTATGCTCACGTCCTTCCCATTTTTAAGTCTCATGAACTAGGCGAGCTTGACAAATGGAATGAAGACATGTCCAGAATCTTACAGTCGTGGTCATAATTTCACTCGGCGATCAATCACTTTTTGACTTCTTCAACAGCACCGCTAGATATCTGCTTGCGGCGTCCTCTGCTACTGCAGGTTTCAGTTTGTCTGGTAAACTCTCGGAGGCTTGAGACCGTATGTGAGCACGGGCTTTGGCTGCATTATTTCTTCAGACACGCGGACCTCCTCTTCATATCCAGAACAATCTATCTGCACCACAAGGACTGCTAGCCGAACCGACGTATGCATATCAGCGTTTAACGCCGAGCATAGTGTTCCACATTACGTTGCTAAGGTGAGTATCAGGTAAACCTTTCGCCGCACGGTGTAACAAAATCCCCGATATCTACACGACGGTCACACAGCAACGTTTGGATGTCACTAATACATTTACCCTGCTCTCAGGGGATATGAGAGACGGACGCGTTGCTCGCTAGCTTTACTGTTTCCGCCCTTCAAGACCTTCACAGCAACGCAGGTCTGTCACGCTTGCACCTCAACTTAGACGAATTGACACCACTGGGTCATTATTCGGCATGCTGTTTAAAAAATGTAATGTGACTCAAGTCTTCATTCTGCTGGGTTTCCTAGGTGCTTCCCAAGCTAGCGCTTGGAGCACCTTCAAGGTCCCTTTGAAGTCATCGGTAATGTTCGTGAATGCTGTTGAACTGCCTTTCGCTATATACCTCACTGAGACATCCTATATAGCACCAATGTGATACAATTCAACGGTGGAATATTATCGCAGGCTCGCTGGCGGATGGTCGTTACTAATACTTGCCATGATTGTCACAGATACCTCTGCGCCTCTGAAGAATGCCGCTCTAAAACTTGTCGTATCTGGTGAGATGGCATGTGGTTCGCTACCTTTTGACTTAGGCTGACTAACTGTCGGTCGACGAATAAAGTCGAAGCCGGCGATAATGAGACGTTTTCTAGTGTGCTCGTAGACACGGGAAGTGGAATTTTGTGGGTCGGCGGCGAAGAACGATATGTTCCTGGACCGTATACACGGGTGTGAGTGTGCTGAAAAGTACTTTCTGCTACGTTCAGTGGACTTAATATTTGTTTCTCTCAGAATCAATGAAACCTTCGATATAGGGTAAAGTTTCCCAAGAGCGTATATACGGTCTATTAATCTTAACACAAACTGTTCAGATACGGCATTGGCGGTGCTTCGGGTATCGCATACCTTGATCGGGTAACAATTGGGGACGCAACGGTGACCTCTCAAATCATCGGAGCTGCTAACAATACACAAAACTTTGCGCTGGTTGAGCCTATCGATGGTATACGTCAGCATTTGGATGAGCTTGGCTATCACTGGCATATTTTCTCTGACTGGATAGACAGTGGGGCTTTGTCCTCCAGGATACAATCAACGCGAAATTTCAGGATACAATACGACACCAACCTTCGTTGAGAATTTGTTCTCAGAAGGCGTGACTGAAAAGCCGATCTGGGGCTTGTACGTCAGTCCGTTGAATGAGAGCGGAGTCCCCGAGGGCACAGGCGAAATTACCTTTGGTGGAGTTGACATGAATCTTATCAATGGTATGTTTTCATTCTATCGTGAAGGACCCGCACAGGCGCTGCAACTAAAAATAAAACATAGGGAACATCACTTGGGTTCCACGTAACGCGTCGCCTGGCAAATATTACAACTGCAATGTACGTTCCTACCTTTTCTTGAGAAGACAACGCGATCATGATGACCCGAGTCTACAGGTTTCAAGCATTACCTGGGGCAATAGCGCTCTTACTAGCGGTCCTTCGTTTGCGCTGTCTGACAGTGGCCTCCTTCCGCTGGAATTCCCTACGTGAGCAAGCTGCTTCGTACTATTTTATCCACTCAAAAAGATGATTTAAGGGATGCGTTCTTCGCTATCTATGATGACGTTCCTGGAGCTTCTATCGACGGATCATCCGCTCTGGAAGGTTTACTCATCTTCCCGTCCAACATGACTATTGATACTCTACCGACCATCACGATAGGCATTGCGGACTTGAACATCAGCATTCCAGCATCGAGGTAATGCTTGCTCTTTTAAGGTCTGTCTATATGAGCCACATGTTTTACCATCTGTTGTGCGACGTAGATATACAGTGCCGAAAAGTCTGTATAGCTCCTTAAATATCACCAACGATGGGTCTATCCATACTTGGATCGCTCCATCGAAGCCGGACACCTTCGGCTTAGGCCAGAAGTTTCTTGAAAACGTGTATACCGCCTATAACTGTACGTGTGGATTATTGGTACAATGCTCTCATAACAACTCATCATTTTCTCTTTCGATTGTCCAGTCGAGAATGACTGTAAGTAATTGTTTTGACACAACAGTGAATCAGAATGTGACTAACGGTGGCTTCCCATAGTACTCGGGTTTGCGAATGTTGCATAACATGTATTAGGATACGCATCACATGCACAACGTTGGCCAATAGAATTATTATAGTCTCACTCCTCATCGTCATGGAAGCAATTTAATCGATCATTTTTACAAAGGAAATCATGATGTAGACAGTCATATATGATTGCTTCCGTTAAGTTGTGGACAGCGTCGGCGGGGAAGATGCATGAGGCTCATAGTATTCACAAATGTTAGGCTTGTATCTCGGCTGGGGGAAAGATGAGAGTCAACATGTTATTTGACGCTGATTCTATAGTACAGGAAACCTTGAGCGTATGCCAGGACACGATATACATTGGACATGCAGTACAAAATATACGACAGGGCGTCATCCTATCTCGTTACTTCTCAAGGAGGTAGAGTACTGCTCCACCTTGTCATCGCCACACGCACTTGCCGGTATTCATACTGATTTAGCCCCACATCTTGTTTGAGAAACATTTCCTGTTCCTCCTCTGGCCATTCCGCCACATTTCTGAGCCGACCGACGTTCGACATGCCTGCGTTCTCGAAGCGCGCCGCGAGTTGCTCTGAATCGGGCTCTAGCATGCGCAGAAACGCCTGGAAGGAGCCAATGGCAATCTGACCCTGCCGTGCGGATGCAATCGTAGTTGCGTCGACGGTGGACAATGGCGCTGGAGATAAAGGAACTACGGATGGTGGCGAAGATGACGACGACACTGCTGCTGGTGGACTAATGGAAGGTGTCATCGAAGACGACATACCGTTTCTTCTAGGGTTCAAAGAGGAAGATCCACTTGAAGGTGCTTGCATAGGTGGGACCAGCACTGCTGCCTGAAACGGCCTGATGTCTTCAGATGCTACTTCATGCTGCCAAAATCTCAGACATCACATTTGCGGCAGGTATTTTGATAAGACTGTACCTCTTCTTCCATTTCGTCAGGGTCAACACTTTCTCGTTGATCAATGGTCCCAGCCTTCTGCGTACGAAAGGCCGTATGTCTGAGATACATTTTCAAGTAGACATGGACTGGCCACTGATCCTGGTATCTATTGAAAAATGGATACTCCGTGATTGCCTGAAATCTCTGTCAGGCACTGACATAGGGAAGCTTGTGCATAGCGGTACAGAACACACACCCTTTCTACACATGCCTTCCATTTTGCCCTGTCCTGCTTTCTAAATGTGAGACCAAGATCAAGCATGTCTGTAGCAATCTCTCGTAGGAAAGCCTGCATAAGGCAGAGACATTCAGCTGCAGTAAAAGTCATACGGTAAATCCTCACCATTAATTCTTTATATTTTTGCAAATTTTGATGCAGGCGCATGGCCGTTTGCAGACAGTCTATATGTCTCACATGTCGAGGCTTCGGGATTAGAGGTGACATTGCGCTACGAGTGCCAGGAGAGAAAGATTTAATAACCTTTGCAATGAGTATCTACTGTCAAACTGAAGTCAACACGGTGTCTCATGATGATCACGATACAATCCGCAGATGTACGTACATTCTATATATATAGACTGCAGCAATTTGGCCATACGTTAGCCACATTTCCCGCAATCATGTGCTAGCAATTACAGTAGCAGTTGTGTTGACCAACGATATCGATAGGCTTTGTAAGACTCTACTTCTGAAGAAACGCTGCCTCCCCTAGGCAGACCTAAAATAGCCCCCTTGGAGAATGAGGGAGGGACGGTCGCTAAAAGAAGAAACGTTGAAGTCGAGTCAAATTCCGACTTCGGACGTGAGGATTAGAACGAGGCAACATTTGTTGGTTGTGTTCTTGATATGTACTCCCTTTTGAATTCACATGTGTCCAGCTTCTTCAAGCGGGGATTTTCAATGTCCGGCCGACTTGGGTAGGACTCCCGTTAAGGCACCTAGTCCAGCTTGGGGACTGTGGATCCGGAGATGAAAATCGAAAACACTGATGCCGCTGTCATTATCTTCAATCAAGCTATACTGTACATCTCAACGACGTGAACATGGACAAAAAACAACTGTACCCCTTATTACAGCTAATACGCTCGTACGGCCTCCGGTTTCCGCTGAGGCGACGCTTCTTCAGCGACGGTTGAGTAGTAGAGCCTACCTGCAACATCATCCACAACCCAATCCAAACCCTCCACGAGGTTCTCGCCCGTAACAGCACTGCAGGGCAATATCTTCCAGTGGTGAGATTTGATCGAGAGCAGGTCCAGAGCCTTGACAGGATGAAGATACCTTATTACTCAAGGGTCATCGCATAATTGCATTACACATACGTCACGAATTTCAACGCTACTCATGGACCCTTGAATGTCTTGTTTGTTTGCGAAGACGAGTAATGATGCACCTGCCAGTCTCTGATTTTTTACATGAGCGCCATCTGGAAAATTGATGAGACGATTGAGGCTTACGTCTTCTAGTAAGAGACTATGTAGTTCTTCTTTACAATCCCGCGTGCGTAATCGGTCTCCCGAATCGACGACCCAAACTAGAGCATCAGTCTGCTCGAAGTAGTTCCGCCAGTATGGCCGAAGGGTTCGCTGACCGCCGACGTCCCCTGACGAACGCATTGGAATTTTCGTACACTAAATCTAATCGTCATAGTCTGAGTTACTCACAGATGTTGAGTGTATATCTGCAGACAACGCCGTCCAAGTCATTGCCTCAGTCGCGACCAGCTGGTCCATGCGACTGTCGGGCTCACTTGCGATGTACAAACGTCTTGATGTTGAAGCCAAGGGTAGGGCTGATGCCCATGATATCCTCCCCGTTAAGCTTCTTGAGAATAGTCGTCTTTCCTGCATTATCTAAACCCCTGCGAGCACCCGATCCGTAATGTGAGACAGACAGGGTAAACGTCGAATAACATGTCTGGCGTACAAGAAAAGAATGCGCATTTCCTTCTCCTTCTGACGATTTTTGCGAATTATAGTCAAAGAGACCCATGGTAGGTTGGATACACCTGGAGCGAATGAAAGCTGAGGTATTCGCAGAAACTGCGGCGGAAAGAAATCCGAGAGGAGCCGGTATGATTCAAGGAAAGTAGCTGGCTCAGCGCGTGATCCGGGTCATTTCTTGTCCTCCCGGGACCGTGGTCTTCCGCCTCAAAACACCGCATTCGTCTCTGCTGCGAACTTCACTGTCGACACGAAATGGCACCCAAGAACAAAGGAAAGAAGGGAAAGAAACAGGACGACGATGACTTCTGGTGGGTCTGATCGCCCGATTAGCTGAGCTTGCTCGATTCAATAGACGTTGCAGGGAGCAGGCTGGAACATCCATCGCTAATAACAACGTTGAACCCTCTGCGGATGCAGGAGAGACATCGGATGGCGACTTCAAGCCTAAGAAGGCAGGGTTCTCTGCGTTTGCAGCGTTAGACGATGTCAACGGCGCTGCCGAGGAAGATGAGGATTTTGGAGGTCTCATGGTATGTACAAATCTACTCGCTGAGCTTAGTGTGGTGCTGGGATGGTTCCAAATCTGCCGCTTCGGACGGCCAACCAGGCTTGTAGTCCGAGGGCCCTGAGCTCAGGTTTGGCTTGTAGGTTCGTGAAACCCGAGCCATTTACCATTTACTCTCCCTGCCAAAAAGCTTGGTCTTAGACTAAGCTCAAGTCAGGGCGAGCAAAGCCGTGCCAAAATTCTGAGCTTAAAGTATGGCGAAATCAAGACAGGACTCGCCCAGTACTGCACTAAACCAGTCTCGTACAAAAGGATATCGCGATATTTATTCTCTACCAATAGTCCGTCATAAAAGCGTCTACGAAGGGCAAGAAGGACAAGAAGGCGGGCAAAAAAGCTGCAACAGAAGTGTCCTTTGCGGACGGACCTTCACCAGGCGAAGGATCGGATGGCGAAGCTGCCGCTGCCAACGGGGACATCACCGCTCCCAAAAAGCCTGTACAGATGACTGCGGAGGAGCTCGCAGATGAGGAGTGGGGTCCGGTGAAGGAAAAGGGCAAGAAGGGCAAGAAGGCGAAAGGGAAGAAGGGGAAGGGGCAGGATGAGGATGCTGAGGAGGAGAAGCCAGGTACGTAGCTATTATCCTTATATAAACGCGATAACCAACGATAGCTTTTATTGTCTATCTAGCTGCTGCTACAACGGAATCTGCTGATGCAGCGGAGACGGAAGCGCAGGATAACGATGAGAACGATGAAGGTGCCGGAGAGGAAGGTGGTCCAAAGGTTTTATCCAAGAAGGAGAAGGAGAAATTGAAGAAGGAACGAGAGAAGGTATGTATTTGGTTTACAAAGTCCATTCGAGTGATTAGCTCAATCTGTCGGGTCAGGCGAAGAAAAAGGCTCAAGCGGCAGCAAAGAAGGCTGCACAGGGAGGCGCTGAAGACGCATCTCCCGCAGCAACACCTGCGCCCGCACCTACTTCCGCACCTGTCGAAAAGGAGGAAGAAGATGATGATGATGAGGGCGCAACAGCTGGTGCTAAATCTGATTCGAAAAAGAAAAAGAAGAAGAAGGCGAAAAAAGACGAGGAGCCTGCACCGGCATCGGCACCTGCAGCAGGAGGAAAGAAGAAGGCTGGTGGGCTTAGTGCATTGAGGGCATTGATGGAGGAGAAGAAACGGTTGGAGGAGGAGGCTAGGCAGAAGGAAGAGGAGGAGAGGAAAAGGATAGAGGAGGAGGAGCGAAAGGCAGAGGAGGAGGCGAGACGGAAGGAAGAGGAGAAACAACGGAGGAAAGAGAAGGAGAAGGTATGTCCAGAGGTTCTATGATTTAAAACGTGCTCATTTTTGTTTGCTAGGCAAAGCGTGAACTTGCCAAGAAGGAGGGTCGTCTGCTGACGAAGAAGCAGAAGGAAGAGCAACGGATGGCAGAGCTACGGAAACAGGCGCTTCTTGCTTCGGGCGTACACATTGAAGGTTTACAGCAACAGGCTACCGGTAGTGCTCCCAAAAAGGTCGTGTACGGTAATCGAAAGAAGAAAGGGCCCGTTGGCGCCACCGGAAGTGGACCCGCCACAAGAGAGGCATCTCCCGCACCCGAGGAGAAGCCTGCGACACCCGAGCCTGCACCTGCGCCAGCACGACCGTCCGAACCCACCTCGGCTGTTCAAGCAGAAAAGGTGGACGACGTTAAGGACGAATGGGACGCTAGCAGCGACGAAGAGAAGCCTGCGGCAGACGTCAAGGACGAATGGGATGCAAGTAGCGACGACGAAGACACGAAGACACCTCAACCAGAGAAGGCAGCGCCTGCGGGTATGTAGCACCTTCTGATCTTGCACATAGTTACTGACATGATCTGGAATAGCTAATGGAGCGAGCAAAGTCGCTCCGAAGGCGACCGCGAAGCCTACGATTCCCGGGAAGGCTGCATCAGCGCAAAAGGCGACACCCGCAGCGCCTGCGACTCAGACCAAGGTTCCTGCAGCGAAGAATGCAGTAGCAAAAGCTAATGGAGCCAAGACGAACGGTGCAGAAGAATCATCCTCAGAGGAGGAATCCTCAGAAGAAGAGTCCTCAGAAGAAGAGTCGGGCTCGGAGTCGGACTCTGATGAAGAGTCGTCTTCCGAATCAGACGGCATGTCCAAGAGGCAGCGGATGGAGGCGCAAAGGAAAGCAGAAGCTGCTGAACGACGGACAAAGGCCCGCGAGGCTGCTCTCGCTGCAGGTAACAAAGACGACCTGCGCAGTCCTATCTGTTGTATTCTGGGTCACGTCGACACTGGTAAGACGAAGTTATTGGACAAGGTGCGTTATGTCCGAAGGCATATCCTGTACACTCGATGACGACTAGTTGTATGTCTCTAGATTCGTCAAACGAACGTCCAGGAAGGTGAAGCAGGTGGTATCACTCAACAAATTGGTGCTACCTACTTCCCGGTTGATGCAATCAAGACGAAGACAGCCGTCTTGAACAAGGCAAGTTTCCTTTCTGCATAATGACACATAACGCTCACATTGTAGTACTGCAGGATGGTTCGCAAGAATACAAGATCCCTGGTCTTCTTGTTATTGACACACCCGGTCACGAATCGTTCACGAACTTGCGGTCGCGTGGAAGCTCATTGTGCAATATTGCTATTCTCGTAGTCGATATCATGGTCAGTGGTACTCATCAATAGCTTTCCTTCGCTGCCGCTGATCCCTACATATAGCATGGGCTCGAGCCTCAGACCCTGGAGTCCCTCCGTCTATTGAGGGACCGTAAGACGCCTTTCATTGTCGCTCTTAACAAGGTACGTACTTTCCTCATTTTACCGGCCATGTAGGTCGCTGACCGTGACTCTTAGATCGATCGTATGTATGGCTGGGAGCCCACTCCGGACAATGATTTCCGCAGCTCGTTGGCGAAGCAGAAGCGTGCAGTCCAACGCGAGTTCGAAGATCGCACTCAGAAGACGATCCTGGCATTCGCAGAGCAAGGATTGAACGCGGTTCTTTATTATGAGAACAAGAGTTTTGCTCGCAATGTTTCTCTTGTTCCGACCTCCGCCATCACCGGAGAAGGGGTGCCGGACATGATCATGCTCCTCGTCAATCTCACGCAGCAGCGCATGAGCGACCGGTTGATGTACCTATCGGAACTCGAGTGCACGGTTCTGGAGGTGAAGGTCATCGAGGGCTTGGGAACGACTATCGATGTGGTTCTGTCAAATGGAATCTTGCACGAGGGTGACAGGATCGTTGTCTGTGGTCTGAATGGGCCCATCGTGACACAAGTCCGTGCGCTATTGACACCTCAGCCGCTCCGCGAACTTCGTATCAAGGTATGTATCGTGTCGCAGTGCTCACCGCCTTTTCTCATCCCCTATGTAGTCCGCGTATGTTCATCACAAAGAGGTCAAGGCGGCCCTCGGTGTGAAGATTGTAGCGCCTGATCTTGAAAAAGCTATCGCTGGATCTCGCCTACTCGTCGTTGGACCTGATGATGACGAGGAGGATCTCATGGAGGAAGTGATGTCCGACCTGACAACACTTTTGAACTCCATCGACAAGTCTGGCCGTGGTGTCTGCGTGCAAGCGAGTACGCTTGGTTCTCTGGAAGCCTTGCTCGACTTCCTGAAGTCGAGCAAGATTCCCGTTTCGGGTATCAACATCGGGCCAGTGCACAAGAGGGATGTCATGCGCTCAGCGACTATGTTGGAGAAGGCGAAGGAGCTTGCCTGTATCCTCTGCTTTGATGTAACCGTGGACAAGGATGCAGAGAGGCTTGCAGATGAAATGGGCATCCGTCTATTCAAGGGTGAGTATTCGCTTCTATGAGCGGTCAAGCCGTCTATAACACTTCTCGCAGCGGATATTATCTATCATCTGTTCGATGCCTTCACGGCCTATAATAACGAGATCATGGAGGCAAAGCGGAGAGATGCCGCTCCTTCCGCCGTTTGGCCATGCAGGTTGAAGATCATTGCTGCGTTCTGTAAGCGCGACCCTATCATCTTGGGTGTCGACATTCTGGATGGCACTCTACGAGTTGGTACACCGTTGTGTGTTGTCAAAGTCGATCCGGAGACGCAGAAGAAAGAGATAATTGATCTTGGGAAGATGTAGGTTTTGCGATGGTTTTCTAAACACCCTTACTGACGACATCGCCCAGCACCTCATTGGAGATCAATCATAAATCCCAAGAAGTGAGTATCTTGTGTCGATCTCGTTAATGGTGATTGTTGTTGAAGTTGCTTGCAGATCGTGAAGAAATCACAAGCCGGAGCTGGTGTTGCTGTCAAGATTGAGCATGCAGTGTATCAATCAGCAAAGATGTTTGGAAGACATTTCGACGACAAGGATGAGCTATACAGTCACATTACACGGCAGAGCATCGATGTATTGAAGGTAAATTCTATCATTATCTCCTGCGTTGAACTCGGACTCAGTATCGCATAGACATCCTTCAAGCAGGACGTGAGCAACGAGGAGTGGTTGCTGATCAAGGCCCTGAAGCCGGTGGGTGCATCGTGCCACTGTCTGATGCGTTGTTCCTGTGCCTGATGCTGTCTCCCCTCTAGCGCCTCGGCATTCCGTAAGGGACTGTAATATTGATATCGATGACTCCTGTACCCACGCTTCTGATCCCCATGCAGTGGAAGTTTTACGTAGCACACAAGTGTATTTATACCACATCCTTGCTTCGAATTGTATCGCTCTCTTCTGCTTCCCCCTACCAGCGAATTGAACATGTCCGCGGCGGCAATTGACGTAGCCCAATCCTCCGCTAATTTGGATGCCGAACGTGACTCTTCAGTCGACGATGATGAAATTCAGATGGTAATTGCGTCGGTACAGCTGGGAAGAACTGTGTGGGAGAGGGAGCTGTTGTGGTTGTATAATCGGTAACGTCGCATTTCAGTGGTGAACTGGAATGGCTACGGGTATCCTTCCTGTGATGCTACTTTCAAGCTTATCGGTTGTCTGTGGGACGATTGGTTCGAATGAGGGTGGCAGATGACCAGGAAGGGTTGAGATTATACCGTCCGAACCTGAACAGCGCTCATACCTGCGTAGGGAAGCCCACCAGTGTCGCCTTCTTATATTCCCTCCTCTGCTCTTGCAGAGGGGCCCCGACAGAACTTACTGACTTATCTTGCTTAATCCTCACATTAGCAAAAGCTCGGATATAAACAGGTGAATCGCTTCGATGTACGTGCCGCCGACAATTTGCTCACGTTTTCCTCTTTCGCATACTAGCAACTCCATCGTAGCTGGCACTTCGTAGAAAGTTTCGGCGCAAGCTTCGTAGCCCTCAACTTCATCGGAGGTGTTCGGTATGGTTAAGCCTCTCGAGACTTTCAAATGGCATAGTGTTGAGCGTTGTCCCTGTAGAGCTGGTATTTTCCTGGGTCTTGAAGCCGGAGGACCCGCCGCAGTATGGTGAGTGTTACTGTCTATAGACTCGCATTGGACCTCATAACCTACCCCCCTTAGGTCGTCCTACATCATCTCGATGGTTTTCATGTTCATCACGGCCGCTGTACTGGCGGAAATCTGCTCCGCGCTTCCCCTGAGCGGTTCTATCTACATCTGGACGGCTGAAAGTGCAGGTCCGAAGTACGCTAGATTTTTCGGCTTTATCGTCGCATGGTGGTCGTGTACCGCTTGGATGACATTTGCTGCGGGCAATTGTCTGGTATGCCTCTGTCACTTCTATCAATTTGATCTTGGTCTGAACGAGCCACTCGCCATAGACAGCAGCAAACTACATCGTATCGGAACTCATGGTATACAACATCAACTACCCGGGTGGGGCGGGAAATGATAGCATTCAATGGCGTGCGCTGGTATGGGCCGTGGCAGAGGGTTGCCTCATCGTGTCCATTGCGATCAATTACCTCCCGCCGAGAATGTACTCTGCCGTGTTCAAATTCTCCATCGCACTGTACATGCTCGACTTCTTCCTTTGTGTCATTTGGCTCCCTATTGGCGTTTCGAAGACCTATGGGTTCCGTTCTGCGAAGGAGGTCTTCACGATGACTTGTGAGCACTGAGCAATGTTTCAGCCAGTGTTTCTCCTGACTGATAATCATCTCCTTACAGATAATGGTACTGGTGCTCCTCCGGCATGGAACTGGATCCTGAGCTTGTGAGTGTCGTCTAAGGGCGAGTCTTGAATCTATGTCTGAAGAGTCGTTATAGCTTATTCACGTCGGGAACGATGATTGGGTTTGATGCATCTGGGCATATTGCTGAAGAGACTAAGAATGCCAGGTGCGCTTTTAATGGTAGCTGCTTCGGCCATATAGCTGAACTGTTGTCATAAGTGTCGTTGCAGGCCGCGGTATTCTCTACAGTGCCATTGCTACTGGAGTACTTGGGTTCATAACCACCATCTTATTCCTCTTCTGTACCCCCGACCTCGACACGCTCTTCGCTCTCGATGCTCCTCAACCTTTTGTGCAACTTTACGCCCTCTCTCTGGGCAAGGGCGGCAGCATCTTCATGACAATCATCGCCGCAGTTGGACTCATTCTCGTAAGCTGACATGTTCTTGTCCATAATCGCTGCTCAACAACTGCTGTCTTAGAATACGAGTGTATCGGTCGTAGCCGCTTCCCGACTCATCTACGCTGTTGCCCGTGACGGCGTCCTCCCGCTTTCCAGCTGGATCGGAAAGGTTGATCATCAGCGCCAGCCGCGGAATGCCGTGACTGTCATGTTTGTCTTTGGTGCCGCTATCCTGTGCACTATCCTCCCGAGTCAGGTGGCGTTCACCTCGCTCACGTCGGCGGGTGGTATCCCTACGACGGCGGCGTATGGGTTGATCGCGCTCCTGCGCTTGACGATGACGCCGAATGATTTCAAATCGTCCCATTTCTTCCTGGGTCGATGGCGCAAGCCCTTCTATATATCTGCCGCGTTGTTCAATGGATTGATCTTTGCGGTATGAATCTTCCTTCCAGTCTGAGTGAGCCTCTCTGACCCATGCAATCGTCCAGACCCAAATCTCTCCGTTCTACTTCCCGGTCACTGCTGAGTCGTTCAACTTCGTGAGTACCACGGTATCATTCATCTTGCCGTTCTCAGTAAATACTCTCGTCTAGGCTTGCGTGATCTTCGGTGCCGTGACGATCTTCGGCATTCTCAGTTGGTACTTCATTCCCGAAGAGAATTGGCTCCGCCGCGAGCAGATCTTACGCGCCCTCGAGGCAGCTGATGAGGATCCGTTGGAGGCGGGGAGTTCAAGCGTTGCCGCTGCGTCTGGAGCTGGAATTGGCGGCACTGCTAGGCATCGTCGGGATTCGATCAGCAAGGATGCTGTGGCAGACATTGAACTCGACTCAGAATAGACAAATCGCCCATTCGACCGTAATCAGGACACACGTCTAGGTCTCGGCTGAGTTACAACAAATGTTTTGTAAATGTGACGGATACTCTTTGTTACATACACTAGCTGTTTTATGCTTCATCTGCGACGCAATGTTAGCCCTTTTTCTTGGCATATGCTAGATGAAGATTCCCACTTGTGGTGTCGTGGCTGGTAGAGCCTCTCGATACTTACAAGGCAATTGCAAGCTTATGGTTCGCATCTATGGATAATCATGTCACAGCTAAGACATTTTAGACGTAGGACGTGGGAACGAATTGTGTTACAGGGATCTTTCATGCTAGCTCAGTGGAAATGGATACATTGCACGCCGTACGCCACGATTACACCTTACCTGTTAGCAAATGCTGTGTGTAGTTGAAGAGAGGGTCCTCCTAGGCGCCAGCATCTCAGATTCATGATCGGGACTGTACTACCGTACTACCGATCCGTCAGTAATCTATATACTTGCCCTCTCTCTCTGAGCCCTGATTTGTGTCGATGTCCCTCTAAGATGTCCAAGTTCTGTTCATTCCTGTCATCTTGCAAGTCCTGAGCTGTCTTGTGCAATTGCTCTGTCGCTATCGACACGGTTAAGCAGCTGAAGTCATCGCCTCAACTTGAAGAGCGCCCAGCCATGATCGACCAGCTGGTCCTCGAAGAGAAACTCGACGAGCTCGATCCCCTTAGGCATTTCCGCAACAGCGACAACCCTGAAGATGATGATTTGGCTGCAGACGTTTCGTCCATTGTACCCGCACAACCACCTTCTATCCACGACCAGACAATCGCGTGCACCTTCCCCACCATCCCAAATGATGCAAATATTGCTAGTTCGGTCGTTATCAACCTTGCGGTGGACGCGTCGCCTGGATGCGGAGGCGTGGCTTGGCCGGCAGGTGAGGTACGTCGCGTGGTAATCTGCGATCAGATGGATACCTCTGAAGAAAGCGTGATTGCATATTCGATTTCACGCATTCAGGTCCTATCCCGCTACATCTCCCGCCGCGGACCTGCCTCTCTCAAAGGGAAGATCGTCCTCGAGCTTGGGAGTGGAACAGGGCTCGTCGGGCTCGTTGCAGGCAAACTGGGTGCATCATCGGTCTGGATCACCGACCAAGCGTATGCCCGTTCCCTCCACCCTCGAGTAATATGTCGCCTAACATACCCCCCTGGCGGGCACGTCTAGCCCACTTCTCGACATCATGCGTCGTAACGTTGTCATGAATGACCTGTCCCACACTGTGCACGTCGCGGAGCTCAACTGGTCAGTCTCCTCTTTTTAGCTTCCGCTACATTACTCAAACTGCCGTAGGACAGGGGCGAACCACTTCCTCCACCCATCCTTACTGCCTGCCCGGATCTGATCCTCGCAGCCGACTGCGTCTACTTCGAGCCTGCCTTCCCACTGCTCGTGCGCACACTCGCGGAGCTCGTAGCCACGTCAGGCGACGGCGCCGAGGTGCTGTTTTGTTACAAGAAGCGGCGTAAGGTGCGTTTGCAGATACATCAAGTGCAGAGCCATACCGATGATGTTTGGTAATCGCAGGCGGATAAGAGATTCTTTACCTTACTCAAGAAAGAGTTTAGCTGGTCTGAGGTGCATTGTCGTGCGAAGTCACGCCCATCCGTACTCATCGCTGCTCTCACATTAGGTCACGGACGACCCTGACCGCGAAGTCTACGCTCGAGAAGCGATATCTCTCCTGCGTTTGACGCGCAGACAACGATAACTAACATCGCGCCCTTACTTTTGCATTGTGAGTATTCTAGTCGTGTTTCGGTAACTGTCAAGCAAAATCTTGATGGTAATTCCCTGCGTGGTGTCTACACAGTTGTAGCATCCGATTTTGTACTCTAACCAGACGAGAAATGATTAAGTATTACTGAATCGTAGATGTAACCCAGCCGCCACTAGAATCATTACCACTGCCACGGTGAATATCCCTGCGAGCCGTAGAGACAGTGCATCGCTGTTACTGCGATTTGCATCGTCAATCGGATCGGGGCGCATAGCATCAGCAAAATCAACGTGTTTTATTATTTTCCTTTTTTGTCTTGTTGCGTCTTATTTTACCAGAAAAGGAAACTAAGGCATCAAAGGACTCAGAAAGAGTGTCGATCGCATTGGGGCAAGACACGCTCGCATTATAGATTGTCTTATTTTCCTTACACAAGACATCAAGTCCAAATAAGGAGAAAAAGGTAAACAATACAAATGTTTGATTTTGCTGATGTAACGGCTACACTTAGTAGTATAATACCTGCCAAAGATCCCAGTGCACCTAGTATATTGAATGCACGCACCTGGCGGTGGACGCACAGGCTGTTAGGCCTCAGATTATCGCTGTCCAGGATGATGACCATACTACAGCTGGCAGCACGTATACGGGCCCACGGCAGCAGAGGTGAAGGCAAGTTCAGGTCACGCGACACACCACCCGTAGGCTGTAAACAATGCGAAACACAGCGGGCAATGGCCGATAGTCTGTGCCGTTAAATGTCAGCATTATGGACAGAAGTGGTTAAATACTGCAATTTTGAGTCGGAAACGGATAATCCGGGCAGTATTCTGAATTAACTTCTCCCTTCGACTACATTCTCTGCGCACTTTCCTAACACGTGATAATAAGCGAGGAATATTCGGCACTCAGTTTATAGGTGTGGCATGGCCACAAGAAATTAATTAAATTAATTAAAATTAATTCATTTTCATGTGCACAGAGTGACCTAGTGACTGCAAACTTAGAAGACAAATAGTATAGTAGGTCTACCCATCCATCCTACAAGTACATGTGAACATACAGTAGATTTCTGGTCCACCAAAAAAAAATCTCTGCTGTGCAACAGGGTCAATAAATGCAATTTTGATGCTAGTTTGCATATTTTTGGTTCAAATTGCTCATCTATACATTCAAAATTCTCCAAAATATTTATGATGACACTGACTAAGCCATACAAGCTGCTAGGAAAGCTGAACAATGTTCTAGTAGCATATCCCAGAAGGGATAGTTCCTCCATGTAAGAGATAGAACAATTAAAATTTGAGGGTGCTATGCACCATCTATTTGAATCACAACTTCAACTTTGCAATTGATATGGTCCATCAAACTTTATGTATGCCAGTACAAGGCTAAAATTTATTCTTCTTAGGATTGTAATTGAGTATGCTTGTATGAGCTGAGATTGAGCCAAATTTGGAGTTTTTCCATACAAAATTTGCTTCAAATACAATTTTTTGGGTCTCAGTCTGTTGCTACATATAGAAAAAGTATTACCAAATAGATATTTGTATTGAGATGTGAATACACAAGCAGAAAGTTGAATATCATTGGCCTTGGGCTCAAAATGATTGTACTCACTTACTAAATACAGTAGGTCATTTCAATCCCAGCTAGCAGAGACCATTACCAAAACGAGTAGGTCATTTCAAACTCAGTTAGGTCCTAGGTCTGCCACACCTATAACGCGACTGCCGAATATGGCACTCAGTTTATAGGGAATATTCTGAATACACCTGCCATATTCCGCAGAAAATTCTTCATTTTACGTGTACTTTACAAGCATATTCACTTGCAGAGAGACAAAGGAACATTTAATTTAATTAAGTGCTTTCACCTCATTTTCCGTTCCGGAATATCGCCCGTTGCCCGCTGTGAAAACGTTTTAGGACTGTTTGACTTCACCTGCCTTATAGTGTCCCCTTCGGGGTGACATACGAAAAAATTGGAACGATACAGAGAAGATTAGCATGGCCCCTGCACAAGGATGACACGCTTTCCCGGAGTGGTAGACCTACGGGTCTCAATATTTATTTTACTTCTCATAATTATAAGCCTAAATTTGTGTGATGGAGACTGTTGAGACATTGGACACGATTGGTCTCATATGCATTATTTTTCAATTATTTCACCTCACCAGTTCAATCCAATTGACCATATACGATTTTATCGAAGACGTGACACAGACGTAGAACGGTCGAGAGAATCAAAGATATCTGTGCCTGCTAACGAACTATCGAAATAGGACCCACATCACCAAACGTAGGATGAATATTATGCTATCTGGCTAAGCTAACGGGAAAACGTATGTGTGACGGAATTCACAAGTCAACGTCCTCTACTCTGTTGCTAGTATCCACTGGGGGAAACTGCAACTTTACGGGATCTAGTTCGTGTAGCGGGTACCTTCTGCCAACACTTCAGGTTCCCAGCTATCCTCTTCAACATCACCCGTACTCTTATGCAGATCTTGATCCGCCCAGTCAGTAGCTGACACCGAGTTGACCTCGTCTTCCTCTCCCATGCCCAGGAGGACTGCGGCGTTGGGTGCAAATTCGATGCTAGACATCCATGAGCGCACTGGATTGATGTTGCCTGAACGGATAAACGACGGTGTTTGAGACCCAAAGTGCATGTTCGTGGAGTAGGCCGCTTTGTGAATGTGTAATAGGAAATGAGAGGTGAGGATACATGAGAATCTGATGAACTCGAGATTAGGAAGGTCAAATAACCAGGGCGATAGACAGACGGTACGATGAAAGTCGTGAGGCCCAGATCGATGTAGGCCTGTGTTGGATTACACTATGAGCACTCTTTCCATGGGGACGGATATAGCAGGTCAACGTACTGTCGTGTTCATTACAATATCCGCAATGTTAAGCATCGTCAGCGCACTAAACAGAGCCTCAGTCTAACACGTAGAATATGTTGCTTTCCATCCTGCTTACACGAAATATACAGTGCCTACACGGAAAATGAACCATCAATGGTCAGCTTGTACTAAAACGAAGAATCAATCCCACATCTCACCGTCTCGAAGCATTATGGTGGAGAGTTTGGGTCTCGCGCTCCAGGGTCCTCGGGAAGCTGTCAGAACTGAATGTGACATGTGCCGCCATGTCATAACGAAAAGTAGGATGTCCGATGCGATTACAGCTGCACGGGAGACCACAGTACCTATAGACCATTCGAGAGTCAGTTTAGAAGTCCCACGAGGAAGTTCATATGTTAATATACATCTATGGAATGCAACATGATGGTTTTAATAGTCAAACAGGGATTGTATGTGATCACCGAGTACATACGCAATATAAGTCCCATAAGATGTAATCGTCTCTTCTAGACAGATTTCTATAGGACGGATGCCACCGAGAAATGTCACCTTTAGATAATCTGTACGCGAGTAGGCAAACTATCAGGGTGGTCATCCAGTGCACATATATCATAAAAATTTTAGGCGCAATGCTGACCGAATCTGTGCCTACAGGCACTATGCCTAATGCCAGAGTAGCAACTACCAGGCCCCAGTTGCGCCCAGTCACTGCATGCATACGAAAAGCCGCAACCACTATTACGGAATAATAGGTTGATAGGTAGCACATACATATGACGTCCATAAACTCACCAGCAGATATACACATCAGTATCAGGGAGAGAGCGTTATAAGAACCAGAAAGTGCTGCGCAGCTAACATCTGCAATGTGAGATGTTCGCTGCATTAACAATTCACGGCTACAGACCTCTTTCAGTCAGTGAACAGGACGGTCAGTGGTATGAAATTTAGACTGAGTTAAGTGACCTACTAGTCCGATGTCATTAGGTAAAGCCTCCACAACGTGCAATACAGCAATTGTAGTCAGACTCAGTCGATTCAGCAACAGCAAGACCCATGAAACCGATATGCGACCGCACAACAAATGAATTTCATTGCCGATGTTGAGGATGTGGTCATATACGATCATGGCTGTAAGAACATAATGCTAATGAGTCACCCACGCATGCGGTATCGATTGAGACCAGATGCTCACTGCTGATCGCTATACCAAGCGAATTCTCTATAGAACTTGCTCGTGGTATTAGTGTCAGGCGTAGCCGCAAAACTATTGGACATACAAGCCACGTAGAAGTTCGATGTTCTCCGTCGGGGGTAACGCTAGAGTGTCAGACATACCGATGTACCGATGGATGCTGTCCGGGGAGTGAAACGACTCGACCGCAGATGGCTCGCGCGGTCTTTATATGTTTTTCTTGAGACAGAATAAACAAATCTATCAGCGGGCCAGACAGGCTGTCCATCGCCTCGCAAAAGATGTATCATGGAAACCCAGGAGACGTGAATTGTCTGCATTACTGAAGGGCTGCGCTGAGGCGACTGAGGTGAGTTGTATCTTACGACCTCGTTGCGGAAGTCTTCGCTGAAGTGTGACGGACATACCCAAGAGGACCAGATTCGACCATGTGTGTAAAACTGCAGCGTAATCGTCCTCCATTGCGGGTGTAATATCGAATTCGCAGCTGGCAGCCCGTCAGCCCCAGCGCCGGGGCTGGCAAGATACGTATGTAAGGTAACTTAAAGCCACACCGAAGACACAAGCAGCTAGGTTACATACCGGATCAGTCATGGTGCGGGGAGTGAGGCCGGGTGTCACCAAGGTTCTATGAGATCATCCATCAATTGTCCATCTTCGTCTTTGATTAGCAGACAGACTGCCCAGCCCTTAGGTTAGATGACTACCTGACTTCCAAACCAGGAGGGGCGATGACTCCTACCATGGGAAATATGGAGAAATTGGAGAAACATTCTCCGTATTGCAGGTCTTGATATCTCTACTCCCAAAGTCTGTCACAAAAGTTGCCACCAAGTATCCCGCTAAAGATGTGAGGCAGTCCGACAGCTGATGTTGCCCTGCCAGATCCGATGGACGCTAGAGAGCGCTGAGATAAGGGTGTTCTAGTCTGAATATACTGAGAGGTAGAACTTCCCCGGAAAAAATCGGAGCTGGGAGATGGAAAAGGGTTCACCGGCGATGGGATGACTTGAAAAATTATTCCCCATGCTGTGCGCAAGTCTTGAAATATCTGAAGTAGATATATATACAACGTCTTTCTTGTCGGCATATATTCTGGGAGTAGATGAGGAATAAGGAGAACGGCGGGATGCAAGCACGTCGCTCACCACATTTGCCGTGTCCAACGAAATTGTAAAGGACTGACATGGAATACTGCATTTGAAAACATTCTCCTCGCGTGCCCTGTCCGTTGCCCATGGGGTTTGATCGATGCCGGTGTCGGGTACCACGATTGCAATTGCAAAAATAGGCTAGAAGGAGCCTCGGCTCAAGACAAACCGCGAAGAAGCGATACAAAAATCCAGTAACTCCACGGAGACATCATACTTACCTTGTATGTGCATAGTGAGATATCACATTGCAGCTCCGTCCAGCGCAACTTGAAGCTTAGAAATGATCCATTATGCAACTCTGTGTCCCGCTCAAAAACGGAGATGGAAAAGGTACGAATCTTTGAATACGTGAGATGGAGCGTGGTATGAGTCGTACAAATACAGCATGGAGGGGTGAGGTAATTTTATGCGAAGCTTTCCGGACACAATCCGCAAGCAATGGGCTCAATGCACAGCACAGTAGAGGTCCTGTATCGCTGTCAGGTAAACCCTTTTCAAACAAATCCTTGATATTTCGTGCGGCTTACAATGAAGAGTGGCGCGGGTCAAGTTAGCTCGCGCTAGTCTTCAACTGCAACATATTTATGAGGCTTGAGAGGCATGCATTGAGCTTGGCGGAGTGAAACATACCTGCAAACCATGAATGCCCTCGATCTCTTGCTTCAACGTCTCATTAACCATGCGATGCTGCTTCACAGTCGGCACCCCTTTGAAAGCCTCGCTGGCAATAATAATCTGATAAAAAGTACCACACCCTCCTGAATTGATAACGAATGTCAGTATGTACTTCTTACAATAATTGTCGGACGAAGACCTGAGACATCTTGCACTTGCAATTCTGCCGGACTGAACTTCTCCGTCAACTTAGTGAAGATAGTACGCTCCCCTTCTGAGAGCCCTGGCGGAGGAGTAGCATAGGTGCGAAGACGAAGTGGAAGGCGTGTTCCACCTATTCGTCGAGCGAGCGCGAGGGTGAACATGAAGTCAGCGACCAAGAGGACCAGGTCCGGCGTCTCGGAGGGCTCGACCGACCAAGACCTCTCTCGATCATCTGAGCGAAATATTAATTAAAATCATGGGTCTCTGACTGGCTACGTCCCTATTGCCAGCTGCCTTCTGCTCTGAACCGTTCAGCTCGAGGAAAACGCATGTCTTTCCTCAGTCTGTGGGCTAGAGGCATCGGCCACAATTCTCTCTCATTGAGAGCGGCGTTCCCAAGACCATCATGTCTCCGAGCGTTGCACCAACCATGCAACCCACCGAAGTCCGTGGTCAAGCAACTACCCCGAGACAGTAGACTTGTCTTTGGAACTCCTCCCAAGTTCCCTGGTGGCCTTTCCAGCCTCTTGGCCAGCGGCAGACATTTCAGTCTGCGCGCAAGTCGTCGACCCCTTTTCGACCCGCGGTTCTTCTCGACCAATGCGTCCGCAATTCCTGCTGAACTGCCGGTGCTTTCTCCGCCACCAGTCGCACGCTGGCTTCTTTTCTCGTCTGTGCTGGTCTTTGCTGTTATTGTCGTCGGCGGGGTCACTCGTCTGACCGAGTCGGGCTTGAGTATAACGGAATGGCGTCCAATCACCGGTGTTTTACCTCCGCTGTCGCAAGACCAGTGGAACGAGGAGTTCAACAAGTACAAGGCTACTCCTGAATTCAAGCTGTATGTCCCCACAGCATTGCTAACTCTTGAAATATTCCTGACCGTCCTGCTCGAGTAGGCTTAACCACTCGATCACACTCAATGAGTTCAAGGACATCTTCTACATGGAATGGGGCCACCGAGTGCTCGGTCGCCTGATTGGAATCGCCTTCGTCGTTCCCCTCACCTACTTTGCCGTGCGCAAACGACTCACAGCCACCCTTCCGAAGCAGCTCTTCGGCATGGCGGTCCTCCTTGGTCTCCAGGGCGCACTCGGATGGTACATGGTCAAATCCGGGCTGGAGGACTCCCTGATGGACACCCCGGGTGCCGTGCCTCGGGTGTCGCAGTATCGACTCGCTGCGCACTTGGGTACGGCATTCGTGCTGTATGCTGGTATGTTTGGAACAGGACTGGCTGCGTTGTATGACTGGCGGTACGCTACGAGGGGCACCTGGGGAGGTCTCAAAGGCGATAATGTGTCGTGGAAGAACATTGTAGAGAACCCTCTTGTCAGGCGGTTCTCGAGGTATTCAAAGGCATTAACCGCATTGGTCTTCTTGACGGCGCTCTCAGGTACGGTGAGCAAAAGACGATTCGTGCAGGCGTATACTCATCATCACACGTGCAGGAGCGTTTGTGGCTGGACTAGATGCGGGATTGCTATACAATGAATTTCCCCTCATGGGTGGCCGTCTAGCACCACCGCAGGACGAATTGTTCTCTCGGGCCTATGCAAAGGCGCCTGATGGCTCCGACCTCTGGTGGCGAAATATCTTCGAGAACCCGACCACCGTCCAATTTGACCACCGCTGCCTCGTAAGCCAAATTTGCGGCATTTTCTGATGGCGAGAAGGTATTGACAAACCGTCCGCAGGCCATCACCACTTACGCCGCGACCACTGCCATGTATCTCATGACTCGGAGGCCAGCTCTGCGCGCGGCTCTGCCACCGCTGGCAAGGCGGATGGCGGTATCCGCCTTTGCGATGGCCAATGTGCAGGTGTTGCTCGGCATCTGTACACTCCTCTACCTTGTGCCCGTCCCTCTGGCCGCAGCACACCAGGCGGGAAGTGTCATGCTCCTCACGACCATGGTGCAGCTGCTCGTGTCACTGAGGAGACCCGGCGCTGCCGCGAGAGCATGGAGACAGGCACTCCTGACAAAAAGAGCAAAGCCATAGAATACATCCATCCATCGTACCGCATATTTAGTATAGCATTTTTGCATTTAATTGGAGACCCCTGCTCGTACAATTCAGCCGCCCTGCGTTTGAAAGCATTCATTGTCCAAAGTGATACAACAAAACTACTCGGCCATCTGTACATCCTCATCTGCGGTCGTGCCTGCGGCAGGTGGAGGTGCAGCACCTTCTGCGGGAGCCGCAGGTGCTGCAGGGGCCGGGTCTTCCCCGTGGCCCTTAGGTCGCATGCTGTTCAGGTATACCTGAATTGGCTCGCCTTCCAGGATGCGGAACGAGCCCTCCGGAGGGACACCCTGTTCATGAATCCCACTTGGCCCGACGATACCGATGGATGTGTTGTTGATGGTAAGTTCTTTGTCTTGTTGCAGGGTCTCGCGTAGCGCATGCAGCCCGTGTTGGATCAAGTCTTCCAAATTGCCTAGAGCAGAAGACGATCAGACTTCGACTGCAGCGATGAAGACCGACGCGCGACGTACAATCCGCAAAGCTCTCAAAGTGCTTTTCCAGATATGTTTTTGCACTCTGGCTCCGCGCACCGATGGACATTGCATAGTACTCATATGAGTTCCCTGATGGCGAGAACTCGTAGAGATGAGGTCCATTTTTGTCCTGCCCAACGACAAGGAAGCCGACTCCATATGGACGGCGACCATACTCTTGCGTGTTGACTTGAGCCTCTGAAGGATGCAGGTTAAACACGATGAGCGCATACACGGCAAGTAATAGAAGAGTAAAACACACTGTCAGCAATCGAGGCCACGAGTCGGTTCACAGGTACTGGGCGGTTGAAAACCATGCGAGAAGACATGGCTTGTTGCCGCATGAAGTTGCTGAGTGGCTGGGTGTAAGTAGGCAACAGATCATCAATAATCGGAAGAAGTACCTCAATACACGAGCATCCGAGGTAAGACCAGCGATGGCAATGCCAACATGCTCATCTATACGGTACATCTTCTGCTGGTACGACGCGAGTTCCCCTAGCGAACGCTATGCCGAAACCGAAGATGTGAGCAGAGCGACCGCAAGCATGATTGACGTATTCACGTACCTTCAACGCCAACAGGATTGAATGCGTATTAGATCGGAGGCCCACGACTGCAGACCCTTGCTTCACAGCTTCAGAGGCATATTCGACCTGGTGAAGGCGTCCCTGAGGAGAGAAGACGACGTTGTCTGAGTCGTAGGTGTTTCGGAACTGTCTCAGAGTATATTAAATGCGGCCGTGCAGACAACATTCGTAGAGCTCACCATGTCGATGAAGAAAGTAGGGAATCAAGTGAGCGCAACACGGTTCTACACTCGAAGGTGACGCGTCTCAGGCGACGCGCAACCGACTACCATATTTGGAAGTCGCGTTCATGAGCGCCTCTTTGTTCGTCGATAATTGACCACGATATATCTATCTCAGCCTCCGCTCGTTCGTCCTTCTCCCTATCTTACCTGCGGGATAGTCATGCTTGGAATTGGCTTCACACAATCAAGTTTGAAGTTCTAGCTGGAGAGCTGCGGTACTTGGTAACTTGGCAATCTGGCGACACCGTATGTCTGACTGGTTCTTTTCCCTGGCGATTCTGCTCTGAGACCTGGCTATGGGTTGATTTGACTTGTCTCAGATCTCATGTCTCACATTACCCAGCACTCCCGTTCCTCTTGACTCAGTTGGGGATATCAATAAGCAGCTCAACTTGGCTGTTCTAAAGGAGCGGTTTTCTGGGTCTTTTTTTTTTTTTTTTTTTAAATTCTTCGAATTTATACTCCATACTACTAAGTACATGTAGAGTGCCGGGTATAAAGCGGTTTTCTGGGTCACCGGCAGTGTCGAACACGTAGCTACTGCAAGCCTTTTGTCCCAGTGGACAGCGTTCAGATACCACGTACTACGCTATGTATTGAGTACTATTGCGACCGCTCGCAATACATATGCTTGGGTAGTGGGAGCCTCACAGGTCGAATCGAGCATTGAACTTATCGTCTAGCGTTAGTCTTCATATCGATGCATACCGTGGGCAACTCAGTCGTATCTCTACCTATCTTCTGTGATGTTCTGGCAGTCGAAGCTTCCAAGGTCCTCGTAACACGAAAGCTATGTCCAATCAGAAGCACTTCCCAGCGTCCCTAGCTCTAGGCCAGCCATTTCCCATCGGCTTGACAGCTATGTTAGGAGAGCCTGGACCTGATAGCCGCCTTTCCTCCATGCAGCCTTCCACGTATGTGTTTCCTTCCTCTGTGTTCCTTTCACAAGCATAGTGACGTATGTGACGTATGTCGACCATTGATGTCATAGAATAACGTACCAAGGTCGAGATGCCATACTCAGTTATAAGAGCTCTCCTAGCTTGAGAGTTGGCGATGTTCCACTTGCCATCACACTCGCCTCTGGCCCTTGTCCTCTAGTCCCTGCATTCAAAGTTGCACGTCAAGTCGGGACTTGCAAAGGATACCGCTGTACCGGCGTGCACACCGTGCCAAAGGTATCTCCGGCCGATTCCAAATCGTGAGTGACGATCTTCTTCTGTACCCCCGAATCACATATGCGGTATTGAAAATTTACCTCAAGGGCTATGCTCGATTTCACCCGCTGTGATATTCACGCTTCATGCGGACTCGCGTGAACGGCAGGGCTGCAATGGTTACAGTTCATAATGGGCATGCCGTCCGGCATGTCAGCGACGGAAGCCTGTGCGCCAATCTGAAGCGTACTTGCACGCCTGTACGATTCCATGAGCATGCCAGAGTCGTGCGAATTCCATGCGTCTCGTCAACTGTGCGCAGCCGTAGTCCATTTAATGTTACGCGGGGCAATCGTCATATCCTATATTGATGCGCACGTCAGAGTATTGATCCTCGGCATGCGATGACCTGTATGTTTGGTGCTTCCCTTTCTAGCAAATCTCGTGACTTATGTTTTTATCTCCAGCATGAGCGCGTCTTTTGCCGCGTGCTGAACTATCCCATGCTCGTACTCTCCAGGCACAAGACAGAGTGCATGGATACCTGAGAGAAATGTCGACGAAACAAGATGGTGTTCTATGTGCTCGACTGGAGTTTGTACAGGTCTTCAGCTCGTAAGGTTTCAGCAATCAGTGCCCTGGTCCATAACACGTTGCACGTTCGTCTTGCTCACGCACTCTCACACCAGATCGGCGGACCTGCATCGAAGTTCTTCATAGGTGTTCCACATCGCCTAGACCATCTGCAGGGCACTCACACGTTGATTGCCTTACCTCATAATGAAACGACCTAGCCCCTCGAAACTTCTGGAGATGCTCGGTATGTCATGGTGTCTCTGATGTCAGAGGTGGCTGGTCCTGCCTTATCCCGCCGACTTCAGTGCAAATTTCTCGTGATGGTTTCCTCATTCGTCCTGTGGGGTATCCCTTTGACCCATGGGGTTTCCCCTTCATTTCAGCGCGAAGTGTCGAGGGGCCATGGCTAGTCTCCCTTTCTCAATCCACCAGACCTTCTCTTCCATCGTACTGCAGGGTTTGAATTCAATCTGTCCCGCAACGTTGGAGCCCTGCGGATTCTACATGTCCAGTCCCAACCCTCCGTTGGCTCGTGCTCGGAACCTCTGCGCAACCGTTCAGATGCCATCGGTTTTCTTTAATTTGGTAACCTAGATCCTTGATGGCACGCAATCTTAACAACCTGGCTGTGGACTTGAGCCCTGTGGACGTGCTTTGCGTTGTCTGTGGTCCCGTGACGTCCCACTACCGTTTGTTGAATCCTCTCGAGATAGATTTGGTGGTGCTAATTCGCCTACCTCAATTGGTCACGGAATTATTTCTATTCAAGACGGACGCTCATCGCAAGCCCTTGAACATTCATTGGCGATTGGGTTGTTGGCAAAGGTTACTCTCTCACAGTCGCCTTCGCCGTTCAGCTTTCGAAACCTCTGGAGACACCGATATCCCGATGGATCGAACGTCTTGATCCTCATCTTTGACAACCTAGACTATCCCCACGGATTATGAACGCCCTTCACGCGGAGCACGCATTCCCAGAGGCACGGAGTCTGTAACGCCACCTGCCCCAATGGGTGCAAACGCTTGTCTCATCTGCTCACTGTCGATGCCCAGAAGGCTCCCCGTTGCTATATTATCAATGCCTGGCTATCTCTAGCCTTACTCATCGATGAATACACACCCTGATCAGTGGACTGCTCGCTCTCATGGGGGACACGAAGGACAATCGGGCTGCCAGATCTGGTACCGATTTCGCCGATGCCTTCTCATCGCGACCCTTTACGAGCCTTCTCGAGAGTGCTATGCTGTGTCATTCTGGAGGCTCTAGATGGTCATGCATTCATTTCCCGGCTTCTAGCCCAGAGCGTCTCGTTCGTCGCTTTCTCCCCGGTTCGAGCGGATTCGCAAGGCGAATACAGCGCACGCGGCGCTGTTCCTTTTCCTGTACGTATAGTCGTGTCTTTCCATCGGCGGTCCTCGTCTTGGTGTTCGCTTTTTCCTCTTTACGTCTACCACTGCATGTTCTCGACGATAATCGGTCTGCAGGCATTCCTTGCCGCATGACCGTCGGATCTCATCGCTCGTCTCGTTCTCTCAAACAGCGCAAGTTGCGCCTTGGACGAGAAAAGCGCAGTTGGTGATCGCCTAGGCTGCTTTGGACGGCAGACCCTGACCTTTTCGAACTTCCGGCGTTCAAGGTTGCCGCGCTCTCCTTGTCGCTCTTCCTCCGCATTCCCCCGCGGCGGGTGTCGGGCAGCACTTTGCCGCCGTCTTGACAAGCGCATTTGCGGCCTGTCTGCATGACCACTTCTGCTCCGTCTCTGTCCTCGGAGCTTGACCTTCCAACTCCTCCGCACCACAAGGCGACGTGACCCAATACTATTTGGGCGCCGGTCGTTTCTATTGGGCGCCAGCCCATCGCCATAGGATGGGAACGAGAAGGAATCGTGCAGACTTCCGGAGACCAACTACTGGGTGCGCGTGGCTCCGATATGATAATATTAGTATACAGTGCTGTGCTGCTTCGTCTTCTCGTGACTGCTGGCAGCCTGACCTCCTATCCATCTGCTCCTCCTGGTCGCCACGTTCTTGCACCGTTTTCGCGGGCCATTATCGGTTATTATTGGTTCTCCCACGCTCAGTCTTGGCTCGCCCTGTTATTGCAATTGCAATCGTCTGGCGAGTGCATTGCAGGCATTATCAATTACAGCCATCTTCGACGGTAGACATCCATCAAAACTTTTGCGGATATGTGGTGCCTGGCATGAGTTTGTTGGACTGGACCCCGTTACCTTGATTGATACGGTGAGACCCGTGAGGCGATAGCGAAGGATACGAAGGTATGGTACCTACTCTACTCTACTGATCACGTCTTTGCCCTCCATTCATTGCGTACGCCTGATATAAATGTATGCATCTCAATCATGTGGCATACCATACCTCATCTGAATGGACGAAGCCAATCTCTCCAACTCCACAAAAAGCACATAATGTCATTCCACAGACGAGCGACTAATCCGTATGATGATGATACGATTATACGGCGCAGTACTAGTATCTTTATGGACGGTGTCGTTACGTGGAGCGCGGGCCCACTGGGCGCCGGCGTACGGGAAAGAGGAAAGGGGCCAAGGGGGGGATGGTTCGTAACGAATATTACGAAGTGGCCGAAATGTGAAAAGAGGATTCACGGATGAACGCATGCGGCAGAAGGGAAGGGCAGAGACTGAGACAGGGACATGCATACGTAGATATGAGATACTGTACAGCGCGAAGGATGCAAACATCCGTTCAAGTGGTCTATTTCGGCGAGACTACGGCCGATCCGAGAGGAGCGCGAGGCCAAAAAGAAAATGACGACGACTACCCTAAGTGTAAGGTGTAAGAGAGGAAACATGTGGAGAGAGTTGAGAATGATGAACGACGGCAAAGAAACCCCCGAGTAAACATGTGAAAGAGACGAGAGACCAGAATGAGCCCGGAATGAACAGACAGCGAATGCGAATTGCGAGTGCGAGTGCGAGTGATGATGGCGACGACGAGTCGGTGATACATTGCATGAAGGTGATGAGATGAGACGAGACCGACGTCGGTGTTATACGATACGGTACGGGTTGCTGCGGCGCGAGGGAGCGCCAGCACGCCGACGGTGGATGATGCGTGATGCGGACGGTTGGAAAATGCGAGGTGTTGAGGACATGCCATTGATGCCAAGACGAGGTGGACGATGCTGAGGATGATAAAAAATTGACCGAGACCCCCAACGGCGAGTCAATGCGAATGTGATGATGCTGTGCATTGCGATAAATGAATCAGTGACTTGTTGTTACCCATGTTTGTGATGATGAAAGATGTAGGATGTGGGCCCGCGAATGTACCGAGGAGCTGGAGAGAGACGGGAGAACAGACGTTGTGCAGAGTCATGTGGGTCCGGAGCACGAGCACGAATACCAGTACACGGAAGCAGATGGCGTGTATGCAAGCACTGTTCTGGACAGATGCGAGTATTTCGTAGCGATTTTGGGGAAATGGAGGGGAAGGACCGATTGCAGATGCCGAAAAGCCGGGATGCCATTGATCCCGAGGCAGAAGACTACTCCGCCCAGACGGGCAGTTCGCCCAGCGGGCTGCGGGACACGCTGACGACGTCGACCATGGTCTCCGCATCGCTCTGTCCGTCGCTCCCGGTGCTCTTCGCCTTGTGCTTCGACCCATGGCCATGGCCGAACCCATACGAGCCGCGACGCTGCCACACCCAAAAAGTAACAAAGAGACAGAAACATACGCACGTCAGCCTTTGTACACCCCCGCATGACGTCACGCGCCCGAAACTCACCTGAAGCTTGCGCTCCTTGTCGGCCGCCACGTGACGCGCATGCTCGCGGTCGCGTTCGCGGTGCGCGTGCACCAGCGCAGTGAGGTGCTCCTTCTCCCGTTGCCGCCCTGCGTTCGCAGGCGGCGGCACCGACCCCAGTGCCCGCCCCAGCGGATCCCTCCCCCTCTCCTTTTCCCGTTCGCGCGTCCGCGCTCGTTGCCCTTTCGTCGGGCTCGCCTTCAGCGCACGCCTCTCCTCATTCTCACCTTCATCCTCACCCTCGTCCTTTTCGCGCTCCAGCACGACCTGCAAGCCCTCCACCACAGCCACAACCGCCTTCCCTTGCTCCCGTTCATGTCGGCTGCTGCATGAGGTTGAAGTGTCAGTCTGGGAACTTGTACGCGATGCCGAGCGCGTCGACTCGGATATGAAGGCGGGCGGGAACGTATCTGAGCGCACCGTCCATGACAATTCACACAGCTCTGATAAGCTTAGTGCGTGTCTGTGCTGCGCTGTTGGGGCCTCGCCCGAGTCTAATACTTCTGTGGGCCTTGCCTTCGGCAGGGCGTCTTTGGACTTGTCTTCTGCGGTGGTGAGCCGCACGCGGTGAGAGGGATGATGAGGCGACGTGATGGAGGCGAACGTCAGACTGCTCGTGGAACCCGTGGGAGTGGGAGTTTCCGAGCGTGCAGGCGGAAGATTGGTGGTAGTGATGGTACGCGGGAAGGGATATCCATCAAGGGCGGCTTCCTTGCCTTTCGCCTTCTTCCGTTGTGATGGGCTGAAGATGGCCGGCGAAGGCGCAAGGGGTTTCGACGATGCGGATGCAGGTACGGATGAAGGCGCGGACGAGGACTGCTTTCGCGTAGCCACAGGAGGTGGGGACGAGGAGGAGAATACCCGTGTTTCTGAAGACGAGTCGGAGAACACACGTGTTGATGAAGAGGAAGAGGTATAGAACGACGGCGACGCGGTGAGCGAGGCGGGGGTGAAGACGGTAGAGCCTGGGTAGCCCGATTCCAGCCTGGTGGTCGCACCAACGTTCGCGCCGCCCACACCAGTCTCTCCGCCCCTCGCCCCGGGACTCGCAAAGACCCACTTGGGGGTTTCCGAAACGCCGCCAACTAATGGCCACGTCATACCGCGCTGGTACTCCCACATGGGCATGGACGTGACAGAGGTCGGGCTCACGAACATGATGGGCGGGAACGGTGGTGGATCTGCGGGCGTCGCATGGTCCGGAGTGGAGGGCACACTAGCCGAAGACGGCTGCGCGGGGTTGCCGTGGGGGGTGTTCATGTTCGTGGAGGCCTGGGGGAGGGGAACGAAGCCTGCGGCGCGCATGTTGGGCCCGAGGATCGTACGCGCATCGACAGCACCCTCAGAGTGTCGTGCGAGCTGGGAGGGCGTGAGCAGAGGACGGTAGTCGCTGGGAGATTGCGCTTTGGGCGATGATGAGGTGCTAGAGGGTACATGGGTATCGGAACGGTGGTGGTGGTGGCGGGAGGAGGTGAAGACGAATGCGGTGGTGGTGCTACTCGAGCTATTACTAGTGCCGCTGGTGCTGGCAGGAACCGGGGAGAGGACGGGCTTGCAGTCATCGAGGTTGATGGGAGGCGGGGGCGGGGATTTTCGTGGTGGGGCGTTGCCCTCGGGCGACGATGATGACTGGGGGGACTCAGACTGAGAGGGAGTGCTCATGTTTGACGGCATGGCATTGTGGTCGTGGTTCAATATGGGAGGAAGGAGAAGTGGACGGAAGGGGGGAACGGAGTGCGGAGAGTTGCTGTCTTTTGAGATTGTGGCCAAAGGGGAGGATCGAGGGGACGGAGGAATTGGATGCAAGGACCAGGAAATAGGCAGATCTCTGTCGATTTGCAGCCTGCCCTGTACGGGCGCGAGCCTGGGTGTCGGAGGGCCTAGCTTGTGGTCCCTTCCCAGGCGTCTCGCATCATTACCAGACCGCCACCCAGCCCCACGTGCGCAGTCGCGTCCGCCAATCACAGCCGCGGCGGCTCGTTCACATCTCCGCATCTCATCTATACAACTCCTTATCTCGATCGGTCTCTCTCCGTGGGGCATACGGGCGTCTATTTCATAGTTCATGTCGGTCCTCCTCTCAGCTTGGCGCGTCCCCTGCTTATCAGTGTCCCTCCGCGCACGTCCCCATCCATTCCACCGCGCATCAAGACACATCGCAGCCATGGCCAGCGCACAACCCGTCACTATTACTATTGCCCAGACCGGCAGAACGATCCGCCAGCCCACGGGGCTCTTCATTAACAACGAATTCGTGCCGTCGGTAGATTCGAAGGATGTCATCGAGTGCGTATGCCGCCGTTGCGCCCCGTTCTGTCTCCGTGGTGCATCGCGCCAGCGGGGCGGTCTCCTCCCTTAGGCTCCCTACTGAGCGCACCGCGCGGGCTTCCCTGCGGCTGAGCTCTTCCCTGTCGCGTTATGTATAGCACTCGAGGGGACGTTTCTGACATTGGGGGTTGCTTCTGGCTGAGACAGGTGCTTCAACCCCGCCACAGAAGAGTCCATTTGTTCCATCGTCGCAGGTGCGTGTTCACGGCCGGCGACGGCTTCCATTCCAGCCTCTCCCCCCGCCGCGCCTCGGTACCGGATCATGCACCCCTCGATCGCGCCCCTGCCCCGTCTGCCCCTGCCACTCTCGGTCCCGCGCCTATGGACGCGATCGAGACCACCACCCTTCATCCGTCCGACCTCCCCCGTCCATTCGTCATCACCGTTTAAACTGCGCCCTTTGGCCTCCGTCCTGACCGTGCCGGGGCGTTTCGGCATCGTCACTTTCCCCGGGGCGGACCTGTCTGACGGCGCTGTCTTCATTTTTAGGCTCCGAGAAGGACATCGACCGTGCCGTCGCAGCAGCCAGGGCCGCCTTCAAGACGACCTGGGGCAAGAACGTGACCGGCATCGAGCGCTCCCGCCTCATCAACAAGCTCGCCGACCTCATCGAGCGCGACGCCCAGGAGCTCGGTGAGCTCGAGGCCCTCAACAATGGCAAGCCCGTCAAGATCGCCAGGTGCGTGTTCCCGTCGCACGTCGCGTATATGCTCGCCCACATTATGCGGGTATATGCGCTGCAGTGCGCTCTGCTAATGACTATATGCGCGCCGTTCGCGCTGGGGGAACTACCAGGGACTTTGATATCGGCGATAGCATCTCGTGCTTGCGCTACTACGCCGGCTGGGCGGACAAGATCGTGGGTCAGGTGAGCTTTCTCATTTCCGCGGCTCTGGTCTCAGGGCGTGAGTTTGTCTGTTGACGGGGATACGCCGTCTCCTACTTCTCTGCTTCGCTCCGGGCTTGATGGGAATCTGCCTTCATTATCTGCGAACCTGTCTCATTTCCTCCTCGCCCTCGCGGGATGCCGTGCCCATGAAACCCTGTATTGTCCCCCGTTGCGAAAAGCATCGTGCACCGTTTCTAGGGACATGATTCTCGAGTACACACCCGGTGACCGATGAATATGGGAAACATGATGGATCTGTGGGATGGTGTGTACACCAAACACATCGCCTCGTGATATCAGCCCACGTTCTCTGCTTCTCTCTCCCTATCCCGCTGCCACGATGAGGTCGATGCCGTGCCCCTTTCGTGCGCCTCCCTGACGCTCGCTCCGCGAAACATCTGCGGCAACGAATATATGGACCCACCTACGATGTAGCCGATACAACGGCGCAGCCACATCGATCTTCTCGGGCGGGAGGGCAGCTCACGATGCATCTATCCACGGACACCCGCGCGCCTGCACGCGTACACACCCCATTAAATGGCCAGTGGCGATGGGTTGATGGGTTGATGATGCCATCTCGCAGGAGCATGCTTCGTGTCATCCGTCGGCAGATTTCTACCTCTTCGCTTCTTCGCGGCGTCGATCGTGCGCGTTCCCGTTCGTCTCCCGTGGCGGCCATCTCCTCTCATCGTTGACGGGATCTAGTGAGGGTGTATGGTGTATCTTGTATTTTGCGCGCATATACCCGTTCCCCTGTGCATCGCGGGTTTATCGGTGAATGATACGTTGTATTTCGTGTGTTTCGCGATGCTGTGTGCGCGATAGAGCAGCGCATACATCTCTATGTCCATCTTTCTCCGTGCACAGAGATTACCCCGCGGCTGTCCCGAAACTTTGTCCCACCGGACCTCCTAGAGAGCATGTTGATCCGTCCGCACAACTCCGCGTCGAGTCGTTCTCTTTCCGCCCATCTTCCGCGGCGTCCAAATAGACTCCAAACCCCCCAGTTTTGATCCATGTGCACGTCGTCTTGGACTGTTGATCCCCATGGGCACGATGATCGTCCGCGTGCCTGTATCTCATTTCCCTTTCTTTCTCCTACTATAGTTCCGCATTCATGTCTGATCTGAGCTAACACATCGCGTTCGCAGAGCCTCGAGGTCGACAACAAGACGAAGATGGCGTTCACGCGGCACGACCCGATTGGCGTGTGCGGCCAGATGTACGTGTGCTTTCTCCCTTGTTCTCTTTTCTCCGAGCGGCGTTTCTGTCAGGTCATCGCCGGGGCATTTGTTACTTTTATAGTGTCAGTTTGCAGGGCTGTTGGGATGTCGAGTTGCTCGTTCCCTGTGTTTTGGGGACTTTTCGCTTGTTCGTGGAACCCGATACGAATTCATCCGCGTAGTTCTTCGACCGCTCTTCCCGCTTGACACTCTGTCTTTTGTCCTGCTTCGTATTGCAAAGCATGCCTTGTTCACCTGTCGCTACTTCTGCCGTGCCTGCGCCCCGCTCATCATCTCTGTATCATTTATTTCGCTGAACACGGCTCTAATGTCTTTTCTTTCCCCACAGCATCCCATGGAACTACCCCATCAATATGTGGTGCGTCTCCTCTCCCGCTCGGCATCCCCTGCATGCACGAGCATCCCATCGAGCGTGTCACACGCTGTGAAGATGGCGGTAAGGACACTCACGGTGACTCCATAGGTCGTGGAAGGTCGCCCCCGCGCTCGCGGTCGGATGCACGATCGTGATGAAGCCGTCCGAGATCACGCCGTTGACCGCTCTGGTGAGTAGCGCACGCTCCTGCTTCTCCGCCAGTCTCTCCTTGTTTTCCTTTCCATTTTATTATTATTGCTATTGTTATCATTTTCGCTTTGATTTATCTCTGCCTCCTTTTCATCGGGCAGCTGGATAGCATCCAGGACCGTCTCGTCTCCCGATCTCAGGGTCCTGCACCGTTCCTGTGTGTTCGATCAAGGGGCGAGGGCCCCTGGTCCCCCTGCTCTAAGTGCAGGAATTTATGCACTCCATCTCTGGGTGCTTCTTTTTTTCTAACTTGGGCGTGGGGGCGCGTCGCCATAGGGCCCCTCGTCGGACTCAGTACCGCGCTGCGCGCGGCGATCGGGTGCACCCTCGTGTAAACCGCACTCCGCACTCCCTATTTCAGCACTCCTTCGACTCACTCGAGTCGGAACGTCCGGTCCTGACAATGAGTGCGTTCGGACGATTTTGTCTCATTTGTTTTCGTACTCCGTCCTTCCCGCTCCTCCCGTGCAACGGCCACATCTACATGAGGTTCGTGCTAGTCGCCAGTCGCCCCACCGGCCCTCCGTGACATCGCGCTGGTGGCATTCTCACACTATCACTATCCACTGATCCCATATCCGCCGCGCGTCGATCCTTGTATCCGCTAGTGGAGCCCCTTGGCTTGACATTCCAGCAGTTTCGCCCATCTTCGTCGTTCTCTTGCGTCCCCAATGACCAGATCCGACCGCGCCACCTGTGCTGCTTTCCCTAAACCGTCGCGATCTTCACGTCTGCCGCCTCTCGCGATTCGCCGCCGGGTGCGTGCGCTCTGCAGCGACGGCGATCTCCCTCGCATGGCATTTCCCCTGGCACTCCTGCGGTCTTCTATCCCCACTGCGCCCGAGACGTCGGGCTGCATCCTCCTGTTCGGCCACATAGTTCTTTTCCCATTTTGGGCGTCTTAGTGTGTCCGGAACCCACGCCACCGCCGCGTTGGGTCTTCGGCGTCACACTCTGACTGTGCATTATCGCCTCCTGGGGTCGGCTGCCTTCGTTCCAGCTTCGCGGAGGCTTTTTGCTTTGCGAGGGTAATATGGGTTTCAAATGCCGGTAGGCTGATTCGCCTATCTGGTTACGTCCGCTGGGACCTGTAGCGAGAGTCACGTCGTCTTCGACTGCTTCCGTGAATCCGTTGCCGGAGAAGCTTCGTGGAGCCTTTCTGTCGGTCGATCCTTGGTGTTTGCTTCTTATCGAGCGCTTCTATGCCGTACGGAGCGTGTTATTAGACTTGATGTGGCTCCCTTTACTCCATATCGAACGGAGCCCCGCATTCTCTATACCACATTCTCTCACTATGATTGCCCATCGAGCTCCTTCCTGTGGCATGTCCGTCTTGATGATCGCTATACTTACTCTTGTGCTTGTCACAGAAACTTTGTGAACTTGTCGTAGAAGCCGGGTAGCGTATCCTTCCACTCTCGCGACGGATCAGCCCATTGACCTCGCCTCTTCGCTTGTATCCAGCTTCCCTCCAGGCGTTATAAACACGGTTCCCTCGCTCGGTTCCATTGGAGGCGCAGCGCTCTCCTTGCATCCTGATGTTGATAAGGTTGCGTTCACCGGAAGCACGGTCACCGGACGAAAGATTATGGAAGCGGCGGCCAAGAGCAATCTGAAGAAGGCGAGCGTCCATCTCCGTGTCGTCTCCTGAACGGGCTACTGACCGTCTGCGCTCCGGTACTCACGACACATGATGGCCCATGCGAATTCTCTCGCCTGCGCATGACTGATGATAGGTTAGCCTGGAGCTCGGGGGCAAGTCTCCGCATATCATCTTCGAGTCCGCGGACCTTGACCAGGGTGCGTTCTTTCGGAGTGTGTAGTGCAGCTGCACATTGCCTTACGTCCGTGTCCGTGATATGGTGATCCGCCGCACCTGCTGTGCCTGTTGCAGCCGCCAACTGGGCCGCTCTTGGAATTCTTTACAACACGGGCCAGGACTGCACGGCCGGATCTCGGCTGTTTGTGCAAGATAGCATCTACGACAAATTTATGTCGGTACGTCGCTTGCTGCTTGTGTAGGATTCGCTATCGGATAGCCTATGGCTCATGATTTGCTCCGCAGATTCTAGTGTCGAAGGCTAAGGAATTGGTCGTCGGCGATGGGTTTGACGAAAAGTGTGGTGGTGGCCCCGTAGTAAGTTTCAATGCTTACTCTCTTGTGATTTTGCGAGATATCTCTGTGTCTGCCTTTCGGCTTCCGTGTACGTGAGTTTTACGTACGGCGGACCTAAACCTTAACCCCAATTCGGGTCTCGTGGGGTCATCTGCTATAGACGCCTAACTAGGGCTGCTCGAGTGGTTTTCGCGCCAATCAAAGCTACCGTATTCGTCGCGCTTTGTTGAACGGTGGCTGACCAAGTATCTACAGGTGTCAAAGATGCAATATGACAAAATCTTCCGTTATATTGGGTACGGAAAAGAAGACGGAGCTAAGCTTCTGCTAGGCGGTGAGAAGCGATCGAGTAAAGGATACTTCGTTGATCCAACCAGTTGAGTGTGCATGTTTTCGGACGCCATGAGTAAGGCCCTCGGTGTGTCATGCTGACGACACCCTTACAGTTTTCACGAACGTGTCGCCGGACATGAGGATCGTGAGTGGTTGTTAATTTATAAGCTGTGTCGACTTTATGTAAGTGCGTGATATAGTTCAAGGACGAGATCTTCGGCCCAGTCCTTGCAGTCACCAAATTCAAGACCGAAGAAGAAGCCGTTCGGCTCGCCAACGACACCACGTATGGACTGGGTGCTGGTTTGCATTCGAGTGCGTGTTTTCTGCAGACTCTGTCGTTCACCGGTCATCATCCACGGTACATGGTCTGTCACGGGGTTCGAGATCAGAAATTGCACCGTTTCTCACAACATCCGTGATACCCCGTCTTACGCAGCTGTGGGCACTTTGCGGGCGTCTAGTCCCAGATCTATGGAACGAGGCTGACGACTTGGTTTTAACAGATGACGCTAATCAATGCATGAGGGTCTCGAACGCGCTTGAGGCCGGAACGGTACGTTCGTCTACATTATTCGTGGGCACGGGGTATCGCACACGCGTTCTTTTTGTGTTGTCATGCGTCGGCGTTCCAGTTACGGCGTTTCCAAGCCGTGCTAGTAACATTGCATAATGTTATGGAGCTCATGAGCCGCCATGTCCAATTCATCTGAGTCAGATCAAATTGGAAGGCCGTGCTCAACATATGACTCCTACAGGTTTGGGTCAATCAATACAATCTGCTCTACAACAACGTACCTTTCGGGGGGAAGAAACAAAGTGGAATTGGTAAGCGATATACACTCGATTACTCACTTGCCGTGTCAGCAACGGACACTGGTAATTTCGGCATCGATCGAGATGCTATAATGGATTGTTTGGCGCTGTCCCCCACCGGGGCGTCAATGATCTTCAGGCACTGGTGCTGATTCTGATCTATGTCGACAGGCCGGGAGCTCGGGAGCTACGCGCTCGAGGAATATACCTCCGTGAAGGCCGTACACTGGAATTTCGGCGAGAAGCTTAGTTGGCCGTTGTAAGCTGGCGTGGGATAGTAGTGCTCTGACTATCAAGCTAAGGCCGTAAGTTGTACTTTGATTACATGACGAGATGTACGATACAGATGTCGCAGTCGCTGATCTACTCAATGTGAGAACAATTGTACAAAAGTTGGCTTGGGGTGGATTGAGATTGCAGAAAGCAGGTTCAAGGGAGAGCAGGCTACAGGAGATCCTCCATATTTCCCAGCCGAAACTGCCAAGATCATGAGTCAGCACCCGCTATTATTATTCGTGAGTCACGGAGAAGCGCAGTGACCGCAGTCAGGCGTGGTTACGAGCTTAAGAACAACAACTACCATTTTCGGAGGCGCATAACTGGCGGGATCGTTTCCGCCGGCACACTAGTGCGATCTCCTCGTACTTACAACTAGATTGGAATGCGCACTGCAGAAAGCTTACACACAGTCTATGACTCTATGTCGTGCCGTGCTATCTAACTCTATTCTTCACGATCGCGCGACTCAAATTTGGATCTAAGTACATCATGCCGAAAGCGTGGCACTAGTGTACTTTCTGTACTATCTGTCATCACATTCGGGGCCGTACGTGGCTCATAAATTTCAAACTTATTCACTCGGACGGGCATCGATTGTAAAAACTTCCAGTACACAGTCAGGATCGTATACGAGGTAGGCGAGCGGGTGACCGCAGCTTTAGATCTCTTGAGATCAAACACAACCATAACCGGAAATGAGAACGAGCTGTGCCAGTTTATTCATGATCACCGCCGTCGATCCCTGCCATGTACAACGCTGCTAATTTACCTCAGCGTATAGAGCGGCCTGCATATTTCGTCCATATTTCCGGCTGTTTTTAAGCTGGCCGTAGCCTTTTGCGATATGTTTGGCAATTGATAGATGGGGTACGTGATTCAAAGTTTCGGAACCCTCAAGTCTGTTGTTGACGCTCCAGTACTCCATTGAGACATAGCGTCAACTTTTCACCGCCTATCTTACGCTCTCGAACCCTTGACGATATTACCGCAATATTCACATTGCATTGCCAGGCACGAGCGGTCTACTTGCCCTTTTCCGCCATTATGCAGCTGACCCTTTCACCTATCTCCGTCTTCTTCTTTTTCTCCGCGGACTCCGGAGCTAATCAAAAAATATGAAACCGCAGCAGGCATGTCGTTGAGCAGCTTGTTGTACTGAATTGTTTGACTGAAGACATGTTTTTTTGGAAAACGGATCTGTAGTGCACAATTCCACTCGTTTTGGTGAGTTTTACAGGCTTCGTTCACGATACGCATGGGAAGGTCCGGTGATAGATTCAGCCAACCTAGAAGTGAGGACTTGTTGCTAGGTAATATGTGATCTGCACCTATTATAACAGCGCGCGGTTGATCTGACGGGGATTTTCTTCAAAGCCGGTTTGGATCCCCCATTAATAATTTGCAGGAAATCATTATTGAATGACCAATTCGGCTCGGCGATTCAGTGTGATCTACGCAACAAAATCGGCAAAGACTTCTGTCTGGACGCAGGATACGGCGAATAATCTTCTCGCCATCCGTTTCGCACATGGGCGCAATGCTACTGTCAACCACTCACGAAGTGTGTCCGGTAACAGGTCCTCGGTGACCACGGCTAGGGGGGAAGATTCAAGAATTGGCTTGCTAATGTCATGCCAAGACAGGATGTATGATCCAGTCCTTTCCAGGAATAGAGCTAATCTGACACATATACTTTACTTACTTCGTTCACCGTGTCATCGCCGCACTTCGAGCACCACACAAGCAGCGCCTTCCGCGGAATTGAGCTGTATGAGTCGTTCCCAATTCACTCACTCACGCTTGCGAAGATGTGCCTGGACCTAGCGCTCAGCAGATCTGTTTCATGAAAAGCATTTCACCGGCGAAGTTTTCTCGTCGTCATGGCTCTGTTCGTTGAAGCTTCATCTTCCATCACAAGCGTGGGCGCATTGCGCCAATGTGGCGTCCTGCCATAATAGCTGGCACGGTAGGGCTCAAACGGAACCTGCTGGATCTCGAAACAGATACACTGGCAATAGGCGGCGTGGTTATACCATGCGTCTCTTTGTTGCAACGAGCCGGATCTCGGAGCTTGAGGCAAAGAAGCTCAGGCCGGTCAGTCTGAGAATTGCAGATATTTCAATTGTGCACTTATCGCACGGTGCGAAAGAATATGGCGATCATCCATGTCGGTGCTTTCATGGAGATTGTCATTGACATCAATGGTGAGCGCTCAATATAGGCGGGCGTTCGAAAGGGTCTAACCGACGGTGCATGATAGGCTACCGAAGTCATCGGCTTGCGTATAAGCTGGTTGGGCTCGTTCCACTTGTTTTATATATATGAAGACCAGCGCCTCGCTAAAGACTTCGATTCTGTCTTCTTTGATCACCGTGTACTTTGACCTGTACAAGCAGCACACAGAGGGGATAAAGTATCTCTAGCATTGAAGACTGCCAGCGTCGACTACGCAAGTCAGACGATAAATTAAATAATACATGCTGTGGTATCGCAAGAACGGACGAAGCTATGCTACAACAATGATGGCAGAAGAAAAGCTACAAAAATATCATAGCTATGAGCGGGGAGTGCAAAAAATACAATTATCACGCAAGAAGAAAATGTTCGTCGCAGCGTAGGCGGCGCATATTATCTAAGGGTATGGATGTCCTTGGTACCCTGTGTACGATGGGTCCTACCGTCACTTATATTTCAATAGTTGCCCAACATGATTCTACCAGAGAACGTACATTGGGGTCTGCCCAAGATTCGTATGCAGTCTCTGGGACAACTGAGCCGGAAGAAACATCATAAGATGGCTGCTGGCTTTGATAGTACTGCCCCGGGTATGCAGCTCTAAGAGACGGCAGCGTCAGCGAAGAGACAAACATAATAGATCACACTGACGTTTGACTCGAAGACGACGGCACATGAGACGTCAACATCTGTTGCTCAACGTTGGTTGGATAGATATACCCTGTATTGACGTTGGGTGCAACCGCGCTGCCGCCGGATTGTCCGTACGCATCGTAGTTGGAAGCGCTCGAGTACCTATACTCGGGTGGCACAGCGAGTCCTTGCGTGTAATTCTGGCTCGTACCCAGGGCAACCCCTTGCGTATATCCGTGGCTTGCACTCATGACGGGTTGTGCAGCTTGACCGTAGGACTGACCCGGTTGGTAGGCGATCGGGTAGTTCGTGCCTAAATGTGCCGGAGCAGACTGCGCGGACTGTTGAGTGTATCTTTGTGAAGAAACTTGGGGCGAAACATTGTATTGACTCTGCCAATCGCCTTGCGGTGGAGCAGACACGCCTGGAGCGTATTCTTGATACGAATGCCCTCCTTGCGGCCAAGACACAGGCGACGTTGGAACTGATCGAGACGGCGTAGTGGGATACCCGTACAGTGGCACGGAACCTTGGGGTGACTGCGAGGCGGAGGTTCCTCCACTGGAAAGCCTTTGTTGATGTATGGGAATATATTCACACTTGACGCCTTTTTTCTCACAACGTTCGCATTGCGGTGTACCTCCTGTGCACTGACCCGGCCATTACCGTTTAGCAATTTGGAGTGCCAAGAATGAGCAGAACGAATACCTTGACTTGTCGTCGGCGACACTCCGTACATGCGATGGGCGTACGCTTGCTCCTCACCACAGGTGTCAGTAGAGTTGGGTCAGAAGAGGAACCGCGTTCACGGCCAGAAGCTTCGTGGCGTCCAAACGAACAGCGTCAGATTGCCGCGTGTACGCTAAGCAAAATAACAATGCTTACGAGGGCTGGGGCGGCGACCACTGCTGGATATTCTAGATCTAGAGGGGCCGGTGCTACTTGACCGTGCACTGAGGTCTGAGGCATCCATGACTACGCGAAAGGAACACAAAAGGAATTGAGGGGTTAAGAAATGGCGAGAACTGCGGAGAGAGTGGGATCTGCAAGTGGATATCAGGAGAGCTTATAACGAAACCCTGGTGGGCAAGTAATCCGCCGAGCGCCAAGGCAGCGCATCCAGGAGCCGAACGCAAAAAGGAAAGAAACGCTCCGGGCTTCGCAGATAGGATCTGTGAAATCTGTGAAAACATTTCCCTCGTGCTCTGAGGCTTCCACGAGGTTAAACACAGACATAGATCATGGATCATTTGGGATGATCAGAAGCGCTCAATTGTTTGGAGAAGGCACTGTCAGGGATGCGATGAACGCTAGGAGATGAGCGCTGCGGCGTCGTTGCCGGCTTCAAGCGGAACATGGCGTGAAACACACCGATTCAGCCCCGAACAGCAGCGAGGTTTAATGCGTAATATTTACGCTTCCATTGTTGCAGGAGAGCAAAAGTCCGTGTGAGGCGCGATTACAATCGAACATTGTGACATTGTCGAGCTCGCACGAGGCCTGTGACCACTTTCATGATTGGTGAAACGGTTGCAACGAATCAAGGGTCGCAGTGTATCGCTTTGCTTAACTTCTCGAGCTGGCGAGGTGGACACGCAGTCGCGGATTTATGCGGAGAAGACGGTCGAGTTGGCAGATACTCTGAGGAGGACAGACTGAGTCGATCTGCCTCGGCTAGGTACACCGCCCAAATTGATCAGTCCGGTCGGCAGACGCTGACTGTTAGTCGATTTGTTGAGCCTCTGCGCATGTCTGCTGCCTAATGGTGGTTTCAACCCCATACAGCTTTGTAAACAAAAACCAGCTTTACACGGCTCTTGCGGCCGCTGGGTCGTCGCAGTAAGCAAAAACGCACACGCGGCGACGCCGTAGAAAGACGTATCCAGCTGCGATCGGATCCGAGGCTGACCACCCATTCAACTCGGATCAGGATTAGCTCAGGGAGCGCTACGGAGCATGTAGCTTCGACTTCTCCTGACTCTACCACAGTGAATTACGCAAAAAGGGAGGTCTGCTTTACTACTCTGACGTATCCTTGGCCGACTTGCACGGGGCACAGCCGCGGAGTCGGACGGATGCGGACGGTCTTTACGTTCGTACTCGCAAAATTGACTGAATATGTGGTGAGCTACCCACAGTGGCCCCGAATGACTCCGCCGTGGATGGCTACGCGTACAGAAGTCACTATGGAGATGTAGCGCAAGCATAAGCAGATGACAGTCCTGATACGAGTACCTTAACGCAAGGAGATATTTGAGATAAGGGGTGGGAACGTATGGGAGAAATGCAACGAGTGAATGTTACTAGCCAGTCATATCGCTGAGAAAAAGAGGCAGTGTGCGCTGCGGCGCAACCTTCGGTGACGACATGGTCGCTTGTCTAGCCAAGTTCTTCTAACTCGATGAGTCCACAGACTTGTCCGGCAGCAATGGATCAGTCAGGAGGCGCAGAAGCTTTGCAGTTGATCCCGGAGCATGGTCTAGAACAGTTCGTGAACCCACTTCTCTGTTAAGGAATAACGTCTCACGACATACACAAGGAAAAAAAGTCCACTTAATCTACATCGCAAGATAATCTCGCACCTCCTCCTCAGACAGCTTCCTAAATGTCGGCTTTACGCGTCCTGTCCCTTCGATCTTGCCCGCTTCTAAATCTGCGTCGCTGGGTACTGTGACAACGCCAATGTCGATGGTCTTTTCTGTCATCAGCCCCTCAAAGCCTTCCTTGAGCGTCAGGAGGGCTGTGTGGATGGCATCCTCCAGGCTGATATCATCGTTGTACCTGAGATGATGGTAGCGAGATGGGTCAAGCGAATGGCGCACGTAAGCGCGATAATTATCTCTGGTGATCCGGGGCGACGCACCGTTTCTCGAGGAACGTTTTCGCATTAACCATGTTCTTGCCGATTGCGCTTGCCTTCCACGCCCAGTACGACCCTGATGGGTCAACCTGGTAGAGACTTGGTCCCCGATTGATATCCCACCCAGCGACCAGTAGTGAAACGCCATATGGTCGAACACCGCTGTGATCGAAACAGAACTCAGTTACTGATCACAAGCTCACGTCGGATGGAGACGCACCCTGAGTGCGTGGCCTGTTGCATGATGGTGGCAATCTCCTGGGTAAGCACCTTTGTTGGAGGGTATTCGTTGTAGATCTTCCAGTATGCCTGCGCACTCTTTCGCGCTTTCGCAACTAGAATTCGGAAGTCGGGGCCCATGCCAGAGTAGACGATGCCAATGTTGGGACAGATAATGGCGACTTTCTCGATCATAGAGTCGTCAATGAGAATTGATGAGGACTTCTTCTCTGTAGCGATGACAATGCCATTTGATGCTAGGGGGGAAATTCGTACAACTTGAGTTACATGAGAGCACTGTCAGCGTACCTTTGATCCCGAGACTCGTCGTTCCCTGAGACACGGCTGCTAATGCGTGCTCGATCTGAACCAGCTTCCCACTCGGTGAGAATACTGTGAGAGAGTAACTGTAGCCATATGAGTCCATATCGATGAGCAAAAGTAATGACACTCTACCTGTAAGCTCCGCCTTCCGCGCTGGCCATGATGTTTGTTGAATGGTGAGGTCGAGTTTCGGGGATGCAAGACGCGTATAGGAGGGGTACCTGCAGTACACGCGTCGCCGCGTGTGCGGTGCGAGTCACGTGACAATGAACTTAGATCTGAGATCCTTCACTTCCCACGTGGAAATATGCAATGTCGCGTGGCGTTCTGACCGCCGCCGCTGCCATGAAATTCGGGATCCCACTGGCAGCTGAATTCAACAAGGTCGGACGAGTAGTCTCCTCAAAGCTGGGTATGATCACGGTCGATTGATGGCTGTACGATGTACGGCCTGATCTGATGGTTCTATACTATACGAGGGCATCTTCTACCGGCCACTGGCATGTTCTGCATCAATGTGTGCGTCTCAAATCTACTTGTGCCCAGCACGAGTTTCATGCAGTGTTCAGATGCACGTACGTGAGACATGCGGTTTCAAAACGTAACCCTGTGCTACACAAGCCGCTCAAAACTCAATGCAGGAGTGATCCGTGCGGTTCCTGTTTAGATCCTCAACAAAACGTACGATTGACAACAGCTCGCGGAGTATAATACATCAAGATATTGCTTCTGCTGGGACAAACTTCCCACTAAATTTACTCGACCTTCAGAGGCGTTGTCCTGATGTAGGGTTGCTACACGCGTACATCAGTACCTGTTCGTCGCGCTACAGATACGTCATTGTGAGAACACCCTTACCTTGTGGAAAGTAACATCCGGAAAGAGGGTCTTCGCCTCCTCATTGGAAACAGATGGGTGAACGATGACATCGTCGCCCTTCTTCCAGTTGACGGGCGTAGTGACACGATACTTGTCACCAAGTTGAAGCGCTGCGCATATCACAGTCAGTGTGAGACAGGCACATAACAAGATCGCAACCCACAGTCAACCACCCTGTAATTCCCATGTCAGAACGAGATGATCAGAGAAGGTCACAGGTCGGAGTACACGAACCGCAGGATCTCATCAAAGTTACGCCCAGTTGAGGCAGGGTAGGAGATAGTGAGACGGATGACCTTCTTGGGGTCAATCACAAAGACGGTGCGGATCTAGACCAGTGGTCGGTACCGTCAGGTCTGTTTGAGCAGAACAGATTCTGACAAAAGTCGCCTACCGTGAAAGGCAGGCCCTTCGCATCGCGGTTGGTCGCATCCTGTTCGTCCAGCATGTCATACAAAGTTGAGACCTTCCTGTCGCCATCGGCGATCTATGTGAAGGAGTTGGAGCTGTCATACACCGGAGACGAACTTCCGGTTGACTCACGATGGGGAACTGCACGTTGGTGGGTCCGAGATTCTTGGAGCCAAAGTCGTTGATATCCTCAACCCACTTGTGGTGGTCCTGGAGGCCATTGGCAGAGAGACCGATTACTTTCACATTCCGCTTTGCAAATTCAGGAGCCCTAGATGCAATTTTAGCAAGGTAAATATGAGATACGGTGATGTGCTTGGATGAATTTCGATGGACTCACTTCCTGGCGACCTCGGCCAACTCCGTCGTGCATACAGGTGTGAAATCTCCGGGGTGAGAGAACAGGACAGCCTACGGTCCCCACAGTGCCTGTTAATGTCCGCATCGCAGATGATGAAAGGGAGGGGGACACCCATACCCATGAATCGCCGATCCACTCGTGGAACTTGATGGGACCTTGGGTGGTCTGAGCCTCGAAGTCGGGCGCGGTGTTACCGAGACGGAGATTGGCCATGTTCAGGACAATGTAGCTGTAGCAGAGGGCGGTAGGGGACGCGAAGGTGTTATCAAAGAGATCACCGCGATGCCCTATTGGGGTTCAGCCTTATATATGTTCGCGAAATGCTCTCGCCATCGAGAGGTAATGTGACGATGTCATAATAATGGACTCTATCGTTGAGATCAGGATCGCGTCTTCCGTTCTCACGAGCACGTCTAGATTACGGTTGCCGAGCGGTATCAGGTCTGATTTTGCATTTTGCATTTTCGCATTGTGCTGTCCCACGGCGCCTCCCCGGATCAAATGTCTGATCCGGGAAATTAGACGCCCTCCCGCCCATCGGCACTACCACTCCATCGCTGTAGACAGTGTCCTCACGCCGTTTATTAGCTTGTAGTACTGCTTAAAAATAAAGGCTATAAGTAAAAATACATTATACACTTCGTACATAGGACAGTTCCTTTTCTTACCGAAGTATGGGAAAAATTAGTCTTTTTAGGGTGGCCGACATTCGGACGATGAGTTTCCAAATCTGGTAATATCTGCGAGGCATAAAAATCTCCGTGCTTTTGCACATATAATCCTGTTATATGTTTTTGTTAATTGAGAATTAATTGATACCATGTTCAGTATAGCCATTTTCTCATTTCCTCTACATAAGTTGATGCTTGATAGACTTCATAGGTGTTGTATATACCTATTCTGAAGCCAATAGGCGTGAGCGAATGATTATCAGTGTAAGTTACCAAAATAAGTAATTCATCTCGGAGTCCGAATGTGGCGCCACCAAAGAATGATTTTTTGCGACACTGCACTAAAGAAAAGAGACTGTCCTATGTACGAAGTGTATAATGTATTTTTACTTATAGCCTTTATTTTTAAGCAGTACTACAAGCTAATAAACGGCGTGAGGACACTGTCTACAGCGATGGAGTGGTAGTGCCGATGGGCGGGAGGGCGTCTAATTTCCCGGATCAGACATTTGATCCGGGGAGGCGCCGTGGGACAGCACAATGCGAAAATGCAAAATGCAAAATCAGACCTGATACCGCTCGGCAACCGTACTAGATTGCATCGTCACCGTGGCGGATCGAAAGTCAGGCGGGACAGAGCGAGAGCAGCGCGTGAGGCGCGTCGATTGGCCATCGGCAGTTCGCGATCGACCGAAATGTACCGGCAGCCACAACATATCCCGAATCCGATGCAAAAGCCAGCGACAAGTGCGCATCCATTATATTCGACAGCATCGCGCTTGCTTGCTTTGTACGATTGCAAGTGAAACCGGAGCTCTGATAGGATCACATTGACGTATAGGGCAAGGCTCAGAGAAGGCCTTCGAACGAGGTCATGAGGATATCTTATCGATACATCGAAAAGTTGCTACTGTCAGAACCGCACTTAGAGAGATCTAGACAAAGGAACAACCGAGTAGCGCTAGCCAGAGTACCCTGACAGTAAGGTGTCCTTATTGCAAGCAGAAACCCGACTTGAAAAGCGAGATGACATACAGAGGACATTGGGTAATAAAACAAGAACACCATAATACGTGTAGTGGTCCATATAGAGCGCGCAGAGGTGTCCATCCAAAACTAAGCTCACCGACACGAACCGATCAGGCGTATTAAAATACAGCAGAGTTGACTAGCCTCCTGCACAAAGAGGCGGCCGGACCAGGCTCAAGCATGAGAAACGGCTGTCATACAACGGGCGCCGATAGCAAGACAAGAGGAGCCAAGCCCCTGTGGTCGATGCACATGCCAAGGTCAATAGTAAGCGACTGCATGAAGCAAGCTATGCGGGTGTTTTTCCTGGTGTGCTTGGAGGATCTTTTCCATGTCTTCGTCTATGTCATCTGACGCCTCAATCTGAATGGGCAGGCATCAAGACGCAGCAACACAATGTGGAAGAAACGTCGAGGCCTACCGCGGCTGCCAAGTCGACCATAGCTTTCCCAGCGATATGTGCCTCTTCGTGGTTATCCTTGATCTCAACGTTGATGACATGAACCGGTCTGTTGAAATCTCCCCCTCTGGTGAGCAGGTCTGAGCCGAGGATTAGCCGCTAAGAAATAGGCAAAAATGTGGTTACAACACTAACCGTCACAGACGGCGTCGAAACAGCGCTCCTCACAGGTAATCACAATGTCTGCAACCGTCTTGCTTTCCTGCCATCGTTCGGGGGCGGTCTTCAACCGCCGGTTCCGATCAAGCATTTGCAAAAGCCCGTTAGCCGTGTACCTGAAATAAAAAATAAAAATAAGTGGCTATGTCTGCCATCAGAATACGACTACGCACAGTCGAGGATCCTGTGCTTGCAATTCTTCGTAAATGTCATTATAGGGTGTCCCAAACTGGTAGATATTCGGCTTGTCAATGGCAGGGCCAGGCAAGCGGACTGCGGATCCGGTCCCGTAGGAAACTACACGGTAACCCGCTTTACTACACAGGCGTGAGGCAATGAAACAAAGAAATGCGGGGATAAGGTATACGTACGCGAGAACGTAGTGTCCTTCCATGGACCGGTTCTACGCCGACGTCAGGGAGCCGATAGGTGAAACCAGCTCGGCAGACTTACTTGATTGCTCGCACAGACTACGCAAAACAATGGGCGGGGCTTGTAGATCGATGATCTGGGAGTCTGAGGCGGTGGTTGGGGAATCGTCGATGCTCCCTGCGCCTCCTCGGCAAGCTGCTGATTCGAGATAGCCGCTCCTGGATACTGCGGAGGCGTTGCGGTCGGATATGGAGGAACGGAGGTTTGAACTCCTTGGGGCGGGTAGGGAGCGGGCTGCTGTTGCAGCTGTTGTGGATGTGATGGTGTGTTCGACTGCGCACGCTGAAGACGTGGATCTGCACGGGCCAATCGAGGATCGCGGGCTCTTCTTGGGTCCATTGCAGTAGGTGATTGAGATGGATAGCTATTTAACCTACAGAAGCGGAAAAGAGGACAGCAAGTCAGACATACGGCTCAAAATCTTCGTGACAGACTCAATGAAAGCTTCAGCAGTATCTAGAACATTTTTAGTCTCCTTTTCGACCCAGCATGGTATTTGGTGCGCCAGTTGCGGGTCGATTGAGATTCCACTCTGAATCATCACTAGCAAGCGGTGTTGAGAAAAATAATTACCTCTGGAGAGTATTTGAAAGACGTTCGAGTTCACGTTAGGGAGTGTAGGCGCCCGCGGCGAATTTCCCGATCGAGGTAGCGCGATGCCATGTGGCACTGAGGTCGATCATAGACGCCGATATGTGAGCACTTTAGTGGCACCATGCCACTGCGGGAGGCTGGTCGAAAATATGTTCACCCCGCCAGGCATATCTGACATTCTGTGAAACTTACTGGCATACCAATATCTGACGACAACGCATCCCAGTTGTAATCAACCCCGGAGGCCAAAAGTATAGAATTTTCGGAGCTCCGAACACGATATGTTCGGAGATTGAACATGCTCGATGACAGCATTGTAGACTGCGCTCTGACCCTGACACACATCTTCCTCGAGCTGTGCGACCAGCGACCGGAGGTGCACCAACCTCTTGTCCTCTCACCGCTTAACGTTACTGTATCCACCCGCACTGATGTCTTTTGACAGAGCGCTTTACCGGTACGAGCCGTCTCCGGAGGACGTCCTCGCCGCGAACGAGGAGATCCAGAAACATGAGCTCGCCATCGCGAACATCCAAGGCCGCATCGCCGCCCTCCAACTAGAAGCACAGCGCCTGCGCACCGAGCAAGACAAACACAAGGCCGCCATCCGCGACTGCCAGGGCATCATCACCCTCGCGCGCCGCATCCCCGAGGAGCTGCTCAGCAAGATCTTCGAGCACTGCGTCGAGGACGGCTGGACGCGCGCGCCGATCGTCGTCTCGCACGTCTGCTCCGCCTGGCGCAGGGCGGCTCACGCGCCCCGCGTGTGGTCGCACGCGTACGTGAACTGCAGCTCGCCCCACGTCATGTGGCGCACCCGCTTCTGGCTCGCGATGTCCCGCCAGGCCCCGCTCGACATCACCCTCGTGTCGACGTGGAACCCCGACTGGCAGCTCGTGGAGGTCATGGACCTCCTCCTGCAGCACGCCCACCGCTGGCGCACGCTCGCGATCGAGGCGTCCAGCGTGTCGCGCGTGAACCACCTCCTCGCGCGGCTCGTCCGCGCGTCCGCGTCCACCCCGGCCCTGCGCGAGGTCACCATCAGCACCGAGGTGCACTTTCGACGAGATCATGGACGAGGGCGAGACGGACGTCCGGGGCTTCGCGGAGGCGTTCACGCCGGAGAGCGCGCCCAGGCTCTCCACCGTGCGGTACACCTCCAACGTCGTCCCCCTCGCGCCTCTCTTCCCTCCACACCTCCCCGAGCTCGAGCTCACCATCGCCGAGAGCCCGTTCGCCCGCCCGCTCTCCTGCGGGGCACTCATCAACCTCCTCGAAGATGTCCCCGCCCTCCGGAGCCTCACGCTCTCCATGCCCCTCTCCTACGAACACCCGTTCGTCCCGCTGCCCGACCCCGCGCGCACCGTCGCCCTCCCCGCACTCGAGTCCATGACCCTCTACGGCCCGACGGACCTCAACGAGCTCCTCCCGCGCCTGCGCACGCCCGCCCTCCGGCGGCTGCACCTCCGCTCGCTCGAGGACCTCGGCTACCGGCAGCAGCCGCTCGCCCCGAGCCTCCTCCACTTTCTCTCCGCCTCGCACTCGCAGGGCAGCACGGACGCCGACGCCGACGCCGATGCCGACCCCAACTCTGACCCCAACACACGCGCCGCGCCCCCGATCGAGCTCCTCGAGCTGCACGACATCGACCTCGCGCCAGAGGCCTTCGCAGCGGCCTTTACCGCGCTGCCGAACTTGCGCGAGCTGCGCCTACACGAGTCCTCCCTCTCGGACGCGACGCTCCGGCTGCTGCACGGGCCCGATGCCGATGCCGACGCTGACACTGGCGACGGAGACAGGGCTGGCGACGGCCCGCGCGGCGGGCTCTGTCCACGGCTGACGAAGCTCGATTTGCGCTGGTGCGGCCATCTCAGCGGCAGGGCGCTCGTGGACCTCGTGCGCAGCCGCAACTGCCCCGTCGACGTCGCCGCACTCGTTCGTCATCATCATCACGAAGAAGAAGGCGGGGCGCCGGAGTCCAGTGCCGAGGCCGCGAAGCGGGGCGCAGCAGGTGCGTCCCGCGCAGACGCAGACGGGGACGCGGACCCGATCGCGGAGGTGGCCGCGATCAATTGCTGTTTCGTGGAGGAGCAGGACGTGCTCGCCCTCGCGGAAATGACGGTGTGCAGGGTCGTGATGCGGGAGGCGGACGACTATTGCCGTGAGTTGCCAATTTGCGATGCGATGCGGTCGATCATCGGCTGTGTACCGGTGTGGATTGGTGGTTGTTGACTTTGAGCTTTGTGTATGCTAGGCACGCGCGATTGCTGCGGGAACACGCGTTATAGGACTCGGTTGCGTTTGCGGCATATGGCGAGTCTTTCTGGGGAGGATCGAAAGCGGATACGGTTGATTGTGTAGTAGGGGGCGTTGTTTCCTTATCCTCTCGCTTCGTCTAAGATGGGACTATCAGGTAAAAGGTCTTTACAAAATCAGTTTCGGAGTGTGATCGTGACTGACAATGACGCTGCAGCTGAGACCGTGGTCCGATATTGCTATTCTTATTGTTATTCAGAAATGTACCGAACAGGTTGCTATCCCATCCCGACTGTATCCTGCCTGTAGCTGGCCTGTAGATTGACGGACTCACTACGCTATGTCAATCCATATGTGCACTCCCCGTTGCTTGCTTACCACAGCTTCGAATTCCTTCAACGGTGTATTTTTGCCTTGGTACATAAACGCGATTCTCATTAGGTGATACCTTCCACGAGATCCTGCAGTGAGTTATATACTGTACAGTAGACTAATTGTCAAGAGCCATTCCGCCTGTCTGCCGTCGCTCTCAGCTTCATTGTAGCCTCTCGCCCAGCAATTCCTGCGAGAGATTCGCACACAGCTCCCAGAAATTGTTCGAGATTGTCTCGTCCCTCGCCAGCTTGCTCTCCTTGCCCGGCTCGCCATACGCCTCTGAGAAGTACTTGCCCTACGATACCACAACCGTCAACCACTGTCCACCCTCCATCAGCAAACCGCACTCACCTGGTAGTCCTTCCAATTCCCTTCAAATATATCCGTGCTCGTCGCGGCCCACAGGCTCGCCTCGGCGCCTTCCTCGGCGCTCTTGCTCACCACGCGGGTGACGACCTCGACGAGCTTGCCCAGCGCGCCGTACGACTCCTGCCACTGCTTCTGCACCTCGGTGTCGACCGTCCCGGGGTGCACGGCGAGCGCGCAAGGATCGGCCGGTCCGGCGGGAGGTCGGCGAAGTGGCGCTTGACGAGCTCGCGCGCGAAGTAGATCAGGCCGAGCTTCGTGCGGCCGTACCTGTACGTTGCCGAAGGGCGGAAAGAGGAGGGGAGGGGAATCAGGTGAGTGCGAGAGTGAGTGGTATGCGGGGGTGGGGGACGTACAGCATGGCGCCGTCGCCGTCCTGGTTTATCTCTGCTTTTGAGGCGAACTTGGTCGTGCTGGGCGCCATGCGGTGCATCTCGGAGCTCTGCATGACGATGCGGACCGTCGTGGGCGGCGCGATCGTCGCGGTCTTCTTTATGAGCGGGAGGAGGCGGAGGACAAAGACGTAGTGCGCGAGGTTGTTTACCTAGGCAGGCCGCGTCGGTTCTCAGATGCAGGGCAGATGCATACCCTGTAATGCTTACCTCGAAATGGCGCTCCAGGCCGTCGCTGGTGAGGCCATACGGCGCCTGGGCGATCCCTGCATTGCAGATGAGGATGTCGAGCCTGTCTTCGCTCTGTGCAAGCCGCTGTGCGAGGGCGTCCACGTCCCTGAGCTTGCCAAAGTCGACGGGGAACCACTGGACTGAGCCGATAGAGCGCGCCTCTCTGAGGGCGTCGTTGATGGCGGCCTCTGCCTGCTTGCCGTGCTCCTCGTTGGCGGAGACGATGAGGACGCGGGCGTTGGCGCGGGCGAGGGCAAGGGCGTCGTAGTAGCCGATGCCGGCGGAGCCGCCAGTGACGATGGCGACGCGGCCGGAGAGGTCGGGGATGTTCTCTGGGCGGAAACGTCTGCTGAGGAGGGTGGCGGGGTTGGCGGTGTCGGGGAGGAGGGAAGTCATGGCGTGTTCGTGCAAGGGTATAGTTGTGATGGCACGAATGCTGGTGAGGGCGTTGGGATATATACCATGCGCGGGCACCCAGGAGCCAGATGACGCGCCCAACGTCATTGATGTCTCCTCGACCATTCATTTGGCTCCGCTCCTCTTTCCATATCGGGCATCTATACACTACTGCTTTTGGAAATCAAGTGCGGCTCCGAGTGATTTCAATTCAGGGTGTTCTGGGCGAGGCATGATACGTACGTGGAAATAAGATTCACTGCCATTCAGACTCATGGCACGCATATATTGATTTGTCTCATGATTCAAAACGACGTCGTGTGATGTTAGTTTATTTAGTCTAAATGTGTACCACTTTGAGTAAAATGAAGAAAATATGTGTGACATTTATACATCTTGGACAAATGCCTTCCATTTGCATGTATTCAAATGGTGTTAGGCTTACTTGTTTCCCAAAAAATTGACATCTGTTGACTGTTGGCACAGATAGCCACAAGTCAAAGTAGAGTAAATTATCCAACTGCGCAGGCAAGCAGGCGCGAGCCTGAGAAGCATCGGGGCGGGCAGTGTCGAGAAAGTACCTTTGCAAATGAAAATTCAAAGGAGCATAGATTCTCTACGTCCCTGAAGTCGTTCGTTTTGTCAACTTCTCAAGAAGGTGCAAACTTTACAAATTTGAAACAGTATACCGCCCATACAAACGAATACAGGTAAGTAAATCAACTTTCACAGCAACAGCGACATGGACTAGCGACAACATTTGAGAATAGACAATTTGATATTACATCCGATCTCTATACTAGTAGCTCATCTGCGCACAGCCTACAGCAGCCTAAAATCATAGGCACCTGCAGAGTGCATATTATACTGGCCATCGTATAAGATGTACTCTGGGAAGATCACTCAGGTCCTTACAATGGTATCATCAATAATGAGTCAATCAATGCACAGTCTCCAACAAACTCTCATAAGGACGGAGGTCGTCTGCCGTGATCATCGTCGCGCCGACCTTCTCCTGCAATGCTTGTAACAGACTTTCTAGCTTCCTCACAGCATCTTCGCTTGCCCGTGGTCTTCCGTCTTCGTACAGAATATTGAGGAACGACGACAAGTCATGCACGTCAGGGACACGTCGTGGTGGCCGCTCGGGTGACGGGGTAGCAGCGGGCACTCTTCTGTGCCCAATCAAAGCCTTCTTCGTTTTTTCGCGCTTCTTCGCCAATTGTGACCACGAATCCACCTGCGGCGCCTTCGCCTTCACCCCAGACGTCGTGTCGAGCTGTCGCCATCGCACGAAGCCCCACTTGTACTTCGTAGCACCATCTGGCCCGTCCACTTGATTCAGCAGCGCGAATAGCCAGCCCTCGCCTTTGAACGCCGCCCCGTGCAGATGGGGCAGCGTGACGACGCTGCGCTCACCCCAGCTCCGGCCCTCCCGCCGCATCCCCGTGAACGCCGCATAGCACGCGTACGCGCTGTCCGCCGCCGTCTCCAGCCGCCGCGGGTCCTGCATCATCGCTGCGAAGTAATCCGTCAGACACTGCACGATCCGCTGTGGCGTGCTCACCGCGAGCGAGCACCCTCTATACTCGTATGCCACGGCCCCGGGTGCCCGCGCGGGGCTGCGGTTCGTGTGTGCCCGCAGGAACGTGAACGCGTTCGGGCGCAGCCGCAACTCCTTGCTCGCGCGCCCGGTGAAGGACGCGTGTATGATGGCGTCCAGGGCCTTGAACAGCCCTGGCCGGTGGAGCATCATGTGATGCAGGGCTGCGGCGGGGGCGGGGCACGGGAGGAGCACCAGACGCTTCAGGCTGGGGACAAGGGGGAGACATTGCTCCATGTCCTCGTACTCGAGCACACATTTGGACATATTGAGCACTTCAAGATGTGCGCATGAGGAGAGCACCTCCAGAATCTGCTTTGCGGGGAGGCATGAGTCACTCAGATCTAGCGTGTCGCCCGACATCGCCATCGCTTTGCACAGTAGTAGCTCGGGTTCGTAGGAGTCCGGGGGTGATGGTTGGTTCTTCGTGATGATACCTCTGATGCGCGCGGTGCCCCCGGGCAGGGAGACCATCTCCTGCATACTCTGCACGCAGCCGTCCTCAACAGCCTGCGTGACGGCAGGCTCCCAACACAGCTCGGCCAGGGTCGGGATGGCAGGCTCAGGTTTGGAGGATCTTGTATCCTCGCTAGACGCGCGACGGCTACGCTTGCCTTGCCGGAAGCGAGACGGCCAGGCTTCCCGCAGCATCTCGGGGGTCACCAAGCGCTTGGATGGGAAGTTATGGACAAACGAGCGAACAGATTCACCTGTTGGCGCTGTTCCGTCTTGGGGTCTAGAACCAAATGATAAAAGGTCTGGGTGGAACGCAGTGAGGTATTGGGCGGCGTTGAGGGGCCGTAGCCCTGACGGGTCACTTGTGGCGAGCGGCAGAAAGCAGTATGCTGGATGTTCCGGATCGGTCATGTCAAATACGCTTATATGGTCGCCTATGACTGTACGTCTCGCGTGAGCGAACGTTCAAACCCTCGTACAGAAATTATGGGAAGGGAGAGCTAAAAATCACGTACGTTCTTTATCGACGTCGCGCGCAGGATCCTGGTACTGGTCCCGCCCTCCACTAATGTATGTCTGCTCAGGGTCTTCGCTGAGGTCCGCGTACCAACACATCGTGAGCAGGAACGAGAGGTACGGACACGGAGTGGGCAGCAAGGCCCGCGGAGACGGAGTCCTGTACATCCTCTGCCCGAACGTGATGTCGGACAGTTCCCAGCGGATGATCTCAGCATTTTCGGGCTGCCGTGCGAGGGTTATGAATCTTTGTGCGGCACGGAGGGGAAGCAAGCCGCTGCAGTGTGGATGGCGGATGGCGGCGATGCAGCAGTATTGCGGCCTTTTGCATTGGGAGAGGCGTGCGATGATATAGGCATAGTGCTCGTCCGGATTCATTGTTGCCTGATTTCCGCGACAATGGTGTTGATGTTGGGTGAATTGGAGAGTTACTCACCAGTACTACGTTCCGTCTACGAGCACAGTGGCCCGCCTTTCCACAGTTCAACAATGTTCTCTGTGGACGTGCTAGTCTCTCATTAGGATATGGTTCGGGCAGCGTGAGAGTAATGGATTACGTAGCGCGCATTGCCACAGAGTCCGACAAGATAGTACAATTGATTACTAGACGTAGATAGACTAAGGAGATCAGTAACGGAATAAAGGAAAGAAATAGCGTGGAAACGAAAAAGCAATGAAGGGTGCGACTAAGAAGGAAAACGAGAGAAGTGGGCGAAAGCCCGCTAGGGCTATCCGACATGATGAGCGCCTCTCGCGCGCTATGGGGAAAGACGGAGGTGAGCAGCGATTCCCAAACATTAGGAGGGGCAGCGACGCATCCGCGAGCCGTGGATTCCCCATTAGGTTAGGAGCTGGCGGGAGGACTTACCAGATTCAACGTACACGCGGCATGGTGTACCGAACGAAAGAATCGTGTACGACTGGCGTGGCTTGCATGTACGGAGCCATCACTTGTGCGTGTTTGCGGAGATACAGCGTGAAGGCTTCACTGGCCCACCGTCCTTTGGACTTGACAACGTCGAAAGGAACTCCCCGTAGCAGGTACTCGAGGGTGCCGCCGATTCGAATACCATGGCCTTGCAGCGGGTCAATGCCTGCTGCGCGCGATGCTTTTGCGATGCGTGCCAGGAAAGCTGGTTTCGTTAGAGGGCGGGGACTTCCTTTTACCATGTGGGAGAACAATGGGCCATTCGCTGGTGGCGCGTTGACCTGTAGATGGTTGGCGAAGGCAGCAGTCGGGTCTGATGGTCCACTTTGGGTTGCCCAGAAGACATCCTCGCCGCCAGGAGCTGACTTCGTCCTGGGAATAAAGAAGACAGTTTCGGATAGATTGTTGCGGTCACGCGCTAAGCGGACGTCAGAGGGCTTGACGTGTATGGCCGGGTCGAAGGATCGTAAAGTCGGAATTGTGAGCTCGCCGACACGCGCGACCGCATAGAACGCGGTCGTGAGGCACGCCCAGACTGCGGCATCTAGCGGGGTGTCGAGCGAAAGATGGTCGCGCAGGGTGCAAAGGTACTCTACAGTGTACGGACGTCTCTTCTTGCGCTTCGAAGACTTCGGTTCAATGTTCTCCGCAGCCCGTAGCAGAGCTTCTGTCTCCATGGGGTTGATGAGCCACGGGATGCCGTGCAGTATGTGCCACGCCCGGATACCATAGAAATAGTTACTGATAGTACTGCTTATGTAAGAGCCGGCGAGCGAAGCTATGAAACTTAGAATTAAAATGTTACTTGCCGGGGCCCTCTCAGATTCAGGTATGCACTTCAGGTCACACATGACGTGGTATGCGAGGAGACCCGACCCATAGGTCTCAGCGGTGCTGACCGCCCATGCACGCGCGGTTACGGCGTTGATGCGCGCGATGTCCTCGTCGGAAATGGATACCGGGGAGCCATCTGCAGCGACAGCTCGGCGAGAAGTCGGCGGTTTCCATAGTCGGAGACGATCTCTCGCTAGGCAGTGTGGGCGCAGCGATGAGACGGCAGGGGTGAGGCCAGGGAGATATGGGCGTGGGCGGGTCGCTGGATCGTCAGGTGCTGGTATGACAGTGTCGAAACGCGATTCAGTCGTCCCAGTATGAGAACTCCCAAAGGTAGTCCTCGGAACGCCCGTCGAGGCGATGATTGCTGACGGCGCGCTCTGCTGCGGGGAGCTGGACCTTTTCGGCAGCTGGCATGGGGGCTGCACCGTGGTCAAAAGGAACTGCTGAGGGACGGGGTGAATCATAGTCGACGACGAAACGTTGGACGTCGGAGGGAATCGTGATGGGAGGAAGCAGGAGGCTGGAAGGGGGATAGAGTCCGCGCGAGGGATGATCGGCCGGGTTGCGGGCGCTCTCGACATATCGGGCATGAACGCGGCAGCCGGTAGGTTCAAGAAAGGTGTGTAAGCGTTTGAAGACTTCGTTGACGAAACGGTTTCGGCTCCGCCCGTTTCGCCAACCTTCAACGACTCCCATGTTGTCTCCGAAGACCAGGACATCGGGATATGGAGAGGAGCTGCGCAGGAGGAAGCGGACGAGGAGCTCGAAACCGATTGCTTCTGCCCAGCCAATGTCACGGCCGTCGTTCTGCCAGCCTGGAAGGAGCCGCCACGCCCTCCAACGGGTGCCGATGACGATTCCAATGCCGACGCCTGAGCTGGCGTCGGAGAAGGCACTGACATCAAAGACCTCACAGGGACCAGGGATTGGCCGACTGATGTCTGGTTTTGCGAGAACACTGGCCCACCATTGGAGGTCTCGGGGGGTTCCAGATGGCGGAGTGCGGGGAAGGAAAGGGTTACTGTGGAAAATACTGAGCATAGATTCCAAGTTGGTGAGGTAAGCACGGCCCGCAGGGACCACCAAACTAGCATGAAGGAGTTTACCATACAGCCGTTGGACTTCGTCCAGGGTGTGCGTACGCGACTTCCGCCATTCCTCGATGGCACGCAAATACTTCGCAGCCTTGAGTGGCGGAATAGCGACCGTCTTGGCGTCCAGGTTCCAAGAGAAACCGGTAAACGGGAATACTGGCTGGAAAGGGACATCTTTTTCTTCTTGCCAAGGGATGCCGAGGTAGGAGGATATTTTGTCAATGTCGGCGAAACAATAGGTGAAGCGTGCATCAGCCAGGGATCTGGGCGAGGAAGCGGAGAGGTCGCGCAGGGGCGAAGCCATATCCTCAACGAATTCATCAGTGCGCCCGTCGGGTAGGGGATCCCCTCCGAACCATAGACGTCCGCTGTAAGGCCTGGTGCTCCTCCCGCTGTGCGATAAGCACACCTGGAAGGAACAGATCAATGAGTCGAAGGGGAAGGGGAGTGAAGACGTTCGCAGCGTCTGGCACGGAGGATGAGCAAGAGAGAAAAGAATTGATTGAGCTAGAGACTCGTAGGTATATGGGGGATGCTCTATGTGTGCTATCCCAGTCAAGTCGCAGTCGCAGTCCTAAGTACGCAGTAGATATCCCGAATCGCAGTAAAATGGGTCAAGCCGCTTGCTCGCCCTCTCGTAGAAGTAAAACGCAGTGTAGCTCCGCTGAGCAATAAAACCCGGTCGCGTGAAAATCAAAGTCCCAGTCGCAGCTCGTACCAGATGGTAGATCCCCTTCCGCCTCGTCCCCCTTCCTCATATATACCTCGTCCCGCGTGCGCTGCCACGTCACTTTCCCTCCCGCTTCCTCCCGCTACCTCCCGCTGCCTCCCCTCCGACTCTTCCCCTGACTTACTTATCCTCCTTCCGCGCTCTTCCCTCCCTTCGCCTCATTCGCCATGTCTGAGCCTGCCGAACCCACCGACCCCATCGGTTCCCTCCACGTCCGCCGCTACCTCCTCCTCGTAGACGTGCTTCGCGCTGAATGCGTTGTGGAGCCTTCATTCCGCCCTTCCGATCCGGCTGCTTGGCTTGCCTGGGCGCACGGAGTGCGCTGGCTCCTGGTTTGTCCACCTTCTCTTTCACTTCTCTTCCCTTCCCCTCACGTCCCGTCCCGCAGCGCCTTGCCTATGAGGCTCGAGCCCAAGCCATAGCCGCGGGGAACCTCACGCTCCCTCCGCTCACTGCCTTCGTCACCCTCCGCGAGCTCGTCCACTACATCGACTCGATCTTCCGCTCCTCCCTGAGCCATCGCGGTGCAGTCCCTTATCCTGGGATCGCCTGGAGCCCCGACGAGGTCCGCTCTAATGCGCAGCGGGACGAAGCTGGCACTCCGCCTCCCCTCCCGTTGTACACGGAAGAGGCCTTCTGGACCCCTCCCCGCGTCACCGAGGAACGTACCGATGAGGCTTTGGAACGGCTCGAACTTATTGCCCGCCAGTTCTCGGACACTTTGGACCGTATGCGTCCCTATCCGCGGGCGTTCGAAGACTTAGAGCACTCGATCCGTGTCGCCGCTCATGCTCTGGGAGGGAGGGGAGGACGTCGGGAGGGAGGTCCCTCGCGGGCCCGTACCCCTGCGGAGGAGGATTTCCGTTACCACCGGGAGACTATTTATCGTCCCCCGCGCCACCGCTCGTTCTCTGACGTCGGCGGGGAAGGGCCCGACGCTCCCATCGACTTGTCGACCGTAGATTAGCGTTCCGTCCTGTAGTCGTTCCGTCCCGTAGTCGTTCCATTCGAATGCCATGCTTGCTTCCGCCGAGCTCCCTTGTCCCGCGTGACCACCTCTCCTTCGTTCCACTGTCTCGTCCTGCCCTACCGTCCGTTCATAGGGTAGCGCGTACCCATTCCTTACACCCCCTACCCACTTAAATTCCGACCGTCCTTGGTCGGTCCGCCGTCCTAATCCCCGAGCAAATCCCCGAGCCTTCAGGTCGTCCGATCATCGCAGATGCACGCGATCGGGCCGCGATCGCGTCAAGATCGATAGCGCTGGGGCACGCGCCCACCTCGAGGCGCTCCTGCCGCGCATCCCGCTGCTCCCACAGAGGCTGCCAAACGAGGGAAACGGCACCCGCTGGTTCATCCCTAACGTCCTCCCTTCCCCTCCGACCTCGCCCTTACCCCCACTCTCCCTTCCCGACCTCGACTCGCTCCCTCCACAACCATGTCCGTCGACCTCACCAACCCCGCCGCTGCTCGCCGCTCCCTCCCTATCATCGAACAGCGCCTCGACACGCTACGCGGCGCGGAACCAGAGCTCGGCGACGACCCTCGCCGCGGGACCTACAGGAGTGGCTACGGTGGGTGAACTCCTTGGGCCAGGCCTGGGTAAGTGGCTCGTTCGCGATTCCCGCCGCGCCGTCGCTCCCTAACCTTGACGTTCCTGCTAGGTGGCGCTGGCGGCGCCCACGCAGTGGCCAGCCACGAAACCACGCCGCGCAGTGCCCCGGCCCTGGAGCTGCAAACCTGGCTCGCAGCCACGCGCGGCCGACTCATGGCCTACCGCGACGAATTCCCCGTCGCGGATCAGTACTACGACTCCCTCCTGCAGCGCCTCTCTCCCGCCCACAGCGCCACCTTCCTCGCCGGCACTCAAAACTTCACCTGGAATCGCCACTCGCGCACCCTCCACAACCTATGGCCCCCAGCCCCATTCCCTCCCACCGACGCCGATACGTCCGCCTCGGGGTCCCGCTACACCTCCCCGTCAGAAACGGATGAAGTAAGTCGCAACGCCTCTTCAGGCGGAAGCGTGCCGCTAACGCCGTCGACCGTGGAGTTGGACGATGACGAAGGCGAAGATGAAGTAGAACCCTCGTCCGACCTCGCCCCGCCGTCCCCGCCGCCCCCGCGCACCGTGGGTGGGAAGAAGCGGCAGACGAAAGGTAGAACGGCCGCCCCGAAACCTCCCAAGGCCCCCGCCTCTCTATCAAGGTTCCCCCTCGCCTCGCCACCGCCGCCAATGCCAAAAGACTCTCGCTGATCGCCCGAACCGCGATCGGCGAGGTCCCATCGTATACCTCAACCACCCCCGTGCGCGTACTGCACCAAGAAGGGGTATCGCTGCGCGGGAGACGGCACTCGCCGCCATGTTTGCGAAGTCGTGCATGATCGCGCGGGCGAAGTGCACCATCCGCGACGATCCCCCGCCAATCGTAAGTCCTTCCCCCGCTCTTCCTCCCGCAGGTACGTTTCATCGCACTTCCCCAGAGCACATCGAGTTCGTCGGCCCGCAATCTGACGAGGACGACGACGAGCCGCCATACCCTCCCGAATTCCCGCTCACCAACCGCGCCCGTCCCGTCGTCCTCATCCCGCCCCGTCCGCGCGCCACCACTATCCGTCCACCCGCCGCCGCCCCTGCAGCCACGCCCGTCACTCCCCCTCCGCGTCCATCCGTACCCCCGTTCGAGATCCTTCCAGCCGCTGAGGAACCGTTGTTCCTTCCCGGGACCCCCGACCGCCCGATCTCCCCTCCATGGGTGCCCTCAAGTCTCCTTCCCGCCTTTTCTCCCCTTCCGCTCCATCCCCCTCCCGTCGTCATTCGCCGTCCTCGCAACCTCGACCTCCTGGACGTCGCCGCAGAGCCGCCGTGCGAGCCGCAGACCGAGCTCGAGATGTGGCTCGTCGCTCGGTTAGCGGCCACCACCGACTTCCTTTTCCAGATGGCCGATCGAGCGCGGGACCTCGGGTACGCAGAGCAATTCGGGATCGCTGACTACCCCGACAACACGCTCGACCCCGCTCGCTCCGACAGCCCTGCCCCCGACTTCATCGAAGGGTCCTCTAGCGGCCCCGCTCCTCATCCGGCTCCCGACAGCGACGACGCCGTGGCTGAGCTCCTGGCCGCTGAGCTCGACTCCCCTACGCTGCCGCCGCTGTCGCCCACCGACGAGGACATGTTAGACCTCACCGGGGCGTCCAAAGGGAAAGGACGCGAAACGTAGCGCGGGCCTCCCCTGGGTTCGCGTAGTGTACGAAATGTACTTTTATCTCGTAGTTGACGTAGTCGTCCGTCTGCCGTTGTATGCCGTCGATCTTGTATGTACGCGCCGCCCCCCGCCGTTGATCGGCTAAAATCAATGCATGTCAGTTTACTCGTCCCGCAGCCCCCTTCCGCCCCGTGTGCCCCTGCCGCGTGCCCCATCGCGTTCTTCGTAGAAGCCGCCTCGCGGCAAGCGCGTGTTGCGCCCCTCGGTATAACTACCGCCGCCCATCCCCGATCTCACTGAGTTTCTTTCCCTCGCCCCTCTATCTTCGTACCCCGTCTCATGAGCGCGACGCCCCCGGTGTTTTCCCCTGAGGAGGCCCGCGAAAGGTACCTGCAAGTCCTCTGTGACAACCCCATCCCCTCCGATCCGGCCGCACGCATCGCGTGGGTCCACGCCGTAGACACCGCCGAGGTACGTGCTCCCCTTCCGCCCACACTATACGTTGTCCTCGAACCCCCGCCTAGGCCATCCTTCATTCCACGCTTCCGGAGGACTACGACCCTTCGTCCCCGTCGGAGCCCGTCCCCGGGATCGATGTCCTTGCCCGCCGCGCTGTGGTGGACTCCTTCCGCCTGCGTTACCTACCGCATCCGCCGCCAGTCCCCATCCGCCTCACCGCGTTAGAACTCCAAAACGTCCAACTCCAAGCGCGCATCGACCAACTCGAACCCGCCCTCGCTCAGATCCTTCAAGTGCAAATGGACCCGCTGCGCTCTGACGTCATTGCCCGCGCCCTCGAGATCCTCGCGGAAGTAGATCACCGTTTGTCTCTCCAAGACACGGCCCTTTCTTCCGCGCTGGAGTACGTCCATGTCCCTCCTTCGTGCCGAGGTCCACGCGCGCGCCCGGGATTCCTCGTCTGCCTTGCGTATCCTCCAAGACCAGGTCGCCCACGGATTCGACCGCGCCGCCTTCTCCCTCTCCACCCACAACACCGTAATCCAGTCCCTTCTCCGCCGCGTCCTCGCCCTGGAAGCCCGCTTCCCTTCCCCCGACCCTCCTCCCGTTCCCTACTCTTCCCCCCCGTCGTCCGATCCTTCCTCCCCGCTCGATCCTTCCCCTTCCGTTTCCTCCCCATAATTCTTTTGCTCACTGTCCCGACCCACATCTTCCTCCCCCGCTTCCATTTCGTCCAATACCCCCTTTGCGCTTCTTCCGCTTCTTCGACGATCTTGCGCACGTCTAGTGCAACCTCCTTTCGCGCCTTATACGGTACCACACGGAACGCCGCGTACCGTAGTCTCGACACCGCTCCTGTTAGTTCCGCGAGTATGTAGGCTCCTCCTTTTGTACGCCGTATGACAACCATAGGCCCGAAATACCGGGGTTTTGACTTCCTGCTATGTTCCGTCTCAATTTGTGAGTTCCGCACCAGCACCAGATCCCCCGCCGTAAACACAAAATCCTTGATTGTCCGCGCGAACCGCCGCTCAAAATCCTTGACCGACGCGTATCGAGCCGCTAGCACCCTCCGCCGTACGTCCCGCAAATCCTCCGTTCGTTTGAGCAGTTGCCGCCCCGGATTTCAAGTAGGTCCACCTCGCTGATCTCCTTCCGGTCGGGCGGCACCAAGTAAGTAGCTTCCGCCAGGTCGAAAGGGAAAACTGGCTCGATCCCGTGCGCGATAAAGAAGGGCGAAGTGCCCGTCGATTTCTGAATCGTCACCCGTTCCGCCCAAAACACAGCATGCATCACCTTAGGCCACCCCTTCTCGTTCCCTCCACAGAGCTTAACCGCTGCTTCCCGTACGTCCCGGTGCCTCCGTTCCACGATCCCGTTCGCCTGTGAGTTGTACGCTGAGATTCGAATATGGTTGATTTTGTACCGTTCCCGCAGGTGTTCCAACGCCGCGACAAACGGTGTCCCGTTATCCGTAACAATCTCCTCCACCGCTCCCCACCGACACAGCAGCTCCTCGTAGATGAAGTTTCCAATCGTCACTCCTGTCTCCTTCCGCAGCATCCGCCATTCTGGGTAAGACGACAGGGAACAACGCGCTTGGACGATATGCGTGTACCCGTATGCTGTTGGCATGTGCATCGAATCCATGTGCACTTTCGAAAACAGCCCCCCCGGCATAGGTACCGTCGGTGGGATGTGGTACTTGTGCGCCTTGCGGAGCTGACACTCATGGCAGCTTCCCACGTACCATTTTACGTCGTGATCGAGACTAACCCACCAGAATCGTTCGAGGAGCCGGGCGCGCACCGTGAAGATCCCTTTGTGCCCGAGGGAATCGTGCGCCTCTTTCATCAGGCCGTACCGCTTCCCTTTCTCCACCACCACCTTGTGCTTCCCTCCTTTATCTTTCTTCCAGAGCCTCCCCCCTTTGACAAAGAACTTGCTGGCGTAACGGACGAACGAGGTGAACTGCCTTTCGTCCATTCCTTCCGGCCGCCTCGGGTCTCGTAAAAATTCGTCTACCTTCCGCACCCTTTCCTCCCGCGCCCCTCCGTTGCTGACCTCTGGGATCTCTACCCCCTCTCCCGCGTCCAGCGACCACACCATGAGTCCCTCTTCGTCCCTCTTCCCTCCCGGCGTATTCAAGACCTCCATGGTGAACGCGTAGGCCTCGTCAATCCACTCTTCGAAGTCATCTTCCTCTTCCGGGTCTTCCTCCGCTGCTCCCCGCCGCGAAAGCCCGTCCGCCCCCGCATGCCGTTCCCCGGCACATGTACCAGCTTGAAGTCGAATAGGAGGATCCCAGCGATCCATCTGTTGATAGTGGCGTTTGGTTGGATGTCTGGGTTATTTAGCATCCCCTTAATATATTTGGCGTCGACTTCGACGACCAGCTTCTTCACTCCGATAATGTAGATCCGGCACGCTCGCAGTGCCCGGAACAACCCAAACAGCTCCAGCTTGGCTTGCGAGTATCGGGATTCGTGTTCGTTCCACGTTATGGACCCGAACCGGTTTGGCCTTCTCTTCCCGTCCTCCCCTTTCTGTAAGATCACGAACCCCACCCCAATCCACGATGAATCCACCGCCAGAATTACCTCCCGTTCGGACCCATAGTCAATCGGGACGAGCGCGGGAGAGTTGATTACTGCGTCCTTCAGCTTCCGCATAGCGTCCTCCTGCGCCTCCTCCCACACGAAGTCGGCTCCCTTCCGAAGCAAGTCGTTGAGTGGGCGCGCCATTTTTCCGAAGTCCTTTACAAACATCCGCACTAGCCCGCAGGTCCCCAAAAATCCTCGCACGTTTGTTACCGTCTCACACCGCGGCCAATCCTTGATCTTCTGCACTCGGGACTCCTCCGGGACCCTCCCTCGTACGTGCATCGGTGCCCTACCACCACCACCTCTGGAACGCACAAATACGCCTTCTTCCCCGAGAACGTCCCTCCCACGTTCCCGATCCGTTGCAACACCCGATTTACGTTCTGTAGGTGTTCCCACACGAATCGCCTTATCCCTGGGTTCCCCTCGATTGTCTCATACCCCCCTTCCAGCTCGTACCGGGTCTTTGGCCCTTTAATTGGCACGTCGTCGATGAACGGGACCGTGACATGCGGAATCTCGTCCTGCAGGATGAAGGTCACATCCCCATGCATAATTTGCGCAGAATTGGTATACCCCATCGGAATCGAGGTCAGCCGAAATGCCCCCAGCGGCGTCTGGAACGAGGTGATGTCCCGAGACCGGGCGTCCAGGGTCCGCTGGTCGAAAGCTACGTATAGGTCCAGGATCCCATAACATCCCCTTCCCCCGAAGGACTCCGCCAGATGTTCTACCAGTGGGGGAACCGCCGCGTCCTTGATAGCTACGCCGTTTAAGGGTTGTAGATCGTGCACCAACCGGAGGGACTTCCCGTCTTTCTTTACCACGCAGAACCACCTGGACCGGTACGACGAGTTTGAAGGCTCGTACACTCCCGAAGCGATCTTGTCCTTGATGATTTGTACGACCTGATCAAAGATTCCCGGCGGGATAGGGATGTTCTTCAGCACCCACGGGACGTGTTCCACCGTCGGAATCATGACCGGGTCGAAGTATTCGTCCGAGAACCTTCCCTTCTCCGTCTCGTCCCAGGCGAACACCCGCTCGTGCTGTCCCACTAAAAAGTCCACCAACTTCACTTCTTCCGGCCACAGGAATCCCCCTCCCCCTACGTCCAACGCCTTCCTCCGCTCGTCCGTATAACGCCCCTGCGGGTGGAACTCGGGCGGCCGACGAGGCAGTTCCGGTAGGTTCCTCAGGGGGTCCCCTGGCGCTCTTCGCACGATTCGAAATTCTTCAGGTAGCGTCGTCGCCACCGGCCTTACCTTGTTCGCTACCTTCTTGTAGGCGTACGCATGTACCACCTCGTCTTCTTCTACCCAGAATCCTTCCTTCCCGCTCCTTCCGCTCCCTTCCGGCACTATAAGTCCTCCCTCCCGCGTTAAGTGTATCCTCTTCTTCCCTGCTCGCACCACCGGTGGTCGTTCGTTTATCTTGGGTTCGCGCGGCAAATACGAGGAAACAGAAATGCATTGAGACTGAATATCCTTGCCGATACATGATATGTGCGAATTGTCCAGACGAGACGACGACACCCGGGTGCGATTACCCCTCTCTTCTTCCCCCCGCGCAGTGCTCCTCTCCGCCGATTTGCCTGCTCTATCTATCGGGTCGGAAGGGGTATACAGAGAGTATAAACGTACGAGTGCGTCTCCGCGAGCGTTGCCCGCATCCTCGACTATTGAAAACCCGCCGCGGATGGCTTCCGTCGACCGTTCCGCGGTTTCGTCGCCACCATTACCCGTTCCCCTGTCTCCGGGTCTGTAAGAGTGATTTGTTGTTCGCCGGAGGGGAAGTCCCGCGTTCGCAAGCGGTAAGAGCAAAGAAGGGCCGTCCCAGGAGAACCTCGAACGGCGCGTCGTCCAGCACCTGCAGCTGGAGGTACAGGTCAACGCTCCCGAACGTGGAAACGTACGTTCTGTGCCTTCCCGACCGTTTTCACTTGGGCGCTGTTGGCCGTCTCCATCGTAATGGCTTCGTCAGGCTTCAGGACGATCCCTGTCTTCTCCCAGATGTCCTTCCGCATGGCCACGATCTGCGCCCCGCCGTCAAGCACACACTCGCATGTGAACTTCCCTTCGATAACTGGTTCCACCGCTCGCAGCGCCAGGGAGTCGTGCCCGATACTCGCCCCTCCTTCCGTAACCTGGAAGGTTTCCTTCGCGTCCTCCCAATGGTCCTCGTCGTCGACTTCTACCATACCGGCGGTGGCTACCCGCGATGTCGTCACGTCCCCCTTTACTTCCTTCCGCACCCCTGCCGAGATCGCCAGGACCTCCCCCACCGTCATCTCCACCTTCGTCCCGTAGAGCTTCTTCTGTCGCTTCCGCCACCGAGTACCGTTGTTCGATCTCCGTCTGGTACTTGTATTGCCCCGTGGTTCCTCCCGCCCCTTTCCTTCGCTTCCCTTAGCCTTTTCCTCGCTCGTCCGTGGTATATTGGCCGCAGGTATCCCCGGCGGTTTCCCTCCTGGGCCCCGCAATGCCGCCCCCGTCCTTGCCCCTGTCTTCTTCACTTCTTCGAACCGCACTTCCTTCTTCTTCGCCCGCGCCAACTCTGCTTGGAGAACCCGGACCCTTTCCGACGGATCTTCCTCATCCGACGATCCTTCTTCCCTTGTCTCCACCATGTTCACGCCCTCGTATATCTGGAAAAGGTTCGCGGCCAAGTGCGGAGGGGCCTGTCGCTCGTTCCCCGCGACTCGTACCAGTTGCCCCGGGTTCTGGGCGTGCCACGAGTCCACTCGATCCTTCATGTACTCTCCAGGCAGACCGCGCGGAACGAACATGCTGTTCGGGAGCCGTACTTTCCCCGTCTCGTCCCGGTAGATCTTCCGGTCAAGGATATACTGGAGGATAATCCCGCAGTTCCGCATGAAGTGCTCCGGGTCCCCACAGAAATTGCACAGGAAGTTGCCCGGCGCTCCTCCCGCTCCTTGCACGACCCCTCCCCGGTCCGCGGCGCCCTCCCGCTCCTCCGCTGCGTCCTGCCAAGAACGCCTGCATCATCTGTATCGTCTGGTTGAAGAGCGCCAAGTCCACGCCCTCCGTCTTTACCACCGCGGTCGCTGCTGGAGGCGCTGTCGTCCCACTCGTCCCTGCTGTGTCTCTTCCGCCCTCCCACGGCTCCTCCTCCTACTCCCGGGAGGCACTTCTGCGCCACCTTGTGCATTACGTCCATCCCCCACGGGTCGTCCGGGTCGTGGTCGGGTTCTGCGATCTCCGCCCTCCGGGTAATCGTCCGCAGTTCTTCCTCCCCAAACCCGCGCATGTACACTTCGTCCCTGTGCCGCGCCGCTATCTTGCTCTTCGATATCAGGAAGGCTGCAACCGGGGAATACTCTTCGATAATATGCGGCCTCCTCCCCCTCGTCCGCACCCCCTTGTCTCGCGCCGACTGTGCTATGCGATCGAGGTCTGCCGCGGTGTACCTCTTGTCTCCGTCCGCCCCCGGGTACAAGGCCTTCACCCCTCGCTTAAACACCAGATACACCCGCCCAGCGGCCCCATCCGCCGTCTTCCATAGTTCCTCTTGTTCCACCGTTAGGTACTTCAGCGCGTATCGTATCTTTTCTTCTTCCGTCGTAATCCCTGCTGCCGCGCACAGGTCCTCTAGGTCCTCGAAGTATCGCAGTAGATTGCGCGGTTCCCCGTCGAAGGTCGGCGTCGTCTTCGCCCTCGCACGGGCATGGATGAAGTAGGCATGGCACGCGCGGGTACTGTAGCACTTGTCGATTGGATAGGTGCGGGACGGGCGAGCTCGCTCGTGATGGAGGGAGTGGTATGCTCGCGGGATCTACGTATGTCGACAGGATGGTAGGCTCAACGACCTCGCGTTTGACTTGTACTGAGGGTGGTGCCGAAATCGTTCGTCGGCGTGGACGTTCGGGAGGAACTGGAGATGAGCGGGTTGACGGGGTCACGGAAGATTCGGTGATTGATGAGATCGTGGATGTTTCTTCGGTACTCCTTCCTTCCGCCGGTGGCTCGTGGTTTACTGGGGAATGGAGCGGAGGCGAAGGATGTTCGAGGGATACGGAGCGCGTGTTGCTTTGTGACCGGAAGGGAGGGATTCTGACGTCGAAAGGGTTATCCGAGTCTGAGTCGTCGAACGCGGCCGGTCGGAGGGGAAAGTGAGGAAGGTCGAGATCTAGTCGGGGGAGATAGGACTGTTCTGGGCTAAGAGAAGTTCTTGCTGTAGGGTACGGTCCGGCACGGCGATGGTGCGCGAACGAAGTCTTCGAACTATAAGATTCCCCTCGCGGTGGGCTCCACTTGTAAGGCCTGGTGCTCCTCCCGCTGTGCGATAAGCACACCTGGAAGGAACAGATCAATGAGTCGAAGGGGAAGGGGAGTGAAGACGTTCGCAGCGTCTGGCACGGAGGATGAGCAAGAGAGAAAAGAATTGATTGAGCTAGAGACTCGTAGGTATATGGGGGATGCTCTATGTGTGCTATCCCAGTCAAGTCGCAGTCGCAGTCCTAAGTACGCAGTAGATATCCCGAATCGCAGTAAAATGGGTCAAGCCGCTTGCTCGCCCTCTCGTAGAAGTAAAACGCAGTGTAGCTCCGCTGAGCAATAAAACCCGGTCGCGTGAAAATCAAAGTCCCAGTCGCAGCTCGTACCAGATGGTAGATCCCCTTCCGCCTCGTCCCCCTTCCTCATATATACCTCGTCCCGCGTGCGCTGCCACGTCACTTTCCCTCCCGCTTCCTCCCGCTACCTCCCGCTGCCTCCCCTCCGACTCTTCCCCTGACTTACTTATCCTCCTTCCGCGCGCTCTTCCCTCCCTTCGCCTCATTCGCCATGTCTGAGCCTGCCGAACCCACCGACCCCATCGGTTCCCTCCACGTCCGCCGCTACCTCCTCCTCGTAGACGTGCTTCGCGCTGAATGCGTTGTGGAGCCTTCATTCCGCCCTTCCGATCCGGCTGCTTGGCTTGCCTGGGCGCACGGAGTGCGCTGGCTCCTGGTTTGTCCACCTTCTCTTTCACTTCTCTTCCCTTCCCCTCACGTCCCGTCCCGCAGCGCCTTGCCTATGAGGCTCGAGCCCAAGCCATAGCCGCGGGGAACCTCACGCTCCCTCCGCTCACTGCCTTCGTCACCCTCCGCGAGCTCGTCCACTACATCGACTCGATCTTCCGCTCCTCCCTGAGCCATCGCGGTGCAGTCCCTTATCCTGGGATCGCCTGGAGCCCCGACGAGGTCCGCTCTAATGCGCAGCGGGACGAAGCTGGCACTCCGCCTCCCCTCCCGTTGTACACGGAAGAGGCCTTCTGGACCCCTCCCCGCGTCACCGAGGAACGTACCGATGAGGCTTTGGAACGGCTCGAACTTATTGCCCGCCAGTTCTCGGACACTTTGGACCGTATGCGTCCCTATCCGCGGGCGTTCGAAGACTTAGAGCACTCGATCCGTGTCGCCGCTCATGCTCTGGGAGGGAGGGGAGGACGTCGGGAGGGAGGTCCCTCGCGGGCCCGTACCCTGCGGAGGAGGATTTCCGTTACCACCGGGAGACTATTTATCGTCCCCCGCGCCACCGCTCGTTCTCTGACGTCGGCGGGGAAGGGCCCGACGCTCCCATCGACTTGTCGACCGTAGATTAGCGTTCCGTCCTGTAGTCGTTCCGTCCCGTAGTCGTTCCATTCGAATGCCATGCTTGCTTCCGCCGAGCTCCCTTGTCCCGCGTGACCACCTCTCCTTCGTTCCACTGTCTCGTCCTGCCCTACCGTCCGTTCATAGGGTAGCGCGTACCCATTCCTTACACCGCGTTCATGATGTTGTCCCCCCCGTCGTTCGATTTGTCGTCGCCATGAATCGCGGCGCTGATTGTAATCTGCGAGATGGGTAAGTAAGATGCGTAGGAAGGTATGATCGTCAACCCATTTTGCAATGGGGCCCAAGCCTTCGGAGCGCATGATGTCCGTACCTGCATCGGCCACTCGACCATAAACTCCGCCGTTGGATGCCACTCCGAACGCGGCGTTGGTGTCGATAATGAATTCGTCGCCTTCGGAGTACCGAAGGACCGCGCCTGGCCACTGCGATGGGTCCAGCGGGACTGTGCGATAGGCTTCGGCCACGTCACGCACGGCACCTTGCGATCCTGGTGGCAGTCGGTGGCAGAGGAGTGCGAACGCGGTGAAGGTACCCCACGTACACGGGTAATTGTCAGATGAGATAGAGTAATTAATAGATGAGTATTCGAGAGAAGGAAGGTATGGAAACGAAAAGTTCTGTACAGGTCGGTAAGTGTTCGGTTTGTGAGGCTTGGGGACCAACGAAAGGGGAGAGGTTTGGAAAGGTCCAATGAGGGATTCGATAACTGCCTTCGGCGCGGGGCCCAGATATCGCCCTCGTTGTACTTCGTGCTGGATGATATGTTCGAATTCGGTGCGGTGCGCGATGAGAGACGGGTGATTTGGAGGGGTGTGGGTGGACAGGATCGATGGGATCCCCACGTGGAAACCTTGCCTGAAAGAACGCACGAGTTCGGGATATCGGGCTGTGAGATTAGAGTTTGATAAAGCAGCCTCCCATGCGGTTGCGTCGTATGGCGTGAGAGGCTTAGACCTTCTCTGCGAGATTGCAGCGATGAGCTCCGTGTGTGCCACTCCCGCATCCGGAGCATTCGTGGACGTGGTTGGAGGCGCCACAGCCCGCCGGGCGTTGCCAATCGAGACACAAGATGGCGTGGTCTGGGTTGACGATCTTGCCCGAGCGGTTTCGTGAGCATCGTGCAATTCCTCCGCTCCATAGGGTTCGGGATCTGCACTTTGCGATCTCGTCGCGGATGTGGCGGCCCAAGCAGATGGCGCAGACCATGCGGCCGGACGAGTCTGCGCCCTTGGGAAAAAACCCATCGCGATCCTTTTGACCCGAGCCCTTGGTAGAGTTTGGGCGGTAATCGTCGTTTTTCCACTTAGAAGAACTTACTCGAGATTGCTCTCCCCGGCCTCGCCTCGGCGGGGAGGCGGATCGGCGAGTGCGACTGGAGCTGCCTGTCTGTGCATTTCGGCGGCCTCTGTGCCCGTCTTGGTTCTGACCAGACAAGCTATCCAACTTAAGGAAGTTCATTTTTTTAAGCATAGATGATGCGCGTGTTACGGAGACAAAGCCAGCCCAGGTATGTTAAGCGTATCGCAGACGCAACGCGAGAGGGGTCACGCCGACCAAAGGAGAAAAAAGGGGGGGGAGAGAAAACGCAAAGAACGCGAGGGGGGGGTCCCGCCGACCGCACAGAGAACGCAAGGGGCGGAGGTTTACAACCAACGCCGGCCGGAAAACCATCACCGGGTGGGAACGCAACGCGAAAAGAGGAGGGGGGGGGGGTCACGCCGACCAGGGGGTAGAGACACGGAAGGTAACCGTTAGTTCGATTTTTCCCCCGGCCACGCCGGCCCGCGCAAGAGAGACGAGAAAAGGACCCCGCAGTGGGTGTACGCCGCGATTTTTGCAAGATGCAGAGGGGAAAAGGACGAGTGGGGAACGAGGATGGATTGGGGTATATTCGGGAAAAGGTTAGATTATTGGGGAAAAAACAGGGGAAGGGAGAAAAGGACGTGCCTTGTGAATGGCCGCGGTTTGCGCTGCGTGCATAACCTCCTGTAGGCAAGACTGCAAGGTGATATCATTGAGCTTTCCGATGTTGAAAGCTTCTTGGTCCTCCGCTGAGGACAGTAAGCGTTCGTGCCAATGGCGGCGGACACGCTCTTGGTACAGTAGTAACGCCGTTGTGCCGTGCTCGCGTCTATGGAAAGGGTGCGTGGTTAGCGAGTAAAAGAAGGTGTTTAAGGCGTTGTAGTGCGACGCCGGCCATAGCGGCATGGCCCGTATTTCGGTGAGTAGCACCGGGAAAGCTTTGAGGACTTGAGGCCAGGAGAGGTCTCGATCTTTCACAGCATTTCTGGAAGCCTTGTGCGCCGCGAGGGGCTTGAACGATAATACGTCGTCAATGCTGGTTAGGCCGAACGATTCCTCCGCAGTCGTACGCTGGTTGTTGGAGGAGTCCGAGCAGCCTTCTGGAGTGAAATACCACAATTCGACGAAATCGAAGTTTCTTAGCTTATTGGTTGCGTAGGCTGGGGTCTTCGCTTCGATGACGTCTGGAGGGGCGAGGCTGTCGTTGAGGACGGACAACTTAGGTCGTTTCTTCTCGGCAGCCTTGCGGTCGGCTTCGGCTTCTTTCTCTGCTGCTGCCAATTGTTCTGCTAGCTCTTGACGGTGGTGCTCCTCGGCGGCTTCTGCGATTTCGCGGTCGTGTTGTTGCTGGTCCGCCCATGCTATGAGGCGCTCAGCTTGGTTGTTGTTCCACGCAGTTCTTAACGATGCGAGGGCATTTTCTTCTGTGAGTCCGGATGCGATGAGTACTGTACGGATGTTGTCGAAAGCGGGGCGAGTGTAATCGGGGCAAATTTCGAGTGCTGGGTCCGATGCTAAGCGGGCTGGGAATTCAGCCATGGGGAACTATTAAGGAGAGACTTATGCTAGGCGATAATTATAGACTCGTATGCGAGGAGAGTAAACGACGAGATGCTTTTTTAGAGATGTTTTTCGGACTCTTGGACGAAAATCGATACTAGCAAGGTGGCAGCGAGAGGAAAGAATACTTAGACGCTCGTCGCCGCGTGTACACAGACTAGGCTCTAAGTTCCGCTCGTGCCTCGCTACTCCCTAGAGCATTTCAAACAACCTTTGACTAGCGCCTTCATTCAAGCTCCGCGGCACTGAAGCCACATGACATCAGTGTTTGGACTTCGCTACTGGGAACGAGACGAGACTGACCAGTCGCTAGCATGGCAAGAAGTGCAGTTGCAAGTAGGTAGTACATGTCGCTCAAAGATACGATGACTGGTTCACAGATTCAAGGACTACCGAGGCACAAGTCGTTCACAGCACAAATGCGAGCATGTAGTGGTAAGGGCGGAGATCATCTGCCTCGACCATCGCCGCTCCAGCCTTTTCCTGCAAGATGAGTAATATGGTTTCCAATTCCCGGACAGCGTCTTCGCTTGCTCGTGATCGACCGGCATCGTACAGAATGTTGAGAAACGAAGGCAGATCATGGATTTCGGGGATGAGCTCCGAATATTTGGAACAATCCTGACCTCCCCAGCTAGAGTAGGAATACGAAGTCCCATTTTCGGTCCATGGGACCTTCGACTTGCTTTTGCTTGCAGCGCCTTCGTTGGATATGTCTAGTACAATCTCGCCGCTTGCCTTCTGTTTGTCTTGTGTGAAGGGGGCTACCCAACGGACAAAGCCCCACTTATATTTTGTCGGCCCGGATGAAATGTCATTTTCATTCAGCAGAATGAACAGCCAGCCCTCCCCCCGAAACGCTCCTCCATGGAGGTGTGGCAAGGTAACAACACTCCGCGTCGCCCAGCTCTGGCCTTCTCGCCGGACACCCCCGGTGAAAGCAGCATAGCACGCATACGAGCTGTCGACTGGAGTCTCCAGCCTACGGGTGTCCTGGGCCAAGGGTGCTAGATAGTCCGTGAGACATTGAACGATTTGAAGCGGTGTGCTGACCGACAGAGAGCACCCCTTGTATTCATGTTTCTCGGGATTACAATGAGCGTGTGCTCGCAAGAAGGTGAAGCTGTTGGGCCTCTGGCATACATGACTGCGCTGAAGAAACGATGGATGAACGAACCCGTGCAGGCTATCGAGAAGTGTCGGCTCAGTTTCAGCGATCTGTCGCAGTACATTCGGATCAAATTTGTACTTCAGAAGTACTAGTCGCCTGAGGTGAGGGGCGGCTTCCAAGATTGCTTTCAGCTTTTCGAGTGTCATGGCCCAGGTTCCTCCGGATAAAGTGAGCCACTCCAGATTCTGCCATGCCGAGATGACCTGGAGGGTCTGCTTCCAATCGAAATGATATTCGCCAGTAGGAAGGTCAAGCATTCCATCAGAAATAGCAATCGCCTTCAGCAGCAGTAGCCAGGCATCAAAACAGAAAGGCCTTTTGTTCCGGACTATCCTCTTAACGCGTAAGAGCATGCCGGGAAGGAAGAGAATCTCCCGAAGGTCCTGGACGCTATGCGTGTCGATGGCACGTGCGACAGCTACCCTTAGAGACAATTCGACGAGTGTCGGCACAAAGGCAACATGATCAGCCTTGATCGCGGTGTTGGTGGACAGACCTCGTCGGTGATGGCCACCCACGAAGTGCGATGGCCAAACTTCTTGAAGCATTGCTTGGTCTACCAAATTCTGGAATGAGAACCAAGTAAGGATACTCTGGGCTGTGTCGTCTGTCTCATACTTGCAGCTGCTTTCACCGGGCAACCTTTGGGATAGTGCATCCCAACCGAGAGCAGAGAAATACTGCGTGGCAGTCAAAGGTACGTTCTGGGGAGCTGCGCCAGCAACGCGCGACACGAAGCCGTAGGTGGGATGTTTAGGGTCTGTGATATCGAAGACTGTAATACGATCGCCAGCAACTACCGGCCTCGCATTAGCTGATATTGGCAGGCATAGATAGGGCCGAAGATTACTTACGGCCTTTCTCTACATCGCATACATCGTCCACGTAGTGCCCTCGACCGCCGCTGATATATACGTGCCCGGGATCCTTGCTGAGATCGACATGCCAGCTGATCGCCAACAGAAAGGCAAGATACGGACAAGGGACAGGCAACAAAGCGGAAGGAGACATGAGGTACATTCTCTTTCCGAATTTGATGGTGCGTACTTCCCAACGAATTATCTCAGCGTTCTCGGGCTGCCTAGCTAGCGTCATAAAGCGCTGTGCCGCTTGGAGAGGAAGTATACCGTCACATTTTGCATGGCGAATAGCAGCAATGCATCGATAATGCGGCTCTGGCCTATGGTCCGGAGAAAGACGAGCAATCACATAGGCATGGTGTTCGTTTTGCGCATCGTTCATGACTAGAGTGGTCAATTCGTCGTAAAACAGCTCGATATATGCGTTTTAGACTTATGTAAAGGCCAAGTTAAAGCTGAAGACTGAACTTTGAAGTGCTCGACTTAAATATCACCCTTGACGGAATCCGGCGGGCCGAGAGTAAAAAGAGACGCTCGCTGTAACCCTACTGTACACCCTAACCCTATTCTGCTGTAACCCAGGGCGAACGTCCATGTCCTTCCGCCCGTTCATCACCAAGTCCAACCGTGTTTCTCATTCTTTTATCCACCGGACCACCTGCCTTTCAACATCACGCTTAAATGCGCGCAGATTGTATGCGACGGAGGCCCCTCTGCACGCAGAGACATGCATGAAGCCGTCCGTCTATGGGCAACCACTGTTCCCATCTCACCCGCACCTTTGTCAGTGTCTGGTTCCCCCCAGAGCTGAGGGACGTACTGATTTCATATATCAATGTTTTAGTGAAAGAAGGAGAGCTCACTCCAGGCATACCTGCCGAGGAGTATGAACGTAGACGGAGGGCGCTCGTGGACAGTCTACCGCCGAATAGCGCCGTCGTGTGCGTCGCTGCTCCGGTCAAATATATGAGTGGGCGTAAGTCCATGCTTCCGTTCTACTGTTGATATACATAGTTATGTTGCATCCATGACATTGCTTACACCGTCGTGCATCTTATTCTCCAGAGATATTGTAAGCAGGTCCGTCAAGCCCTCCCTACCAGTGCCTTACATATGTCTCCTCCCCAGTTACAAATACCGCCAATCATCCGACTTTCTATATCTTACGGGGCTCCTTGAGTCCTCTGCTGCCGTTGTCCTACGGCCCGCTCCCTCTTCTCGGCGCGGTTACACATACACGCTTTTCCACCCACCGCCATCGCCTTCACAGGCTTTGTGGGACGGCGCGCGCACTAGCCCGGACGACATGGAAAGAATCTTTGGCGTAGACCATGCGAGGGCTGTGGACGAGTTCCCTGCAGCGCTGAAGGAAGTCTTGCGCGACACGACTCTTGATTGGGTGTATGTGGATTTACCACCGGGCCAGAGCGGTACAAGGAGAACGAGGACTGGGGGATGGAAGACATTGTTACAGGTATGTTAGAGTGTTTGGGCATGGTAGTCATGCAGCTAACGGTATTTGAGCCAGTATCTCTCTTCCTCGTCGTCCAATCCCGACCCGCTTTTGGATGCCTTGAGCAGCAGCAGCGCAGGCGCAAAACGTCGTCCGCTCGCGCCAGAGGTAGGACGCCTCAGGGCTATCAAGAGTGAGGCCGAGCAAAGGGTCATGCGACAGGCGGCAGACATCAGTGCACGGGCGCATGCAAAGGTAAGTGTTGCAGGGTGATGCGAGTAGCCAAGGACAGCTTCTGGGCTCTTGGAGCCATATCCATTATTTGACGGGGCAGGCTCAAAACCTATCTGGTTGGACGTGGCGCTGGTCGAGTATCAGAGGCTTTTTGCACATGTATAGCACGGAGTCATGACCGTGGTGCTCGTCAGGAGCCCAAATTGCTGCGAGCAGTGCCAATACAGGATATAAGTTTGTTATGCAGTTGTCGGCGCGTCCCAAGGCTTTGTATAGCAGAGGCATGACACGGAAGCGACCTGTGCAACTATTATTCGTTGGCGTCATGTGCTGTGTTTACGACATATCTCAAGCGTTATCTTGTCCATCATGTCAATTCATGTTCCTCGTCTCACGTGTCATTTTGTGCTTGTCATGTTTCTTGATCCAATCTGACTTTTCACGCAGACGATGCGATTCACCCGCCCGGGTCTATCTGAGCATGTCCTTGCCGCTCACTTCGAGTATCTATGTGCGCGAGAAGGAGCTCAGCGACCGGCATATGTACCTGTCGTCGCATCCGGGTGCGCTGTCTATTATCCTTCCTCCCTTCTATGCGCTCATATAGCTTTTGACGTGTCTTGGACAATGGTTGGTCTTGAAGGCCGAATGCTCTGACAATACACTATACAGCCAATGACCAAGTGGTGCGTGAGGATGAGCTGGTGTTGGTCGACGCAGGTTGTGAATACAAGTGAGTCCTGTACGGTCAGCGCTTGTATCTAAACCGGATGCTGATATGTATTCTGACAAAGTGGGTATGCCTCGGATATAAGTGTGTTGCCTTGTGTCTATTCTTCTACTTCGCGAAATTTGACCAACCATCACTAGCACGTACCTGGCCGGCGTCAGGACATTTCACCGGGCCTCAAGCGGATCTGTACTCCGCCTTGCTTTCTGCTCAAAAGTCACTTGTTGCGCTCTGTAGTTGCCAGTCAGGCCTCAGTCTATCTGATCTCCATCGGAAGTCGGTGGAACTCATCAAGAAGGAGCTTAAGGGAATTGGGTTTGACTTCCCCATGGGTTTTGGAGATGGAAGACTGGCTGAGCTATATCCGCATTTCGTGGGTCATCCAGTAGGCATCGGTAAGCAGCTCGAGCGAGAAAATTCATCACAGCATTGACGACGCATCTAGACCTGCACGAGTCAAGTCATTTTGAGCGGCACGTGCCGTACGTATTTTGATTTCTGCAATCTGCAGCTTAGCTGGCTGTGATTGAGTATTGAACGTATTTTCTATGTAGGCTAAAGGCAGGCATGGTGATCACCGTTGAGCCAGGTATGTATTTCTTCTGCGTATCAAAGTCAGTCGTTTTCGCTGATCAACTACGTCCGGTTCTGTCGATATCAGGCGTGTATGTTCCACCATTGCCTCATTACCCTAAGCACTTCCACAATATTGGCATCCGGATCGAGGTTAGTTATCACCAATGTTATGTTTTCTTGTGGCCTATCAACTGAAAATTCACTCACTCGTTCACTCACTCACCATATGCTTGTTTTGTATTTGCTGAACGGTGACATTTGCTTCTGGACGCTCCTGTTTCCGTCCCACTTTCCACGTCCTATTTGCGTTGATACAGGATGAAGTGCTCGTGGGAGAGGAGCACCCAGTGGTACTCAGTGTGAATGCGCCGAAGGAGGTTAGTGTCTCACGCGTTCCAGACATTGGATAAGGAAACTAAGTGGGCTTGACTTGATCTGTAGATCGCAGATGTTGAGGGTGCATGCCAAGGGCTACTAGGGTTGGAGCCTTTCTAAATTTCCTGCGACATCATAGATGTGGCATGAATCTGTCTGGATAAGTAAGCCTACGCCATTTAATTCACGGCAGGAATCATGAGTCCAGCCATTCGACATGCTGTACTCTGTCACCGAATAGGTGCTGCTGTCGACCTGTCTTCCTACCGACCTAGCGACCGAGAGTAAAAGGATTTAATTTAGCTTCTACGAAGTTGAACTAGGCGCGATACAGTGTCATATACATTCATACTGAATGCACGCTAGCATCTAATCAGAACGAACTAATTACATTTACCAGTGCGACGTAGGTACGAATCTTTCCAGTACTTGCAATCAGAGTACGGAATCTGGCAGCTTATCATAATGGGGTACAATTGGTCCCATTACTGCTGGAAAGAGAAGCGAGAATACCCCAGTGATGTAAACGAGCTTTTAGCAGAACACTCACGAGAAGGACCGTTGTTTCGCGCAATACCATCCATATCCCTCGCCATTGCAAAGGCGAGCTTCCTAAATTATCAGAAGAGTCAAAATACTGAAGATTACTTATGGGTAGGCACGGTAAGTGCAGTGAATGAAGGGTCAGAAATCATTAATCGTGCTGCCACGTATAGACATTGGCTCGAGACTGGATTCAACTTGAAGCCTGCTAGGCTAAGCCATCACCAACCCTTCCGAACGCAAATCATCCTCATGTTTAAAGCCGATACAGCGTACATATATATATACACTCTTTGAGGGTTTATTGCGCGCACAACAATGAGTTGACAATAGTCTCGTTTTTGTTTCGTTATTGTATTTCATCGATATGCTATAGCTAAATTTCCACGTATTACTAGAACACGATCGCATTACAGTGTCCCGATCAATGCCACGATACTCAGGCTGTACATCACTCCTACCGATCAGGCCATCTGGAAAGTATTCCTAGGTAGCGTTATCCGTATACATGGGTCATGTATCTACATTATTAATCCAAGACATTTGTACATAGGACAGAGAGAACATCGCACGATCAGAGGTCTGAGACGGGTAAGGCGTCGAAGACGGGACACAAGTTGTCCCAGGCCACTGGAAGGAAGAAATCAGAATCGCTTAACGTACCAGGCAGCGCCAACACTGAATACTGACCAGAAGGGACGTTCGCCGCAGCAGTGCCATTGATGTTCTCCGCCATGACGACAGCAAATCCTGTATTCAGATGAAAGTCAATGTGGCAATGAAGGATCCACGGTCCTGAGTTGTCGGTCTACGTTTCCGAAATATCAGCGCAGTAAACTTCACATAACATGTATCTGACTGACCCTGAAACGGAAGGTCACCTCGTCTCCTTGTAGACCAATATTCACAGTATCTCGCCGAACCGGGTTCACATAGTTATAGGACGAGTTACCGGCACTCCTGACGACGGAGAAGGCGTGCTGTGGTCCATCGGTCAGTATGTAGCAGGAGTTTCGGGAAGAGTACTCACGCCGTGCAGATGGAGAGGATGCGTGATATTCAAGACGCCGCCAGGTATGGTGATCTGGACCGTTTTGTTAGGCGGCAGGCCGTAGACACTGCCCTCAGGAAGGAGTTGCTGCGGAGCATAAGTGCCGTTCAGGATCTGAAGCAGCACAGGTACCGGCGGGGGACTGTAGCTAGCATTGTTAACATAGAATAATCCATCCGTGAAATTCTAGATATGCCAGACGTTAGTTACTACGATCCAAGCAGTCACTGAGCTGAAAAGTGCGCACGAAGGTGACGTTTAGGACGATATCAACATCGCCGTCCTCTGGGTTGAAAGGCGGCTATACGTCAACGAGCGGTGAGTCGATGCATATCAGGGAACTGAGGAAAGCACAAACAGCTGCAGGATTAGTGAGCGCGTGGAGGTTTGTTTCTACTAGCGGATTACGTGGTGTCGGGATTACACTCGAGTTCGCTTTAGGCAACTCATGTGGTGCACCAGCATAGTGCAGAATCGCAAGACCAGGGGTCGCCGTGAAACCGACTTCGGGAGTGGCATGAATCCAGTAGTTGTCGATGGGTTGATTAGCTTCCAACTGGAACATGCGCAGCAGTTGTTAGTATGTGATACGCCTATCTGATAGTCACCGGGCCACTTACTATGAAAGAGTACCGTTGGGCTGCCCAAATCTGAATGGAATCGATCCCGGGCAGAGCTTCGGTGTTCTGGGCGTCAGCCTCGATTATGGTCACATTATGGTCATCAATAGAGAACGTGAAGTTAGGGTCACAAGAAATTGAGATGAGTCGGAATCGGTAGCTGCAGGAAACTTGTTACGAGACAGTTTTACTCAGAATCTATATCACTAACCGATATCCAGAGACGACCCTGATTACGGCTAGTGGAGAAGTAGTGTCATTAGCTTGCCGACCTAAGCCATTGATCAAGACAGATTGCGGTTGCCTAAGGAAAAGCACAATGTGTCAGCTAATGATGGGTTGCAATTCAGTAAACATACGCAGGGATAGGCACTTGTCTCGCTGGAAGATGATACCAGTCGGCAAGAGTGATGATCGTGCTCTCTATATGAGATCAGCTTATCAGCATGGTACTTCGACGACCTGAATAAGATGATATGAGAATTTACCATCGTCAACATCGTACAAGTCAGCATGAGGATCCTCTGGGTCATATATTACCAACGGTCCCCTCAGGCCGTCGCAGTACTGTAGACCCTCATGACTGTGATACCAATATGTGCCTAGCCGATGCAAGTAAAAATAGATACCCTGCATTATACACATAGGGACTCACCCGCTTGGTCGCGGACATTGAAATTATAGAGGAATGACTGGTTCGAGGCAATGGGGCACTGAGTGACCATGGACACTCCGTCGGCCCAATTTGTCCTGTGCTGGAATATGCCGTGCCAATGCTGAGAAATTGCAATGTCAGTAACCACATCAAGCCGTCATATGAGAAGGAAATCAGTTTAATGCTCACAATGGTGGTGGTCTTGTTCATGGAAGAATTAGTTAAACGATCATGAACATGTATGCGGAAGTTGTCTCCCTGTCGATCATGCACATCAATATATTTAGAAGCACTGCTATGATGTGACGACGTACCTTCCAACCCATAATCACCGGGCCCGGAAGGTGCCACCAGCAAGGACTGCTTGCCGATTAAAACCATCAGGAGCGATGTCGGCGTTCACGATGTCAAGGTCGTATATATCGGCATCAGGCCAACCACCAAGGATAGTTTGACTCATGGACCCATAATTAGGCGTAAAAAGGCCTATGTCGTTTGCGCCATCCAATGCGGAAGCAGAAATGGAGAGACTAATCGCCGTAGCGATTGTGAAGAGGAGAAAGGAGGTCATCTAGGTCACGATACGGCGACCTAACAGAGGAAGAGGGAATTCAATTGAGGATCGAACAACGAGCAGGATCAAATATTTATTCCCTTTGAGATCCCACTCTTTATATGAAAATTCCGGGACGCAGCATAGCTCCACGTCGGAATATTTCATCCCGGCAGCGAGTCGGAGAACGGTGTGACGATGAGAGCGGACACACGAGGCCGAACACCAGAGGCAGTACTCATCTGACAATGAGCGCGAGAAGTGCGGGGCGCCCCATATACAGGCGCTCTGAGCCTGGACATTTCGACCGTTACCATTATGCGGGATGCAGTGACCAATGATATTTATTCGCGGCTCGTGCCTGATATTCCAACGAGACGCATGGTTAGTATGCAGAGTGTGTCACATACTGGTGGATTATACGTACATCAGATGCGAACATTCATTTGCAGTAATATGAATTTCTGCCACAGGGTCAAATCTGATACAGTCTGGTTTACGTGCTCACTGTACGAGGCCACTGAGGCGGCTGAGAGTGGAATGTCGTGATTGCGGCGATCAGATAATCTCAAGGGATGTAAATGAAAGCCATGAACACATGATTGGGTGACGGACGAGTCACGGTCAAAGTTCACGCCCGAGACATACCAGCCTTTAGACAAGGTTCAGCTAGCTCGCGTTGCTGAGACGGGTGATATGAATCAAACTCCTGTCAGCGAAACAATCAAATGGACTATAGGATAATTTGTGTGATCTGCTCATCTGAGGGATTCATTCTACTGTTGGGAGAAACGCCAGTGAGTTGACGACAACCAACCAGTCTGTCACAGATGATAGCTTGGAGAAAAATGTTCCTGTAAGGCATACATCACCAGTTCCAAATGAAGCCATTCCACTTCCAATGAACTAACCTGTACAAATATCGCGTCGATTTTGTCTCGCTGCATCTGGGCTCGGGAGTTGCGTTCGTTTGTTGAAGGCAACTTGAAGCGCGTTGGCCTCGTTGCACGAGTCCCGAACCCCGGAATTTGAACCCCGCTCCCGATCTGTTGCTTTGACACGCTGTGTTGATCTCCGTGAACATTCGGAGTAACTGAGTGTCAATATCTTGGTGGCTCCGCCTCTCTTCATTCGTATACGTATCTTTTGAGTCCTTAATTACAAGTTGCACACTGCGTTAACCATTGTCATCTGCATCCAATATTATTTATGGTATGCAAGAGAAACAGCGACACGTTTTTGGTAATGGTTCACTGACGGTCTCTTGACGTTGACATATCACGTTTCATCTAGACTACCAGTGGCGCCGTGCACTGTACCCGCCACAGCACGCTGGCTAGTAGCTGCGCTCGTCAGTCGCCACCATCTGCCCGTGTATCACCCTGATACTCACTCAACCATACCAAATTCTGTCTAGGTCGTTTCATTCTTTTGTAAAGCGTCTGTACAGGATCAAAGCGGTGTCCGCTGCGCAATATGAGCGGATTGAAGGTCTATGAGTGGCCGAGCTCTAGCGTTTAGTGAACGCTCAAACGCCACTTTGTCCCTATGACTTGATTCCGGGCCTACTCTCAATGACCATGAGGCCTATGAAGTCTTTGTACAATGTGCTCCGAGTCGGAAGAGTCGGGTGCTTATTGCCTAGCGCGCAGCTCTAATTGCGGAATTCGTCATATCTAGTCAAAGGAGTGCTCACCGTTGTCCGACGGGAACCAACCACTGCGCATGCTCCTCAATATGAGGGTACATTCAACGATTCCCTTCAAGTTCTCTCAAGCTACATGTTGGCCAATTCCTCCTATACGACATTTCACTACCTCCAGCACCTTCTTGTGTCCTGTTCATCATCTCCTCGTGCCGACAGACAGCGCTGGCTTTGAGCTTCAATAAAGTCGGATTCGTTCCGGATGCACCATGGCTGGCGCTCTGGGTCAACATGAAAATCACGCCGTTGGACACCTGCGTTATTTTTGCCGCACAAAGACCTCAGGCAAGTCGTCACGGTATTTTGCAATTGACTTGCCAGAACACCGCCTGCACCTCGAAACGCCGTTCGACGCAGACGTTCTCACGATTGGTATGTTTTGAACCTTGACCGCCAATGTGGATAAACTTGTGCCCGACCCGATTGTCTGAGCTAGGATGCGGCTCCGAATATTGGACGCTCTCAGGGGGGAAACTCTATTGGGCGCTCACAGATGCTGTTCGTGCTGAGCGCGCCCCCTGCCAAGTATCCCGAGTTCATGAGAAGTCCGAGGGGACCCGTGCTGCGAAAATTCCCTTCGCCGGATCAATGAGATTCTGGCGCAAATAAGAATGATGAGTTAGTGCAGGCCCATAGCCTGGGTAGAATCAGGTCGAATCTCGATGCTCCTAGCCTTCCATTCAGATATCGATGTGAGGCCCTTCTCGCTCGAGTTGTGCTTCTGGACTTCTTCACGATCGTGGCGGTTATCTATTATTGGGTCAAGATCGAAAACGTCGTCATTTTGCAGGAAATGCCGATCTAGCATATCGGAAGGTACTGCTAACAGCAAAGCTTACAGTAGCACGCGACGTCCACCGGCAACGATCAGCTCATTGGCAGTTATGTGGAGAACTCCTGGAGAGCGCAGATGATCTGTCCGCGGCGTCGCTGCTTTTGTCAGCAAGGGAAGAACAAATTTGAAGAAGAGATTAAATGACAGATGCACCATGCGTCTCGAATGGTGAGTGTTACGAAATCCCGCCTCTTAACGTTGATTGGAAAGTAAAGAGGATATTTGTTGGTCCAGATATGAAATCCAGCTATTATCGATGGTCATCATTGCACTGGTTCAGGGGATTAGTACCGCCCGAAGACGAGTCCATTCTAGAGATCGTCTACTCCCAGAAGCGTCCTGTGAATGAAGAGGAGAGAAACTCCTTATTAGTATGCATCTTTCGGCCCCCGATAATCTAAGGGCCAACTGATCCTATTAGTTTATTTGTTTGAAGTGTCACAGGGTTCGTTTGTTCTCCGCTAAATATTCCTGTCGATGGCGCCGCTCTCCTCCAACTTTCCCGTTATGGTGCCCTCCGCTGTGCACTATTCGCGATCGCACGGCCATTTTTACCAGTCTCACTTGATTCGCCCGAGTGAATCGCACGTCAAGACCATCTTCTCTGACGTCCCACTGAGCGATCCTGTCGCCCTCCCTCTGTTTACCTCAGGCACATCAGCGATCCATCACGTCCTGTTCGAGCACTATTTGCCGCTTCCAAGAAAGGCCCACTCCAATGACTCGTCTATATGAGACTACAACTACGCATAATCGTCATGGTCCGGCGGGCAGCGACGGTCGTCTAGTATTACACCAGAAACCCCAAATCTCTCCGTTGTCAGTTCTCCCATCTTCAGTTCACGTGCGCATATCAACTGGATAGTCGGATCTTATTTCGGTAGGCATCTAATAGTTCAAAATACAAATAATGAAGAACAATAGTCTGCACAACATTTTCTTGATCTTCCATTATTTCCTTCAAGGTCAAGGGACACCCCTGTCGGTCTGCACCTCTAGACAGGAGCATTCCTCTGATGACCATCCAAGAAGGCCGTGATCCGTTATTTGCGATCAACATCAGGAACAGTCTCCTTGGGCGGGGAATGTCGGCGGAGGTGCGAAGACTGGCTGATATCGACACCAGCAATAGGGATAGTGGGGTTATCCATAGCCATGGGTTCTTCATCTGCCGCTTGGAGAGCACGTAGGATCTGCTCACGGCGGAGCCACTTCTCTTCAGGGATGAAATACCAGCTGAGGATGCCGAAGATGCTTACGGCACCAAATATCACACAGGCCTATTGGAAATTATCTTATTATGACAGAGGCACAAGGGAGCATGAAACTTACGAAATTGAACGTCTCAGCATTGACCGGGAAGTAGAAGGGAGATATCTCCGTCTGATATCAACAACACTCAACATTAGCGGACTCCACAATGGTAATCAAGCCGACATACCGCAAACACGAGACCGTTGAAAAGCACGGCCGCGATATAGAATGGCTTCCGCCACTTGCCCAAATAGAAGTGCGACGACTTGAAATCGTTTGGGGTCACGGTGAGGCGCAGTAGCGCAATGAGGCCATACGCCGCGATCGTGGGGACAGCGCCAGCGGACGTCAGGGAGGTGAATGCAACCTCGCTAGGCAGAATCGTGCAGAGAAGCGCAGCGCCAAAGATGAACATGACCGTCACCGCGTTCCGCGGCTGGTGCTGCGAGTCGACGCGCCCGATCCAGCCGGAAAATGGGAGCACACCATCGCGCGCTACAGCGAAGATTAGCCGGGAAGCCGCGACGACACATACGCTCGTATTCTGCAGTACACGAGGTTACATATCGGCGTTTGCAGATCGGCAGAAAGACGTACGAGAATAAGCCCTATGGCGGCGATTATCACCATGAAGATGCTGCCGCCCCTTCCCAGCGCCAACGCGTATATTTGGACGAAGGGCTGGGGTGCATCAAGCGCGAACAGCGTATTGAGATCCGGTGTACAAAAAAGGAACAAGATAGTCGTTGCAAATCCGAGTACTCCTGTGGCAATGGCACTTGACAGAATGCCACGGGCGGCGATAACGCTTTGAATCGTAATACGATAAGAAGCGGGATGAAAGCGACAATTCTCAGGAACGTACCTGGCGTTTTTCGTCTCTTCCGCGACGTGTCCAGATGCATCGAATCCAGTCATAGTTCCGGAAGTAAACAGGCTAGACGTGTGCGATCAATAAATAAGTGACATAACGCAACGGAACTGTACCTACAAACACAAGAGCCAGTTCCACCCTGCAGGAGCACCGGTGCCATTGTCTGCAGATCGAAACTCATCAGCTCGCTTTTGGAGTAGTGAACAGGAAACGCACAAGTGGTCGTGAACACCTCCTTCGCGGAACGGAACCCGTACGTATTCGAGACGCCGATCGGTAACCAAATAACACATAGGAAGAAATCGAGCATATATAGCGCGATGGAAATTTTGAAGACCGCGGAGTACATCCTCGGGGGTAAGTAGTTGATGGCGATGCCTACAATGAAGCAGCCCTCCGCCACGGCCCAGACGAGCGCTCGCCATTGGATGCTATCGTTCCCGGCACCACCTGGGTAGTAGACATTATACACCATAAGCTCTGAAACTATGTAATTCGCGGCAGTCTTTCGATTGATGAAGTGAGTCTACGTTGACATTTGCGAGAAACCGGCAAAAACACACCAAGCAATTTGAAGCGGAGAATGTCATCCAAGCAGTGCATGACCACCATGCCACGATAAAGCCGAAGAATCTGGCGTACTTGGGTCCCGCGCTCTCGGCGGTCCAAATGTATATGGACCCACTCAGCGGGATCGCGGAACATATTTCCGCCATAACGGCCGCGGTAATGAACATGAAGATCATTGAAATGACGTAGGACGACCTATGGCAATCTGAGGAGAGACGCTTAACCTGTAAAAGAGTACCATACCATACTGCAGCAGGACCTCCAGCTTCAAGGCCAAGAAAAATACCGGCACTATGATAAGTCGTCAGTTTGACACTTCTAAAGGTGGTCAAACAAGTGTCAGCCTTACCGGACGGATCCAATAAAGTTCAGAGCAACAAAACTAGCAGCAAAATTTTCAATGAAGTGCCAGCTGCGGTGGAGTTGCTATAAGAGGTAGAATGTTGGTCCGATCATGTATGTGTAAGAAATATGCGAGAGTGGGTACCTGCTTGTAACCGAGCTTTTTCTGGCGAAAAGAACAAATGAGATAGATTAGTACATTCTGTCGGGTTCCTCTGCAATAGCAGAGGAGTGAACAAAAAAGGGCGACACTGGGGCTTCCCTACGCAGGTCTGAGCGCTGTTCAGGTTCGGACGGTATGATCTCAACCCTTGCCCGGTCATTCGCATTCCTCGAGCCCGTCATCTCTCAGACAAAGAGCAAGTCGAGAAGTAGCATCACGGCAAGGATACCCGTAGCCATTCCAGTTCACGACCGAAAACCGACGTTACCGATGGTACAGTGACAGCAGCCTCCTCCCTTGCATGGTTCTTCCCAGATGCACCCGCGCTATTACCAGCTGAATCTCGTCTTCGTCGGCAAATGAATCGCCTTCGGCGTCTGGACTTGTCAATGACCTCGCCATGGTACGTTTCCGGAAAGGATATCAAGTTTCCTCAGTGAGAACTGCGGGGGCAAGTATGAAGGGTTGATGAACAATGTGTCCGAAATTTCAGAGAAAGACTCAGGACGCAGCCATTAATTTTCAGATCATTATAATCGAAGATTTCCAGAATCTCGGGAAACGCCGACTCGGACGCTCGTGACTTAGAAGTGGCGAATTGATCTTACTTGACCGAAGTCTACCGTGACCGAACAACGGTAACTCTCACTTTATGTACAACCGACTGGGCTTCTTGCTATTCTCTCACCCTCCTTGAGATATGGACCCAAAGATCTCAATTCCAAGATGATGAACTCGTGCAGTGACGGGAATGCAGACGATCATGTACACTGGATACAGTATAACACTTGATCGCTTCAAGTTCGACTAGTATCCGGCGAAGAGGAAGCTAACGTGTGCAGAGGTGAGGAACGCGGAGATGAACGGTGTGTCTCTGACTTCATGATTTCGATGACACCCTCAATGACTCTGAGTGGCCCATCGAACGTAGACACCTACATCGCAGACATCGCTGGTCCCGTCACATCTGCCTTGAGAGATAACTTGGAAGGTGTTTGTGGTTATGTCGGTGGCTGGTATTGAAGAGTGAGATGATCATATAGAACCGAGGTAACGTCTGCTTCTGAGAAAACGACTCTGAAGCAGGCCTGATCACACCTTTGGATGCGGCGACGAATAGTTCAATGTTCCGGACTGTGAATTTCACTACGCCAAATCCACACTACTTGAATACATGTCCTAGACGGACGGAGAAAGTACCATTACTCACAGGTTGATCATGGTGCAGCGATGATTCGCTGTGGAAAGTTCAGGCAGTGGGCGCAGAGACTGAAATGCCAGCTACCATATCACAGGCGGATCATATTACAGAACACCCCGGAGACACCATGAGCTTCAATGGAGACAACGTAAGTGAACGTGCAGATTGGAACTAGTACTTGCGCGATGCGGGTCCAGTCTGCAATAGAATGGAGGAAGGCTGGTGATTTCGGGCGTGTTCTGGACGAGCGTTGAGGACATGTTTTCTATGCCCACGCATGGCTAACATCGGTTCTAACATCGCTTTCCCGATTGCGCCGATACAGGTGAATCGCGATAGTGGTTTGTGGCGAAGAAAGTGTCCACCTCGTCGTTCAACCGCCCATTTGGAGTCATGCGATCCTATTCTCCTTCGACGATACCGTCTACCTATGGAAATCTCCCTGTTTTTCAAAAAGGTAATTTTCCTTCCTCTATATTGATGGGCGACCCGTCTCACCTTAATGAGCCCCCTTCACTCAGAGTCGTTGCTTTTCCGAAACCTTTGTTCATCTTTTCCTTCAAGAATCATCCTGCAAACACCCTGAATGGCCCCACTCTAGTGGAGGGTCCTTTCGGAAGGTCTACATGGCGTGTCGACATGGCCGTTGATTCAATCGGACGCAAGCGAAGGCATACTTACTGACTACCAGTAGCTGTAGAAGGAGTTAACGACAACTTTAATCCACACGTCTCAACGTGTGTTATGTATCTGCTGTGGCGTCCGTAGATTGGCTGTCGGGTACTTAAATCTGCTTAAGATAGAAGAACGCGGTCGTCCACAAGCTTGTTTGTCTGAGATATCCCTGATCGATACCAGGTACGGCTACATGAAGATAGCAGCTTAGGAGGGCGTCATAATCACGACGACGAACGGAAGACGATTGAAGGAACGAAGCGAATAAATAGCAACAATTCTCCGCGAAGTGTCGTAACAAATATGCGAGTTCAGAAGCATATATACCTGCCAGTGACCGGACACATTAGATAATATATGCGTGAGGCATCTAGGACTTACCAAGAAATTCCTCTATCCCTATGTCAGCATTCCCTAATATCACTCTGAGTTTACACCGCCGGGCTCCGGTACATGTGATTTATGCCTTCACATAGTACTTCGAGTTCAATACCGTGTTCCTGGCCTTCCTCGTCTCTGACATCCTGATCAACCATGCTCACAAGTCCCTCTCCATCTACAGAGTCTGTAGCTATCTCATCCTCATCTGCTTCTCGTCCGCTCGATGCGGCTACAAAACTGGGTGCAAATTCGACACTGGACATCCAAGAGCGTGTTGGCACAATAGCACCTGACCGAACGAACGAGGGTGTTCGAGATCCAAAGTGCACATTACGGTCCGCGGCTTTGCGGACACGTAACAGGAAACGAGAGGTGAGGATGGATGAAATCCTGATCAACGTGTTAGTGACGACGAGTGATAAGTTTGGTGAAGAACAGACGAGGAGATACTGGTTTCAAATGCAATATTAACATCCGTCTGCTTTCAGTTATACTATGAGTTCCAAATAGCGCCAGGTATGGTGGTCAACATACATAGATGGTCATGAGAATATCCGTGATATTGAGTAATGTTAGCACTCTGCACAAAGCATTAGCCAAATATACACAACAAATGACTCGCTTCAATCCTTACACAAAGTATAGAGTGCCTGTGTTGAAGAGTGGTCAGCTGTGATCAACGTCTGTTACAGCAAGTCGTTACGCATGCATCTCACCATCTTCGAGCATTACGCTTGTCAGCGTGGACTTCATGTTACAGAATCCCGTGAAGGCCGGACGGAGAAAGGGTATCATGTACCACCAAGTCGTAACAACGACCAGAATATCAGATGCTATCACGGCCCCACGTGTGATTAACAATACTAGGAAGAAACCGTAAGTCAGTCTCGAAGGCAACAGTTACGATATAGCGTCAACACACATCTATGAAGTGTAGAGTAATAGTATCAATCATGAGTAGATAATAAAATGATCGCCAAGAAACTTGAAGTACACATGAAAAGACGCAGCAGATCCATTTAGGTTTCCCAAGCACAAATCTCCTGGTTGACTCAGGCCGGTGGAGACTCGAAAAAAAGTCAACCGACTATATTTGAACTGTTAGAGTGATCGTTCAGCACATATGTCATGTTTGGTGATAATAGAAGAATGCGAACCACATCGGTACCGAAAGGTACCAGCCCCAGTCCCAGTGTAGGGACTACCAGACACCAATTACTCCTGCTTACGGCATGTACACGAAGGGTGGCAACCACTGACTCATGATGATGAGCTTGTTATACTGGTGATTTTCATAAGACTCACCGGCAGATATACATATAGACATCAGGTAACTGATCTCAGTAACGTAAGCAATAATTTGACAGCTGGCCAGCGAAATGTAGGTTAGTGCAACAGCAGCAGTTCACAAGCACAAACCTCTTCAAGTTTTTGAGGATAAACAGATTGACAATTAGTAAGATGAAATCTCCTATAAGCAGAGCTCCGTACCGGGCCATTGTTAATTGGAAAACATCCCAGGATATTCAGAATAATAGACGCAGTCAAGACCAGCCGATTGAGGGAAAGCAAGACCGAGGAGGTCGATTTGCGACCCCAGATCGACTCAAACTCGTCCCCAATATTAAGCATGAGGTCATACATGACCAGTGCTATGAGGACACAAAGATTCATCAGTTGTTGACAGTCAAATGTAGAGATAATTACCGCAATCTGCCACTGCTATGTAATCTACTATGACGCTTGATACCGATATCAACGTTGAGCATACCCTGACCGCTGAACTATTGGTCTCACCTCTGCTGGATAATTGTGACGGCCAGCGCTGAGGTGTCGGACATTATGCACGAACCACTCGGAGAGACGTACGAGGACCTCTGGACGTAAGGGCAGTCTTCTTATATACAAATTGGGACATGGAAAATGAACATGCCGAATACATTGTTTATAGAAGCAATGCACTGATCTCCCGGTCCTTCAATCAAGGACAGACTGAGGGATGTGTACATCACTATGATTAGTATGATATGCGTGCAGTGCACGCTGTGTGTGCTGTGATCGGTGCTATGAAGAGGACCGTGCTCTGAAATGACCTTCCCGAACTGCGTAAGTCGACCGCGGTTGAGCGCTCTGAAATTTTCAGACACGGGGAGAGGAAGGAGGTGGCTGGCGCGACCCGGTAGATAGGAAGGAAAAGACAAGCGAAGCCATGAGGTGGAATGATTGTGGTTTGATGAAGCCAACGTCGGCAACATCAGCGGCTGTGGCATCAAGGAACCAGCAGATGAAATGAACGGATGCAGGCAAATGTGAGCGACGAGACACAACAAGCGCGCGCTGTCCATGCAGTTGCATGACAAACATGCAAAGTTGATCTCGTCTTCATGTGCCTTCCATTCAGAATCTATGTAAGGGAAGTTGTCGGCGAATGGTGAAACAGTGAGACGCAAGGGCGATGCACACGTGCCGCGCGAAGGAGGCGTCCTTGCCGTCCAACATACGCAAGCTAGACATGCTAGGAGCGCCAGTGGGACGCACCGTGACGCAACCGGGACGCAAGCCAGGCGCAAGCCGGACATCACTGAGACGCAACGGAGACGCACCCGAGACCCAGGCACAATGCAGACAATGTCACAAAACGGATCGTGAACGCAAACCACTCATCCCGCTGAGGAAGAAGCGGCTCTGTAGTCAGCTCATTTGTATCCTTCTGAAGCACGATATAGGCTACAAGAAGGAGGAATCCAGGGCGGAAAAAAGGGAAAGGGAAGCCAATAGATAGGCCAGTATAATTTAGCAGCGCCGCGGCACGGAACATGATCTCACCAAGACCATAAAGGGGTTACTACCAGGATGAGAGCCGCCAAGGTCCGTATGCTCGTATTTCAGCCCTGCTAAATAGCGCCAGGACTACAAGCATGCTTACAGGATGCCGTGTTGCAGGAATGAATGATTGAACCCACTGCCAAGATGACTCGCACAGCACTCGTAAGTAGGAGCCGAAATGTGAGTAATGCGATAAGGAAATTACGACACAAGACTCCATCAAGACTCCGTAAGAAATAGACCTATAAGACCTATTGGAATGGCGAAGCGGCGGGCCAGGCAAGTGCGTCTTGTAGGTGTTTAAGTTGGACATAGGAGGACCCCGGCTAATCCCCCAGGAGCCTCGATCCCTGGAGACCCACTTTCGGACCTAGAGATGTTGCCTGATTCGGACAAAAAAGATCGAACCTCAAGCGTTTGGTTCGATTTTCGGACCCAGAAAGGATCGAACGTCGCCCGAATTTCCCGGCGCCTACGGCGCCGGCACTGCCCGGAAGTTCAGTCCATTTGCGGGCAATCCACGTGGGATACCGTCCGATACCCCCCTAAACGGACGTTTCGGACGCCTTCCGGATCGGACCTCAGCCTGGAAGGGGTCTTTTCGGGCCAAAATAGCATCTAACATGCCGCCCCTTTGACCCCCTTTTCGGACATTTTGTATCGAACATTTTGGGTCCTCGACCCCCATTTTCGGACTTTTAGGCATCGAGGCTCCTGGGGGATTAGCCGGGGTCCTGACATAGGCTGTGGGATGCATCTGCTAAGCGCCAAAGCCCTGTGGCGCAGCGTTTCTCTGGCATCTGCTGGCGCCGCCCAGGCTGGCCCCGTCCGCGAGTGGCACTTTTCCTGTGCCCGCCAAATTCCTACTCACCAATACACTGGCTCATCGACGTGATGATCTTAAAAACAAGTCCCATATTTCCATTTGTCAAACTATACTGGTAGAAATCGGAGCTGGTCTTGAAAAGTGACTGGCTCGCCCAATGCTCGCGCACATTGACGATTCCCAGACTTGATTCTAGAATCCATTTAGGGATTATAGCGAGAACGATTTATGCGAATCGTGTTCTTTTGTGTGTTGAATGGGTGTTATAGATCTCATGTGCTCTCTGCCGCGAACGCGGCACCGTTGATAACAATCGGAAATATCTGCGGAAGGGAGCTCCTCTTTTTCACAAATATCGCGCGGGCGATGATAGATCTCTCACGATCCACAACGAATGGAATGCTTCATATTGAGGAAGGGACTGCTAAGCTTTGAGAGACTGCATCGAAGTTGTAGAGGTCCAGCGCGTTCTGTGGACGCATATTCACATTATTATCAAGACAAAAGAATAAAGTAAGCGATGAAATAGCAGGACTTTTCGCGAGAGGCAGAGCGAACGAGCTTTATACAAAGACATAAGAGAACAGAGCAAATAAATACCTGGCCAGGCAGATTAGATGGCGCATGTGTGAGGCGTTTAAGACTTACCAAGAAATGAGGTCCCAAGAACTATTCCATGTCAGCATCCCCTGATATCACTCCAGCATCACACTGCTGGGCTCCGATCCGTGTGATGTACGCCTTCACCTAGCACCTCGAGTTCAATAGCACGTTCCTGGCCTTCCTCGTCTCTGATATCGCCATCAACCATGTTCGTGTGTTCCTCTCCGTCTACACATTGTGCGGCTGCGTCACCCTCATCTGCTTCTTGTTCGCTAGAAGGGACTGCAACATTGGGCGCAAATTCGATACTAGATATCCAAGACCGCGCTGGCACGACTCGGATATCATCTGACTGAACGAATGACAGTGTTTGAGATGCAATATCCATGTTACGATCCGCAGCTTTGCGGATGTGTAAAAGGAAATGAGAGGTGAGGACGGATGAAATTCTGATGGCTCTGGGTTAGTTACGAAGAGTGATTTCGGCGAGGAACAGACGGGGAGATCATATATGAAAGGTCCAGATTCCCCTGTGTTCACTCATCTATGAGCTCCACACAGCGCAAGATGGTGAGGTCAACGTACAGGGATTATCATACGAACAACAACATCCATGATATTGAGCACCGTTAGCACCCTGGGCAAAGCGTCAGCCTGAGCCTAACGTACACAGAACAGAGCTCGCTAGTATCCTCACACAAAATAAAGGGTACCTGCATTTGACAGCAGATGGTCATGTGTGGTCAGTTACTATTGTAATGAGATACATTATAATATGCTTGCATCTCACCGTCTTCAAGCATCACTCTTGATAGCGTGGACTTCAGAATACGGGATGCTTCGAAGGCTGGAAGGATCAAGTGCGACAGGTACCACCAGGTCACAAAGACGACTAGGATATCCGACGCTATCAGAGCTCCACGTGTGGCTATGAGCACTGAGGTAAAATCGGCGGTCAGTCTGGAAGAACACCGCTGATGTTCTATGGCCAACATACATCTACGAAGTGTAGAATAACAGAGTCAGTGACCAACAGAGGATAGAATGAACACGAAGACAATACACAGTGTAAGCCTCATCGGACATATTTACGCTTGATAAACATACTTCCTCACTTGCACTGCCACTTCCAAAAGCGGTGGGAATGGAAATGAATATTGTCCGACTGTACAGAAGCTGTGATAGTGCTTGTTCAGCAGAACTGTCATGTCCGCGATATTGGAAGAATGAATGCCGACCGCATTGGTTCCAACAGGTACCAGTCCTGATGCCAGTGTGGGGACTACCAGCCACCAATTACTCCTGCTCAGCGCATGCACACGAAGAGCCGCGACCACTTCCTCATGACGATGAGCATGCTATACTGACGATGTCTGTAAGTCTTACCAGAAGATATACATACAGACATCAGGTAAACGATGCTGTTAGTATAATTGATGGCCGTGCAGCTACATAGCTACAATGTAAGATGTCGCAACAGCAACAGTGTACAAGCACAGACCTCTTTCGGTGAACGAATGGGTTTACAGTCAGTAATGCGAAATCTGCACCATAGTAGAGCCTCATACCATGTTATTGCCATAAGGAAAATATAACAGGATATTGATGATAACAAAGGACAATCAAGGTGAGTCGATTTAGGGAGAGCAGGAGCGATGAAGCCGATTTACGGCTCCAAATCAACAGAGCCTCGTCGCCAATATTGAGGACATAGTCATATATGACTAGTGCTACAGTAAACCATGATTCATCAGTCGATAGCAGACAAAATATCAGATGCGCGAAGACATTCACCTCTGACAGCCATTGCCATGTAGTTGTATCTGAGACTTAACCATGATACAAGTTCAAACGTTAGGCATATACTGGCCGCTGGATTATTGTACTCACGTCTCCTGGTCATCTGTGATGGCGATTGCTACTGGGACGGCTGGGATGTCAGACATAATCGATGACCCTGCTCGGAGAGATGTACGAGAAGCTCTAATCATGAGGGTGAAGTCTTATACTCAATGGTACGCGGAAAATGAACGTGTGAGTAGATCACACCGCCTCACAGAAGCTACGCGTAGAATGGTGGAAGCAATCCACTGATCCACTAATCTTCCTATTGCCCGATCAAAGGTAGACGGAGGGGCATGCGAAACCATGCTTATCATCAATGTGCGTCTACATTGTCGTCGCTGTCACGCAGAAGCCTGGGGACTGAGCTCCGAAGTCTCTCTGCACAGCTACAAGGTCGGTCAAGAGGAGGGGCACGCTGTCGCCGCGGCTGCACGATTCAACAACCCAGATGGAAAGAGGAAAGTAACTGGCGCATCCCGGTAGATAGGAAGTAAAAGGCAAGCCGTACCACGAGGTGGTGGAGTACGCATAATTCATGAAATGAACAGCTGTGATTGCAAGGAAGCAGCAATTGAAATGCGTAGACACGAGCGACCAGACACACCAGACATGGATTGTCCATACATCGGATGACAAGCACGCGAAATTAATGATCGGACCTTCAGGTGCCTTCCATTCAGGAACGAGTCATGGAAGCATTCGGAGGACAACGGAGGTCAGAGAAGCTGCATGTCATGGTGTTATGGGCGAATCAAAGAAATACGATACAGAGGCTATGACCGGTCCTTGAAACCCCACTTGTCAGGGATACAACAGAGCCTCGCTCTAGCAATCTGCAACCGAGTTTCGCTGCAAAGCTCTGTAAAATATCATAGTGTATGGTTCTTGCTGCGCGCTGACTTTCGTGAGAATCGCAGACAATATGCGGGAGGATGAGCAAACGAAAAGTGCTCTAGCAAGATCGACACGAACGCTCGCAGTGGCAAGCCTGTTAAACAGCTGACCCCGTGGGCACGACTCGCACGAGATATTCACTGTAATACAAACAGCGAGTGTGTCAAGGAGAGGGTTCGGCCATTCGTAGGAAACCCATACGTCAAATACAGACCGCCTCTCCCCTATCCGTCACTGATTAAGAATTTGCCTGGGAAGACAAAGTGTGATATCGTCGTGGAGAGGGGAGAGACGGAGATATCGCAAGAGTAAGTTGGTTCAGCAAGTACCACGAATACGCGAGAACGCGCACTTTGAGCTAGTCCGACAAACAACGTACCCAATTTGCCTGCAAGACCCGTACCAATCGCGCTCGGATTCATGAGGCGCAGCACATTGAGTGGTAGTGAGAAGTCTTACCCTATCACACTCTCGGAAGAGCGAAAGTCGACCGACTGTTCTGACCAGGATACTTAAGCTGTCACGTCTAAAGCCATAAGGTTACTACCGCCCCGCCCACCCAGGCTACTGTCTGTATATGACGCGAAGTTCTGCAGAGTTCAGACCATCGCGGCGACGCGTCACGACAAGCTGTGTCTGAGGCCGAGCGCTCTCTGGGACAGCTGTTTGATAGACAGATGAGAGCCAAGACCCATCTTGAGCATGCAGGATGAGGCGTGTAGTGAGTATGGAGGCTGTAAAGGGGCGTCAGGCGAGGTCAGGCAGGCGTAGGGAAGACTCAAAGGGGATTAGATGATCGGTGAGCGATCGATATTTATCTCATTGTTATGCCGTCTACCAACCACGCACCCGTACGATGTCATCCCAGCAGGCTTAAGCTTCCTTTGAGTTTGGAGACTCGGACGACGATTAGGGACCCTCGTGCTGTCGGCCAGCATAGACTCTGCACGCTGGGAAATCGGATTGCCTTGAATGGTCCCCGTAACTTGCCCGGTAGATCGCCATCATACCTTCGTTCGCTGCCATCCGTACGCGGAAATACTTATCCGGACCGTCCTTGCTGTACTTTCCTACCTGCCGCGTCTTCCCCTCGCACCCGCCATCATGTATCAGATCTCAACCCCTGCACTCGCTATGCATCGCCTCGCAGCCTTTCGCCATGCAGCTGCCAATTCATTCCGGTCCGGTGCTCAATAAATTTACGTGGCTATACCTCCCGAACCTTGCACTCTGCGGCCAGGCGTACATCCCCGGAGATTTCACAGACGCTGTATTTCTTCCGTCTACGGCTTCTCAATAATCGGCACGAGGCCTTGCCGCTCGATCTATGTCTCGGTGAGTGCATACTTGTTCGGGGCCTGGGAACAGCGTACTGCGACACTGTACAGAGTGCTATTCTACGTCATGCATTCCACCATTTTTGTTTCATGATGGACCAAGGTGCCGACAAGCGTCGACGTTGAGGGTAATGCTGCGTCGATCTCATTTAGTCTGCCATATCATGCGCTCACTGCAGTCGCCATCCCTAAATGTTCGAACTGGGACGCGTTTATATGTTCTCAGCAGGCATGCTCTTCTCTTTTCAGCTTATCACAAACTCTGATCAGCTCGGCCCGGGCCTCTTCCGCGAGCAGATCCGCAGGGCTCAGTCCGCGAGCAGATCCGCAGGGCTCAGTCCGCGAGCAGATCCGCAGGGCTCAGTCCGTTCGAACGCAGTCCGAGCTGCCCATAGATGAGAAATCGCTTAGAAGCCTGCAGGCTCGGGAGCTACCTTGTTCTGACACGCTCATGGCGGATTCGCCTCATGAACTGGCGCATAGCGAGCTACAGGTGCTGAAACAGTTGAAAACACTTGCGTTCCCAATACGAGGATCCGCCCCATAGTCGTAATGCCAATTCACGGAGCGACATACCGTGTATGCTGAGGGTGGCCGTGGTGTACGCCTGGAGTCCTGGTCCACCGACACCCAACATCGGATCCCATTCGCAAGCCTCATCGTTCTAGTCATCACACTATGCGCGTGCCTTCCAAGCAATGCGATCTCAGCAATCCATCAATTATTCCCTGGCTACATCATCCTTCACCCTCTTTCTCATATTCCACAGACCCTGTTGGGCGTTTCACAGCGCTTCCTACTGATCAGGCTGTCGAAGCCCCACGACACTAACGAACGTCTCGGTCACGCTTGTCCGTGCCGTCGTATACTGGGCTCCCTACGGCAATACACGCAATGCAGCAAACGACAGGGATGCAGCAGCCACTCCTTTCTCATGTACAACGTTCGAAGACGATCAACGCATGGCGTGTAAGCTTCCTGCGAATGAGCTCGCCGTAGGACGCTTCAGTCGGATTCAGACTCGGACGGTGCCAGTCACGACTTCTTGATATCTTGCACGGGCCCGAAGCTTCGGACGATATATATATGATCAATAAACGCCGTCTTCGTTGCCTGTTCCATCTGCGCGAAGAGACCGTCTAGATCGACCACATCCTGTTAGCATATATCTCGACAGTTTTTGATTTATACTCTCGGTATACTGGACTAACACATCGACGCAAATATACCTTGATTACTCTGCAATATCTGCATCTTACGTTTGTCAAAGCCATCCATCGGCCATTGCGCCTGCCATCCCGCATAGACGCACGCATCGTGTCTGTAGTGAGCTCAACTATGTATCACTGCTGAAACCGATATCGTCTCGGAGATGAAGTCACAAGCGTAACCCGCTCTCTGCGTTTGCCAAGACGTATCCCTTATGGACAATTCGTGAGTACTGTATGGAGCAGAAATTGACCTCGACACCCGCAGAATATCGGGAACGTACTCCTAATCAAACCGCGACACCGGGGCGACCAGAACATAGGGCGCATCAGCACGGTCAACATCCTACTCAACTTACATTGACTCATCGACGTGACGGCCTTACATGTACAAACAGGTCCCGTTGTCGAAGTCAACTGGCAGACATCGGAGCTGATCTCAACAAGCGACTGGCCGCACAGTGCCGCAGTGGTCACGCACAGTGGCGATTCCTAGACTTGATTCTAGAACCCGTTTAGGGAACGTTTAGGGAGCATAGCGAGAACGACTTGCGCGGATCGTGTTCTTTTGTGTTGAATAGGTGTTAGAGATCTCATGTGCTCTCTGCCGCGAAAGCGGCACCGCTGATTACAATCGGAAGTATTTAAGGAAAGGAGCTCCTCCTATGCGCAAATATCGCGCAGACGATGATAGATCTCTTGCCTTTCGCAGCGAATGAAATGCTTCATAACGAGGAGTGGACTGCTAAGCTTTGAGCGACTGCATCGAAGTTGTGGAGGTCCAGCGCGTTCTATGTATAAAGGCACATTCACATTGCTTTCAAGAGAATAGAATAAATTATGCTTATAATTAGCGGAGCTTCCCCACGCGTGACGCACAGTGAACGATCCTTATACGAAGACACATGAGAACAGAGCAAATATATACCTGTTCAGGCAGATTAGATGGCGCATGTGTGAGGCATTTAAGACTTACCAAGAAATCATTCTTTTATATCCCTCCAGCATCACACCGCCGGGCTCCGTTCCGGTTGATGTACGCCTTCACCTAGCACCTCGAGTTCAATAGCACGTTCCTGGCCTTCCTCGTCTCTGATATCGCCGTCAACCATGCTCACGTGTCCCTCTCCGTCTACACAGTGTGCGACTGTGTCACCCCCATCTGCGTCTTGTTCGCTAGGTGTAACTGCAACGCTGGGCGCAAATTCGATACTGGATATCCAAGACCGTATTGGCTCAATATCATCTGGCTGAACGAACGACAGTGATTGAGATCCGATAGCCACATTACGGTCCGCAGCTTTTCGAATGTGCAGAAGGAAATGAGAGGTGAGGATGGATGAGATCCTGAAAGCTCTAGGTTAGTTACAAAGAGTGATTCTGGTGAAGAACAGACGGAGAGATGAAATTCGAGAGGTCTTGAATTTCCTGTGTTCAGTCACACTATGAGCTCGACACAGCGCAAGATGGTGTAGTCAACGTACACGGGTAATTATGGAAACAACAACATCAGTGATATTGAGCAATGTCAACACCCTGCACGAATCATTAGCCTAAATGTACACAAAATGTTACTCACTATAATCCTTACATAAAGTATAGAGTGCCTGAAAAGAGTGGTCACCTGTGATCAACTTCTATCGCAACGACATATTATGCCTATATCTCACCGTCTTCAAGTATTACCCTTGATAGTGGGAATTTCATATTGTGGAATCCTGTGAAGGGCAGATGGATCATGTACCACCAGGTTGCAATGACAGCCAGGATATCCGATGTTATTACAGCTCCACGTGTGACAAACAGCACTAGGGTGAACAGTCAGTCAGTCTCGAAGACCAGCAATGATGATCTAGCATCAACATACATCTATGAAGTATTGAACCGTAGTATCAGTTATCATTATCAAAGAAGACAATTGCCAAGAAAGTACACAGTGTTAATTGCGTTGGAAATGTTGACGTCTCCCAGACACAAATATCCTGCTTGACTGACATCACCGTTGAGAATGGTGAAGAATTGAAGAAACACTGTCCGACTGAACAGGACCTGACAGAGTGACCATTCAGCAGAATCAACAGAATTAACATATTTCTTGATAGCAGAAGAAAGGGTACAGACCGCATTGGTGCAGACAGGTACCAACCCCAATGCGAGAGTAGGTACTACCAACCACCAATTACTCCTGCTCACCGCATGTACACGGAGGGCTGCAACCACTTCCTCAAGACGTCAAGACGATCAGTATGCTAAACCAACAATGCCCCAAAGACCCACCGGCAGATAAACATAGAGAAATCACGTAGACGACGTCATGAGCGTAATTGATGGTTGCGCAACTGGCCAAACAACGAAATCGGTATCATTGCAACAGCAACAATTCTTGAGCACAGACCTCTTTGGCGAATGAATGGAGCAGCAGTCAGCAGCATGAGATCTGCAGAATTTCGAGCCTCATACCGGGCCATTGTCATAAGGCATAACCGGCAGGATATTTGTGATAATGTTGGCCGTCAAGACCAGTCGATTTAGGGAAAGCAAGATCGAGGAAGCCGATTTGCGACCCCAAACCAACACAACCTCGTCCCCAAAAATGAGGATGTTGTCATACGCGATCATTGCTATGAGAGCACAACAATAGGTCAGCATCAACAGACAAACGTAAGACAAATAGAGGCATTTACCACAGACTACAAGTGCCACGTAGTTGTTTATTAGCCTGGACAGTGACATGAACATTAAATAAACCTTGACCGCTGAACTATTTGGACTCACGCCCCCTGGAGAATCGGTATGGCCTCTGCCGCTGGCAATACTGGGCTGTCCGACATAATCGATGATCCTGTTCAGGGAGAAGTGCGAGACCCTCGGAACCCAGCAGCGGTCTTCTTATATACTCATCATCGAGACGGGGAACATGAACGTGAGGGCAAAATAGGTCCGTGACACCGCCCCATAAAATTTATGCGCAGAATTATGGAAGCGAACCGTTGATCTTCCTATCTGTGAATCAAGGGCACACTGAGGGATATTCAAATTCCACCAAGCGATGCACATCAATGCACTGCGTGTCATCTGCATTGTGGCCCAAGGATTGAGTTCTCTCAAATATCCTACCGGTGCTGCTGTATCGACCACAGGAGGACATATGTGTCGTCACAGCGGTGAAGCATTCTAAAATTTTCGGATGGGCATAGGAGAGAAGTGACCGGCGCAATGAGCTGGTAGAAGGAAGCGGCGAACCGTGCCACGAGGTGCTGGAATGATCGTGGTTTAATGAATCTAACATTGGCAATGATAGAGGCTATGTCTGCAGGGAAGCAGCATGTACATTGAACAGGTGCGAGCGAAGAGACATAACAGGCGAGCGTTGTCAGTGCGGATGAATGACGAGCGCGCAAAGTGATGGTGATCCATGTGCAAGTTGCCTTCCATCGACCTCATGGAAGTCGATGAAGCTATGACATGGTGTAATGGAAACGAAAGGTACGATTGAGTTGTGACACAACAGAGCCTAGTTCTGACGATTTCACCGCAGAAAATCTATAATGTCGCAGAGAGTGATTCTTACTGCGCGCTGACTTTTGTGAATTTAGAGACACTGGCGATGCGAGAGAAGAAACAACAAGGAAGGGCAAAGCGAAGTTTTGCGACGACAACTCCTGAACAAAGCTAACCACATAGCCATAGCTGGCGCGGGAACCTCAGTCTGATACAAGCACAAACACCAAGTAGATGAAGGAGACGTACGGTTCCGGGTTTGGGGAAGCTGACGCATTCGGAGCCAACGGAGGAATGTTTTCAACCCACTTACCTGCCCGAGATATGTACCCTCTGTATACGATGCATGGTTCGTTCGGAATTGCAGACCATCGCGTCGCACATCCACAATAAGCCAAGCAATAGCCCCTCCCAGCGGCAGATCGAGCATCGAGCGGCGACAAGCTGTCACCGAGGCCGAACGCTCTGCAAAGTCCGACAGGTACACAGAATATTCACGGATGAAGGAGAGCCAAGAGGAGGAAAATAACAGCGTAGAGTCAATACACAGGCTGTAAAGGAGCGTCGGGCTCGACAAGGGTCGCGACGAGGATAAATATTAGAGATCCTCGTGCCGTGTGGACTGTGCACGGTAGGCAATGGAATTGAATTGAGTCGACCCCACAGGCCTGGAAGCGAGCGAGCGCCATCACGCCTTCCCTCGCTTCCCTCCATATAAATATTCAGACTGTCCTCGTTGCACTTTGCTGCCTGCTGCGTCCTCCCCCGCACCCCCCGCCGACGCATCAGCCATTATCGGTGAGCGATCAATGTCCCCGTCACGCTCCGTTACGTGCTCATCGTTGTGCCGTATGCCGACCCCGCGTCACGCACCTATACGATGTCATCCCAGCCCCCGCATCCGCTAGCTGCTTTAGGCTCGGATATACAGGCCCTACAGTCCGCGCAGCTACCAGCTACTCATACGCAGCAGCCAGAGGTTCGCCTGTTGGTACTCATATAACTGAACGTTGGCCGTCGTTCTGCTGTACTGTTCGTCACCCCTAATGGCTGACCTCCACAAAGTCGTGTTCCGATGGTGCGCTCCGCTGCATTCTGCCATACTTATCTTGCTGAGACGAGACTCTTCTCCCCACAGGCCCCATAGCGAAGCCTCAGACGTCATCGTCACCGGCTCTTTTGACCAGGTGCGCTCGCCCACTCCCAATACCCATTTCGTCTCTGCGCGTTTACTTATCCTAACACGCGCATTCTCACTCACAGTGGACGCAATCGACACACCTCACCAAGACACTCTCCGGCTTCGAAGGCACCGCGCTCGTCCCCTGGGGCCAGCGCATCTCCTACAAATACATCGTCGACGGCCGCTGGACCACCACCGACGACCAGCCCACCGAGCTCGACCCCATCGGCAACCTAAACAACGTCTACAGGGCCCCATCTCGTCCTGTACCAGTACAGGAGCAAACACAGCCGGAGACACAGGAACCAGAGACGACGGAGCAGCCAGCAGCACCTGCAAAGAGCAGCACAGGGAGCATTGCAGGCATGGTGGACACCGTGACAGACATGGCATCCGCCGCGCAGGAGACAGCAGTCGCGATGGTCGAGGCCATCGCGCCAGGGACGACGTCCCAGGCCCCCGCCACCCCTTCCACAGATCCCGCACCCACAACAACGGCGACCACGACCACGGCACCGCCGCCGCCCCCAGCATCCGAACCCACGACCGAACCTCCGACCCCCCAGCCGGGAACGATCACCCCCGGCGCAGTCCTCCCCCCCTCAGAGTCCACCGCACCGCACCTGGCGCCCCGCGTCCCCATGCACATCCTCCGCCTTCAAGCGCCGCCGTCAGGTTCCCCTGAGCAGCGCGAAGAGAAGACGGACACCGATGAAGACGCGGTGCAGGCGTCGACACATACGCCGCTGGGGATGAGGGGCGTGGACGGGACGGCGGCGAATGGGAACGGGAATGGGAACGGGCATGTGGACGGGAGGGTGGAGATTGACGGGGAACATGCGGGGGAGGCGGGTGATGAGGCAGGCCGCGCGACGCCCAAGCCCACGTCGGCGCCCTCCACGCCCGCTGTGATAATCAACGGCACGGACGAGGTCCCTATCAGCCCCGCCGTCAACGGGGCCGCGCCATCTACGTCCTCGCCCCAATCGAACGGCACCTCCCCACCCACAACCCCCGCCCTCAACGGCGCGGCGCCCAAAGCGCTCCCAGCGACGCCCACCTCCGCCTCGGGCACGCCGCCGAGCACGCCGCCCGCGTCCGCGAAGGACAAGCGCATGATGCGGTTCCCGTCGCTCTCCGCGCGCTCGCACCGCTCGCGGACGAGCAGCAGCACGAACACGTCCGTCACGGAGTTCGGGTCGACCGCGGGTGGTGGGGAGAAGGACGAGGCGGGGCGGGAGGCGCATGCGAAGCGGGTGGGGAGCGAGCGGAAGAAGCGGACGAGCATATTCGGGAAGCTGAAGGGCATATTTGACTCGCCGGGGAAGTGAGGGGCACTAGGCATTGGCGTGGGGATGAAGTAGGTGATTAGAGACTGGGGTTCAGCATGAGTGTTGACGAGCCGATGATGAGTTGATGATCCTTAATGCCTGCGATTACGATTAGTTCTTTTCCTTCTTCCAGCTTGTCATTCGTAGGTACGTAGTTACTGGTGCATAGACACCTCCCGCTTCGTGTAGTATACATTAGACGGTCCTCATATCTTCTCCTGGATCCTATTGCCCCATTCAAATACATGTCTTCCCCCGGGATCAATCAGGTTGATCAAGAGAGTGCAGACAAAATTATTCGAGGCTCTAGACTAGTACATGTAATGCGATACGGTTGTCGAATAACAGGACCCACAGGCGGCTTCATAGGCAAGAAACCAAGAGCGCAGAAAGTCACGACGTGCTCGTACAAGAAGCTCTACGCAACGAACCACCCGCGCAGCCTCTCCCTTTGCCGATAGCACGATTACCTCCCGCCCTTCTTTTCCACCTTCCACTCCTTGAAGATCCCGTCTAGGCTCTTGTACAGCAGATGCTGCGGCAACGAGCGTATTATCTCCCCCACCCGCTCCTCCGCCTCGTTCTTCCCGTTGTCTGGGGCCGCCTTCTTCGCGTACTCCACCGCCAGCCGGAAGATCGCCAGCACCGCTAGCGAGACGTGTGTCTGCTGCGCGCCGTGCGCGGCGCCCGGAGATAACGCAGAAAGAAGCGGGCCCGCGACGTTCGTCGCCGCGAGCGCGGACGTCGGCTGGGGATATGCGGGACTTGAGCGTTCGCCACGCACGAGTCGGAGGAGGATCTCGAGGATGTTATCCGTCTCGGTCATGTGGGTGCGCAGGAAGCGCTGGCGTTCGGTCAGCTGGCCGACCATCGAGTTTTGTGCCCATGTCTCGAGCACGGTCCAGATAGTAGGGGCCTATGCGGGACATCAGACTCCATTACTGGAAGAGAAGACAGATATGCTTACGGGATCGGGATCTACGACGTCGATTTTTCTCTCCCACCCATCGGCAGCGTCGCCGGCGACCCAGAACATGCGCCCGAACATACTCTTCAGCCATTCTTGCACATCGCCGGTCTTCACCCAGCGCGGTTCGGACAGAGGGCGTTCTCTGTCGAGTTGTGCAATCAGAGTTATTTTGGTGGGAAGGGAAACCTTCGAGAACGGAGGTATTGTTGGATCAGTATCAAGGTGTTCTGCTATCTCCAGAGGCAAATAAGATGCAGTCAACTCTGAATATGCTTCCATCTGAGAAACAAATATTAATTGCAGAACTTTAATGGGTGATACAGTTGATGTCACTTACCATGATACCCTTTATAACCGCTAGTTTCATCCTTGGTGACGTTGACGTAGACTTCGATGCGGCCCTCAGCTCTCATCACTTTTAGTCCGTCGACAATCTCGGCGTCAATCACCATTCTCCGCGAGCCCGCAGCATAGGAGACGGAGAGTCTGTTCGCCGAGGCGACCCTGCTCTTCCCAGCGGCCTGTGGTGGAATCTGGGATGTCGAAGGATCGCTGTAAGCCGTCGAACCTGTATATGCGACCGAGACAACAGTCTTCGCAGTAGGGGAAACTGATGACTGTCGCAGTCCTTGTGCCTCGTATTGGGATACGTCATCAGCGGGCTGCGTAGGCTCGGGCGGTGCATCCCCACCGCCATTCAGAGAATTCGCCGCATCTTCGTCGATCACAGTAGACGTAAAGGAAGAGAATTCTGGGTTCTGCCCGTTGGTGTCAGGCACAGTGGAAGCCAAGGAATCAGTGGGTTGCAATGGCGCGCCAGTAGGACCGGCGACGGCGACAATTTCGGAAGGTGCCTGGACATCACCGGTGCGCGAACTGTCAGCGGGATCGACAGCAGAGGAGACGGATGGAGCAGCCACAGAAGCAGAAACATCATCAGCAGTAGACGATCCAGCAGGAATAGCATTATTAGTGTCCTGATTGTTTTCGGAATCGACCTCAGGCGCAGTGCCTGTTCCCGCACCATTCTCGTGGTGATGAGGTGAGGCCCCCATCGAGACATCGGATGCACCAGTCAATGACTGATTCTCTTGGCCGTGCATGCCATTAGGGCCATTGGGATCAACAGACATCCTGACCTGCTCCGCAGAGGGCGCATCATCATGCTGCTCATCAGGCGAACCCGGAGCGTCCGCATCACCGCCCAACATGTGATATTCGTCGTGCCCCTCCCCTTGCATATCATCATAATCATTGCCTTCTTGAGAAAATGTAGATTAGTGGTGGGAACGGGGGCGTTCGAGCGAGCTGCGCGTCCACACTGTGCACGGACTCGATCGAGAATAGAAGGCTTACCGTATTCGCCCTCTGCATCAGCGTCAGGATCATTATACTGATCGGCCTGGTGGCCATCATCATGATCCCCTTCCTCATCCTGCTGGTCGTCGCCGCCGATAGCAGCCATGAGCCAGTCGCCTTCGCTGGCTGTCTCCGCCACGCTGGGAGCAACACTGTCTCGACCAGCGATAGTTTCAGAACCATCATATTCCATGCTGGGAGCAACACTACCACCGTCATGCTCTGTCCCCATCCCAGACGATTGAGGAGGTGGTGGAGGAGGGCCACGGCCATCTTGTGAGTCACCATCATCATCCTCAAGTTTTTTACGCTTCCCCTTCCTGATATTGGAAGCGGGAGACGGGCCAGGAGAATAAGATTGAGCAGGAAGTAGATGAGCATCATCAGCAGTCACAGGAGTGTGGAAATAAATACGAATCCGTGACGGCGGTGGTGGTAACAGAGTGGCTGCTTCCGTTTTAAGGGGAGCACTCTCACCGAGATTACCTCCGGTCGCTGGCGCAGAAGTCATCGACGTCGCGTCGACAGAGCCAGATGCATCTTCAGATTTGATCGCAGGAGGATCCTGCTCAACGCGAGCGTTAGCGGCACCATCATGCGGGATAGAGCTCTCGAGAGCTTCCACCTTCACGAGATGTTCAACGATGTCGAGCTTCCCGACATCCCAACTCCAAGAAAGCTCAGGTATCTCGAGCCCCACGATTTTGAAATCCGTCAGTGTACGTCTGTTTTCATCTTTCTTACCAGATGAAAATCCAGACGAGAAGCTGGTAGGGGCGACACTGCCGTTTTCTCTACCAGCGTGTACCACAGCAGAATCGTGCCGACCTCCACGTGAAGACTGCGAGAATCCTTGATTGCGTCCGCGGAATGAACTGTTGTTTGAATAGTTCTGTTGGTGGTGTTGGTGATGACTGTGATGGTGTTGCTGCTGCTGGTAGCCGTGCGAGTAACTCTGGCCGCCACCACCGCCAGAGAACGACCCACCTCGTCGATTGTCTCTGTTCCCGAAGCCACGGTTCGATCCATGCCCTCTGAAACTCCCTCCGTTCTGACTCATACCTCCCCGTCCGCCTATGTTGTTGTACGACCCACCGCCTCTTCCTCGGTTTCCGCCCCTATTCGTCGCCATCGGCGCCCCTCTCCCCCGTCCACCCTGGTTAGGTCCACCACGTCCGCCACCGAACCCTCCTCGACCACCACCCATCGCCATCTGATTCATTCCAGGGCCGCCTCCACGAAGATGGCCCTGCCCTTGACCCTGCGTAAACATCCCCATGCCTCCGCCTTGCTGCATAGTCGGAGGGGGCGGAGGAGGCTGGAATTGAGGCTGCGGCGGAGCGGGGCCTCGATGCTGATTCGGCCCATCGAATCGTTGTCTTTTTGGAGGGGGAGGTTGCTGAGGTGATGTATGATGAAGATGCTGGTTCCGATTATTCGGGCGTTGTTGTTGCTGCTGGGAGTGAAAGAACTGCTGCTGCTGGTGCTGCTGCTGGAATGGTTGGGGCGTAATTTGCGGTTGATATGGGGTTTGAGGGACTTGCTGGGGGGTAGGACCACCCTGCGGGACGTACGGTTGCTGATAAGCCCCGGCCTGAGGTTGGTATGGGTTGTACGCGGGCTGCGGAGGTGGAGGTGGAGGCGGTTGTACAACTGGAGGTGGTGGTTGAAAGTGCGCTTGTGGGTGTCTTTGCTGTTGTTGCCAAGACAAGTTTTGTTGGCCTCCGTATCCATAATTTGCATATAGAGCAGATTGCTCAGGAGTTGGCCGAGGAGCTGCTGGCTGAGCAGCCTGGGCAGCGGACCATTGAGGGTTGTATGTGCCGACCGTAGGAGCCTGGACGTGTTGCGCCGCTGTTGCAGCTGCCCAATATGCTGAATAATCGGGCTGAGCTGGTTGAGGAGGCGGAGGACCAGGCGGGAGAGGAGGCTGCTGTGGGTTGTACGCGGCCGTAGTGACGAATGGGTTCTTGTTCATGGTCGTGATGATCTAAGTGATTGCTTTTTTGCGAGAGCAGGAGCGTCTTGAGGGTCGTGAAGGCTTGCCTAGCACAGAATAAAGAGAATAGATATGGTATCGAGAGTTGGCCAAGTTTCTGCGGCTCGACTGGCAGAACGCTAGCAAGGGAAGAACAAAGCCGCCGTCACGTCATGTCTTCGGTCACACCGTCACACCGTCGGACGGGCGAGCGCGGGATACTCGCGGACGTCGTGAAGGATCAAGCGATCAAGTAAAGTACTGAATTCCAGAGAAGCTGAAAGTATACAAAAATAACGCATGTTGAATCTGCAGGATATGTCAAACAGTATCCTGGTTCTCCGTTGCCATCTTTTTCCTCTTCGCCTTCTTGTGTTTACCACCCTCTTCGTCCACTTTCTCCGTTTCCTTCTCTCTCCGTCGTTTCCGCTTTTCTTCGATCGTAGGAGCGGCCTCTTCAACGGGGGCAACGAACGCTTCTGCGCGCTTGGCACGTCGCTCTTCGGTGACCTGCTCTTGCTGAAAGTCCAAGATAGAGTCAAAATAACGATCAGTAAGAATCGATGGGACTGCACACCTTTTCTTTTTGTTTCCGTGCCTCGCGCTCTTCCTTCTCGTGTGACTTGAGGAAATATTCGCCAGACTCGAGTTGCAAATCGACCTAGTGAAAATTTAATGTGAACACCAACTTATCTTTAGGAAGATGAGTGCGCTACCTTTCGAGGCATTTGCGGCGGCGGGAAAGGGGTGTACACTTTCTTGGCTGGCTGCTCCTTTTTGCCAGGACCAATGGGCTCCAAGCCGGCAGCTGTCCGCGCTTCGTTTTTCTCCTGTATCCGCTCATTCTTGCGAGCCGTCTTCTCCGAAGTCTTCAAATGGTGTCTGCGGAATTTGGGTAGGAACCGGTCCCAAGACTCAGTAGCCAATTGAGGATCCTTCGCGAGTTCGCGCTTGATCATCAGTTCCTAGAGCAACGACAGTCAGCTCTTCCGGCACAGATAATAAATTCCAAATGTACCTTAATTCGGTAGATGGGATGGATATTCTTCATGCAATCCAAAACGATCCTCCGAACTTCCTTGAGGCCCCTATAAGGACCCATGACGCTTACGGTGCTGCCCTGTACGAGAACGTAGCACTGTGTTAACAGCTCGATGGCCTTCGGTGGGATGATCAGCAGGCATTGCTTAAGACGATATAGTGAAGTGCGGACCTTCAAAGTACTCCCATCTGGTCCGATAATCCGCTGCCTCCGCTTCACGAACCTCTCCTTGTTCCGGACAATGTTGCCAATCTTGATGATATCGCAGGCTACAGCGTCATCCAAGATTTTCACAGCCTGGCCTATTGCCACCCCACGAGCGAGTAGTTTAACCATGTCGCGCGCTTTCAGAATGATGTAAGGGTCATAGGTCTTCCGTGTTGTCCTGACGGACATTGACCCATGAATCAAATCCAAGGTACAAGCGATACCCTAGATCAGGCAGCATGAGTGATTCCGACGGTGAACAGAAACGCTGCAACACACATGAGGCTCCAATGCCTGCGTGACCGCACTCCAGACCTCTCGCAAATACTTCTCTCTATACTTCGGAAATAGGGTCGCGAATGAGGACTCCTCGGTGAACGTCCCCCCTTTGTTATCTTCTGCTTGGAACGATTGTATCGCCCACTATCCCATGTCTTAGGTACTTCCGATATGTTTCTGATAAAATGCTTACACTGCAAGGCGATATGAGCACCTCACGGACAAAGGTAGCAGGATAACATGCTTACTGGTCAATGTCATCTGTATCCCATGCTTTTGAGAACTAAATGAGACGTCATTTGGAGGACAATGATCCCAGAACATACGTTTTTCTTTCCTATGCCTCTTGTTCTTGTTTACAACAGGTGCTTCTCCTGCATTGTCGGCCATCTTCGTCAGGTATCGCAGCGACTCGAACTTGCAGTCGTGATCAAATGGAAAATCACGTGTGACCGTGACCTGCGCGATGCAGTGACAGTATTGTTCCTCTTTCTTACCAGTGATAACATTGTACGTCTCGACACACCTTTCACCATGGACATCACTCCTGAAATCATTGACGCTCCTATCGACACCTTATCCTACGACGAATCTGTTCCTTATGACGAGCAACTCGCCCTCGAGTCTTCTGTGGAACCTGGTCGGGCCCAACTCGCCGATCGTATAGGCAATACGAAAGTATATCTACTGTCTGAAGCAACAGGTGCGCGGCTGGGAAAGGTGCGCTGGTAGACTGTCTCGCACGACGCGGTACAACGGCCTGATGTGAGAGTACCGACTTTGAATCCGCTTGCTTTGCTATATCACCGCTTGATGGCAATGTGGTTAGCGTAAGCACGGAGACGAGGACAGGTCAGAGAAGACAGACGGAGATGTTGAGATGGAAGAAGGTGGATGAGCATGTCTATATCTACTACTTGTATCTCTAATGTCTCTTGTCTATCACGTAGACTCGTCCTTCAGGGAGAATGCAATTCTATTTCGCGGCACACCGATTTCGCACCTCCCAACTCCGAGTATATTTGCATATGCGACACACTTTGACTCCCACCCAATGGGGCTAGAGTGGGTAGACGACACAACATGTATTCTCGTCTTCTCCTCGAAAGCAGACGCACGTGCGGCATATCGTCATCTTGCCAAGTCAATCGCTGAAGAGCCGTCCAACGAGGACGGCTCGGTAACAGCAAAGCCTATTCCTATTGCGTTATGGCCACCAGAAGACAGGATCAATAAGAGTTTGGGGAAGGGCGAAGGGTTGAAGGGAGCTATCCGGATGAGATGGGCTACAAGGCAGGATGTTAAGAAAAAGGGGGCAAAGAAGGAAAGCGAATTCTACAAGAAGTACGGAGAGAAGGCGGGAAAGAATATAACGAGTGGCGAGGGTCCACAGGTCGACGGAGACGATGAACGTCACAGGAAGAGAAGGCGAGGGGATCCATTGGAAGAAACGGTCCAAAAAGCGCAATTGGATGACGAGCTAGATGCCTTCCTAGCTGAGGATAACGATGCGTCGCGCGAACCGACTCCCCCTCCATCGAAGATGCGTTCTGACTATATTGGCACCAACGGTAAATCCTTACTGGAGCGGACGTCAGTAATGCGTGCTCGGCCGGACACCTTGGCGTCACGAATCATGGCCGATCTTCCTCGTCGCGCACGTTCGCATAGGGACGGGAAGCGTGATGGCGAGACGCGGATGTCAGAGCGACGGCCAAGAAGAGAAAGATTTACATCTGAAGACGACGAGGGGACCGTTACAGCAAGAATACAGGAACGACCAAGGAAGACACAGAAGGATCTGGATGACGAATTGGATGCGTTCCTAAGAGAGAGAGAATGATACAGATTCGCCTCCATCCCGCTCATATACATTCACCCCACTGTATTTAATTATTATCGCCCCTCACTCAGGAAAAGAAAAGGTACTGTACAACATATTATGTATTTCATATCTGTCTTGCATATGATGACTCCGTTTGATAAGAAAGCAGAATGTACACCTATTGTGCATTGCATATCGATGATCAGCCTTGAATGTCGAACGTAAAAGTCCCGCCACTCTGGTGGTCGCAAGTATATGTCGACGAAGACGGCTTACATTTAACAATTGAACTCGCTATCTTAAATGACCTTAAGGTCTCGCTATCTTTTGCCCGGGGCTCCTTGTCTCGCCCGACGCTCACTTGCACTGTCGGTATTATCTGACCGTTACCATCCTGTTCGTTTAGGGCTGGTCTTACCTCCTCCAACTGACAACGTTCCAGCTGCCGTTCGCTCAGCCTGGCCCGACTGTAAACCTGAACTGTGGACACGATGACAGTTTGTCGCTGCACCATGTTCGAGACTGTGAGTGAGTCATATTACTGGGGCTACTGAAAATTTGCATCCTGTCATCATATGATTCAAGCTTGAATTTTGAAGAGGTCCGTAACCGTCTCTACGGATACATTATGATATGATCGTTTCTGCTAGTGACCCTATTCACTTCCGACTCTCAAGTGCTAACCGTCTAGCAGACGATTTGCCTGCATAATTAGTCTGACCGGATCCACGTAACGTCTAATCTTGGTTTACTAACCATGCCATGTCATGGTGTCCCTGACTTCCTGTGGTCTATCTCGCCGCTTCCATTTGATCTTGAGTGGAAGGGAAGTCTACGCGAAGTCCAAACCACCGCTATTTCATCTTCCGGCCGTATTTTTGTACTGACAGCACTGCCATCAGACGCTGAAATGCAAGACAAGCCGCCCACGAAGACCACTTCGGCTGCTATTGGCTTGGTAATGATCGTGACATACTATGGATGTTATATCTTGCCGCCTGCATTACCCTGCGGCTGCTCATGTCACCTTACGCTTCCTTACAGACACTGCCACTGAGCGGACTAGGCTGCTATCATTTTACCACCTCGTGGTGGGTCCTGCTTCCTCCGTCTATCCTGCTACCTGTTATCTTTATTGCCCACCCCGAACGCTGCAGTGCGCTCAACATGGACGCAAGCTCGCCCCCTCGCCATGATCGATCTCAGCAATGTACAAGGGGAAGCTTGACGAACTTGACGCTCTGAGGCTTACCCGAAATAAGGACAACCATGTAGACAACGTGTATGTGGATGTAACTTCGCACAGATCCGGTAGCATTGCCTCGCCGGAAGGATGGGAAGATCACGGTTCTACTTCTATAACCCAAGCCACACATGTTGCCAAGGTAGTTTGCGGCCTGTACAGTCTCACACGTTCATTTCTACGTCTCGGTGAAAATATATGAAGGCTACACCCATGTCAAGTGGGCCTCAGTGGGCCTCGTATCGCTCTCCAGTGCTATACGATATGCCTCATCCAGACATTCCAAGAGCGAAAGGAAATCGGGCATATTTTTGAGCACATGTAAGTCTCGATATATAGTATGTCGGGTGTACCTAGTGCTCATTTCATGAGCCAGCTTTGCAGACCGCTTATACTCAGTAGCGATTGGCAGTGAATACCTCACATAATTGATATGACATCGGTCGGTGACTTACGTCCTCCTTGTTCTCACAGCCTTCATCATATATGACTTTATTCTCAACGTCGGAGACGAGATTCAGTTGATATGGGGTCGCAAATCGTCTTCCTGGGTCTTGCTGTTACTGAATCGACTGAGTTTGACAATGTTTGCTATCATGGAATTTCCAAGTTATCTATTCCGTTCCAACATCTCGGTATGAGAGTCAGCCCAGTCTACCAGTAATTCGCGCAACTGATATTCCCTTTCGTTTACTCGAAAGAGGTGTGTGGTCGTGCCTATTGCCACCGCTGACATCTCACACCTCAGTCATACAGCTGCGCGTCTCTTACTGACGCTGGCGATAGCACTTACCTGTCATCTGCGTGCATATCTGCTGGTCAGTGTTGCGAATATATACATGTATACCTTACTTATTTTTCTGCGAAAGTGGTTGCAGCCCTTCGTATGTATGCAGTGAGTAGACGAAACCGGTACCTGGCAATTATTACTCTGGCATTAGCAATGGTGCCCGTAGGCACAAATCTAGTCAGCCTTCTCTTTTTGTATTCCGGAAGTCTGCTAAATGGTCACTCTGACAGTATAAATACATTCAGACAGTCTTCTTCCACACCGATATCACCATAAACAGAGACCGTCACCTACATAAGTGTAAAGGACATGTAAATATGCCCCATTCGGCTCTAATTGCGTATGTATTTGACGCTTACACTTCATCCTCTGGTGGCTATTGACACTGTCGTATGGGATTATTCTAGTTGTATGTTGATTCTTCAACCTCATCGGTAGGGCTGACTGTTACATCCATCGTTATAGTGCTTTACGTCAACCGTGCAGCTACAGTTGCATCAGATACTCTAGTCATCGCTACGACATGGTTGTACATGTCACGCCCGGCGGTGTCAGCTCGCCAAGGATCCTTTTATGTAAGGCCCGAACTCTCCACGGTTATGCTTCGAGATGGTGAGACGTCGGAATAATAGTCCGTTGTAGTAGAAGCTGATCACAAGTGACTTCTGTCTCAATCTAGGCACTGTGTACTTTTTGTAAGGAGGGTAGAATAGTGTTCCTGACACGGAAGGCTGATGCTTTAAGTTTGTTCAGAGCACTGACCTTGCTCAATGTTACGGAAATTGCGATTTACAAGTCGGGAAGGGTATGCTCGTCTATTCATTCATGTTCTGTATGGCGAGTGCTCATGGTACATTATAATCAAGGGTTCCGTGAACCTCACGGTTGTTATATTCCCGTCCGTGACTGATCGCTGGAATTATCAGACATTGCTAACTTCAAATTTGTCAGACTATCATCGATCCTTATCTCATACTTCCTTTTACATATCCATAAGGCAGCCGGCTCTACAAATGTATCCCATGGGTCTGAAACGCTGTCATTTCTCCGTTCAAATGACACCGCGTTACCGTGCTCCCAGCTGTCTAACATGGAATTTGCACCAAATGCCTCGATCACGCTGGCTACAGAAGAAGCAGAAGAGCTCACGTCGGCCTCAGCTACTGACTATTTGGCTGAAGATGGGAACGGGAGCATGATCAATAGGGACGAAAATAAAGGGGCGTGCGAGGAAGATAATATTGAACCTGTAGTGCTGGGGGAACTTGAAGGTGTCCCGCGCATTGATTGTATCCCATGAAGGTCGTACAACGTCCGCCAGATAATATTGGAAGAGTAGAGGGTGTCTCCCATGTATAATTTTCCTCGTATGTGCTTGTTCCCAGGTGCTCTGGCCAGGTTCCCCAAGATCACTCTTTGGCGGCTCTACAATGAACAGATTGCTACAGCAGTTTTATGTTAGCCATAGTTCGGCTGCCATCAGTCCGCAATGTTGCAATGCACGAAGTCCAAACCACGTCGGAGTGAAAGTTACAGGCACGTTGGCTGGCATTAGCTTGCCGGGGTTTTGTCTGTATTGAGTCTTTCCACCCTCTGCCGCAGGCCACTTTACGTTCCGATCGATCGAGGAGAAACAGGACCACTCTCAGCCTTCTCGACAACAATACACACGATCCAGATGGCTTGGGCACTGTGCAATTCAGTCATATACGCACCGGTAGCTAGTATGTCCGGGGTATCCTCACTGTCTGCCGCACGCGCAGTGAACGCGGACCTTGGTTACTGGATATGATGTGGTAACGCGGAGCCACGGTGGTGGTTTGGAAGTGGTCTCGCGTCCTAGCGATGAGCGTTATCCGATCTACGTGTTCCTCAGCCAGATGTCCTATAAGACAAAAGCCGTGGTCTCACTGTGGTCAAACGTGTGGATGACTTTCCGGATGAAGGCATGACGTGGCACTCACGCAGCCGTCCCCCTCGCGCGATGCACGTTTCTCGCTGAAAAGCCGATTATCTGCTTACGCCTTAAATTTTTCTGCTGGGATAATTTTCTGCGTACTGAGACGTGAGTAAGAATCGGGCTTTAGCCGTCACGCGAGTGAGCTGGGTAGATGTGCCGGGTGTTGGTGGAGGGTGCGAGATGCTTCCTCTCACCTAATGAATACGTTGCGGTACGGTACGGAGTCGGCTTGGACAATCCCCTTCCGCCAATTTGAGATGTCCTAGGCAGCGACTGTGATAAATAGGGCCAGAGTCGAAGCGACTTAAGCTTCGGCTCCGTGGGTCCTAATAGGTCCCGATTACATAATGCCATGAGTTCGTCCGTCAAGCCTCGGCGACCAGAAACTTGCCCCAAAGCTCGTCGTTCCCAATGAGTTCTCCCGATTCATATGGTCCTTATCACTTCTTCATGGTTGCTATATGGCAGCAGAATTATGCTAGCTTTTATGCTCTTTTGTTTGTCTACTTCGCCCGTCCGGAATGTGTAACCGCCGGGCTCAGGGTGAATCGATGACAGCGGCTCATCAGGATAATGTATGTTGACTTCCATACTCTGCGCGGAAGGAATGGACAGCCTCGACCACTTGGGAATTCTCGCACCATGTGTATGTGGACAGGTCTTCGTAGGATGTGCTGGCACGACCCATGAGAAGATCGGTGGTTCAATTCAACCTGCTATTTCAGGCTATGGCTTCTGCGAGGCGTCGTGCAGCCTGTGTGGTCTTCCAAAGTTGATGTTGGGCTTCTCAGCGAATATATTTCGCATGAGGGCCACACCAGCTTCAAGTAGATCCCATACGACTTTGGGAGCAACATCGTGACGTCTCGCTATCTAGGATGGCCAGCTCTTATGGATTACCAGCGGCAGAGCTCGTGGGCTTGCTTGAAGAGCGGTGAGTCGGAATCTCCATATAACGGCGTATGCTTATTTTTTGTGCTGCCCCTAAGCTCCCCAGGAAGTTATTACGGAATCGCGATCGGCGGTAATTGACCCATTCATTTGGTACTTTATCTGTCTGCTACTCACTACATAGACGATATGGTCTTACAGCAGTGATCACATATGACTACTTACTCAATATCGGCGAGGAGGTTCAGCTGATGTGGTGCCCCAAATCCACCTCCTCCATATTGCTTGTGCTCAATCGACTGAACTTGATTATGCTTGCTATCACGGAAGTTTTGCTTTCGTTACCTGATGACAACGGACTGGTATGAGGATCAATACGATCTGGTTTTGTGTCGCTGACAAGCCCTTATACAGGTTCAAAGGTCTGTGGCCACAAGTTGCTAGTGCTATCAGCGACTCATCTTGGTGACACAGCTGTGCGACCATTATTTTCAGTAGTGCTGCAGCGTACCTGATATCTCTGTGCATCTCTGCCGGTGAGGCTCGTGGACATCATGCGTGTATCCTGCTCCTCATACTGTGGAAGTGGTTGCGGCTCTTCGTATGCATGCCGTGAGTGGGCGGAATTGGGTCCTAGTAGTCGCTACACTGGCATTAGGGTTGGTGCCTCTGGGCACAAATCTGGTCAGCATTCGCTCTTCCGGTGCTGTGGGATACGGCACATCTGCTAATTGATCACTTGATAGTATGCCTACATACAAACGACTAGCCTGGTCATTGCCGTTCCCAACGGCATCTACCAGATAGATTTATGTCTGCAATCCGTAGACGTGTCCAATGCGTCTGATATTGCGTGCGTGACCGATACGCATACTTTATCCTCTGTTGACGACTGAAACCTGTCGCATGACATTCTAGAGGTGATGTCAATACTAGAATATCACCCTCGGCATTCTGGACTGAGTTTGAGTCGTGCTCACATTGTAGCCCTTTCTGTCACCCGTGGGACTATAATAGCATCGGATATCCTCGTCATTGTCGTGACTTGGTGGCACTTGTTGCGCTTAGTACTGTCCGCCTCGCAAGGAGCCTCCAACATGAGGCCCTCTCTCACAACAGTCATTCTGCGAGACGGTGAGAGCATCTAAGAATATGGTAACATCCCAAACTGATTTAATTTGTTGTTGTACGAACGCAGGCACTATGTATTTCGTGTAAGGCTGACTAGAAATGACAATTCACGCATGCTATGCTCATAGCCGGACCTTTCAGTGCGCTGATGGTACTAAATATCGCGGATATTGTCGTATTCATGGCCACCCAAGTAAGCTACCTTATGTGCGGTCTTCCCTGTCGTTTTGCTTATGGCATGACTAAATCCAGGGATTTGTAGACGCCTCACCCATGCTCGTCGCGTTTGTATCTCACTAGTATCAATACTCCGCCTATCTAATCTTACGTCCGATAGAATCTCATCCATCCTTACCTCTCACTTTCTAATCCACATCCGCAGGGCATCTGAAACTCAAAGATCTTCGTCAAGTGGCTCAGGTGGCGGCACACCAGCCCGCTCTCAGATATCGAGTCTCGAATTCGCCCCCGCAGTCGTGCGTCACACACGAGAGGTAGATGACTCGGCCAACTCAGCATCAGTAGACAATGTGGCAGACGAGAATTCGTGGGGGAGTATGGCTGATGGGGATGTCTCGCGTGAGAGTGGTCAGAAAGACGAAGTTGAACTTGAAGTGTTGGCGGAAGGCACACGCCGCATGGGCTGAAGATCTTGAAGCTGCAGTGGATATCAGAGGGTGATTACATGATAGTACAGCCTCATTTCTTGGTACGCCCTCAATGTCCTCGATCATACGTTGTCTGTTAGCCTGACCAGGTGTATATTTTCTTCTGTCCTTGTGCACATAACCATACCTGGACGGCTGAAGGTGCGCGACCGAGCTTCCAAAGCAGGCCAGACTTTTCGGCTTTGATGTCGCCTATTGTGATTCCGCATGGACCGGACCTCATCTTGGATCGTGAAGATCATGTGTGAGATCGATGCTGATACTGTGTTGTCAGACATGGATGGACAACATGGCAGATATAGGAAACTCACCACCGTTCGCTGTGCCGCAATGATTTTCTACAAAGCTTATTCATGACCTGAATGTTTAAACATGCCTTGATAGTAAAATGTTCAGACTCACATCCTTTCAAGAAAAAAACAGTTATCTGCGTTTCTTGCGTCCCCTCCGTGCTATGAAGGGCAGTTGACGCTAATCGAGGAGTGATGTCGTACCTACCAGACGTAAGTGTCATTTCCCTTTGTGTGCGCACGTAACGCTACGCCTATGAAGCAGCCAGACTGTGAGTTGGAAATTCAGCGTTATGATATACCACACGGATTATACATAGCTGTGCGTGATATTAAGTCTGTCCCATCTTCGATTTACTGGGATCCAATGCGTGCTGGGCAAGCCGGCGAAGAGTCACGATCATATATATTTCGAACGCACCGCATGTACAATCAGCTCTCCGTCGCAGAACCCAAACGTGATCTAGGAGAACTGAGGGTGCACCTGTGACCACACAAATCATGCTGATACAGGTTGCGCCCATCACAAAGCTGACTATGATATCACATACCGGAAGGGCGGCCATCAGACTTCGAAAAACGATGTTTGTTGCTTGCCAACTTCCCGTCAGTTGATGCTCCTCGCACTCACCATCTTGAGAGACTGGCCGTCAACTGATCGAGCGTTCTTAAAGAGGCCATCGGCTCTGTAAAGCGGTATTCATTCTTGAAGTATACCCATTCTCCGCTACGCATCTCTACCAGAATATGCGTCGTCGCCTCCACCGGGCGGCTAGGAGGAGCCCGAGGTCAGCGGTGGAGCAGCGTAGAATGGGAAGACGTGCATGGGAGCGCGGGGCACAAGGAGAGACGCGACGGTCTCGCAGTGAGCAGGACTGCGCGCGGGGGGGTTCGTCGTCGGGTCAGTAGCGGGTTCCGAGATGAGATTCGACTTGGCTTCGGATGTTTAAGGCGACGCTAACTCGGAGGATGTGATTGTCAGTGTCTTTGTATATGTCAGTACGGGTGCGATGTCTGTGGAAGGCGTGACGGCGTCTTAGGACCCTGTCCCCGGCGTAGTGGCGTCGGACATCGTAACTGCCGTCTCCTGTGGGGTGGATGCCATGTCAGCTACGCCTGCAATACTCCCTGTGCTGCTCTTTGCGGGGGCTGCTGGCTGCTCCGTCGTCTCTGGTTCCTGTGTCTCTGGCTGTGTTTGCTCCTGTACTGGAGCAGGACGAGATGGGGCCCTGTAGACGTTGTTTAGGTTGCCGATGGGGTCGAGCTCGGTAGGCTGGTCGTCGGTGGTGGTCCAGCGGCCGTCGACGATGTATTTGTAGGAGATGCGCTGGCCCCAGGGGACGAGCGCGGTGCCTTCGAAGCCGGAGGGTGTCTTGGTGAGGTGCGTTGATTGCGTCCACTGCAAGCGAGAATGTCCGTGTTAGAGAGGGTGACGAGATGAGTATTGTGAGTGCGTATGAGAAGGGGCGAGCGCACCTGGTCAAAAGAGCCGGTGACGATGACGTCTGAGGCTTCGCTATGGGGCCTGTGGGGAGAAGAGTCTCGTCTCAGCAAGATAAGTATGGCAGAATGCAGCGGGGCGCACCATCGGAACACGACTTCGTGGAGGTCAGCCATTAGGGGTGACGAACAGTACAGCAGAACGACGGCCAACGTTCAGTTATATGAGTACCAACAGGCGAACCTCTGGCTGCTGCGTATGAGTAGCTGGTAGCTGCGTGGACTGTAGGGCCTGTATATCCGAGCCTAAAGCAGCTAGCGGATGCGGGGGCTGGGATGACATCGTATGGGTGCGTGACGCGGGGTCGGCATACGGCACAACGATGAGCACGTAACGGAGCGTGACGGGGACATTGATCGCTCACCGATAATGGCTGATGCGTCGGCGGGGGGTGCGGGGGAGGAGGACGCAGCAAGCAGCAATGTACAACGAGGACAGTCTGAATATTTATATGGAGGGAAGCGAGGGAAGACGTGATGGCGCTCGCTCGCTTCCAGGCCTGTGGGGTCGACTCAATTACAATCCCATTTCCTAGCTATGTGCAGTGTCTACACAACACGAGGGTCTCAAATCCTCCTCGCGGCCCTTGTCCAACCCTCGACGCTCCTTTACTGTGTCCGCAATGACTCTACGCTGTTATTTTCCTCCTCTTGGATCTCCTTCATCCGTGAATATTCTGTGTACCTGTCGGACTTTGCAGAGCGTTCGGCCTCGGTGACAGCTTGTCGCCGCTCGATGCTCGATCTGCCGCTGGGAGGGGCTATTGCTTGGCTTATTGTGGATGTGCGACGCGATGGTCTGCAATTCCGAACGAACGATGCATCGTATACAGAGGGCACATATCTCGGGCAGGTAAATGGGTTGACAACATTCCTCCGTTGGCTCCGAATGCGTCAGCTTCCCCAAACCCGGAACCGTACGTCTCCTTCATCTACTTGGTGTTTGTGCTTGTATCAGACTGAGGTTCCCGCGCCAGCTATGGCTATGTGGTTAGCTTTGTTCAGGAGTTGTCGTCGCAAAACTTCGCTTTGCCCTTCCTTGTTGTTTCTTCTCTCGCATCGCCAGTGTCTCTAAATTCACAAAAGTCAGCGCGCAGTAAGAATCACTCTCTGCGACATTATAGATTTTCTGCGGTGAAATTGGCAGAACTAGGCTCTGTTGTGTCACAACTCAATCGTACCTTTCGTTTCCATTACACCATGTCATAGCTTCACCGACTTCCATGAGGTCGATGGAAGGCAATTTGCACATGGATCATCATCATTTTGCGCGCTCGTCATTCATCTCCACTGACAACGCTCGCCTGTTATGTCTCTTCGCTCGCACCTGTTCAATGTACATGCTGCTTCCCTGCAGACATAGCCTCTATCATTGCCAACGTTAGATTCATTAAACCACGATCATTCCAGCACCTCGTGGCACGGTTCGCCGCTTCCTTCTACCAGCTCATTGCGCCGGTCACTTCCCTCCTATGCCCATCCGAAAATTTTAGAATGCTTCACCGCTGTGACGACAGATATGTCCTCCTGTGGTCGATACAGCAGCACCGGTAGGATATTTGAGAGAACTCAATCCTCGGGCCACAATGCAGATGACGCGCAGTGCATTAATGTGCATCGCTTGGTGGAATTTGGATATCCCTCAGTGTGCCCTTGATTCACAGATAGGAAGATCAACGGTTCGCTTCCATAATTCTGCGCATAGATTTTATGAGGCGGTGTCACGGACCTATTTTGCCCTCACGTTCATGTTCCCCGTCTCGATGAGTATATAAGAAGACCGCTGCTGGGTTCCGAGGGTCTCGCACTTCTCCCTGAACAGGATCATCCATTATGTCGGACAGCCCAGTATTGCCAGCGGCAGAGGCCTTACCGTTTCTCCAGGGGGCGTGAGTCCAAATAGTTCAGCGGTCAAGGTTTATTTAATGTTCATGTCACTGTCCAGGCTAATACACAACTACGTGGCACTTGCAGTCTCTGGTAGATGCCTCTATTTGTCTTACGTTTGTCTGTTGATGCTGACCTATTGTTGTGCTCTCATAGCAATGATCGCATATGACAACATCCTCATTTTTGGGGACGAGGTTGTGTTGGTTTGGGGTCGCAAATCGGCTTCCTCGATCTTGCTTTTCCTAAATCGACTGGTCTTGACGGCCAACATTATCACAAATATCCTGCCGGTTATGCCTTATGACAATGGCCCGGTATGAGGCTCGAAACTCTGCAGATCTCATGTTACTGACTGCTGCTCCATTCATTCGCTAAAGAGGTCTGTGCTCAAGAATTGTTGCTGTTGCAATGATACCCATTTCGTTGTTTGGCCAGTTGCGCAGCCATCAATTACCCTAATGACGTCGTCTACGTGATATCTGTATGTTTATCTGCCGGTGGGTCTTTGGGGCATTGTTGGTTTAGCATACCTGATCGTCTTGACGTCTTGAGGAAGTGGTTGCAGCCCTCCGTGTACATGCGGTGAGCAGGAGTAATTGGTGGTTGGTAGTCCCTACTCTGGCATTGGGGTTGGTGCCTGTCTGCACCAATGCGGTCTGTACCCTTTCTTCTGCTATCATGAAATATGTTAATTCTGTTAATTCTGCTGAATGGTCACTCTGTCAGTTTCTGTTCAGTCGGATAGTGTATATTCAATTCTTCACCATTCTCAGTGATGTTAGTCAAACAGGATATTTGTGTTTGGAAGAAGGGAACATTTCTAACGCAATTAACACTGTGTACTTTCTTGGTAATTGTCTTCTTTGATAACGATGACTGACACTACGGTTGAATACTTCATAGATGTATGTTGATGCTAGATTATCATTACTGGCCTTTGAGACTGACTGACACTTCACTCTAGTGTTTCCTATCACACGTGGAGCTGTGATAACATCGGATGTCCTGACTGTCATTGCAACCTGGTGGTACATGTCACACTTGATCCATCTGTCCTTCACAGGATCCCACAATATGAAACTCACACTATCAAGGGTGATACTTGAAGACGGTGAGATATAGGCATAATATGTCGTTGCAATAGAAGTTGATTGCAGGTGACCATTCTTTAATACAGGCACTCTATACTTCATGTAAGGATTATAGTGAGTAATGTTTTTGTGTACATTAAGCTAATGCTTCGTGCAGAGTGTTGACATTGTTCAATATCACGGATTTCACTGTGTTCATAACCACGGATGTATGTTGAGCAAAATAAATTGTGCTGTTTGAAGCTCATAGCATGACTGAAAACAGGAATATGTGGAAATTTCGGGTTTGATCACCCCGTCCGTTCTTTACCAAAATTACTCTTTGCGACTAATCTAGAGCTTTCAGGATGTCATCCGTTCTCACGTCTCATTTCCTTTTGCGCATCCGCAAAGCCGCAGACCGTCAGGTGCATATCGGATCTCAAACACCGTCGTTCGTTCATACAGGGGATGTCATGCCAACACGGTCTTGGATGTCCAGTGTCGAATTTGCACCCTGTATTGCGGTCCCATCGAGCGGACAAGAATCAAATGAAGATGTCATAGCTGCAGACTCTATGGATGATGAGGAATACGTGCACGTGGTTGATGTGAGAGACGAGGAAGGCGAGGAACGTGTTACTGCACTTGAAGTGCTTGGTGGAAGTGTACATTGCACGGAGCCCGCCAGTGTAGAGGTTGAGTAATGTGAAAGGATGCTGGAATAAGAATAGAATATCTGGTTTCTTCGTACGTGTTAGATGCCACACCTCACGTATACATCGTCTAATTTGACTAGCTAGGTATATATTAGTTCTCTTCTCATATTATGTTTTGTATAACACCTGTCCGCTGCGCCCCACGTGTGGACAATTCTTGTTATCTATTTGTATGCGCTTGATCCATTCTATCGTCTTGAAGCCGATGCGAACTTGAATGTGCGAAATTTATACCAGAATACCCTCGACCTTCATAGCTTCGACCAGCTCGCTCCTTCACAGCTTATCAGTCCGACTCGATATGAAGCACTCCATTCGCTGTTGAAGATGAGGAATCCATGATTGTCTGCGCGATGTTTGCGGAAAGGAGGGGCCCGGGCTCCTTTTCGCAGACGCTTCCGATCGCTCTCTGGTTGCACTTTCGCGGTAGCGCACAATCCGCACGAATTGCTCTCGCCATCATAACGCTCTCTGAATGGCCCTAGAATACAAGTCTTGGAGTCATCACTGTGCGCGAGCACTGCGGCACCGGGCGGCCAGTCGCTTGTTGAGATCAGCAGGCTCCGAGATCCGCCAGTTGAGTTCGACAAATGGATCTACGGGACTTGTTTGTAAGGCCGTCGCGTCGATGGATCAGTGTATGCTGAGTAGAACTTCGACCGTTGTTTGTCGTTCTGACGCGCCCGATGTTCTGGTCACCGCCCGTGTCGCGATTTGTTTAGGGGTACGTTCCAGGTCAGATACGGATATCCTGAGCCTGCGAAGGCATGAAGGAAGAATCTATTTTGTTCATAGGAGACTACGTTCCATATATTCCGAGTGAGTCTTCTGCTCCATACAAGCCTCACGAACGGTTCATTAGGAATACATCCTGGCAAACTCAGAGGGCGGTTTACGTTTATCACTTCATCTCCGAGACAAGATCAGTTTCACAGCAGTGATATGTAGTTGAGCTCACTACAGACACGATGCGTCGCGTCCAGAGAGTCCGATGCGGGATAGCATATGTAATGGTTGACGGAGGGCCTTTTTTTGTCTCCATTTATTGTCCGCGAGGGCATCGCCCTATGTAGAGACGGATGGCCTCGACATACGTAAGATGCAGATATTGGAGTTGACAAGATATATTTGCGTCAATGTGTTAGTCCAATATGCCAAGAGTGTAGAGAAAGAACTAAGAAAATATATACCAACAGGATGTGGTCGATCGGGACAGTCTCTTCGCGCGAATAAAACAGACAACCAAGACGGCGTTTGTTTATCGTCGTCCGAAGCTTCGGCCCGGTGCAAGATATCAAGAAGTCGCGACCACTCTCCGAGCCCGAATCCGACTGAAGCGTCCTACGGCGAGTTCCCACTTGCAGGAAGCTTAAACGTCATGCGTTAATCGTCTTGGAACGTATGTGCATGAGGGAGTGATGGCTGCTGCATTCCTGTCGTTTGCTGCATTGTGTGTATTGCCGTAGGCCGCCCAATATACGACAGCACGGACAAGTACACCCCGGATCTTCGTTAGCTCCGCTGGACTTCGACGACCTGATCGGTAGAGAGCGTTGCCGCACAGCCTACAGGGTCTGTGGAATATGAGGAAAAGGTTGAAGGATGATGTAGCCAGGGAAGAATTGGTGCATTGCTGAGACCGCGTTGGTTGGAATGAAGACGCACGTACATAGTGTGATGACAAGAACGATGCGGCTTGCGAATGGGATCCGATGTTGGGTATCCGTGGACCAGGACTCCAGGAGTACACCACGGTCACCCTCGGCATAAACGGTCTGTCGCTCCGTGATTTCGCATTACGGCTATGGGGCCCACCTTCGTATTGGGAACGCAAGTGTTGTCACCTCGTTCGGCTCCTGTAGCTCTCTACGCGCCGGCTCATGAGGCGGATCCGCCAATTAGAGCCTGCACGCTTCTAAGCGATTTCTCATCTATGGGCAGCTCGGACTGCGTTCGAACGGACTGAGCCCTGCGGATCTGCTCGCGGAAGAGGCCCGGGCCGAGCTGATCAGAGTTTGTGATAAGCTGAAAAGAGAAGAGCATGCCTGCTGAGAACATATGAACGCGTCCCAGTTCGAACATTCAGGGTTGGCGACTGCGGTGAGCGCATGATATGGCAGACTAAATGATATCGACGCAGCATTACCCTCAACGTCGACGCTTGTCGGCGCCTTGGTCCATCGTGAAACAAAAATGGTGGAATGCATGACGTAGAATCGCACTCTGTACACTGTCGTAGCACGCTGTTTCCAGGCCCCAAACAAGTATGGACTCACCGAGACATAGATCGAGCGGCAAGGCCTCGTGCCGATTATTGAGAAGTCGTAGACGGAAGAAATACAGCGTCTGTAATATCTCCGGGGATGTACGCCTGGCCGAAGAGTGCAACGTTCGGGAGGTATAGCCACGTAAACTTATCGAACACCGGACCGTAATGAATTGGCAGATGCATGGCGAAAGGCTGGGAGGCGATGCATAGCGAGTGCAGGGGTTGAGATCTGACACAGGATGGCGGGTGCGAGGGGAGGACGCGGCAAGTAGGAACGTACAGCAAAGACGGTCTGGATATTTCCGCGTACGGATGGCAGCGAGCGAAGGTATGATGGCGATCTTCCGGGCTTACGGGAACCATTCAAGGCAATCCCATTTCCCAGCGTGCAGAGTCTACGCTGGCCGACAGCACGAGGGTCCCTAATCGTCCTCCGAGTCTCCAAGCCCAACGGAAGCTTAAGCCTGCTGGGATGACATCGTACGGGTGCGTGGTCGGTAGACGGCATAACAATGAGATAAATATCGATCGCTCACCGATCACCTAATCCTTTTTCTCTCCCCTCTTGCCAGTCTCTTGCCTCGCCCGACGCCCCTTGAGAGCCTCCATGCTCACCGTACGCACCATCTTGTATGCCCAAGGCGGGTCTTGGCTCTCATCCGTCTATCAACGTTCAACACCATGATTCCAGCTGTCCCACCTTGCCTGAGAGTGCTCGGCTTCAAAGACAGCTTGTCGCGACGCGTCGCCGCGATTGTCTGAACTCTGAAGAACTTCGCGTTGTATACAGACAGTAGCCTGGGTGGGCGGGGCGGCAATGGTAACCTTATGGCTTTAAACATAACGGGTTATGTATCCTGGTCAGAATTGGTCGACTTGCGCTCTTCCGAGAGTGTGATGGGTAAGACTTCTCACTACCATGCAATGTGTTGCGCCTCATGAACCCGGGCGCGATCAGTACACGTCTCGCAGGCAAATTGGGTACGTTGTTTTTCGGACTAGCTTAGTGTGCGTTCCCGCGTATTCGTGGTGCTTGCTGAAACAACTTACTCTTCGATATCCCTGTCTCCCATCCCAATTCTCCACGAAAATATCACACTAGTTGTCTTCCCGAACAAATTCTTAACCAGTAACGGATAGGGGAGAGGCGGTCTGTGTTTGACGTAATGGTTCCTTACGAACGGGCGAACCCTCTCCTTGACACAATCGCTGTTTGTATTATAGTGGATAGCTCGTGCGGGTCGTGCCCACGTGGTCATCTGTTATAACAGGCTTGCCACCGCCAGCGTTCGTGTCGATCTTCCTAGAGCAAGTTTTATTTGCTTATACTCCCGCATACTGTCTCCGATTCTCACGAAAGTCAAGAACTTTGCAGCGAAACTCGGTTGCAAATTGCTGGAGCGAGGCTCTGTTGTATCCCTGACAAGTGGGGTTTCAAGGACTGGTCATAGCCGCTGTATCATATTTCTTTGATTCGCCCATGACACCATGACATGGTTTCTCCGACCTCCGTTGTCCTCCATATGCTTCCATGACTCGTTCCTGAATGGAAAGCACCTGAAGATCCGACCATGACTTTCGCGTGCTTGTCATCCGATGTATGGACAATGCATGTCTGGTGTGTCTCGTCGCTCCTGTCTATGCATTTCAATTGCTGCTTCCTTGCAATCACAGCTGTTCATTTCATGAATTATGCGTACTCCACCACCTCGTGGTACGGCTTGCCTTTTACTTCCTTTCTACCGGGATGCGCCAGTTACTTTTCTCTTTCCAGCTGGAATGTTAAATCATTCAGCAGCGGTGGCAGCGTGCCCCTCCTCTTGACCGACTTATGTAGCTGTGCAGAGACACTTCGGAGCTCAGTCCCCACGCTTCTGCGTGACAGCGACGATGATGTAGACGCGCATTGATGATAAGCATGGTTTCGCATGCCCCTCCATCCACCTTTGATCGGGCAATAGGAAGATTAGGGGATCAGTGGATTGCTTCCACCATTCTACGGATGGCTTCTGTGAGGCGGTGTGATCCGCTCACACATTCATTATCCACGTACCATTGAGTATAAGACATCCACCCTCATGACTGGAGCTTCTCGTACATCTCTCCGAGCAGGGTCATCGATTATGTCTGACATCCCAGTCTTCCCAGCAGCAATCGTCATCGTATTTTCCCAGGAGAAGTGAGTACAATAATCCAGCGGCCAATATATACCTAATATTTTGAACTGGTGTCATGGTCGAGGCTCATACAAGGCTACATGTCAATGGCCGTCAGCGGTGATTGTCTTCGCGCATCTGATATTTTGTCTGCTATCGACTGATGAGTCATGGTTTACTGTAGCACTAGTCATGTATGACTATGTCCTCAATATTGGCGACGAGGCTCTGTTGATTTGGAGTCGTAAATCGGCTTCCTCACTCCTGCTCTTCCTAAATCGACTCGCCTTGATTGCCTTCATTATCATCAGTATTCTGTCATATTTTCCTTATGGCAATAACCTGGTATGAGGCTCCACTACGGTGCAGATTTCGCATTACTAACTGTAAAGTCATTCATTCACCAAAGAGGTCTGCGCCTGTACACCGTTGCTGTTGCAACATCTAACATTGTAGCTATGTAGCTGTATGGCCATCGGTTATACTAACGACATCGTTTACCTGATGTCTGTATGTATATCTTCAGGTAAGACTTGGGGACATTGCCAGTATAGCATGCTTATTGTCATGAGGAAGTGGTTGCCGCGCTTCGTGTACACGCGTTGAGCAGGAGTAATTGGTGGCTGGTAATCTCCACACTGGCATTAGGACTGGTACCTGTCGGAATCAATGTGGTCGGCATTCATTCTTCCAATATCGCGGACATGGCAGATCTGCTGAACAACTTCTCTCGCAGCTTCTATACAGTCGGACGACATTCATTTTCATTCCCATCGCTTTGGGCAGTGGCAGTGGAAGTGAGATACTACTATGTCTGTCAAGCACAAATATGTCCGATGAGGTTAACACTGCGTATTGTCCTCGTGTTCATTCTATCCTCTGGTGGTCACTGACTCCGTTATTCTATACTTCGTAGTTGTATGTTGGCCATACAATATCAGCGGTGTTCTTCCAGACTGACCGCCGATTTTACCTCAGTGTTCATAGCCACACGTGGATCTCTATTAGCGTCCGATATCCTAGTCGTCATTGTGACCTGGTGGTACCTGTCGCGCTTGATCCTTCCAGTCTTCGAAGCATCCCGTATGCTGAAGTCCACGCTATCAAGAGTGATGTTTGAAGACGGTGAGACACAAGCATATTATAATGTATCTCATTATAATAGTAACTGACCACACATGACCATCTGCTGTCAAATGCAGGTACCCTTTATTTTGTGTGAGGATTATAGCGAGCTCTGTTTTGTGTACGTTAGGCTCAGGCTGACTCTTTGCGCAGGGTGCTGACGGTGCTCAATATCACGGATGTTGTTGTTCGTATGATAGCTCCTGTACGTCGACCACTCCATCTTGCGCTGTGTGGAGCTCATGGTGGGACTGAATGCAGGAAAATCAAAATATCTCGATATTCATCTCTCCGTCTGTTCTTCACCGGAATCACTCTTCGTAACTGACCTAGAGCTATCAGGATTTCATCCGTCCTCACCTCTCACTTCCTTTTGCACATCCGCAAAGCGGCGGACCGTAACGTGAATTTTGGAACCCAAACGCCGTCGTTCGTTCGGTCAGCTGATATCGTGCCAACGCGGTCTTGGATATCTAGTATAGAATTTGCACCCAATGTTGCAGTCTCATCTAGCGAACAAGACGTAGATGAGGGTGACAAAGTCGCACGATGTGTAGACGGAGAGGGATACGTGAGCATGGTTGAGGGCGATATCAGAGACGAGGAAGGCCAGGAACGTGTTGTTGAAGTCGAGGTGCTAGGTGAAAGCGTACATCACACGGATCGGAGCGTGGCGTGTGTGATTCTGGAGCGATAATAGAGGCTGACGTGGAATAGTTCTCGGGACCTCATTTCTTGGTAAGTCTTAAACACCTCACACATGCGCCATCTAATCTGCCTGGCCAGGTATATATTTGTTCTGTTCTCGTGTGTCTTCGTATAAGAATTGTTCACTGTGCTTCACGCGTGGAGAAGCCCCGCTGATTATAAGCATAATTTATTCTATTGTCCTGAAAACGATGCGAATGTTCCTTTATACACAGAACACGCTGGACCTCCACAACTTCGATGCAGTCGCTCAAAGCTTAGCAGTCCATTCCTCGTTATGAAGCATTTCATTCCGCTGCGGAAGGCGAGAGGTCTATCATCGTCTGCGCGATATTTGCGGATAGGAGGAGCTCCTTTCCTCAAATACTTCCGATTGTTATTAGGTGTTACTTCCGCGGCAGAGAGCGCATGAGATATCTGACACCCGCCCAACACGAAAGGAGACGATTCGCGTAATTATCTTCACCATGCTCCCTAAACAGATTCTACCAGAGTTTAAGCCTTGGAATTGTTACTGTGGCACCTGCAGGCGGCCATGATTGATATCGTCTCCGAGGTTCACCACTTGAGTTCGACAAATGGATCTATAGGATTTGTTTGTAAGGCCGTGTCGACGAGTCTGTATACGTTCAATAAGATTTTGACTGTTGGCTATCGTTCTGGCGCGCCGCAGAAGCATGTTCGTTGGTGTTCTGGTCGGCACCCGTGTCGTGTTTTGCTCAGACATGCTTTACTCAGAGATGCTTTCCAGATATTCCGATGTAGTCCAGGCCATCATACATAAGTCCCTCGTAGGCAGACTCAAAATTGTAACATTACAGAGGGAAGAAAGGACAGTAACAATAGATTTACCAACTTCTCCGGTGTACGATTGAACGACAACTTGAAGTAGTAGCAGGATTTTTGAAGTTCCCCACAGATACGATAGGACATACAGGTCGACGGGCGTTGAAGGGGGCAGACGGCCTTGACAAACGTACAATGCGGATATTACAGAAAGCAAGTTAGGTATATCTGCGTCGTCCTTACGTCGCCATAGTCAGCACAGGATACGACCACACGGGTGTGTGTGGCCCAGATATTCTGTTAGCTTCTCGGGATCTTGACGAGCTGATTAGAAGGGGGTGTTGGCAGACAGCAGGCAGGGTCTGAGATATGAGGAGCAAGAGGCTGAGGATGATGTGTCCAGGGGAGGATTAGTGGATTAAACGATGCTGAGACATTATCAGTTACAATGAAGCACGGAATTCGTAATCGTGGTGAGAGCGCGACAGCGAACGCAGATAGTGTGATGACGAGGACCATGCAGCTTGCGAACGGCCCTATGGCTTCCAAGCTATGGGTATCCGGTGTTGAAGATCCGCAGCCCCCGAGGAGCACGCCACGGTCACCTCGGTTTCAATGGCCTGGAGCTCAGTAAATCTACATTATTGATATAAGGCAGATCCTAGGATGGGGATGCAAGCGTCTTGGTCGCACCTGTTTCAGCACCTGCGACGTTTTGCCCGTGTGTTCCAGTGGCGGATCTGCCGCGAGCGTGTCTGAATAAAGTGGACACAGAGCCTAGACCTGCAATATTATAAGCGATTTCTCAGCTACGAGAAGCGTCCGAGATCGCGCTCGGACAGGCTGAGGCCTCTGCAGATCTGCGCGCGGAAGAGGCCCATGCGGGGCTGATCAAAATTCGTAACAATCTAAAAAGAGAATAACATGAATGCGGAGAAGACGCGGAACGGGCCGCAGTTGAAGCAGTGGGCGCCTAGTATAGCGGACTAATGAGATCCTACGCAGTATTGACTGCGATATCGAGCCTCATCCTCATGCATCGAGGCACAAATGTGGTAGAATGCACAATGCAGAATCACGCCCCGTACAGAGTCACAGCGGGCAGCAGGATCTAGATTGCCAAGGTACCTCGAGCAGGCGGTAAGGCCTTGTTGGCAGTCGTCGACCCTCGGAGAAGTTGGTCCTTCTCCTGCACAGAAGAATGCAACGTACTTGGTGAGTCCAAGGCCATGACGAAGTGGGCAAGGTTCAAGAGGTATGGCCGCCTAGTAGACTTGTCGAGCTCATGACAAGTCGGCAGCTGCGTAGCGGATGTGGGGGTTGAACGAACGCTGAACATTGAACATTGAGATATAATGCATGATAGCGTATGTTGCAGGGGGAAGACGTAGCAAGCAAGCAGCAAAGTACAACAAGGATAGCCAGAATACTTTATGGAGGGCAGCGAGTCAAGCCTTGTCTCCCGTAGGCAGACCTAAAATAGCGCCCTTTTGAGAGTGAGGGAGGGACGGTCGCTATAAAAGTCAAGCCGTGATGGCGCTCCTAGGACCTAGCGTGCACGGTCCTGCACGGTCCCTTCCTAACCTCGCGGCGCTTCTGGAGGCCGACGCTACTTTGCAGCCTGCGTATGTACTCTACGCTGGTGTTTTTCCTACTCTTGGCTCTCCTGCATCTGTCGACGTTCCGACTGTCGGTCTTTGCAGAGCGCTCGGTCTCCGAGTCAGCGACAGATTGTCGCCTCCCGATGCTCGATCTGCCACTGGGAGGCGCTATTCTTGTAGATGGTCTGAACTCCGGGAAACTGCATCGTATACAGAGGGTGACTGCAGCTGCGAGAATATCGTCTTGTTAGCTTCGAATGTGAGGGCTTCCTCATGAATTATAGCAGGATGGAATCGGTTCACCTTCGGTCTTCCAATTGGGGTGTGACGAGATTAGACGTCTCACCCCTACTCAATACGCCCTGTCCTATTTGCCCCGTGGGACTGGTCCAGGCCTCACAGATGAAGTGACTACGTCGTTTGTCTACCCACTGCTTGATTGCGCTCTCTCGTACATTCGTCCTCCTTGAAACATGATCCGAATACTCTGCCTTTCTCTGTCTTCGCTTCCTACGAAGATATCCCACTGTCTCCCAGGGTACCGCTCAACCGCTAAAGAATAAGCAACAGGTGACCTGCATTTGGTGTGTGAGTTCCCCACGAGCGGCCAAGCCGTCGCATTCACGCACTTGCTGTTTGTATTAGACCGGAATTCTGGTGGAAGTTGTGCTCATTCGGTCAGCGTTTTTCTGATCTGTCGCGCCGAAGATTCATTTCGCCCTTCATCGCAGTAATATGCCTGACTTTAAAGGTCAGCGCCCGACGCCGCCGGAAGCTACTAGTGGCGTTGAGCACACACTCGGTACTTCTCTTCTGTGTATGCCGAGAAACGCTGATTTTTATGCTTACGGCCATAACGCCCCTTCCTTGAGCAAGATTTGTTGCTTCTCCCTCATCTTGTCTTAAAATCGCCGGAAAGCGCGCAATGATGATCATTCCCTGCCATCTTTCCAAAGATCTTTCTGCAGTGAAATCCGGTCGCAAATTTTCAGAGCTAGGCTCAGTTGTGTCACAGACCGGTGGTGTCAAGATCTGGTCCTACACACCGTAGCGTTAATTTCCTGTTACAGCATGTACGAAGGACATGACACGCAAGGAGTTTTTCGAACGCTCAAGCCGTGGCATCTCCTTCTGCGGCGGCAGCTCCGGCAGGACGCTTGAAAGAACTCAGTCCTCAGGCTACATTGATCACAGATGACGCGCCTTGCGTTGATATCATGATGGCAAGCATTGCCTTGTGAAAATCCCTCTGTAGTTGATTCTCCGATAGGAATATCAAGGGTTTGCTTCCGTTGTTCTGTACATAGATTTACTGATGGGGTGCCGCGGACATTTTTTGCTGTCAGCCCGTGTTCCGCGTCTCGACGAGTATATAAGAAGACCACCCCTACGTCTGGAAGTTCTCGCGTCTCTCTCCGAACACTGGCAGGGTCATCAATTATGTCCGACACCTCAGTGTTGCCAGCCACGGCGGCCATGACATTTGTCCAAAATATGTGCGTCCAATGGTTCAGGGGTCAGGGTTTATCTAATGTTTATGTCACTGTCCAGCTTGATAACAAATTACCTACTAATCGTAATCAGTGGTAAATGCCTCTACATATCTGATATTTGATGGTCGGTAGCTAACTTATAATGGTGTTCTCATAGCGGTAATCATGTATGATCACCTCCTCAATATTGGGGACGAGGTTGAGTTGATTTGGACTCACAAATCGACTTCCTCGATCTTGCTTTCCCTAAATCGACTGGTCTTGACTTCTTCTATTATCATGAAAATCCTAATGTTTCTTCCGGTTGGCAATGGCCCGGTATGAAGCTTGAATCTTTGTGGATCTCTTGCTACTAACTGTTGCTCCATCCATTCGCTATAAAGAGGTCCGTACTGATCAATTGTTGTTGTTGTTGCAATGGCTCACATTTCGTTGGCCAGCTGCTCAGCTATCAATCGCACTTATAATGTCGTCTACATGATGTCTCTATGTTTATCTGCTGGTGGGTCTTCGGGGCATTGTTGGTTTAGTATACTGATCGTCTTGACGTCTTGAGGAAGTGGTTGCAGCCCTTCGTGTACATGCGGTGAGCAGGAGTAACTGGTGGCTGGTCGTCCCCACGCTGGCATTGGGGCTGGTACCTGTCGGCACCAATGTTGTTTGTATCATTTCTCCTGATATTGTGAAATATGTTAACTCTGCTGAATGACCACTCTGACAGTTTCTGTCTAGTCGGACAGTGTATCTTCAATTTTCCATCACTCTCAGTGATGTCACTCAAACAGGAGATTGGTGTGTCGGAGTATCGAACATTCCATACCCAACTTTCCCGGAGTACTTTCTTGGCAATTGTCTTCTTTGATAACGACGACTGACACTACGGTTCAATACTTCATAGATGTAAGTTGATGCTAGATCATCATTGCTGGCCTTCGAGACTGACTGACGGTTCACCCTAGTGTTGTTTCTCACAATTGGATCTATGATAACATCGGTTATTCTGGTTGTCATTGCAACCTGGTGGTACATGTCGCACTTGATCCGTCCGGCCTTCACAGGATCCTGGAACCTCAAGTCCACGCTATCAAGGGTAATGCTCGAAGACAGTGAGATGCATAATTCTTGCTTGTAATAGAAATTGATCACGGATGATTGCTCTTCCATGAAGGCACTCTATATTTTGTGTAAGGATCATAGCGAGTGATTTTTTGTGTACATTAGGCTCATACTTTGTGCAGAGTGCTGACATTGCTCAATATTGCGGATATTGTTGTATTCACAACCAACAGCGTACGTTGACCACAATGATATGCGCTGTGCGAAGCTCATAGATGACTTAACACAGGAGACTCCGGAACCTTCATATTCCTTCTCCCCGTCCGTTCCTCACCGAAATCACTCTTCCCAACTAACCCAGGGCCAACAGGATTTCACCCATACTCACCTCTCATTTCCTTTTACACATCCGCAAAGCTGCGGATCGTAACGTGGATATTGGATCTCAAACACCGTCGTTCGTTCGGTCAGATGATATCGTGCCAACGTGCCAGTCTTGGATATCTAGTATCGAATTTGCACCCAATATTGCAGTCTCATCTAGCGAACAAGACGCAGATGAGGATGACATATCTGCAGACTTTGCGGATGATGAGGAACATGTGCAGGAAGACGTGATTGAACTCGAAGTGCTAGGCGGAGAACTACATCACATGGAGCACACCGGTGCGAAGTCATGTCGGAGGATGTTGGTATAGGAATAAGAGGACCTCATTTCTTGGTACGTCCTTGATGTCTCGCACATGCATCGACTGATTTGGCTGGCCCAGGCGTATAACTGTTCTGTTCTCATAAATTATCGTATATTCTTGATAATTATTTGCTTAGTTCGTTGTCTCGTAAATAAGGCGAATGTGCCTCTACGCAGACGCAGAGCACACTGGACCTTCACAACTTCGACGCAGTCGCTGCCTCAAATTTATATCTTAGCAGTCTTCCGCTTCATATAAAGCATTCCATTCGACGGCGAGAGGTCTGTTAGTGTCTGCGCGATACTTGTAGAAAGCAGGAACTTCCTTACACAGAGACTTCCGATTGTTATCAGGTATTACTTCTATGATAAGAGGGTGTATGATTGCTCCAATACATTTCACATAAACTACTTTGCTATACTCGCTAGATGGATTCTTCAGTCGTACATGCCACATTGCGATCGTCTCCGAAAGTCTGTCTGCGCATGATGAGGGAGGGGCTACTGTAACACCGTTCGCTTGCTGCAACGGCAGCGCGGATCCGTGTTGCAGGAACATTCGTTGGTTCGGCAGGATTTCAACAAGCTGATCAGCAGGGTGAGTAAGAAGCATTGTCGGACGGCATGCATGCCAGTGGTCTGCTAATTTTGAGGAGCAAGTAGGCGAAGGAGGACACGGCTAGGAGAGGATTCGTGGATTGAGGAATGCGGCGGCACCATCGAACGGAATGACGCTAGCGCACGGCCATAGTGCTACGGCGAGAACGATACGACTTGCGAATAACCGGAAATGTTGAAGGCATGGGTATTCGATATCGAGGGCCCACGGTCTCTGAGGAGGAGCCTGCCACAGTCATACTCGGTGTAAACGGTCCATAGCTCGAAGAATTCGCATCACAGGCGTTAGCACATTCCTGTTAAGTGAGCTCAAGCGTCTCCGCCTCTTCCAGTATCTGTGACTTTATGGGCGCGTGTCTGCGGCGGATCTGCTGTCTGATTGCGCTCGAGGAGGCCGAACACCCTGCAGTTCTGCTTGTAGGAGGCTCGTCCTAGGCTGATTAGGGTTTGTAATAAGCAAGAGAGGAAAATGCGAGAAGACGTAGCACAGGCCCCAGTTAAATCGTCCCTGAACGAGGGCTGGAGCGAGCGCTTGGCATTAGCGGACGTCGATTCCGTGACGTAGGGTCTATGCATTTTATAACGAACACGGCGATAGAAGGAGTGCGGGACTGTACAGTTTCGCTCACTCGCCAGGAAGCGCGAACTCATAGAGACATAGATCGAGTGGCAAGTCCTCGTACCAGCTGTCGAGACGCGTGTCTTTCCCTCTTTCCCTGCTCCAAGGAACATAGAACGGCATGGAGGAATACAGCGTCGTTCGTGGAGTCTTTGAGGATGTATGCAAGCCGGAGGAGGGCAAGATTCTGGAGGGGTGGCCGTCCCAAATTTGTCAGGCGCGCAATATCGCAATAAGTCACTGGCAGGTGCATGTTAAAATAGTCTGGGGCAATAAGCAGCGGCGAAAAAAACGCGAATGCTTGCCAACTTTCGAAGAGGATAATGTGCCGCCATGCCCTGCGTCGACGTTCCGCGAGGGCCGGTGCGTACCAAGTCTTTTCCCAACGTTGAACGTAGCTCCATCACAGGACCGACGACCAGCTCTCCACCGACTCGCTCCAGACCTCCTTTGTAGACATCAGATAATGCGACTCTCGCACTGGCAGACGCTGCTCGACAAGCGCGAGCGTGCCATATGCGTGAGACTGTCGGCGTCCTTGCGCGCAAGGTCAACCCGCAGAGTTCAGAGAAGGGATGTCATCCCCTGCACGACCGCTTCGACCATCACGACCGCTATCTCCTTCGCAGTGAATGCCACGCCTGCGCAGGCCTGCGCTACTCCCTGCGCCGCCCTCCGCTGATACCGCTGGCGTCTCCGTCGTGTTGATTCCTACGTCTGAGTCTGTGGTCTTGCGTTGGCGCGGGACAGGGTGATGCACTGTAGCCATTGTTTATCATACCGCCGATAGGGTTGGGCTAGGAAGGCTAGTTATCGCGGTTGTGGTCCATCACGCGCCAGTAGTCGATCTATGAGAGACCTTCGATTCGTCGAAGCCGGAGGGCCGGTAACAATTCCCGATATGGCCTCCAAGTGGCCGGAAATGGAATCCATTGATAGCCGCCGCCAACCGCACTTCAACGCTCTCGTCGACCACCAATACTTGTCCATTCTTGCGCACTCGTAGACTCTCCCGTTATACACGCTCGTTTGCTCCATGCAGGCCACTACTTCTCAGAAACAGCATCTCAAGATACACGACTCCCGCGACTGGGATGACTCGGAGGAGTCGAAGAAACCCATTTTGAACGCCCTTCGTGCACAAGCATTTAGGTGGCCGAGGGGCCCGGATATCGATGACGAAAAGGCCGACGTCAAGCTGCAGCCATCAACCATGAAAAGGAGACTGCGTGCGGAGGTCTGTGTTCCCTCTCTCAAGGAGGTCAGGCGATGTCAGCACATTGCAAGGGAGAACGCCCGCGCTCGGGAGCAGACAGGTACGAGTTTCACCCCGCGTTTTAGTAGCATGAAGATGATATCATATTGTTGTCCTATGACAGTATTGAATGCCAATGTCAAGGACGAGCCCATAGACGTTGAGCTATTTGAGCCTGTCAAGGCGGAAGTTCTGTCAGACGAAGTGCTCATTCAAAAAATGGAAAGCGTAAGTCTTCTCAAAAATAATTAGCTCAGGAAGAACAAATTGTCTGCATCCATAGTTATTAATGAGCTTTTACCCAGGATCAGGTTGTCATCAAGAAAGACGCACGGTTTGACTACAAGGTGGTAACAGACTGGCTCCGAGCAGCCGGCCTCGATACGGTGTATCCCGTCGATCTCGATGAGGAGACGCTAAACTTCACGTTCAAGCGTGAATACCTCCACAATCTCTACGGGGGTGGTGCAGTATCCACGTTCCCCACTGTCCAAAAGGAGAAATACGAGATGCACGGAATTAATGACTTTATGTGCCTTGTGTTAGATTGGAATCCTAACGCACCGGTGAATGCTGGTGTTCCTGGGTTGTTTTGCTCTGAAGGGAGAGCATCGAGTGGCTTTCGAGAGATACGGAGGGTGATTGTCAGAGTCCGAGACAAACCTCCGGCGATGTGGAAGTATGTTGGACAATATAAGCATTATCCGTCGGAGTCACTCACGGTCGAGGAGTTCGCCCAACAAGCACCACGGGTGAGTGCCTATGCAATGGTCCTGGAAAATGTTTCCGTTCTTTGAAACCGATTCCACTTTTTTGGATTCATTTTTAGGTGCGTCGAGGATGGTCACAGGACATGCTGACACATAGCTGGGGCGAGTCAATTTGCGCAAGGGTGTATCTGCGCCGTGAGCTTGGCCGTGAGCCTTCGGCCAAAGAAGTCAAAGAGATTGTTGAAGACAGAGATAGCCTACGCACAGCGCGGGAGCATCTGACTTGGCATGACATCTGTGCTGCGTATGATAGCGGACAAGAGGTACTGTGCTATTTCTCAACCTCACAATATCGTATTTGAAACACCTGGAATAATGCAGGAGATCGGGATCTATTGCATGACATGTGTAGGATACGACATCGAGTTCCAGCGCACCCTTGCTTCGAATTATGATGCGTGGCTTGCACTGGACAAGGTCAAGAAGGAGGGGGGGAAGGGCAACATCAGGAAAAACGCATTTGGTACTAGGACACTCTAGGACTGTCCTAGAGCATCCTAGAGCACTCAGAGTGCTCAGAGTGCCCAGAGTGCTCAGAGTGTCCCAGGTTGCCCTCAGACTAACCCCTTCTAGCTCAAATCTCTGAGAGCGTCACAGAGTACTCCCAGTATGTACCTAAGTTACTCTGACAGTACACTTAAAGACATATTTATTGCTCCCAGATCGTCACAGAATGTTCTTATTTAAGGACAGAGTATTGCAAAATAAATATAATGTATTCATGTGTATTACACTAAAGCCTACTGTCTAGCATGTAGTATGAACCAGTACCGCATCCCGCATCCAATATTCCATTCACCACCACCACCTACCACGTCAAGCAATTGAAGTAAGCAGCGGATTGAAGTAAGCAGCGGCATGGAAGATACGCACATGCCAACTACCTGCCAGGGGATATGTGCAAGCTGGTGGACACTGCAATCAGATACAGTCGTCAATCAATTGGACTCAGGCTCACCGTAATGTTCTAACAAGATGTGGATACAGCCATCAAGGTGGATGGCACAAGACAGAGGGAGAGGGGAGGGCACATGGATAGAAGACAAGCTAATGAGAATCTAAGAAGGCGTACCAAACTCAGAAAATGAGACATAAATTGTAATTCAAACATGACTTACATAGGATGCATGTGTTCAGTGTCAGAAGCATTGTGGAGAACAGTAGCATGCCAAGTAGATGTCATATCTATTAAAGATAGTTGACACGTCAGAGTTTACCTTCAAGAGATAACTTGAAGTCGACTCACCTTTGATTGTCAGTTCACAACCATAGTGCTAGATACTGTTGATATTTGAATCAGAAACTGATGTTAATGTTGTGTAGAAATAGATAGGAAAAGAAAGAAAATATTGACTTACCTGAGCATACAATGACCGGCAAACAGCTACACTTCATTCAGAGATGCCAGCACATCAGTGATACAGAACTGCTCAGAAAGAGGCAATAGCAAACTAGATGTGTATCAGAGATCAGAAAGAGAATAATTGAGTGAGCAGAAATGAACAGAAACAGTAAAGTGGCAGGGAGGAAGATGAAGCCAAGTGAGTGTTGTGGAAGAGACACGACAGTGAAAATGAGCGCTGAGCAGTCCCAATTTGGGCATGAGTCTGTCGCGACAGACTGAGTCTGATCTAGGGTTAGGGTCGGTGTGGACTTGTGCACATTTGCACGTCTCTTCAGCCTGAGGCTGTCGCGACAGCCTGCACCTACACCACTCCTTCATTCAAACGCCCTGCCGCTCGTCTCGATCGCTGCTACTCATCGTCATTCCCCGCCGCTCGTCTCGTCTCCACTGCTGCCGCTCATCTCGTCTCCACCGCCGCTGCTCGTCTCGTCTCATCTCGTCTTGCCCAGCCCCACCCCTGCCCTCCCGCCGTTTCCAGCTGCCTGAGGCGGCATGTACTCGCTCTCGCTGATGCTCCTGGTCTCCGTGCCCGCACCGCTCCCCGCCGTGTGTGTGCTCAACTTGAAGAGCAGCCGGATGTCATCCCCGAGCGTAGAGTCCGACGCACCTCGCCGGTGGTCCCAGTCTCCGCGCCCACACCGCTCCCCGCTGAGCGCATGTTTGAGAGAAGAGCCGCTGCATGTCATCTCCCAGCGTAGAGCCCAAGAAGACGCTACTAGTATACCTCCCGATGCACCAGCACACCAGCGTGGCTTCATCGCCCTTGCCCTCGCCCTTACCGGCGCGGCTTCCTCATGCTCGCCCTTACCGGCGCGGCTTCCTCGCGCTCGCGCTCGACACCTTCCTCACCTTCCTCGCCTTCCTCGCCCTTGCCCTTACCAGTGCGGCTTCCTCTCCCTCTCCCTCGCCCTCGCCCTCTCCGACAACGCCTTCCTCGCCCTCTCCGACGATTCCTTTCTCGCCCTCGCCCTCGATGCCTTCGTCCGATGCCTTCGTCGCCTTCGTCGACCCCGCCATCGCCGTCTCCACCATCGCCGTCTCTGGCACCTGAGGAGTAGCACCAGCCCCGGCTGCGGCACCAGTGCTCCTGGTCTCTGCACCTGCACCGCTCCCCCCCGCGTGCATGCTCAAGAGCAGCCGCATGTCGTCCCCTGGCGTCGAGCCCGAGCAGATGCTGTGTCTCCCGATGCACCAGCTATTCGACATCCTTACGCCGTCGGCGGCTTCCGCGTAAGTCAGGCGTACGCACTCTTCCTCTACCACATCATGCCTGAGACTACCATCGCGATTCCTGTAACGTCAGAGGACCCAAAGCAGACAGAGGAGGAGAAAGAAGGGAGATGAGAAGCAGGGGGAGAATCTGGTGCGTTCATCCACTGTCTTTCCAGAAACGACACCTCACCATCCATCTCGACACCTCGCTGTCCATCTCGACACCCTGCCGTCCGCTTCAGCGCTCCGCCGTTTGCCTGAACGCCTCTCCGTCCGTCTGAACACTCCACTGTTCACTTCAACGCTCGACTAATGCCCCGCCGTCTGTATCGTCTGTTCAAGCTTGAGGGAGGAGGCAGGTGATGGAGAAATGGGAGCAGGATAGGAGGGAAGGGCCGCGAGGTAAGTACTACTACCATCCGCGTCGTCTGTGAGCACTAACTCAAACGACAGCACGAGGCGTAGGGAACGGGATCACGACGACGACCGCGACAAGCCTTCGCCCTCGCCCTCGCTTCGACACCTTCACCCTCGCCCTCGCCTTTGCCTCAATGCCTTCACCCTCGCCGTTGCTTCAACGCCCTCGCCCTCGCTGTTGCTTCGACACGACCTTCACAGGACATGTGGTCCTCCAACTACAACGTGCTCATCGTGGGCGCCGGCATCGCAGGTTCCGCCCTTGCTCACGCTTTTTCGTCTCTTGAGTGACCTAAGCTGCTTCAGATATGCTTGCTCGAGCACTCGATTGAGTGTCCAGTGACTGGCTGTGTCCTTGGTGTGCGAAGGACAATGTATTGGATAATATGAGTACATTTTTGTTAATAATTGCACCAATTTATACGCATACAAAACAGTCTGGTAATATAACAGATTATAGAAGCAATCTATAGCCAGCCAAAGTGATCTCAGAGTGCACACTATGGTTAGAAACATCCCAGAGTATACCAGAGCAACTCAGAGACTCCGAAGCCACCCAGGACAGTCTGAGAGGCTCTGATTAAGTTACAAAGTCTCAGAGCATCTTGGAGAAAAAGTGTTTTTCCCGATGAAGGCGGGCCGTGCTAAGGGTAAGAAGCGAAAAGCCCCAGGTAAGGATAAAGAGAAGGCGGACGGTGGAAAGACAGGATCGAAAGGCAAGCAGGTGGAGGCAGAGGAGTCTTCAGGTTTGTCAAGTATTGAAGACTCGGAGCTTGAGGAGGTGCGGGACGATCCAGAGTCAGAGGATTCAGACATCCAGATATTGCGGTATAATCCTAGAGGGACTCGCTCGCGACCATGGGCCACCTAATTGACCAAACATCTCTCATACTGTACTCAATTTTAATCATATAAATTGTATATAGCTATATAGCATCGCCATACAGGAGTCAAGTAATTTTCCGAACAACCGGTCTACGCGGCCGCCGCTCTTACCGACTGGACATGACACTGGGATGACCTGCGACATGCTAGACAATGTTGCCTAGGGCGTCTGGGTTCCCGAAGTTCTTGACCAGGTATGTGTATACTTCCGGGAGAGACGATGAGCTCGATCGAAAGAAGGGGTGTTGAGAACAGTGCCGGCATGCGTCATGAGTGCTTGCCAGTGACTGCGAGCTGACAGCGTTATTATGAAATGCAAGATAGAGAAGACAGCGCCACAAATCTCGCTGCAGTCGGTGAGTTATAGCGCAGAATAGACGACTGAAAGCAGGATAAAATCCTGACGGCGGCTGGGAAGAGGCTAACGGGGAGTAAGAGTTGAAATTTTGACCGCGCCGCGAAGACTACAACGAGACGAGGCGACGGACTGAGGCGAACGGGCGGAAGTAAGGGCACAGTGGTGAAACGATTCGAACAACCAGACCGCGGATATCTGACAGAAGTCAGGGTGATTCCTGAGGATTAAAGTTGATACATGGGACGCACCAAGACCTTGAGTCGGCATAGATCGTCATGGTAGCTTGAATAATAATACAAGATTTGTAGGCATGCGACTGCCGACGCTATTAGCACCGAGTACACTTGAAGAGAACATTCAAGCTACCTCAATTTACACTGAAGATAATTGTGCCGGTGAGCATAACAAGTCGTTCAAAATGATGACGACTTGCACAGCAGCTACTACGGCCCCAATGAAGGCAGCTCAGGCTGTGAGGGAACTGAGTGCAAATTGGTGAAAGAGAAAGAAATTATGCATGTCTCGTCGATAAGGCTCATGCTGCCAACTGGAAATCACTTTGCAGATGCTGACTCGTGACTGGGACGAAGAAGTGATGGAGGGAATGAAACAGACCGAGAAGAGATAGACCGCAGCGGGCGCACTGGCCGGGAAGCGCGAACTCATGGGGACAGATAGGGCGGCGAGTCCTCGTACTAGCTGTCGAGAAGCCTGCATAGGACAGCACGGAAGGACATAGCACCGTTCATGATGTCTTTGAGGATGTATGCAAGGCGGAGGAGGGCAAGATTCTGGAGGAGTGGCCGCCCGAATTTGTCGGGCGCAATATCACAAAAGTCACCGGCAGGTGCATGTCAGGATAGTCTGGGGCAATAAGCAGCGGCCGAACAAACGTGAGTGCTTGCCAACTTTTGAAGAGGATAGTGTGCCGCCTTGCCCTGCGTTGACGTTCTGCGAGGGCCTGTGCGTACCAAGTCCTTTTCCCAACGTTTAACAGAACGTAGCTCCATCACAGGATCGACGAATAGCTCTCCACCCAGGCTCCCTTTGTGGACATCAGATAATGCGACTCGCGCAGACGCTGCTCAACAAGCGCGAGCTTGCCATATGCGTGAGACTGTTGGCGTCCTTGCGCGCAAGCTCGACGGTCAACGTTCAACCTGCAGAGCTCACTGCTCAGAGAAGGTACGTCACCCCTTGTCATCCCCTGCACGACGGCCTCCGAGTCGACCAGTGGCATCACGCGCACGACCGCTATCTCCTTCGCAGTAAATGCCACAACTGAGCTGCTCCATGTGCTTGCCCCCGCTGATACTGCTTGTGGCACCGTCGCGTTGATTCCTGTATCTGAGTCTCTGGTCTTGACGTGAGACGGGGTAGGACGCTGTAGCCTAATGCGCTGCCGATAGCGCTGGGCAGGCTGGGCAGGCTGGTTACGGCGATGGTGGCCCGTCCACGTCGCGAGTCGACGACGAGACAGTGAGATGCCGATGGGCCCATAGGGCGAGCACAGCATGTTTGAAGCCAGCGGGTAAGTATCTGGATGACTGCAGTAATCATTCCCGATTTGGAATGAAAGTAGCCGGAAATGGAATCCACCGATAGCCGCCGCCGATCGTTCCCCAGGGCTGAGCGCAACGCTTCCGGTGACTCCTTCTAAGTTCAAACGTCGAACGCCGATACCTGTCCGCGCGCGTTTGCTCGCACCCGTGGACTCTCCTGTTATACATGGAGGCTACTGGGTCTCAGATGCCGCACCTCAAGACGTACGATCCCCGCGACTCGGATGAGAAAAAACTTCCCATTCTGAACACACTCCGTGTACAAACGGCACAAGAACTCGGGTTGTCAACGGGCACGGATGACGAGAAGGTCGACATCAAGCACCAGCCACCAAGCAAGAAAAGGAGACTGCGGGTGGAAGTCTCCATTCCTCCTCTCGAGGAGGTGAGGGCTCGGCAACGAGCGCATATTGCGCGGGAGAACGCTCGCGCGAGGGAACAGACAGGTACGAGTTTCGTCCCGCATTATAGTAGCATAAAAATGATAATATACTGCTCTCTTACGACAGTATTAAATGTTAAGGATGAGCCCATAGACGTTGAGCTATTTGAGCCTGTCAAGGAGGAAGTTCTGTCAGACGAGGCACTCATTCAAAAAATGGAAAGCGTGAGTCTTATCAATACTAATAATTATACCGGAAATAACAGGTCTGTATCCACAATTACTGATGCCTTTTCCACCTAGCATCAAGTTGTCATCAAGAAAGATGTACGGTTTGACTACAAGGTGGTGACAGACCGACTCCGAGCGGCCGGCCTCGATACGGTGTATCCGGTCGACCTCGACGAGAAGACGCTAAATTTCACGTTCAAGCGTGAATACCTCCACAATCTCTATGGAGGTGGTGCGGTATCCACGTACCCACTAGCACAGCAGGAGAAGCGTGAGACACATGGAATCGATGATTTCATGTGTCTTGTGTTGGACTTGAACCCCCATGCACCGGTGAATGCGGGTGTACCTGGGCTGACCTGTTGTGAAGGAAGAGCTTCTCCACACTTCACAGAGGTCCGGAGGGTGATTGTCAGAGTCCGAGACAAACCTCCGGCGATGTGGAAGTATGTTGGGCAGTACAAGCATTATCCATCAGAGTCACTCACGGTCGAGGAATTTGCTGCACAAGCACCACGTGTGAGTGACAGGCTATACACTGCTCCTGGAAATTTCTGTTTTCTCGAAACTGATGCTGCTTTCTTTGTATTTGTTTTTAGGTGCGACGAGGATGGTCACAGGACATGCTGACACATAGCTGGGGAGAGTTGATTTGCGCAAGGGTGTATCTGCGCCGTGAGCTTGGCCGAGAGCCTTCAGCCAGGGAAGCTTGCGAGGTGGTCAAAGACAGAGATCGCCTACACACAGCACGGGAGCATCTGACGTGGCACGACATCTGTGCTGCATATGATAGTGGACAAGAGGTATGCCATCGTCTGTACTACTAGCATCTTTTAGAACTTGGATTATAGCATTATACTGAAAACACGGAACAATGCAGGAAATCGGGATTTTCTGCATGAAGTGCGTAGGGTATGACGTTGGGTTCCAGCGCATCCTCGCTTCAAATTATGATGCATGGCTTGCACTGGACAAGGTCAAGAAGGAGGAGGGCAAGGGCAAGGCGGGCCATGCTAAGGCTAAAAAGCGAAAAGCCCCGGGCAAGGATAAAGAGAAGACAGATGGTGGAAAAACGAGAGCAAAGGGCAAGCGGGTGGAGGCGGAGGAGTCTTCAGATTTGTCGAGTATTGAAGGCTTGGAGCTGGAGCCTGAGAAGGTGCAGGACGACCCAGAGTCAGAGGATTCAGACACTGGAATCCAGATATTGCGGTATAATCCGAGAGGGACTCGCTCGCGACCGCAGGCCACCTAGGTGACCAAACATCTCTGATAGTGTACTCAATTTCAAGCACATAAATTGAATATAACTATATAACATTGCGGTATAGGAGTCGCGCAACCGGTCTACGCTTCCGCCGCCTTCACTGGCTGGACGTCGCACTAGAGTGACGCCGCGCCGCGCAGGTTAATGACTGGCTGGGTAGCGATTCCAATCAACCTTGTGTTCAACTCACAATATTCTCTTGGCTTTGTCCTTTCGCGCTGCTAGCGACGGGTAACCGCTACAAATATGCAAGATCAGTGCGGTCCTTGACATTCGCGCAAAGAGATCACGCACGTTGCCCTCAGAGGTACTGAACGTGTCCAGGCCACGGAGAGCATGTAGAGAGAGCGAGAGCACTTCGTCCGCCACGGTGCTCAAGCGCAGGATCTGTCGAGCGTTGAGGGTCGCGAGTAACGAATTTGCGTACACTGGATATTGAACGATCATCAAAGGCCTCATAATCACGATGCTCATAATAACGTACAGCGACCCATTACGAAGAAGAATGCGACGTAGATGAACGCGTTCGGTAAGATGATGATCTAACATCGACTTAGACGGAGCGGAGCATTGTAATCCACATCCTGACTTACCGCGACCAAGGAACAAATTGCGCAAATACTAATGCCAGCCTTCGACTTCGAATCAATATCTAATGCGTAGACACAGTCTACTGACCTAGTGAGCAGTCCTGTGTTCACAGTGAACAGAATCTATCGGGGGCGTTTCAGCGCGGACACAGAGTATTAGTGACGCGCCACCGACCAGCTTGTTGATAAGACCATCCGATCTATGAAGCGGTAATTAGGGTTTGTTTATTGCGTAGCGTCCTAATGGGACACCACATACCTCTTGTACCCCGTTCGGGATTTGTAAAGTAGCACGGCGAGAGTGACGGCGATCAATAGATCACCCACTGCCGCGAGCACGTTGACAACCATGGACAAGTCCTGGTAAAGCCAAGGCTCATTGCGGAATTCAGCTATTCGAGATTGAGCGGTACCTTCAATTGAGCAAGTTCTGTGAATGTGCGTAAACGCGAACTGCACAAACTGAGTATCAACTGTAATAAACACTGAGTAACGACTCACGCCTTCGCGGTATACGCTGAATTTTCGGAGAGTCGGTGATGCTCTTCAGTGATAACTCGGGCCACATACCTAGTATGGCGCCTGACAATAGAAATAAATAAAATGAAACATCCAGGACTGATTACGAGCATACCAAACTCTCCTAACACCAACAGGAGCTGTAATTTACGTGTCAGACTAGAAGTCGTCGGTAGCTATGATTATCCCGCACATACCACCAGAGTAGAAAGCCAGATATTGTTTTCGCTCACTGAGTAATCATTAGATAATGGCACCTAGATGCCGCTTAAAGACTCACAGTTCCAGATTCGAAACATGTAGAAACTGGGACATCGTAATTAACCTTTCGAGATCGCAGGGCAGGCTCTAGGGACAGACCTCTGTACAAGAAGTGCGGTGGATCCCTACCAGTAGGAATAAATTCAGCAACGTCTCACTATTAAAAAGTTGACCTTACCGAGAACGGCACTTGAACTACGAGGCTCCTATAGAACTATTCCAGCAATAGAAGATTGAGACACATGTCGGGCGACGTACCAGACAATTTCGCCTAAGGCATCCGAGTTGCCGAAGTCTTTGATCAGATATGTGTATACTTCATGGAGAGACGATGAGCTCGATCGAAAGAAGTGGTCTTAAAGGCAGTACCGGCATGTGTTATGAGTGCTTGGTGAAACGTCTCGGACAACCAGACCGCGAATACCTGGCAGAAGTCACAGTGAGTTCCGAAGATTAACGTTGCTACATAGTACGTACCAAGAACTTGAGTCGCCATAGGTCGTCACGATAGCTTGAATAATAATATAAGATTTGTAGGCATGCGACTGCTGACACTATCAGCCTCGAGTACATTCGAAGAGAGCATTCATGCTACCTCCATATAGACTGAAGATAATTGCGCCCGTGAGCACAGCAACTAGTAGCTCAAGGTGATGACAACTTACACAGCGGCTACTACAACCCCAATGAAGGCAGCGCCCATTCTGTAAGGGGAACTGAGTAGGAATTGGGAAAAGATAAAGAAATTATGCACGTTTCGTCGAGGAGGCTCATGCTGACTGGAAATTACTTTGCGGACGCTGACTCGTGACTGGGACGAGGAGGTGATGGAGGGAACGAAACAGACCGGGAAGGAATAGACCGCAGCGGGCGGGCTGGTATAAATGTTCTTCAAGGCCGTCCATGGAAAGGTGTCGAAGAACACTCGTCGGAACAAAAGAAGGTAGAACAGCAGCAGAACAATGGCCACAGCAGCGACGATCGAATCCTCGAAAGCCGAACGATTCGCGAAACTCTGGCCAGCCGACAGCGAGTTTCTCGATGAACGAGGCTCCACTGCAGAAGGAGGAAAATATCGAGCCTATTTTTCGACCACTTGACCGCATTACTTTTATGCACTTAACCGTATTGGCAGCCCGACGGGTGCATATCCAGTATACCAGAACACGAATGCATAGTCTGCTGCCCAGAAAAATAATTAGCGGTAAAAAGTAAATGCATTTGCCATGCATGAGACCAGTGCCGAGGGACAATGGATACTTGTCCATTTGCAGGTAAGCACTTGCCGTCGCAAGCAGACTGTCGCGACACGTGCATCAAGTCTTCTGGAGTGGATCGGCTTACTTTGTGCGCACCACACTGGCAGTATAGCAGCGTGGCGACAGAGCACACTTTCAGACAGCAGTGCGCCAAAGGTGTTTTCTGCCATGAGACCATTCAGGTGACAGCGACCACACGAGCATAGTGCATAAGTTCATCCTCAAGACAGCTTGACATTGCGACGCGTCGCGGACGGGGGACGCGTTCTGTCGATGATCCACGTGCATGTCACGTGAAGCTAAATCGTGAGAACCGACTTCCCGAATGGCAGCGGATTTTCTAGCTGGCGCAGAGTGCAGCGTGCAGACTCGGACATCCTTGGACATATCATGGCGGTGAGTACTCAAAGTAATAGGCAATAAGTACCCTCTAAGTTTCCTTGTAGACTCGGTGCTCTGCTGCTTTGAGGGTAATTTCCCGGACACGCTACGTAGCGCGGTATGTCTCTAATATCGCCCAGCTCGTCATTCACTGACGGGTGTGCTAGTTCGAATTCTCTTGCAAGTTCGTCAAGATGCCTTGCCACCGCTGCTGCGACTCCCTCTTCTTCGCCGGCGCCCCCACCACCGTCACCAAGCGTCGCCGCTGACCCGAAACTCAACAAGATTGTCGATGACATCTCGGGGTTGACTTTGCTGCAGGCAGCGGATCTTGTGACTCTCTTGAAGGTGTGTGAGTCTGCGACAGTGGTGTAGGCTTTTGAGTGCTGAGAAAGGTTGGACACAGTCACGGCTCAATATTCAAGAGATTGCCATGCCTGCGGCTGCGCCAGCGCCAGCTGCCTCGACTGCCAGTGCGGAGGAGGCCGTTGAGGTTTGTCGCTCCTGAATTATACATTGTTCCTTTCTCACTCAGATCTATCCTATTGCACAGGAGAAGCCCAAGGAGAAAACGATATTTAATGTCAAGTTGGAGTCCTTCGACGCTACAGCGAAACCCAAAATTATTCGTGAAGTCAAGGCGATGGTCCCGAACTTGACGCTGATCGAAGTATGTGACCACGCTAAACGTATTGCATTGTCCACACGCTGACCTTATTGTTTCAACCAGGCGAAGAAGTTCGTAGAGTCGCTACCACAAACATTGAAGGAGAACTTGTCGAAAGAGGATGCCGAGAAACTGCAGAAGACTTTCACTGACCTCGGTGCCGTCGTCAAGCTCGAGTAATTTTAGAGAATCGTCGTACTACGTCGCTAATATTGTCCCTACTGCGTATGAGCACTCCTTGATTTCACAAAGTGAAACTGCGTTGTCCTTGCGATTTGCCAACGTAGTATACATGTGCACAGTGGCACTATCAAGGATAGTAATAATGGAATGTAAAAGGCAAAAAAAATGATAGGACGCGCTATGCGAGAAACAATGGTAGTACCTCAATCTTCCGAAAGATATCGGTATTCGAAGCGGAAGTCACCCTTCTTGCGCTGACACCATGAGCCTTCCCAGTCGAAGTAGACGTATACTCCCTGTTCGTACTCTTCTGTGATTGCCTGAGGCTCGGAATGACGCTGGAACCATGTCAAGTACTTGATATGGAATCGCCACGATTGTCTCTTCAGCTCCTTGGCCGCAAGATATCTGCAACTTGTTACTCGGCCACCGTGTCAAAGGAGGACTGCAATATAGGACTTACTGTTGATATGTGCCTGGGAGATAGTAGAACACATAGAACAAGGTCTCGACGTCCAGTTGCGAAAAGATCCCCGCCGTATTGAGCACCGGATTGGGCGTCTGCGGGTAGTATGACGGTGTCTGGATGGGATTGCGCGGTACGTAGTACTTCGGCCTGACCCAGGCTGTTAGCAATATACACAGAATGAAAATCTCCGTGCCGTACTTCTCTGTATCTTGTGGTTGGGGCATGCTGGAGTAGCTACCCTGGAGCAACTTGTGTACCTGATCAAGATTCGACATGCGGTGTGGCGCTGCAACGGTAGCAATATAAGTCTCGCTGCACAATGGTCCTTGCGGCTATCATGATGACAAACCGTACCTTTTTGTTTCACATTCTCAAACGACAGTACCAAATCCGACAACGAACCGGGGAATGCTGCCGATCTTGGCTGCTGCTGAAGTTGTGGAGGTAGCTGCGATGGCGCCGCAGACGTCGGTCTTTGTACGCTAGCTGTCTGCTGGATCGACATTCCAGGAGGAAGCACTGACTGTTGATCTGCCGCTGGAGTTGCCGCAGGGACTTTGACCCCGGGAGGATATTGTGGCAACTGCTGTTGTGACGATGCTGGCATTGGTGATGACCCAGTTGATTGCGCATTTGGTGCGCTTGTCGACGAGCTTGGGAAAGCCTGTGCTTGTTGCGGGAGCGGTGAATGACCCGACTGCATAGACTGTTGTTGTTGAGATTGTTGTGATGCCCCATTGCCATTCAGATGTGGTACTTGTTGTGGCTCAGCGCTTGACAACTGCTATACATAGATATTAAGGCCAGACGGACAAAACAGTCACATATACGCACTGTTGAACCGAGATCATGCAGTGCTGTGGGCGATGAAATCGATGCTGATAAGCTATTAGAACCCTCTATGTATGCATATGTGGGCGTCCCGTTTGCGTACCTTTACGAGACATACGTTGCGGAGATGATGTTGCCGCAGGACCGCTAATCGAACTAGGCACTGCTTCCGACAACGCTGGAGAGTCACGAACAGAGTAGCTGTCCGCATGTTGGGCAGACACCGATGCGGAAGAAAGCATGGGACTCGTCACAGAAGGGTGTGTTAGGCTTGGCGACGATGTTACCGCGGAGATTTGATCTGGCGCTAATGACGATGACGCGGCCGTCGATGATATTGACGGTGCAGTAGGTGCCGATGGGTGACTTGACGACGCTACCGAAGGTGTCGGTGGTGGCTGCGATGACGACTGCTGTGCTGTCGAGGATGGCGCCACTGCTGCTGCTGCCGCAGCCGCATACCGTACTGGAAGAGGTGCCGCTGGTCGAGGTTGTGATGGAAGACCAGCTTTGAGAATACTCGACATAGGTTGCTGCGCAAAATTTGGATTCGGTGGAGGCTTTGGTGCTGTCTCGAATGATCAGAAACAAGCACAACACAACAAAAGTCACAAATCTTACTGTCTCCCACTATCGACGGCTCTGTGGAAGATGAGCTGAGAAGCATAGAGGAGGGAATAACGGTGCTCACTTCGAAGCTGTAACGTCGTTGGGGCTTTTTTCAGCACTGGGCTCCCGTCTCGTTTCTGACTACTTGTAACACTCTCTTCATCCTGCTTCTTAGATGGCGTTCTGGGAGGAATGTCTGGACGAGCATTAAGGCAACGCGAATAAGCCAGCCTTGCGCATTCACTTACCTTCGCTTGGGTCTTCTGACTCGTCGCTGTCCTCGTCATTTGCTAAGCCGAACTTCTCCTCTTCCTCATCAAGATTCAACTCGTCGTATATGCCCTCATCTTCGTCGAAATCTTCATCCTGCACTCCGGTATGTCCAGCAGTGTCCAAGCACTGAGAGAATCACAACACAACGAACCGTATTACTTTCCACGAAGTATTGAACATCGTCTTTCAGACCGAGCACTTTCTCCGTTGGTAGTGTTCCATTATCCAGTAGTCGCAGGATTAGCTCCAGCCGACTTATATGCCACTTCCGGCGCTCGTTCAGATGTTCGAGCTCTTCCAGCCGCCCTGCTGCAGCCCCACCCGTCTTGTTCTTCTTCTTGCCCCCAATCTGCAACGTCTCAATCTCTGCTTCTGCCTGCTCCACCTGCAGTAGCAAGTCCTCCACCTGGCCCTGCACCCATTGTGTTGTTTCGAGCTTCTCCTGTGCCTTAGGATCAAGCTTCGCAGACTGAGTGAGACCCTCCTTCGAAAACGCCTTCGTCTTCATCTCCTTCTCGCATGCTTTGAACTTCTCCATTTGCTGAGTAGCCATCAAAAGAGGACCATAGTGAACATGTCAGACGGAGTATAGGGTCAGTATAGCCGCATGGTATACCACCTCGCCCGCACGTGTGCACCCATATGGGAAACGACGAGCCATGGAGGTATGTATACGCGCAGCAACACGCACCGTCTCAATTAGTCTCCGGTTGTCGAGAAGGGCCGTTTTGTCCTTAATGTCATTGCTTGCAACCCAAGTCTTGATTTGGTCCCGTAGACGCTGTAGCTTCTTAATCTGCGTCTTCAAATCTGTTTCCAGCTTCTCCTTCTGCGTCTGGTTTGTCGAGGCCTGCATTTTGTCGTAGATGCTCTCGAAGAGCTCGACGCCCTCTGCGACCTTCTTCAGTGTGCGGTCAATTTCAGCTGCATGGCACGATCAACCACAACGCGACTGTTGAGCTCCAGTCAGGATAGATTATAGCCACATAACTTACTTTGTAGCTTTCTGGCTGCCATGGTGAGCAGCAGCAATGTGTCGATACACAGGAGAATAAAGCCAGGACTAAGCAGTGGTGCTCTGTTCTACGAGCCAGAAGGTGACAGGAATGAAATTGTGACTCTCCCTATTGTCACAGTCACGTGACTGGCGAACAGTGGCGAACGGGATCGAACGCACTTGCAGCGGCGTATACGAGCGTATACGGAGCTCGAGTGAACGCTGTCTCAGATGCATATGCTATTTTGTTTATTGCAGATGTCTGAGAGAGCCGGACTACTTAACAATATCTCATAGGTAATGCCTTGCACATAATGGTGACAACATGTATCAATGGAGAACGGAGGCCTTACTTAAAGTTAGATCTCTAGTTGATCTCTAGCCTTAGACTATGCCCACAGCCACAGGCCCACAGCGCATCTATCCCGACTCGGGGGAGAGAAAGCTGGCTCGGCTAGCGTCCGCCTGCTGAGTGCTCGCTAGAAGACGTCTTGATGACTCACTGCTGCGCATGTGCATTTGTCTTTCGAGAAGTCTGACAGAGGCGCGGTACTTTTGGGCCGGAGGTGGCCCAACGCTAGAACACCAGTGGCAAGGCAGCGGCGGCCTAGCAGCCGCAAAACCTCGCCAAATCTCTCAAAACCTGGAACTCAGTGTATCAGTAATACACTGAATGGAGTGCAAAGCAAGTGGCAGTGATCACAGCAACGTTATACGATTAGACTACGGTTTCGAGGCGACTGAGCAGTGAGAAGAGATGCATCGCACATGTGGCCAGTGGCACTAGGAGGCGATCGGACCTCGATTCAACGAATTCGCCTTGTTGAATTATCAAGATACCTCTCCCAACACCGTCGGGTCACTCGATTGACCTCTGATGCGCATGAACAGACAGCCAGCAGCGAGGGATAGGAGCAGAACGCTGATAGCGCCGTTTTATTGTTCTGATGAGTGCATGGGCATGTGACAGGCGCCCGGTAACCTACCTGATATGGACTTGGTTTTTGCGAGGAAAGATCGTGGGAAAACCTTGAACCAACATCTCTTATGTCTCACAGATAATACGACCGTCCACCCCCTCGCCTCTTGCTTCCCTCTCCCGTAACGCCCTCTTCACGACACTTACTTGCTGTCTGGGCCCTAATTGATGATGAAAAACCTACGCAAGTCACTGAATGGCCATAAGGACCATTCTTCACAGATCTCTACTCCCCTCCCATCCCTCTCGAAACCACCAAGTGCTATCCTTCCACCTAGCAAAGTGATCAAAGCTTTGCAGACGTACAAATCGAATGCGCCACAGGAACTCTCGTTTGAGAAGGGCGACTTCTTCCATGTCCTCAATGACGTGAACGGTCAGGGGACGTGGTACGAAGCGCACAATCCAGCGACGGGTGCGCGAGGCCTCGTCCCCTGTCATATGTTTGAGGAGTTCCAGAAGGGTACGGCAAAGTAAGTTGTGGATATCTCAGACACCAATTTGAGTGATTGACATGGTGGCGGATCTGTCACTCAAGACCTCGCTCGCCTACGACGAACGGCGCACCTACTGGATCAGCTGCGACAGACAGGCCACTGTCTGCAGCGTCTGCAAAACACCAGGCTTTCTATGCTGTTGTTCTCCATGATTTCTCCGCCGAGCGTGCGGACGAATTAGATGCTAAAGCAGGCGACTCTATCACCATTGTCGCGCAGTCTAACCGAGAGTGGTTCGTCGCGAAACCAATAGGGCGGCTCGGTAGGCCAGGCCTAATTCCCGTTGCGTTTGTCGAGGTTCGTGATCCCGCCACCGGTAGACCAGTGCAAGACATCATGGCACTTATTGACGGCGGTGCACTGCCTCGGGTGGAGGAATGGAAACGTGCTATGTTGAACTACAAGGCCAACAGTATATCGCTGGGTGTGTTGGACGAATCTTCTGTGGCAAACGTTTTCAGGTCTCCCTCCACGAAACAAGCTTCTCCGGCTACAGTTGCTGTTCCTCCACCAACGCAACAGCAGCCAAAGCCGAAGCCACCGTCTCCTGGCCTTTCGCGACCAACATCCCCTAAGCTGCTACCCGAAGGTATTCTTCTGTCTGCAGATGTCAAATCCTTCCACTACGAGATGGAAGAATATTGGTTCCGTATTCATGCTGTCTTCCAACCGTACAATCCATCCGGCTCAAATTCGCTCCCCCCAGCAAAGCAACTAGTGCTATTCCGATCGTATAACGACTTTTACGACTTTCAAGTCGATCTCCTTGACGCCTTCCCTCGCGAGGCTGGCCGCCCTGACGTCAATACGAGAATACTCCCCTACATGCCAGGACCCGCGGATCACGTTGACAACGCAATCACCAATACGAGGCGGTCGGAGCTTGATGAATATCTGCATAAGCTGTGCGAGTTGCAACAGTATGCTCGGTACATACTCGAACATAGGCTCATTCGAGTGTTCCTTGCTTTGAAACCTGGAGACGCCGAGGTTGAGGTTGAACCTCGTACGAAGGAGATTGCTGCATTGGATCAAACATCGTATGCAACCGGAGAGGTGTATGAGGAAGAACTTTATGATCCTGACTATGGTGCCGAGAGGATGTCCCAATTGCACATTTCAGCAGGGGCGAACGGACATACAAGCGATGGGTCAGATTACGGTGATGCGGACGATATTGGCGCTTCGTACGGCAGAGACCAAGACGACTATCATTATACCGAGCGACGGCCGTCGCAACTATCCTTAGACCCAAATTTCAACACCACACAGCCTCTCCGACCTCGATCACGGACGACGGCTGGACACGAGAGAGCGGACAATCCAATGTCTATGTACGGCCGCTCGTCAAAAGGCTCTGTTACAGCCTTGCAACTCGACTCTTACCACGCTGATAGCCAGTCCCGTTCGTCTGTCTCATCGTACGAACCATCCCCCGTGTCTACTCGTGCCTCACAAGCAGGTTCTACCGCTACTTCTCGTACTTCCACTTCAGGCCGGTCACGGTCACAATCTAATGCCACATATAATCCCCCTATCTCCGTCAGCAACCCACAAATTGCATTTATGAAGATCAAGATATTCGACAAGACGGCGGAGGATATCGTCGCTCTGCGCGTGCATCCTAGGGTCACGTACACTCAGTTATTGGAGAAGGCGAGCTCGAGACTCAACTGCCAGGTGCAGAAGCTACGTTTTCTGGACGGCGAGACCAAAGCATTCGTGGACCTGGAGACCGACGAGGACCTCAGAGGTTGGTTGGCCGAGACAGAAAAACACTTGCTGTACGCGGTGTGAATCTGCACATTTTGTTTTGGGTCTAGCATCTCTACAATTTCAACCCTATTTTATTACTTTCTGCTAGGTTCGACTATCTGTAGTATCTTTGAGTCCCCACCGGCAAGACATTCTTAGCTGTGCATTCTTATATGTTACATTTTCATATGTTACATTGTTGTAGTTCTGTCCTGTAGCACTCTGGATCCGCATATGCAATTGGTCTTCGATTTCGAACAATTCCAATTATATTCCCGCATCGCAGCCGAGCCGTCATACGACGTCCGTGACCTCCAGCGCTCCCTGCTCACACTTGACTGGATACTCACCTATGCCTCGTTGCACTTATACCCACAATTGACACAAATCAGGCGGCATGCTCGACGCTCTCTGAACGCTCTTCATGAACCGAAGTCTCCCTGCTTTTCACGATCTTCTCTCGCTCTCTTACAGAAATGGCCGAGGAGGGCAACGTCTCCGCCGCAGTGGACGCTATGATCCGGGGTACTCTTGACATCGATAATCACCACATTACGAACGACTCGAACGACTTTGATAGTGCTATCATTTCTGCTGAACCCCAGGAGCAACACGAGACTCACGACGACGAGCATGCACTGGAATGGCATGAGGTCATCGAACTTCAGACATTTAGCGAGAGGAAGGCATGGATTGAAGAGAAGATCTCGGTATGTTGGGTCAGGCTATATCTGGAGCTCCTCTTATCCACGTACCTAGTTTCTAGAAAAATTACCTCCTATTGAGGTGTTTGCTGGGCTTGATGCCGTGCGCACCTCCGCGGAAGAGGTACCTGGATTGCCGACGCGTGCAGAGCTTGAGACATGGCTTGTCGAGCATGACAAGATAGAGAAGGAGACAGAGATATTTGATTCCGGTGAGCTCAGGAAGCTTAAGAAATTCACCAAAGGTGAGTTCGCGTCTTACTACTGTCCTACCTGTATGTGAAGTTCTGTCATCGTGAAGCCGCCACACAACGCAACCTCTCACCGGAAGATACGGACTTGATCGAACTTACCTTGACGACCATTTACGAGCTGGACAAGCTGTTACATCTCCTCAGAGACAGGTCCGACAACCTCGATCTCTTGGGCATTCGTCTAACGTGGGAGGAGCGTCGCACAGCTGCATGGGCAGAGGTTCACAGCGTCCTCTCTGATATCCGACAATTTCTTTCCAATCGCGCCCGGTGGTCGCCTACCGTATACGATGCCGCAGTTGCGGAAGACGAGCCCGTGCATGAACCCGAGCCGAAGAGAAGAAATTCCATAGTCTCAATTACCTCCATGGCCTCTGATTCATCCAACCTGGCATCTCCTGGTTATTCCCGCAGTACTCGCTTTAAACTGGCAGAATTACTATCCCGGGACGCTGCGCAGCTTGCTAGCCGAGTATCGTCTCTCAAGCATTCGAGGATTGCAGGTGCTGGTAAAGCGCTTGACAAGCTCATTGATCACAGTCGGAAACCAGTTCCGGATGAGCTGTTGGATGAACAGGACAAGTTGGAGAACGAGGGGATTAATGAAATGGAGGATGTTGGCAAATTCGTCATGAATGTGGTCATGCAGTGGAAAAGGTACATTTCCATAATCCCAGTTCACATTTTCCTTCTAATGCTATCATAGGGCCGACGAGATCTACATCGAAACTATGAAGGATAAAGCGGCTGCCCAGACGCTGCTTGATGAATTGGAAGACGCCAGATTCGGACATCCTACTTCGCGACAGGATGTCTCCTTCCTCTCTCGCGCAAACGCTCTCACAAAACGTTTGGCGATGAGAGAAAATCCTGTATCAACCGCAAGTGCATTTCCTTGTCCTAGCCATCCTCTCTTTCCCGACCAGCCAGCCGTCAACGAAGCTATCATCCAATTGCTCTCATCTGAGCTGGCAACTGCCATTGATCAGGTAAGAAAAGCCGAACAATACACGAAAGAATACCATGCGACGTTGGAAGCGGTCAAGGCGGTCGAGACGGCTTGCAAAGCAGCCTCAAACCTATCGTCTCAGTTCGACTCCTTCATTGAAAAACTTCGGATGGGCATAAACGCCGACAATGGTGATGGCACGCCGCCTGATTTAACCTCAGAAACATGCCTGGAGGGGACACGACATGCAGCATTTCTTACAATATTGCCGCCTATGGTCCAGGAACTGCAGAAAACAAATGCGAATGTCAACGACCTGTTATCCAGTGCTCGGGTAGCACTCTTACAACTGGATCGACCTGGCGTGGATCTCCAGTTCAAAATCGACTCAGGCGGAGAAATCGAACGATTAGCCAATTCTCAACGAGCGACTAACGAGCTACTAGACGCGGTTATGACTCGTGTTTCGTTACTGAATGGGGCCAGAAATATTTGGTCGATCATGGGCGAAATATATGGTGATGTGGGCAGTCTCCGCGCCGAAGTTGTGGACGCTATGGAAAAGCAGATGTGGCGCCAGCAAATCCGTTCACATGAAGCACCCCCAACTCCTGAAAGCCCGGCTTCTCCCTTACCCTCCCTGACTATATCTCCAGGCTCAGTATTTGCTAGGGTGAAGGATCTACAAGTACGACTCAAAGAAGAAGTCTTCAAGCCACTCTCTACTATTTCGGCTGGGATAGGAGAGAGATTGAATGATTATATCTCACAGACTTCTGTTGCGCTGTCTTCGCTCCTCGATAATACGGACAAACTCGTCGCTACTTGGGATTCAGTTCAAAATCAAGCCGCCGCTATGGACAGTATCCGTGATGATGTCCACGGCCTTCAGGTCCAGGTAGAGGATCTCAGGGTCCGCTTTGACAGCGCGATTCAGGAAGTCCTTTCCGGCAGTCTGTCAGGCGATGAACTACTCCTCACGGAGGGTGGCCTATTTAGTGAACTAAAGCGCTGTCAAGATTTAGTACAGTCCTTCATCGATGATCTCTCACGCCGCGTTTTATTCGTAGGACAAGGGCGCTCTGATGGCGTGTCTTACACGACCGCTCTCGAGGGGCGATTGCCTTCATCCAATGGGTTTAGCCTTGAGACCGTGCAGCAGGCATCTGCTCCTCACCTTCCAATCGACTTTGCTGTCCTAGACCGTACGGTTCGGTCGGATTCAAACGCGTACAGTATTATGCTTTCTGGAACGGTCAAAACTCTCGGGCAAAAGGCCGATCATTTTCAGTTGGCCAAGACTGCCCAAGCGGTGGATGTTGCAATAGCTTCTGCCCTCGATAACATTCACCGCGTCGTTGAAGCCCTTACCTCTATTCACGAATCCATGAAAGGCACGAATAATCAACCTTTGACGGCGCATTTGGACACGCTCTCAGGCCAATTAGATCGACTGCTACAGACGGACGGCCTCGATATCGCTCGTTCCTTGTCTCCTATTCGGGGGCTCCTTCACCGCATGAAGAGTACTCACGACAATTCCGATGTTGCGGCTCTAGAGGGGATTGTGTCTTCTCGGCAGAGAGCGCTCCAGGATGTAGAAACCCAGCATAGCGTTTGGAAGGAGAATGCCATGGCTCTTCAACAGCAGATCAACCATGCGCAGCAGGCGGAACAAGCTCGAGTTGCAGAAGAGTTGCAATTGCAACAGGAAAGAGAACGAGCAGAGGCTGAAGAACGTGCTAGAGTTGCGCGCGAGGAAGCTGAGATTGCAAAGGCAGAAGAAGAACGATTGGAAAGGGAGCGATTGGAGGCGGAGGAACGGGCGCGGCTCGCAGAGCAGGAATCGGAGGAACGCCGTCGTCTCGAAGCAGAGCAAAATCGGCTTGCACAAGAGCGTATGGAAGACAGGGATAGCACAATAGGTAGTGAGAACGATATGGACGGCGGTGGAACGGTGAGATCTGACATACCATTTATCAACGGAGTGTACGAGGTACTGGAACCAGTAGAGGAGTCTGATCTGGAGAGTTCCACGATTCGACATGCACAGGGTCCCCAAGCTGAGGACGGTGCGTACACCTCCATAATAGCAACGTTTTGGACCGTTATCCTTACGGAATTCACTCAGATGTGTTTGGCCTGCGCACACATCCCACAATCACCTCAGCTCTCAGCGCTCATCATACAAGTGATCTACAAAATCGAATACTCGCATTGCGGAAACGATTAAGGTCAATTCATATAAATGAAGTTGCAAGGCCTAACACACACTCCGAAACGTCTCTACCAAGAGATGATCAACGGCATCGTATGGAAAAGGAGCTGGCGGCCGTAGCTGCTGAAGCAGGCGCCTTACCGTCTTCTGCATCGCATGATCCTTTGACTGATGCAGAACTTCGATCTCTGCGCACCGAGGTAGAGGCTTCGGTTGAGTTGATGCAGAGGGTCCACAAACTGGCGGACTTTTCTACCGCCTTACGCAACTGTGATGATGCTCTAAGCGATCTCCTGGAACATATTGACAGCTACCCATCTCCCCCTCTGGGAGCCTTGTCGACATCGCATGTGTCGAATCCGGCGTTGACACCTGAAAATCAGCTGTCTGCTCGACTGGCCTTCACGAGGGAACTGATCTTGGAGATGTCGTCACTGTATTCAGCTCTCTCTGAGGATCATCGCGCCACTGCGGAACGTGACCGCGTTTCGCAAACGTGGAGTGAGTTGGAAGCTATGGCCATGGACCGCATTAACGGGACAAAGTCTCGGCCAGGCAGCGTCATGAGTTCGGGGCGCAGTAGCAGGGCATCTGCCACCAGTGCTCGAGTTGCACCAACGAGGAAGTCTGCGGGGTATTCCAAGCTTTCGCTGGGAGGTTCGGACGGGCGATTCCTTGCCCCTCCTATGGGCTCTCGGCGAACAGCATCCGGTTCTTCGACTGGTCATACCCGGTCTTCTAGCAGAGTGTCTGTTGCATCATCTAGTCGCTCCGTATCCGGTCCTGGTCCGACGACGTCTTCATCAACCCCTTATGGCTCGACGTTCGCCTCTCGCCAGAGGACGAGCAGCGTATCCTCAACCGCTTCCATCAAGACGCCTTTGAAGCAACCACATTTGGCTGGTTCTCGGCCGCGATCCCAGACTGGCAACACTCCGCGTACCGCTTCTCCCGCATTTTCAGACGCTTCTTCATTGTCTGTCTCTCGACATGGTCCTAATACGTCGTTGTCATCAACATCCCGCTCATCATGGTCACGCGCTCCTAGGCAGTCATTCCCCACAATTGTCAGGTCACCTCCTCGAAACAAAGCAACACCGATAGTCAAGAAGCCGTACATTGCTAACCCGAAGAATAAGTTGGATGTCGCGGTCGGTGACGTCCTCAACCGACTTCCAGTGAACATTAACGTCGAAGTAGTGGCAGACACTTGGAAAGATCAGAGCGGAAAATATTGGATAGGAGACCAAGATCCTAAGCTCTGTTTCTGCCGTATCCTGCGTTCTCAGACCGTCATGGTACGTGTCGGTGGTGGATGGTCAGAACTTTCAAAGTAAGAGAACAGAGCCCTCACCCTGAGAGAACATCGCTCACTTTCCACCCGCAGATTCATCAAGGATCACTTTGCTGACGCATTCCGCCTTCTTCCAGAATCCCCACGATTGGGCTCGCGAGAGGAGAAATGGATTAGTTCCGCTACTCTTTCCCAGGCGGCGGAAAGTCTCGCACTCCCTCGGCCACCGACGACTCCGGAACCCAAGAACCCCCATATACCATCATTCGCCCTGTCGACTCCGAATGGAACGAGTCCGAAGTCTATCAAGACGACGTCCTCTCCAGGGTCTCCACTGACCCCGCTGCAATTCCTCCGGCGTGCGGATCGTGAATCGCCAGTTGGACGACCTGAGACTCCGACCAGAACCTCCCGGCCTGCAGTAGTGAAGACTCCTGCTCGCCCGCCTATTTGGAGACCTTAACGGGACTATATTATCTTCGTGTTCATGCTGTTCTTCGCTCTTCGCATTGCAAATATCGCTTTACTTATTATTTAAGTCAGAGACATTTATAGGACTGTCATAATGTGTACTATGGACAAATACATCTACTTCGGCGGCCTTGTATTGACAGGACCTGTTGCTACAGGCTCGTGTCAGCGTGATCACGTCTCCGAGTGTGATTTCGACATGCGAGTGTGATTTCGACATGCTACAGTTCGCAATGATTGTTGAAAGCAATACCGACCATTCATTGAATAAATAAATGAGCACACCTCACTTGAAGTCAAAGACCGAATCAACTGCGTACACACGCTAATCCTCGCAGCACGACGCGCGGATACAGTACCACTTGAGTGATGTCAATGTTTAGCGCTTGGCCACAATCAGCGCGACGCGTGATGTCACGCGTGACACTGGCGTCGGGCGTGACAGCGCGCCCCTCTTCCGGCGCCGGTTGTCGTTGCGGCGGCGGCGATTTACATGTCTTTCTCTTCCTCTCCACCATCTTGCCGCGCAGGATGAGTGTGGCCAGCCTGCAGCCGAGTCGCGCACTATCTTCCGAGGGTAGCAACGATGCAGGTTCGTGACTTCTCTTCTCATCATACTTCCCCGTTTGATCCAATGATCCCTTCCCAGCGTCCCACCTGCGGCCCAATATCATCCGACGCGACACCGACAACATCCTTTCCTATTACCAGTCTGAACATGCTGGGCGCACGTACACTGCGTTGGATGCAGGAACTGCGCCGACCCCATCAATCATGAAAGACGGATCCTCCTACTCCGAGTCTCGTTCGTCGTCCGAATATTCATCCGACTCTTCACTTTCACTCGACGACCATGTTACCACAAGTTCACATGACAAGCGATTACGTTTGGGCACCGACAGCGAGTCTGGGCATGCAAGACGACCCAGTGTGCCCTCCGAGGGCGGGGCGGACAGACGGCGTCTCGCCATCGTCGAGTTCGATTCGAATTCATCGTCGTCTCTCGCGCGGAAACGCAGCCAGGCCGGAAATGATAACAGAAATGTGCCGATGGCGTCCACCATCCTCTCGCGACGAGGCGTACATGTCGAAGGCCTTGCACTGGTTGCACCGCCAGACGCCTCGCCGCGGACGTATACGGACTTGACGCCGCCGTCCACAGCACCGCTCTCCGTTGATCGAGCTCCTGTTTCTTCACTGCCTGCGTCACACCAGCGTTCAATGTCAGAAGCAGTCAACGCCACTGGCAGGTCTCGGCATCAGCACAAGTCATCTCGGGATGTCGGCATCGTCGGGATGGTGTCCTCGATCTCCGAGACACTCGAGCGGGGTGCATCAACGAGAGACGACGGTCATGCAGGGTATGCCAGCAGCCAGGGCTTGAAGGTCCCCATCTTCCAAACACCGACAGAGTCGAGGTCTCCGTCTCCTGGCAGAACGCCCGAGGCCTCCGAATCGAGCACACTTGGTGTCCTCAGCGCCAGCTCGAGTGCGGTGACAACGCCCGACTACGAGAGGCGAGAGCGGGATATTCTCACACCTGCTATCGGAGAATCAAAAGACATCTCACAGCCCGTCGTGGGCCCTGTCGTCGTCGGGATCAATGCGGACATGATGCGGACAAATCCAGCGCGAGAAGGCCCCTACAGCACAGCCATTCCCAGTCCAGGTATGATGAGCCCCGGAGACGTCTTCTCACCTCGCCAGTCATCGCATACCCGTTCAGGGTCGCCTTACATACACTACGAGCCTGGACTGCACTCTACAGCAGGACCACTTCCGCCTCCTCCGCAACCGATCGTGGACGCAAATACACATCTAGTGTCTGCCACTCCCGCTCCTCCTCGCCCTCCCCGTGCCTTCACTCCTCTACCTTCTGCCGGTATAAGTTCACGACGTGACGTCCAAGCACTCAAAGAGGCATTGCAACTACCCAAGTCGGTGTCTACTGCTTTGGCTTCGATCACCCCATCCACCGAACGGAGTCACTCACGTTCTGAGCTGCGTGAAGGTTCTGCACACTCGAGAGAAGCGACACAAGTCGAGGATAGGTATGTTTCATTCATTACGGATGACTATATGCGTGGCATTGACACGATCTTGTGCAGGCCGTCGAGACCCCTAACCAAGTCAAGGTCGTTGCATGTCCGCGAAGGCGCGCACCCTCCTTCGACAGTGACGAATTCTCCTGTTCTCCCTGATGACACTGTTAACGAGACCATCACGCCTATTGTTGCGGTGCCTTCCCCCGCAGAGGAACGTGGCACCAGCGACGGTGAAGAGGGCTCTCCCCATCGCCACCAGATCATATACTTCGGAAGGGGCGGTCTGGCATAGAACTGCGCCGCGAGAGCAGTTGGGTAAGCCTCCGGCAAGAGCAGGACCAGCGTCCAGTCTCTCCAAATGGAGGAGCGGAACACCTACCGAGCGTATCGGTTTCGCATTCATCCACATCTTCCTCGACTACGTTCTCCCACATTCCTCCGCCACCGCCGAAGAGCATCAGATACTCACCGGCAACAGATGACGAGCGGTCGCCTCCGGTAGCTTCGGCATCAGGTTCAAACAGCAATCCACTGAGAGGTGCTCTGACTAACCTGAAGCGGTTCTCTGCGCTACCGCGTACCCCATCTGTCACATCATCTGTCGCGAAGTCGAAGTCGCCTAGCCCGCGAGATTCGCGCACGCCATCACCTCAAGTAATATCGCCGCAGGATGTCACTGTACAGCGGAAGCCACGTCCGATATCACGCGTCAAGTGTGCTTGGCCAGATGCCATGCAGTGCAGGGATGTAATTGGTAAGAAAAGTGCACTTGAGCGCTCGAAAGGGTATGCCCAGAAGATCAATGAGCTGGCTATGTACGACTGCGGACTGGCGGACTGGGTACGAGCCAGGCAACATCCACGTATGTATAACACTGGGCCTATCCCAGCAGCCAAGCTGACCGCGTGGGCTTGTGCAGGACCGATTGGCCGGACAACACAGACGAGTGCGGTACGTTTGACGGTAACACCTGCGACGCCGTCCTCTCGTGCCTTCGTGGAGCAACCGCGACATACGTCTGACGGATCCACGGCATCCGAAATGACCTTCCCGATACGGCCTGACGCATATATTGCAACTGACCTTACGACTCGAGCTATCGATGTCGTACCTCCCAATGCTCCTCCACCCACACTTCCATATCCATCACTCGCACAAGCGCAGAGTTCGCGCAGCCCAATGCGCTCATCTACATTGATGCTCTCGCCCTCACCCTCGCGGAATCTCTTGACATTACCGGGCAGTAAAGGCTCCGGAGGTGGCTTTTTCGCTTCCATTGGCAGGAAAAGCAGCGTCAAGAAGGATAGACCTACGTTATCATCCGTCTCGCCATCGCGAGTGTTGTCGAAACGCAATCCCGCTGCAGATCTGACGAGTCGCCCGCCTCCCGTACAAGTTGTGACTGCACCATCCATACCGGGCGGTCCGAGGGCGGCTCCAGGTCGAATACAACGCTCACAGACTTTTTCAGCGGTAGCTAGCCCCCCTGTGGCAGAGCCTTTACCACCTCCCACCAGCAACACTCACCCCAATCGCCAGAGCTCGATGGCTCGTAGGCCCTCGCTATTTGCCCGCGCAAGAGGACACGGTCAGGCTCAAGCAGGTGCAACGCCGGTGGCGCCAACCCCTGTCGTCATGACTGCTGAATTCGAGCGGCAGGTCGACAAGCTAGCTGATCTTCTACCACATGCAGATAAGAATATCCTGAGTGGATACTTGCGTAGGGCTGGACAAGATATCCTCGCGATTGGGCAGTACCTGGAGGATGAGAAGAATGGGACGCTGCGGCGTGATTAACATCAATTTATCGAACCCCACTGACTTATGTTTTCGCCACCCCATAGGGGTTCTGTATCGAACTTGTGAATTGGTATAATGATACGGATCGAGCTATGCAGTTACATTACGGTATTGTATCTATACCTTGCACACTTTGTACTATCATACTTCAGACTGATCTCACGGAATACAGAATGTAGGTACAGTGGATAGCTAGTCTTCTAGCGGGACGATCAGGGATGCGATGTTACTGCTTCATCCCGTGACGGGAGCTGGTCGAAAGCCGCCACTTGACCGCCTAGTGGTCGGCTGCGCGAAGACTGTCCGTTCACGAGAACATCAGACTCTGTCCTTAGAGAACAACTAGGATTTCACCTCTCTGGACTGGCCGACCATTGCGCGCTTGGGGCGCAGACCATGCGTTACTGTGGGTCCTGACAGGTTGTCGAGCAACGTGGCCAAGCAGATTCTCGACTTCTCCAGCGCTGTCGGATTGATCAGATCGTGTAGTGCTTGTTCTGAACGAACGATCGGCCATCGCATTGAATGGCTGCCGCTGAGGATTATGACGTGGTTGCGCAGTTCCGGGCTGCCTCCATGCAGAGCCCGGTTGCATGCCCGCCGGTCCATACGTTCTGTTCACGATTGGGGTGCGCTGAATCTGATATGTAGACATGCGTGAGCAAGCGTACAATTGGCAATGGCGCAGGAACTTGAACGAACACCGTTGGCCTCCATATTCCCTACGACGGCTCCCATGTCCACCGGTACCGCCCCGCCGAGACCTGTACCGAACACGGTTCCTGACTTGAGCTTGTTTGACTGCTCGTTCAAAGCAGTCCTTTCTCCCAGGGGGTTGTCAGTCCCGGCTGACGCATTGTCACCAGCAAGGTTAGGAGCAAGCAAAGCCTTCCGTTTGATTTTATCATACTGCGTCTAAGAGGGAAGGTGAGCCCTGCGTGTTGTACGTAATCTCAAAGGCTTGCCTTGAGTTTCTGGTATTCCTTGTCGCGTTCTTTCAGTGAATCCTGGAGCCCGGCCATTTTGCGACGTTCCAGTTCCAAGTCTCGTTCCAGGTCTTGAGTATACGTTTATTGAGACCGCACTGTAGCAGTTATAAATAGCAAACATCGTACCGGTGACTTTGTTATTAAGAAGGTTAATTTCTCCATTTGCTGTTCCAAATATTATCACTAGTTTATTCAGGACCGTGAAATAAGGGCTGTAGCCTCACCTTCTCTGATGACGTTTTCTAATTGTTTCTGCAGTTGTGCATTCTTCTCGTTTACATTGCGATATACTGCATGTTGGAAGGATCTTCAAGGACGTTGATGTATCAGTCCAGCGAGTGTAGCCAACGAAACTCACTGCTCTTGATGAACTTGATATTGCCAGAAGGACATTGCGCTAAAGCCCACCTTTGAAGACTTTTTGTATCGACTCTCAAATATTAAAATCTTACCGACTACATATCTCCAGGATAATAGTGGGGTTCAATCCAGATAGAACGGACTCGGGAGCACATTAGGCGGCATTTCAAGTGCATATATGCGCTTCAGCTCACTGTTTTGTAGTCGTTCGAGGGATGTAAGGAGCAAACCTTAGCCGCCGTTTTGTTCAATGAGAGTTCCGATGATATGATGCATATTAACGCACCACGACATCATCTCTGGACATGAACATGAAACGGTCAACAATCGCAGGAACACGTTGGCATTTTCTGTACTCACGGCTCTGTCAGGGACGTCTCGCAGGCTGGTGCCATCGTTGGTAATATTTTCCTAATATCCATCATTAGAGGGAACTCACCGGGACATAGTCTTGATGCGTTGAATAATTCGTTTGCACAATCCACTATCAAGACGTACACCTCCCGGTCTCATCACAAGGCAGTTCCTCGCTCACCGCAGAATATGTGAGAGCCTAATGTCGTCAGCAAGTGCAAACAGTACAGCTATGATTAACTACTTACAAGTAGTCTTCAGAGTAATCTTGAGTGCATGAGAATGCAAGAGAAGTATCTTCCACTCACCACGACCGCTTTCTCGGTTAAAGCTTTCCTACATGTTAATCTGTTGCATTTCAGGTTATCCATTATGTCCTGTCGGTGGGATGAATATGTGGAGATGTTAAAGGACGGTCTAAATGTATAATTTCTGAAGTCTGAAGTAAATGTGAATGGGTCTGCGAAGAGGCGAGACGATCGCGTTGAGACGCGTCCCCCGAAATTGGTCACGGTACCGTGACATCATCCCCAATCCAGGCAACAGGCAACTCATTTCATACCATCGCATGGCTGGGGATTGCTTTCACACTTCCTGGAACATCTAATCCAAGATAACGAAGGACAAGACCCTTTCCATCTTGAATGTGATGTACAAAAACACAAAATACACATTATGTCGCAGTCCTGAGCAAGTTTACCACTCCATCTTTTTGGTCTTCCTTTCCGGGGCTACAGGGATTTTGTTTCCCTTGTATCCAAACCCGTCTAGCCACGGCCACATCTCGCTCCTGTGCTTCTCGAACTCCTCGATCCTGTCCACTTTCTGCAGGGTCAACGCGATGTCGTCCAGGCCGTTCAACAAGCAGTGTCTCCGGAAAGGGTCAACCTGGAAGGGGATTGCGGGCTGGCCATTCGGCCGACGGATCTCCTGCTTTTCAAGGTCAACTTCGAGCTCCTGCCCGGCCTCGGCATCCTCTGCCAGAGCGCGGCACTCAGCCTCAGGGAGGACGATGGGCAACATGCCGTTCTGCATGCAGTTATTGCGGAAGATGTCACCGAAGCTAGGAGCAATCACCGAGAGAATACCGAAATCCCTCCTATATAATAAAATTAATGATATGCTTCGATTGCATGAGGAAGAACTCACAAAGCCCAAGGAGCGTGTTCACGAGAGCTACCACACCCGAAGTTAGGTCCATCACAGACCAGAATCTTCGACCGAGTGTACGGCTCCCGGTTCAAGACGAAGTCAGACTTCTCGCCCGTCTGCGGATTCCTGCGAAGAGCGTAGAAGAGAGCGTTCGAAAGCCCAGTGCGCTTCAGCGTCTTCAAGAACACGGCCGGAATGATCATGTCTGTGTCCACGTTCTCGATGTGCAAGGGGGCAGCAATACCCTTCAGGACCTTGAAGGGTGCCACGCTGGTTGGGGCTTCGGCAGCGGGAAGGGGCTTCTCAGAGGTGGTGGACGACGTGGGCTTCGAAGCCGTTTCGGGCTCTGGGGAGGAGGTCACCGGGTCCGTCAGGAAGTCAAGAGCACTCGTGAGTTTCATCTTGGGCTCGGCTACGGCATTGACACCGAGATACTTGCGAACATCGGTGAGCTTGCCTGCCATAGCAGCAGCAGCAGCCATAGCAGGGCTGACGAGGTGCGTCCGGCCCCTCGGTCCCTGACGACCCTCGAAGTTCCTGTTGCTGGTCGACGCACATCGCTCCTCCGGCTCGAGCTTGTCGGGATTCATACCCAGGCACATCGAGCAGCCCGCCTCGCGCCACTCAAAGCCAGCGCGCTTGAAGATCACGTCGAGACCTTCTGCCTCCGCATGCTGCTTGACAAGTCCTGATCCAGGGACGATCATCGCTGACACGCCCTCTGCGACCTTCGCATCGGGCCCCGCCGCCAGCACGATCCTCGCTGCCGAGCGCAAGTCCTCAATACGGCTGTTCGTGCACGACCCAATGAATACCTTGTCGATCTTGATGTCCTGCATGGGAAGTGCCCGGAACAAGACCCATGTATTTTAGGGCGCGCTCGACGTTCTCGCGCTTCTTCGGGTCCGCGACTTTTGCGGGGTCGGGCACCGAGCCAGTGATCGCGACGACGTCCTGTGGCGACGTTCCCCACGTCACGGTGGGCAGGATGTCTTCCGCGCGGATCTGCACCTCGATGTCGAACTTGGCACCTTCATCCGACTTAAGACTACGCCAGTACGCCTCGGAGCGATCCCATACCTCACCCTTAGGGGCAAGCGGGCGGCCACGCAAGTAGTCGAAGGTAATCTCGTCAGGCGCGATCATACCAGCACGAGCACCACCCTCGATGCTCATGTTGCACATGCTCATACGTGCTTCCATGCTGAAGCCGCGGATAACGTTCCCTGCGTATTCCACGACACAACCTGTACCGCCTGCGGTGCCGATGACACCGATGATGTGGAGAATCACGTCCTTGGAGGTAACACCTTCAGGAAGAGTACCCTCAACGGTGATGCGCATGTTTTTGCCCTTCTTTTGGAGGAGGGTCTGAGTCGCCAACACGTGCTCGAGCTCGGACGTACCAATGCCGAAGGCAAGAGAACCAAACGCACCATGGGCTGCAGTCGAAGACACTATCAGTGAGAATCATATGCAATAAGAGCGCATGTCACTCACTCGAGGTGTGAGAGTCACCACAGACACAAGTGATACCGGGAAGCTGTAATGACTTGAGTGTGTTATGCTATCAAATGAAATAGGGATGCATACAGTAAACCCTTGCTCTGGTCCGATAATATGTACGATCCCTGATGTAGTTGTGTTAAGATTCCTGCTGAAAGAAGAACAACGGAATATGACTCACCTTGCCTTCGGTCGGTCATCCCGAAGTACGTCAACCCAAACTCCTTAACGTTCTCCTCCAGAGCCTGACATTGCGCCCGCGAATCGGGCTGAGCAACGAATGACTCGACCGTCGTGAAGTTCTTACGCGAGACGGTCCTGATTCCGGGTATCAGTATCACCAGAGAGACTATGCTAGCGTACACTCACGGAATGTTGTGATCGACCGTCACAAGGGTACAGTCTGGCCGACGAACACCGCGACCTGCATTACGACTACAGATGGAATTAGTTTACAAACCTACACCACGGCATGAGACAACATACAGTCCCTCGAACGCCTGTGGACTGGTCACTTCGTGCACCAAGTGTCTGCAGATCGAAAGGCGGATTAGAACGATCGCGCAGGATCGTCAGCTCATCTACGTACCTGTCAATGTAGATGAGAGCCAATCCATCCTCCTGAACATCACTACAATGTCAAGTTCTCTGAGTACATGCTATGACTTTAACTAAACGGCCAAGCAGTACGCACATAACATGATCGTCCCAGATCTTGTCGTACAGAGTGCGAGGCTTTTGTACCGGGGCAGGCATGGCGAAGTTAAAGATGGAGTTCGTTCGATAGGAAGCCTACGAGTCGAACAGTGACCTCTTAGAGGAGCAGTGAGTCAGCGGAAGAAAATGACTCGACGGGGACTTGAGCTGGTAAGCAAGTGTGCGGGGAAGAGTTCGGCCGGTGGCGAGCCGAGTGTGAGATCTATGAGCCCGATTTTAAGCAGCTGATCATGGCAACTTAGGTGCGCATGGTTTGTACTAGTCCCAGCCTCCTTCTACATTGTATGTGATGTCGACGTCGAGTGATTGGAAGTTGTGCAGTTTCAGGCATTGTATGCTGTGTCCGAGCATTCCGAGTAAGAGAGTAAAAGATCAAATTACTGTCCGATCAGAGCCCGATCCTGCATAGGCTCGTGAGTCGGCAATTGCCGCGAGTCTACAACTGCATAGTTCTTCAGCCACTCACCATCACACTTTCCCAGGCTTGTGTAGTGCGCTCACCACCGCCGGTAAGCCCATCCTCAAGACAGTAAATTCGTCGACGCCATGGCCAAGTCTAAGAAGTACGTCTACCGAATCACTTTCTGGATTGCTGTGAAAGGAGGGTGTCACTAACGTGGTGTTTCTTAGCCATACCAATCACAACCAGAATAAGAAGGCTCACCGCAATGGTATCAAGACGCCGACGAGCCACAGGACACGGTCAATGAAGGGCGTATGTACTGTCCTTCTCAATGTCTAGACACAGAATACTGAAAGCGTACTCACACAGGTTGACCCTAAGGTGCGATGATTTGTTGTGTTGACAGGCCTGAGATCCATCATGTTTATCTCGCCCTTCTACAGTTCCGTCGTAACGCCAAATACGCATTGACGGGCTCAGTACGTCGCGCCAGGTTTTATTATGTATTCAAGCTAATCGTCGTATTACATTGCAGCGAAAAGCGCGCCTGGAGGCGAAGTCAGAATCGTGATGTGCCTATGAGCCATCAGCCTGCGTGCTCCTTTTGAAGGGGGCGTAGACGGTATCATATTGGGGAGGACCAGCTCTTGGGCACGGCCTGTCGTCATGTAATCCTTCATCATCACACCATGCGTATGCACTGCAGTATGCCTAGGACCAGTTCCACGCACAAATGAAAAGTCCAAAAACACTCCAGAGCAGGCGACAGAATAACGAATCCTACTTGCTACAACTTGCCAATACATGGTGAGTATACAGAAGGTGGTGCGGTGATACATGGCCAAGCTGTCCGGACCCGATACAATTTACATTGAAAAGCATTTCTTTATCATCATCGCTGATCCTGAAAGCGGGCGTCTTTCGTCCTTTGCTGCAGTGTCTGCATCAGCCTGTGAGCCTAAGATCAAGAATACAGTTGCGTTAACGACAATCGGCCGAGGATAAATGGCAAAATGCACATACCGCCACATCTTCAGGGGGTAGCGCACCCTTGGCCATATTATGTTTTCCGAACCTCCTCAGTCGCTGTGTTGGCGGCGGCTGCAGCTTGTTAGTTCCTTCCTGCGGAACTAATAGCGCTTCGCACTCTTCACGCGTGGCGACATGTCCGCCGAGCAGCGAAAAGAATTTGTGTCTCAGCACAGTCTTGATGCGCTCAAAGGCATGTGTCGAGTACCACCCATCGCGTTCGTTGCATGTCTCGCGTAGGTCCTCCTCACCCTCGATCATCTCCTTGAGCATCGGATCGTGGATGTCACAGAGCTGGAATGCGGCTGTTTCCTTCGTTACCGTTACGCCATCGAATATGTGTGCCCTTAACGCAACAAAGCTATCAGACCGCACGCTAGGGACATGTCATGAGTGACAGATTTTACCTGCGATCTTCCTCCCGGGCTATGGTGTCGACCATTCGGTTCTGTGCCAGCTCACTCCGACCTTCTTGCCGCCTGCCAACGACTGAAGGACGGACGATGGGATGGTTGGTATTCCTGAAGTATAATCTCTGGTAGCTGCACAATTACAGTGAGGTCGACGAGAAGGACCAAAAAAGACGTCGAGGACTCACAAGCGGGCCTCTTTATCTTCGCGTGGATCATACCCAAAGCGTATCTGCGTGTCGCGCCAGGGACCATCTGCAAATACGTAAGAGACCAGCGGAAGGAGGTATTTCGAGCTTGGGAATGAATAGCAGGGTCAACACGCATACAGGTAAGCATAAGTTCCATGAGAGATGATACTCACTTGATCAACTCGCGTACCTCGAACGGAGCGAATTGGCTGAAGATCGCTGCACGGGTCCAGACAGGACGTTCCTGGAAGAGCTACAGAGAACAACCAATGGTCATCAGTGAATTACGGACCAGTGACCTTCAACGGCACACCTCCTGTAATCGCTTGAGTAGCTTCTGGTCAGCCTTATCGCGCTGGCTCTCAACAGTTGCAGATGGCTTGTCAGGTACCTCAATAATATTCGTGCTGTCAGGGTGAGATGCAGGATGACAAGGAAGACGACGCACATGCTTCTCAGAGAATGTAATAGAGACGGGCCCATATCCCTTCCATCTCATCCGGTTAATGAGCCGCTTCTTCTCCTCGCCCGTCTCCTCGTCCACAACGGTGGTGACAACAGAAGCAGGGTTAGCTTTGTAGCTGACAATCCCGCTGTTAACACAGACAAGGACAAATAGGAAAGTAACTACGTACTTGTAATTTTGCGGAACGATTTGGCGACTGAAGAGAGGCGGTGGGAAGAGCCGAAGGTTGCTCTTCATTCTCGGACCTGAAGAGTCCTCTGTGTTCGTATTTGTAAGTTGTGGATCAATGTCCATGGCCGAAGGATCCACTGGGACGAGATATTCCTCCTTCTCCGGAGGTATGCTATACTTCAAGAGGCCCTCGACTGGTGGTGCATTCAATCCACATCCGTGCAAGACTCTCGACCTGCTCACCATCCATCGAGTCCATTGCGGAACGGAGCTTCGCAATCGGGTCGTTCATGTCCGGCTGGAACTGGTAGTCCGCCATGCCTGGAGTACAATATGCGCATATTATTGGGAGAAACGAGTCGAACACCAGTTAACATACTTCGGAATCGGGCTGTCTTGGGTATGACCCCTACAGCTTCGACCGTATAATCACCGATCCACCGGTCCCCCATTGCGTCTTTACCGCCTTCGCCTTCTGGCCTTTTCCGCTTCCTCTTCACAACCTTGAGCAAGATGTTATTTGTCGGCACAACATCCCCTGGAACCGCGTGCGCAAAAGGATTGCCCGGCCGGAGATGCAACTCGAGAGGCGACTCAGTCTTGCCTGCGGCACGCCTAAACGCGTTCTCAAGGTCCGCCTGCCCGCCGATGCGTTCCACTGCAAGCGGAACGGACGCGGGTTTGACATAACCAGGGTATTCGATGGAGAAGAAGTGAGTAGACGGAAGCGGTCGTTCTGGAGCTGCATCAGTGGTCGAGGCCGGCAGTGTTGAAGGACCTGCTTCCAGAGGTTCCGCGCTCATACCTGTATTGGACCAGAATGCAATCAACTGCATCGTGGGGATGACCGGCCGCGGCGATAAATTGTTCGCGACACGGCTCAGCTCAGGACGCGTTCAGTCACGTGTACGATACAGGACATTCGCATCATCCGCATTTGTGTCTACGCAATAGGCATGCATATTCAGCAGAAGGTCCAATATTGCGCATTCATGTCCATTAAGATCTCAACAGTGTGGTGTATCACTTAATGCAAAAACGAAACGCGTGCGACGATAAATTATGGTGCTATACCAAGAATATGATGGTTGTGAGTGAGCTGGATTACTTCGAGCCGAGATACTTCTGCATTGCCATTAGGTCTTCCATCATGTCCTACACGACATAGCAACGAACAGCAACCAAAGAGAGAACGTGAGATTTCAGAGTTGCACAGATGGACTACACATTAGCGTACCTTTGGATTGATTCCCGCCTCCTGGAATGCAGTAGACACCTTCATCACAGCATCCCTCACATCCGGTTTCATAAGAACCTTGAAGATCTCCATTTTTGAAGGCATACTCTTTCCTTGAACATCAATCCCTGTGCATGTTTCATTGAGCAACCTCCAGCAGCACCACAGACCGGTATGACGTACCTTCCTTCTCAAGAGTGTTCTTCAGGTTCATCACCAGTTCCTGCAACTCTGGTTTCTCCTGGAATATTCGTGCAAACTTTTGTTGTGTCTGGAGGACTGACTGAGCAGAAGCTTCCTCCGACGCACTCCACCGGGGTGTTGTGGAAAATTCAGCAGCCCGGATGTCGCGGCGAGGCGGGGTGAAAGTACGACTGGCGTAGGTAGCGACTAGGTTGGAACGAAGAGCATGGCATGCAATTATCCGCTTTACGGAAATGCGGGGAAGTATCGTCTGGAGCATCGTGTAGAACGTAAAAGGAGGTTGGCGAGGAGTGGAAGTGTTGAAGCCAGTGCGATCCGTCTGGGACCTCTTGCCGAGGCGTGGGAACTAGAATGACGCGTAGCTCGGCTCGATCGCGTCGCGTCACGCGTGCCATCGCGTCGAGACGCGTCGAGAGAATCGCTACATTCACCTCGACTCGGTACATTCACCAGTGGCTCACATGGAGGACGACTACTACTCTGTCGAGTCTATTCTCGCCGAAAACCAGAAGATACAATGCACCTTCAAGACTGACATCCCCGACATGGGCCATCTCGATGGTGGAAACGAACGCGACGTATGTCTTCATCCTCGCCAACAGGGTTCATTGGGCGTCTTGATACTGTTTACTACAGATCAAGGCCTTGAGCAAGATTCAAATACCCATGTGGATGGCGTACATCCTTATTTTCTCGTCGGTATCTTGTCTCTACCCCACCACCTCGCTGCAAACGGACTCTCATTCTCGTCACTTCGAAACAGTGACTATGCAGATTTCACCATCCCTCCACCATTTTCTGCACGTGTACGCAATGCACTAAACGCAGAAGCACGGAGCGTCCGCCTGTCGAGCCTGGTGGGACAGGGTGGATTGTGGTACGGTTATGGGCGAATGATCATGCGACTGTGAGGGTGTCTCCACGATATCTGAGTACTCAGAATCCGAGTATCTGCCGCAGGTTGGACGACCTGCCGTCGCAAGAAATTTCGGACGTGTTGGTCAAGGTCGATAATCCCGGTAACGCTCTATGTCCTGGTGACCCATCTCAAACATTTCCCTTCCGCAGACATTTCGCGCGCGTCTTCCAGAGGTGATCGACCAAGCACAACATTTCGCCTCTATACATGCAGCCGCTGCGTCCGGCTCCGGTAGTGGCGGTGGGCTGACTAGTGACGAGGCTACTATGTCTTTCCGGGAGGGCCTGGATGGGACAGAGCGCGACCGTACGTCCGTTTTGCTACGCTTCACGCGGCGAGACATACTGACGATATAGCTTTCTGGCACCATGGGGACGCGATGTAGTGTTCGTATTGGCCCAGGAGAGTGCACGAAGGACGAAGCGATGGTATGAGACGAGTGAACGAGCGCGACGATGAGCGGAGTTGAGGCATATATATTAGTGTCGTTTTATAGGGATTGTAGGATATTGAATTTAGATATTGCCCGAGGTCAATCGGCTTTTGATCTTGCGGTTGGCTCGCTGTCATCGGGAGACGTCTTGGGTTCACTGCTTGGATCCATTTGAGCCTTCTGCAACTCGTGTACAAACCTATTGGCGTTGATCAATCAGGGTTACGCTCCAGCCTGGTTACGCCCTGCATCGACTCACCACTTCACGCTCGCCCACAGTCCCAATTTGATGGCCATTAGCGCAAAGAAGTGGAGATTTCCTCGAGTAACAACCGCGAGCGATAGAAGGACCATCAGAAGGGCTCCAAAGGCGCTGTCGACCAAGAGGAGGAAAGTAGGATGGAGAGAAGATCCTGGTGTAAGGATGTTGTTGAGAAAAGAGTCGGAGGCCGCAGACGAGTCAGATGGAGGTGCTATGCTCATGTTGCTGCCAGTCGAATGGATAAAGCAGCCGTGCGCAGGTAATGGACTGTCTTACAGCTGCAGCTAAACCGATGCAAGGCGTAAGCTGGAAAGAACTCCGGAGTGGTCTCGTACCCAGACGGTATATGTCGCACCCAACCACCGCACATGTATACCGTCTGGGGCATTTGAACCGTGACACCCCCCCTTCCGCTTAGCGCCGGGTGTGAGCCAATCAGGGATCGCGGCTCAGGCCCAACCGGCCCCGATGGGGCCCTCTGATTGGTCGATCAAGGGCGCTAATCCGAAGGGGGGGCCTCACGGTTCAAATGCCCCAGACGTCTTATTCGCGGTGGTGGGGTGCGGCATAAAAAGTCTGGGTACGAGACCACTCCGGAGGCACGTGTGAGAGAGTCGCGGCGTGCACCTACCAAACTTCAAATTCGAAGCTTTCAATTACGCCTACCGTTGTATTACTCAGAGGAGGTACAAGACAGATCGCGCAACAAGCCTAAGGCGGCGATAAACGCACTGAGTAAGTAAGAGTACTAGTATTGATACGACAACAATTTCCGAAGTGAGTCCATTTTAAGTCCATCTTCTCAAATCCTTCAGCAGAAACCATACACCAGAGGAACAGCCCTTCTCAATGATGCCCTAAGACGCCGGAGTGGTTGACCATCCAATGACTGTAATGGTGCCATCTGCCGTTGGTCCCTTGTACATGTTCGGGCCACCAGGGAACGCTACAACGTCTGTAGATGCACCCGTGCTATTGCCCGCTGCCGCCGATGATGATGCCGCGGGCGCAGCAGCAGATGCACTCGCCACACCGCTTGCTACTGCACTCGCCGTGACTACCGCGCTCTCCGCACTGGCAGCAGAGATGATGGCACTAGCTTGTGAAGGAGATATCGTCGTGGTGATCGCGGCAGTACCAATGTCGGTACCACTCGCCGCGATGCTTGCGATAGACGAAACAGCGGAGGCAGAGGCGCTCGCTGTGCTGATAGCACTGGCAGAGCTGGTGCTGATACTGACGCTGGAAATGACTGAGCTAGTGCTGATACTGGCGCTCGAGACGGCTGAGCTGCTGGCGGTAGTAGCGGTAGTTACAACGGATGAACTTGCAGCGGAAGCAATGCTGGTCGACGCAGATGCACTGGCGCTAGAAGCAGGACTATCCGAACTGCTGCTCGAAGAGCTTGTTTCACCTGAGGACATCATGCCGGAGATCGCCATCTCTCCAAGAGCATCTGGCTCTAAGTCAATAAAGACCATAGCAGGTCCTGCGACTATCGTGTTGGTGTTCTGCTCCCGAATGTCGTTGTCAATGGGTTGATCATCTGATGTAATGAACAAAGCGACAGGCCCGTTGATACCAGCGGGCACGACGCAGTTGTCGAAGGGCAAGGAGATAGAGAAGGCTGCTCCGCCGATGAGCATTTGGCAGGAATAGCCCTGCGCAGATAGTATTGAGCAAGTATCAGGAACTGAGCTAGTGCACACCTACCGATGTGGAGCCATTCAATGCTGAGGAAGCGAAGGACAACGCAGAACCAGGCAAGGCAGGGGCAGTGTTGGTCACAGTGAGCGTCGGGTTTGCTAGAAATGATTCTGGTAGGTAAGCCGATCATATCTTCATTGTAGCAACGTACCGGGGATCGGGACGTCACAACCAGAGATGAAAGGGCTAGCGACAGCAAGAACTTCACTGGGGTTCAACGCGATGTCAAAGGCTTGCGGAATTGAAGTAGCGTTGTTCAAGACATTCAGAATCGTCTGATGACGTGCTTCCACAGTCATGATGGATGCTGCCGCAGTGAGAATTATAGGGTCTGAAATCATGCTGGCTGCTCCAAGATAAGCAGAGACTCCTAGATTCTCCACGACTCGAGCAGTTGCTGCCATGGTTGAGACACTGGTCAATGCGTTGGAAAAATCGAACTGGCAACCTGAGATTAGCGAAGCTCCCATTGATTGCAAAGTCGACTATATCTGTAATGAGGGTCAGTTAAAAGGGGTTATGTGGAAATTACGCACATTGATTATGGAGAGATGCGTAGCCTCATCGCTCCCAATAGCCTGGAACTGCTGTATAGGAACTTCCACATCCGAAAACCCAGCTGCTGTGAAGTCCGACGTCTGGAACTTTGCCAATGCTTGCGAGTAAAATTCCGTCTCGAGCTGCTCTAAGACGCCCGCAAATTCTAATATTAATGTTAGTTTGGAGAAGCGCCTTTGGACTAAATGCACTGCAAGAGCTTACGGAGAACAAGTACATCTGCGGAGTTCGCTGCCCGCCTTACGGGCGCACCTTCAACCAAAAGAGGGACCACAAGGGCAAAGATGGACCAGAAGAAACGCATCATGAACCCGAGCTCACTGCTGCCGTGTTAAAAAGCCTGCTGGAACGCCAGTTGATTTGTAAAGAACGAAGGTTGTCCAGGGGCGCTACCGGGCAGCCCAAAAAAGTGACTACACATGAAAAGTATTGCAGACGACGGTCAGTGGAATGCAAAACATTGGAGACATCGATGGCTATAGTACTCACCTAAAGCACTGAAGAAAGGGGAGAAGAGAAAACGGCGAAACAGATAGCGACCATTGCCATACCACGCCTTATACGATCGGGAAGCAGACGAAGTCATGGAGGCGCGTGGATATCTGATAGCAGTTACCAGAGCCCTGGCCCGTCGGAGACTGGGGCAGCCATAACTATAGCAACGCCAATCATGAATCTCCATTCTTACATACGCCAGGCTTCAAACTCGCACTTCAGGAGACTGGACTACGAATCGAAAAGATTTTCGACAAAATTCATTGGTGTTGCATTCAGTCACCTCTACTTCCTCCCGACAACAACAGAAATACTATACTTGCACGTCCCAGCTTTGAAACACTGTGGGTAAGATCTCATATGATTCCGTGCAACGAACAGTGGGCTGCCAACAGCACGGACACCTCCGGTTCATATATCTTCTCACAGTAAGTGGCAACATACAGAAGACGCCGAACAGGAATAACGACTTCGGGGTATTCAAAGCATTGACAGATGCCAGTTCGCATTGATCACACGTTACACCGCACCAGTCAAAAACACCACCCCTGCCGATCACAACAACTTCACAGCTCTTGCTCCGCCAGCCATCTCGAAACCATCGCTTGCGACTCTGCTGGCTTGTCATGCGGGACGTGGATATCGTCGACAGAAGTCAGCCTAGCTTCTAGAACAACGAAACGGAAACAGCACTCATCATATGTCCTGCCCCACGCACTGTGGCAAATGTCAACATCCCCGCTTTTTTGGTCTCTCCTGCCTTCTTGCCGTCCACAGTCCAGTCACGCCATTCCTCGGTGTTATACGCATCCTTCCCCAGCCATTCTAGCTTGTCTACCCACATCTTGTTCGCTACCCAGTTGCATTGCCAGTCGTAAGTCCCTGCGTAGATCAGTATGCGGACGCCACGCTCCAGTAGGCCTGCAACGTAATGCTGCGACGGTACCGCCCATTTGTCCATGTGCAAATTGAAGTTCGTGCCGACTTCGCGGTTGCACGCAGAGAAGTTGTTAGGCGATTCGACCCCGAGAAGCTCACGGGTAGCCGGTTGATCGAGGAAGCTCTTGATCACAGAATTCTCTTTGTAGCACAGATCGTCACCTTCGCACATCTGACGGGTGAGTTATTGGAATGAGTGGGAATGAGAGAAATGAGAGAAATGCATGAGATCTCACTTTTGAGATGTCGTATACGTTTCGGCCTATATTCCGCTTAGCAGCTGCACGTGCATGCGCGAATTTGGAGTATACATACCACTGGCCCAATATCCTGTGTTCAATTCAGTATCGCAGAAACTGACGGCGGCCCGACAGTTCATGGAGTCAAATTGGTCCACGCAATTGTTCACCATAGCGTTCTGGCACCGAGGAAGCTGTACACAGACAAGAGGTCCAGCTTTCAGCGGGACATTCTGTTCAAATTCACTGGACTTACAGCCATTTTCATGCGCACGCATGTACTAATTTTCTGAAAAGGGACTTCCAATGCGGCGGTCCCGCATTCTATTTCGTAACGGCCAGGATAAAGCCTATTGCAGGGACGGTTCAGGGAAGCAATTGAAGCCATCTGATGACATGAACGTACGTCGAGATATCAGTGATACCGTTGCCTATGAGAACACTCTGAAGGTTGAGAGGTTCTCTTCCCTCCGCTTTCGCGATCTGATTTTGATCGTAAATGTAACTGGCAAACGCCGGCAGGTAACGACCCTAGAAAACAATCGGAATGGAGACACCCCAAACTGAAAAGAGGGCTTACGCCATAAGACTCTCCAGATAAATGGAGTGGTCTTCCGGCAAACTGAGAGAACGTCTCAAAAAAGATTGAAATGAACGCGTGCACATTCTTGGCGGCGTCCTCCGTTGTCTCAACTGTCTCGCCATAGTCGGCATATGAGAAGCCAACACCAACACTACAACCCGAATAAGTTCGACGGGGCCAAGGCTGGATGAGCATGATTACTTACGGTTGGTCGAGGAAGAATATGTTTGCCTCGGCATTCCACGAATATGGGTTCCAAACCGTGCCGTTAGACGAGACATTATCCATGTCAATACTGCACGGTCCTAGCAATTTAATCAATGCCTGCAAGCACAGAGGAAGATAAATTGACACTCACCTAGTTCCATGAGAAGACCCATAGAAGACGAGCAACCAGGACCTGTTCAGGGATCGAAGGTGTCAATCTAAACAAATCATTTTCATTGTAAGGAGTATCTACCTCCGTTAATCCACATCATAACATCGTCTGATGACATCCCAAACAGTGAGTGAGAACTATTGGACGTGTACGTCTGCACTGTACCTTTGGCAGGATCTCTTCTACTCTCGAAGAAATAGAAGAAAAGGTGCTTCGCGCCGTAATCAACATCCAGATAGCCAGTATACACACTTCAAGTTGTCGATATTGATTTGTCACGTTAAACGCATCTAAACGTGATGGGACAAGCTCACTTGACCGTCGGGTCGCAAAACGCGCTCTTCTTGACTCTCACTCGATGAGCCGGAAAGGTAGGATGCGCCAGAGAAAGATAAACATCCTCAGATACCACAGACGATAAATGCAACGGCGATGCATTCTGCGAGCCTGTGCGCGGTGCAGCAACGGATTCTAGAGAGAAGCCGTGCTGCAGACTTCCGAGAACGCCATTTAGCAAAGTCGCGCATGTGACTAGCTTCGTCCAGAACATGGCGGTGGATAGAGAGCAGAAGCAAGATTAAGGAGATCGTCTCACTCCTTCGCAGGGGTCTATGGGTGCATTTATATAGGCCGGCCGTCCAGTTCCTGACCGCAAGTCCGGGAGGGTGTGCATGCCACTGCATGGTGAGCACAAGAGAGATAACATCACGTGCCTCTCCCATTCTCAGAACGGTCATTTCACGGCGCCTAAACAGGCTCGAAAAAGTTTCGGATTGAAGTCTGTTTCTAGCGATCTAGTCTGCAGCTTCGTTCCTTTCGCCTGTGCTGCTTTTCTACAGCGGATCGCCATGCTCGTCCTGTATGAGACGTCTCTGGGCTACTGTCTCTTCAAGCTCACCGACTCCGCCAAAGTCTCGAGTGAAGACATATGGGAGGATTTCGAAACGCCCGAGAAAGCGAACAAACTGTACGTGCTCTTCTCGTAACGAGCTTAATATCATTGGGACCCATTTTAATTGCATTTATGCGAACTTTCCTTGCCTTGCGGAAATGGTACATCTCGCTACAAAGTCTGAAGTTGAAGTCTCTGCACCGATTCACGTCTACTGCAACCGCGGTAGAGGAAATCACAGCACTACAGGAGGGAAAGCTGGGGAAGGGTCTGAAGCAGTTCCTCTCAGACGAGATTGTAGGGAAGGGGAAGAGCAAGGACTCGCTAGCAGTCTTCGATGCTAAACTCGGTGAGTAGGACGTGTCATAGCGGCTCGTATTTCATTATGCTGAGAGGTCCGTCAATGTTTGCCTAGCTCGCTCCATCAACAAAAAGCTAGGTATCAATGTGGTCGCGGATGGATCAATGGACTTGTTCCGTGGTATTCGAAGTCAACTAGCTGCTCTTTTGGACGGATTGGATCCGAAGGACCTGGCTACTATGAGCTTGGGTCTGAGCCATTCACTATCTCGGTGAGTACAGCACCCTATATTTCCACCCAACTTCATCTCACACTCTGGTGATAGGTTTAAGTTAAAGTTCTCACCAGACAAAGTTGATACAATGGTTGTTCAGGCTATAGCATTGCTGGACGACCTTGACAAGGAGGTCAACATATACGCCATGCGAGTGAAGGTTTGTTGGCGCAAATTCTCAGCGGGGACTCTTTCTCATTGTTTATCAGGAATGGTATGGCTGGCACTTCCCAGAACTAGCAAAAATCATTGTGGACAATCTTGCTTACGCTAAGGTTGTCAAAACCATGGGTAAGTCCCCGTTCTTCCACCTTGAGTTCGCTAATCTAGAAGGGATATGCGTTGCAGGATTCCGGACAAATGCTGCGACAACCGATTTCTCTGCCATCCTCCCTGAGGATCTGGAGGCCACAGTTAAAGCTGCAGCGGAGATTTCTATGGGCACTGAAATTTCCGATTCTGACATTGCGCACATCAACTCGCTCTGTGACCAGGTCATCTCTATCACAGCATACCGCACACAACTGGCAGAATACCTTCGTAATCGCATGAATGCAATCGCGCCCAACTTGACCGCTCTTGTCGGTGAACTTGTCGGCGCGCGACTTATCAGCCACGCTGGGAGTCTGTTGAGTCTCGCGAAGCATCCTGCAAGTACGGTTCAGATCCTTGGTGCCGAGAAGGCCCTGTTTCGCGCGCTGAAAACAAAACACGATACGCCCAAGTACGGACTTATCTATCATGTATGCTGCTGTCTTCCTGTGTATGTACCGTCCTTAACCCGGTCTTCCAGGCATCCCTGATCGGCCAGGCGCCACCAAAACTGAAGGGAAAGGTCATTATCGTTGTTCATCTTATGCCATCACCCTTCAATTGACAGCGACATCGTCACAGATGGCCCGTATGGTGGCCACAAAAGCTGCACTTTCCATCCGTGTCGACGCGCTCACAGATGCAGACGGCAAGTCTGAGCCGCAGGCACCGTCAATAGGTATCGAGAACCGTGCGAAGCTGGAGGCACGGTTACGTGCTCTCGAGCAGCAGGGCGACGCATCCGGAGTGCGGTCCGCAATGTCTGGCCGGAATCAACAACGGTTCCAGATGACCGGGCGAGACGAAGACGTACAACACAGCGGCTGATGCCGTCGACCTGGTGCCGACACAGCGCGAGCCTATGGAGACGGCGGTGCAGGCCGCCCTGGACGTTAAGGCGGAGAAGAAGAAGGCGAAGGAGGAGCGGAGAGCGAAGAAGCGGGCGGAGAAGGAGGGCAAGCAGGAGGAGGAGGATGAGTCGCTTGGGGAAGGCGAACGGTGCTGACAAGATGGAGGTGGATGAGGAAGATGAAGAGGTCAAAGAGGGTAAGAAGGATAAGGAGAAGAAGCGGAAACGAAGAGAGAGTGAAGCCAACGGCGACGCTGCAGCTGAAAGCTCCAAGGTTTGGATTGTTATCCTCTACAGACCGCTGCGATTGCTGATTTATATCTGCACAGCCCGTGGAAGAGACCGAAGCAGAACGCAAGGCCAGAAAAAAGGCACGAAAGGCCGAGAAAGCAGCCACAGAGCAAGAGGGCGGCGATTCGTCGAAGAAGAAGCGGAGGAAATCGGAGGCATAGTTGCTCTTTCTGGTTGTTCTACCTTCGCTTTCGTTGTCATATATTCTGATAATCTAGTTGCTTGCATCTCCTGTTGTTTCATCACAAAAAGATTCCTCTGCATCTGCAAAATGTCTTCAATGTCCATCGCAATCATGAGCGTCGTTGGCGCGTGAAGTCATTCTCTTGTTTACAGGCGGATCGGAACTGGACTGCTTTATAACATATCGGTGTCTCATTGATTGATAAATGTACATGTGATTCAGATGCAGCCACTTCTACCCTATAGACATACATAGTAGGCAGTGTTGACGGCGAGTAGAACCTCGTCAGGGATGCAAGTCCCAAGTGTACTTCATGGTGCTCCATCGAGCCCATGAGGTTTACGCACCGAAAATGAAAACTCTCAGTAGATCCTTGCTTCAGACGGTCACCTTCCTACACCGACTACATATCCTCCTTCTACAGATGCATCACTTCCTACCTGTGGATATCCCGACCCGTGTAAGATAATTGTCGATTACACGTGTTCCTGATCTGTGATGTCCACGGAGCCGCGATTACTGCACTGAACAATTTCTCGCGTTTGAGGCATGGCTGCAAGACGTATCGATGAGAGCGCAGCATACAAAGACCATCCGCGGCCACACTCACAAGTGCAGTCAATTGGGAGCGAGCTATCGACACGGTTAGCAGAACGTTCACGGGCTCGGGCCGTCGTCGTCTAAGGAAATCGGTACAAGATGGCGTCATATAATTGCTTCAGCTTAGCTCAGAGCTAGTAAATCCTTACCACCACGTCTGCATGGAGACCTTTAAGATCCCGCACAAGCGATTTGACGGACCGGAGTAGTTCTCTGAAGGGCTGGAAGCGAGCTATCCAACCTTCCTCGATCGCTTTCGCTTTGAAGTACGTGTGTCTTTCTTCGAGACTGGTCTACGTGATCAGCTCTTTCGAATGATGGATGATTGAGCGACCTACATCTGTATTTGTTGCATAACCTCCTTGCAGCTCCCAACACATGGCTTGTTCCCGACAGACTCGATGTTATCGGGAGTAGTCTGCAAATGCAGATCAAAACTTATGCGTCTTTCAGGACTGAGTCTGTTCATAAAGTCTTCGATCTCCTTGATAAGCTTGAGAGCTGCATCCAGTTGGTTCATCGGTGAAAAATACACAAAGTAGACTTTATGAACCCCAAAAATGCACGAGCCGATAGCAAGAATGGATGCTATGTCATTGACACCGACTTGCAATCGGAGGACCGCCAATAGAGCTTCAGACATGGGGGCCTGTAGTTCACCGAAGGTGAGTTGTAGGTGTTTTGAGGCGCATCGAAACGGAATATCATGACTCACCGATAAATGAAGTTGTCATGAAACAGCTGCAATACTGCACGCGCCGGGTAGAAGTATCGTGTATTAGGCGTAGCTCTGGTGGGAGGGGGCGGCGAGAGTAGAACAATCATGGATTTCAAATTCTGCGCGGTTATAAGCCTGCTCTTTGAGCATCTGTGGTTGTGAAGTGATTCATAGATATCCCCGCATATCAATATCCACCAAGCAGCATCCTATTATTGGCCGCGTGTAGCCGTGGATATCCGGATATCGTAACTCGAGGAAGTAAGTCCAAGGATATTCAAATAAAGGACTGAGGAAGATATCAACGCTGTCAGTTGGGATAGACGTCAGATAAACCATTGTGCGTACCTTTCCGAGCCAAGGGAGAGTTGCGAGAAACGATAACTTCGTGTCATACTCAGATGGGCGGCAACAAGATAGGCTTGGAGTCTTAGACTGACAACCACAGCTAACAGATGCAACAGGGAAGTTATGGCACGAACGCTATCACACGACAAAGTCGGCCTGCATGAATTGGTGTGCTCAAGTAAGACCTCACGGTGGCGTCGTCGTTAGCTGCTAGCCTGCTATGACCGATGCCGGAGTCGGAGCCAGATTATTTGATCGGCCGACAGGGAGAATGATAGAACAAAAACCATCGATCGCGTTCGACGTAGAAGGATACATTTGGGATGTTGAGTCCTTTGTATTCGCATTTGTTTACTAGCCACGATCGACTTACGATCTCCGATTCTGCCCTGCTGCCGTCCCCGCGTTGCCCTTGTTGCGCTCTGTGGGTCCCATTTTCTCACGTGTCAGGTGCCTGGACCCCCAGGTATGTCCTTTTTGACCCCAAATCGGCTCAAAATGTACTCTGGTAGAGCTAACCTGAACATAGATGCCATATGTCCCCGAAAAAGCCATTATCTTCAGCGGGATGCTTGTAGATTGTGACGACTGCAAGGGTATCGTCAGGTCGATAAGAGACTTGTGACAGACATTGGAAAGCGTGTCGCTGTGACTACCTTCAGCTCTGTAAGAGGCTGGAGGGAAAAGGTAGACTCTGGAGCCAATGTGCGAATGCTAACGCTGCCGAGGATTTTGCATTCCATTTTAACCGCGAAGTAATTGCGATAAGTTTGCTCACCTATTTCAAACCAATTGCTACTTACTGGAAACGGCAACTTTGCTGGTATCTTCCGACCCACCTAGTGCCCTAAAATATTTCAAGAATGCTGAATTTCTGACCGGGCGGTTTCACCACAGACAGCGGGGAGTTGCTCGGGTCCCACCACACAATTCTATCCGATATGCGCAGAGCCAGCCTCCAGACGTTTCCCCTCACTACTACATTCTTGGTCATTTGCTGTGGTATATAAATGCAGTGTTCATTCATCCATCCATCCCTCACTCCTACGGCCACGTATCCTCCCAGCTGAACTCAGCATGAATGCGCCGACCAACCGAAGGTCAACACGGGCGGATGAGCTGTGCTCGACACTGTCTCAGTCAGAGACTGCATGGAAGGACAGACAGGAATTCCTACAATCTCGCGGATACATGCTGCGTCCCAGATACCGTCCGGAGTGGACACCATCCTGGAGAGAAACCGGAGAACACCCGTTTGACTGTGAGGACTCTATCCCGCTACCTGTAAGCGGCCTCATGTTCACTCTGGTACATGCCGTATCTCACAGTTCTTATGTCGCTTCCAGCATCGCCCCTGCTTAATCGATGCAACTCGGATTTCCGACGGAGAACTGGTGTATCTGAAGAGGGTCAAGACAGGCGACTTGGAGTCGCAATTCGCAACGATGCTATCCTCTCCTCATCTTCGACTGGATTCTCGAAATCATTGCGTACCGGTCCTTGACTTCCTCGAAGACCCGCACTACAGCGACGTTTCCTACATGGTGATGCCGTTCTTGCGGCTCATGGATGATCCTCCTTTCGAATGTGTCGATGATCTGCTCGACTTTGGACAACAGATTCTCGAGGTGCGCCGTGCTCAATGTTGTAACGGCTACCCTGGTTCACCTTCTTCAGGGATTGGTATTTCTGCACGAGCAAGGGGTTGCACATCGGTGAGTTTCACATACGTGCATACTTTGCAGGCGCTCACGCATAGCAGAGATTGCTCGCGAAAGAATCTCATGATGGATGCGAAACCGCTGTATCCGAACGGGTTCCATCCCGTGCGCGGCTTGTATCTGCCAGATGCGCGGACGCCAGTCTCGCCCCGATCTCGCAAGGAGGCACCCGTCAAGTACTATTTTGTAGATTTCGGTATCTCAACACACATCCCTCCCGACGTCCATCCCAAACTCGCGGTCGGTGCGGATGGCAGGGATCAAGAGCCGCCTGAGTTATCACTCGATGTCCCCTACGACCCGTTCAAGCTTGATACCTTCATCATAGGCAATGTCTTCCGAAGGGACTTCTTCGATGTGCGCTAGTGATTCCTCATAATTGGTCCTTACTAATGTAGCACGCGGGCAGAAATTCTCCAATATCGAGTTTCTTCAGCCTATCGTTGAAGCGATGACACACGCAGAGCCGTCTGCGAGACCCAACGCCGCTGAAGTCTTGCGCATATGGCGATCAATGCAGGAAAATATAGACTTGAAGGGTCGCGTATGGAGGCTCAAGCCGCGTGAAGAGAATTTGGCTGAAGCGATCATCTTCGATACTGGTTCGCTTTTGATGAACGGCATACGCATGGCATGGAGTCTCTTTGGCTAGGCTCCTCTCAGACGATGTTTTTGGAAAAACAAGGTCCAAAAATGTATTCTTGCTTATCGATGAACTGCTGTTGTTTTGGGTGGCTTCGCCGATGGTCAGCGTGCGTTGTTCTTGCAGTCGGGGCTGTTGGATGTTTGTCGATGTGGGTCCGTGGCGTGCACGCTTCCAAAAGACGTATGATGCAGTATGTTTATTGTCTCTTGACCTTGCTGATGCAGAGGAATCTTACTGTTGTTCGCGTCTTTTACCTCATCTGCATACTCCTCTTGAAAGTGAACATCATTGTCATGGACAGAGAGAGCTCGCCGCCGAGCTCAGCTGGCCCCTCCTGGCAGGAGGAAGCTGATCAAATCTTTGGAACACTGTATCCAGCAGAGATTCGGTGGAGAGATCGACAACAATTCCTCCAGTCTCGAGGATACATGCTACGGCCTCGATATCACCCTGATTGGGTCCCTTCATGGAGGGCTACCAACCAGAACCCGACTCAATTCGAAGATGCGATTTCTCTTCCGGTTCGTGTCTGCACTTCAGCCTGCCAACTTCACGCTCACATATGCTTGGCAGTTCCGAGAGAAGCTTATCGACGCAACCCGGATGTCAGACAACCTACCGGTGTACATAAAGAGAGTGAAGACCGGAGACTCTGAATCGCAAATTGCCACCATGCGTTCCACGGAGTCCCTTCGTTATAATCCGAGTAATCACTGCGTACCTATCCTTGAGATCTTTCAGGACGGGGATGATGCTGAAATCTCATACATGGTCATGCCGTTTCTTCACCTCATTGATGAACCACCATTTGAACTAGTGAACGACGTGGTTGAATTCATAGACCAAATTCTAGAGGTTGATTCTCAGCACTATCATTCGGCTTGCTTTACTGACTTTGAATGGTCAGGGACTCGTCTTTCTTCATCGTCAAGGCGTGGCCCATCGGTGTGTAGTGCCAAATACCTTCTCAGATTGTTACTGACGTGGATAGTAGGGACTGCGCCTATAAGAACGTCATGATGGATGCAAGCCGAATGTACTCGCACGGCGTGCATCCTGTATATGACCTTTACCTCCCGGATGCGAAAACTATCAACAGACCTCTTCCTCGGAATTCTGTGACCGTCAAGTATTACTTCGTCGATTTTGGTATCTCAACGTACTTTCCACCCGACGTCCATCCTAGATTGGTTTTGGGTGAGGACGGTCGAGAGCAGGAGGTCCCTGAGCTTTCAGCGGATACTCCATATAATCCGTTCAAGGTCGATGTATTCATTATCGGGAACTTGCTTCGCCACAAATTTCACGATATATGTCCTATCTCACCGGATTAAGCCTTTACGAATGAGTGACGATGTTGCACTTAGAAATTCTCGAACGTCAACTTCCTCGTGCCGCTCATCGATGCTATGACGCATGTAGATCCTCTTGTGAGGCCTGATGCCGAACAAGCTTTAGAGCGGTGGAAAACCATTCGACCCAGGCTCTATTTTCTGCACAAGAGGTGGAGATTGAGGCCCTGGGACGAGCTGCCAGTAGTCAAAGCCATCTACGACAAAGCTGCATTTGTCAGGGCCACAGCCTACTTCGGTAGCCGCGTTATCGCGTACACGACAGATCTGCTCGGATGATGGGCGAATGGGCGAATGGTACTGCAGATATTGGGCGTGTTGTATTGTGTGTTATGTGCCCTAGTCAAGATAACCTGTTCTGGACTATTCCACTGTACTCGATGAGCTACATGTCAGGAATGCTTCACTGAGCTGACGTCCGCTGTTGAACCTCATTTCAAAGCGGATACCGCCGAAGAAGTGGAGCACGAGCGTGTTCTCCGCCGACTAGGTCCCATCGCACTATGCCAAAGTTACCAAACGGAGAACAAAGACGGGAAAGGAGTCTGTGCCATACCGTTTTTGAGCACGTTATGAGAGTGGATGATCATCATAGCCAGATGGGTATTATGATAACCCACCGGCTGTGCACACTGCACAAGAGCGAGAACAAGCGATTTTTGGGCAACATTCGGTAAGTTGTTCCAATACGAGAAGGAACATATCAGCCGCCCACGCCTAGCTGTGTCATGATAGTGCAGCCAGGCGATCCTCTAGTGGAATATCACCAGCATCGACTGTCAATATTGACCGTTGCAGCGTAAGATTCTATGTCGAACTGCAGATACATTTCTCAATAGCTACACACTCTGTCGACCCGAACTTCAGATCGTCTTACTGGATCCCGATAGCCGTGGTATAATTTTCATGCGCCGTACCGCACTTCCTGATTCTACCTAGTGACGATGCTGCCTAGTGAAGATGGTATGGTGGGCACGACGATGTAATACGCGCCCGTCATCGGAGGTAAGCATGCACGGTAAGTCAAACCATTGTGTCTGCATTGGCCACAGTATTAGCTTCAAGACTACATATATCTCCCTATCAAATTCCCCGTTACTCACTTGAATCTCTGAAGTGCGCCGCGCGAGGAGTTTCAGGCAGCTCGAATGATTCTCCTGTGAAAGCCAAAGGATCTGTGGGCGTAATAGTCGGCAATCTCGGTATCGACAGGTCTTGCGTAACCATAAGCTGTCGCGAATTCATGGAAAAACATAGATTTCATACCTGTCCTGTTAACTCTGTCAAACCTCGTGGTGTCAGTTGACTCTGTGTTGTTGTCGTCATCTTCTTCATCACTGTCAGTTTGCCGTATGCGGTTTGTGGTGGTCTTCGGAAATAGATTAGAATGAATGCGTTTCCAAGATCGAGAGATGGTACCAAAATATCCTTATAGGTGTGGTTGAGAGACTGGATGATAGCCCGGAGTGTCTCCCTCAGTTTGCGACTATCACTGCGCTCACGCTGTAAAGAGTGTGCCTCGATAGCATTCACTTCGTTACGCAACCTAGGAGATATAGTTTAGCATCATGCGGGCATCGCTCGGTCATCACAATACCTCTTCACTCTCTTTTCCAGTAGCAGGAAGAAATCCGGTTGGCCAGCTAAGATCTTCTCTCTTTCGTGAGGCTGAATTTCTTTCGAAAATTCATCAATGGTACGAATGATGTCCCTTGCATCCTTGATATAAGTGTCGGGGGAATACTGCTTGGCGATCCAACTCTTTCCTTGATAAATGGCAGAGACTCCTCCAAGGAAGGCACCCATCATGCCAATAATATTTCCAGCCTGTGCAGCGACTTGCCAGGCCTCAGACATTGTCTGCGAATGATTGCGTCCGCCATTAAGCACCCCGAACCGCTATGCAACGTTTAGGATGACCCACCGAAACGCTTGGGTCTGTCCTTAAAGCCAACTAGGGGGTACAAGGGGCGTAAGGGCGGAATCAAGGTACGGCAGTTATACGTTCGGGGAAGAGCTACTGAGGCTGAAACTAGTGAACAGGTCTTCATATAGCCGTGTGTAAACAGATGCGCGCTTGATAGTACGTCGCATGTTCCGGGAATCAGCCGCTTCAGGACAACGACCTATCATACGACAGTGGGAATCTCCCGAAGAGTAAAAAGAAAAAGAACATAATTCATGCCAAAATCGCCAATTCGTTGGAATATGAAAGAAACAATGAGCGCACGCAGATCGACCAATTTGCTGACCTTCGCAATAGGCCCTGCCACCTGGTAGCCGTGTTGTTATAGTCCGGACATCTTCAGGAAGCAGGATCGAATTGACATTTATTGTGTTGTCCTCCGAGTCTACAGCGACAACATCGTTCATAATAACAATAGGGGGTCAACAGGTGGTCGAAAGAGGCTCTTCTGAGGGGGGCAAGTTTAGTCATATCAGACGGCAACCTTGACGTGTGTGGGTCCGCAGCGGTCCCCGATCACATGACCTCGTCCCACCCTGCCCTCGCCGTCACACCGGCGACCGCAGACGCTGTTAGACCCACTCAGTCGCTAAACTTTTCTCTGAACTGCTGCCACCAGTTCCACTTGGTTGAAACAAATGTCTCCATTGCCCCAAGAGACACTGTCGGAGGCGCGCGTGGCTGCCATCGATGAAGAGCTCAGTGTCGCTGACGAGCTCTTCGCGGACCTCGATAGTAATGAGATTCGATGGAGGGATCGACAAAAGTTCTTGGAATCTCGTGGTTACATGTTACGGCCAAGATACCATTCAGAGTGGACTCCCTCGTGGAGGGGGTCTGGCAAGCATCCCATATTCTTCGAGGATTCCATTGCTTTACCGGTAGGTGATCATGCATTCGTCGCTCCTACCGATGAAATGACTGCTCGTGCCAACTAGGCTCGTGAGCACCTAATAGATGCCATAAGGATGGCCGATGGTGTGCTTGTATACCTGAAGAGGGTAAAAACAGGCGACAATGAGTCGCGCATTGCTACCATGTTATCTCGGCCTTCTCTCCGCAATGATCCCAGGAATCATTGTGTCCCTATCCTCGACATTTTCCAGGACGATCAAGATCAGACTATATCCTACATGGTCATGCCTTTTCTACGCCTATTTGATGATCCCATCTTTGAGCTCGTTGAAGAAGTTATTGACTTTATCGACCAGATGTTAGAGGTACTTCTTTTCTCAGAGGTTTGGAAGATCAGACTGACTTGGGCTCTTCAGGGTCTTGTTTTTATTCACGAACACGGCGTGGCCCATCGGTAATCCTCATTGTCTGACCTTGTCGAATAAACGTTGATACTTTCATAGTGACTGTACATATAAGAACATCATGATGGACGCCAGTGCCATGTATCCTCAAGGATTTCATCCAGTCAAGGATAATTTTCTACCAGACGCAGACACTCCAGCAGACCCTCTCCGTCGCGCCGATGTGTCGATCAAATATTACTACGTTGACTTCGGCATATCCGTGATAATTCCCTCAGACTCTGATACTCGACTTGTAACAGGAGACGCTGGTAGGGATCAGGAAGTGCCCGAGCTCTCCTCTCGCGTACCATATGATCCATTCAAGGTGGATATTTTCATCATTGGAAATCTGTTTCGTCATCACGTCTACAACGTACGTCAGTTTCTCGGCCGTATAAACCGCATCTCATCGTTTCGAAAGAAATTCTTCAACGTTGACTTCCTATTGCCCCTCATCACGGCCATGACCCGAAAGAATCCTAATTCCAGACCTAGCGCTGTCGAGGCCCTTGCGCAGTGGCGGCAGATCAGCAAGAACCTTACAGGGATCAGGAGGAAATGGAGACTCAAGTCTCGCGACAGTGCCATTTCAACGCAGATGGCTGCCGATATAGCTTCTTTAGTCTCTATACCCGGATACCTGAGTAGACGGCTTGTGTCGTGGATAGTCGATTTACAGGGATAGATTTGTACTTGGATATGATATATAGTGTCGTGTTCACCATAAAATGGGACAAGGTGTAGGCGTTCAGTTCTCGGTAAAGGTTGGTCCGCCAATTGAACCGTGTCGCGGTGCGGCGTAAGCGTTGTCCCTACTCGTCTTGAGATTTCCTCGTCCTGTAATCATCTTCGTGCTGTATCGTCGACTAGGACCATAAACTTGAAGTCAGCGGCAAAGAATGTTTTCAGGGATCAATTCCAGTCAGTCCCCCACACATCGATGTAACGGATCAACTGAGTACCCATGTATAATGATGACCGTGAGTACGTCCCCTCGCAAGTCGCACTGCTCTTGTACCGTCAAAAGTGCTACACAACCATGCTCCAGGAAGCTACGCTGAATCCCTCCGCTAATCCCGCATGGTTGCAGAGAGCTGACCAGGCTTTCAGTACTTTGTTTCCAGCGGAACTTCGATGGCGGGACCGACAGCAGTTCTTAGAATCTCGTGGATACATGCTACGACCGAGATACCACCCAGGTTGGGTGCCGTCGTGGAGGGCAAAGAAAGTCAATCCGACATTATTTGAGGACTGTATCCCTCTTCCAGTGAGTACCTTCTTAAATAAATCGGAACATACGACCTATGTTTTGTAGCTGCGAGAACATCTTGTTGATGCGACTCGAATTGCTGACAGCAGACCCGTGTATATCAAGAGAGTTCAGACTGGAGACGATGAATCTCAGATAGCTCTTATGCTCTCTGCGGAGTCAATTCGCAATGATTCTCATAACCATTGTGTACCCATCTTAGAAGTATTCCAAGATGACGAGGACCCTGAAACATCCTACCTGGTTATGCCTTTTCTTCGACTTATTGATCATCCACCATTTGAGATCGTTGAGGAGGTGGTGGATTGCATTCATCAGATAATGGAGGTGCTACGCTTGGCTTACAATCAGTGAAATCTCTCTGATTCATCCTTTCTGGCAGGGACTCGTTTTCCTTCATCAACAAGGTGTTGCGCATCGGTAAGCTGTAATCGTAATTTCGATTTACCAGGGAGATACAACTTTTGTTTCAGGGATTGCACGTACAAGAACATCATGATGGATGCCAGTCAAATGTATCCGCAGGGCGCTCACCCTGTACACTGGCTGTACCTTCCCGACGGGACAACACCCAACTACCCTCTTCCTCGCCGTTCCGTTCCTATCAAATACTACTACATTGATTTCGGTCTTTCCGTGTACTTCCCCTCTGATGTTCATCCTCGGCTTGTTCTAGGAGAGGATGGCCGGGATCAGGAAGTTCCTGAGCTCTCCGATGAGGTTCCGTATGACCCTTTCATGGTGGACATATTCATTATAGGAAATCTACTTCGCCACGAATTCTATGATGTACGAGATTCGGTTCACTCCTAGTCGCATCTTTAACTTACGGGCGTGGCCACAGAAATTCACCAACTTCAACTTCCTCCTTCCCCTCATCGATGCCATGACTCGGACTGGTCCTCAAACGAGACCTGACGCCATAAATGCCTTCGAGCAATGGAGGTCCATCCAGCCTCGACTTTCGATCTTGCAACGGCAGTGGAGGGTACGGCCGAGAGGCGAGCCGTTGGTAGGCAAGGCCATATTCGACACCGCTGCCCTCGTCAGAACCGCAGGGCACCTCACCGCACGACTTATGCGAATTGCAGTAGACATGACAGGGTGATTCGCCATGGCTCGCCTCTGGTCAGGGAGCGTGCATTAGACTCAGTAAGAACGTCATGCAGATACAATGCTTTAGTTTAACGAATACTCCCTGTACGATTCCCCCCACGCATGAAGTCCTTATATGATTTATTTGATCACGGCCGCACCTTGGATTCATCAGAATGTCATAGGGCGCTGACAATATGAGTATTCACTCAATAAGACAGACACGCAGGTTGGTTGTGCGACAACAATGTGATTGAGGCGAGTCACCTCGTCGGCAGCCCGAGTAGATGTCTCGGAGATCGCCAATGGACTAGACATCCAGATATTAGTGATTTAAGAGACAATACTGGCACAACTCACACAAATCTTGACAGCGTTCAAAGCGTAAGGCGGCGAACCCAGGAAGCCCCATCGGCAACAGAGAGACAGCGAATGTTCCTGGAGACGGGCACATGCGCTGTCTTTGAAGATATCGCTGTTGCCTGCAGAGACAAGAGCACAATATTGATATTGCCATAGATAGTAGTCGTATCATGATGCCGAACAAGAAATGATATATATCCATCACAAGAAGCGATGTCGTCGCTAGCTGGACAAAAAAACTCCACCTCGGGCGCGAACACTGGCGCTATTTCTTGATATCAGTGGGCGGACCAGGCACTAGCTGTCGAAGCTGGCACCATATGCCGGACCTTCTCCGAATCTTCATGCAGGAAAGTGACTGAGCCTTGAGCGGTGCATGTTGTTCTTCGTCGTGAACCCTTGACAGGTACTTGATTGACCCTGAGGCCTGAGGGTTGAGACCGACGGCTGGTACATGACAGGCCTCATGCGCATTCAAGTTACGTCCTTGTGGTCCATAGAATTTAGCTTAAGCGCGGTTTATAGATAACGCGGGTAGTGTGGGACCCAAATCGACATGCAAAACATGTGCGTAGAACGTGCTGGCTGATAGGGTGAAGAGGTGAAAGATAGTATGCTGTTATTGTGTTGCAGTCCCCTGTATCAAGTAACATCCAAAGAGTATAAATGTATCATAGATACAGAAATACGTAAACATACTATATCGCGGAGAGCACGTTCATGTAACTTGACATACATGAGTCGCAATCCGGAGAACGATCATCCGTGCAAGCCAACAATCCCACTGAGGAATCGCCCGGAAAAATAGCGAGCCACACGGTACAGAGACATTGTCCCGAATATGGCTATTTCCAGCCAAGACTCCACGTGGATGCAGTCTCCACTGCTTTTGCAGCTCTGAGAGGTTCCGCTGAATGGCTTGCCACTGCTGTAAAGCTTCCTCGGCCGTGGGCCTCATTGTGGGTTCTGGGTATGTCATCCGGCATAGATAAATCGGAGGTAAATTTACCTCTGATATTTGAATTCACAAATTCGTCAAAATCTTGAACCGCGTCCAAGGGTGGAGAGTCTATGAAGCGAAGAGATGTCCATATATGAGATGTCTAGATCATCTGAATCCTGGGTGATGTCCAGAATCGCGCGCTATGGGTACGGATGTCATTCCTAAGAGACTCATAGTAAGAAATCATGCTGGCAACTTTGGTTATCGCCCGTTTCAAGTATACCAGTGCGCAATCCGTTATTCGAACAGCGCCGATGAAGTGGTCTCGAGTATGGAGCCTTGAGTCACTGCAAGCGCCACTATGATTATAAAGAGAGTGCTAGATGAAACGCGAAACACCTAAGGACGGCACTGCCGTGTTGTCGAGAATGTTTTCCCACGCCCTGCGGTACTCACGTGTACCTGCCCTGGACTTAGAGGGACATTCAACGAGGCAACTCGCTCAAAATTACAACCGGTTGGACTTGATTATACTTGCCGTCACCGCTACACAACGAAGGGGCCGAGTGGACAAGCTCTTTGTTGTCGTTCCCTCAATAGACCCCTGGAAGCGCCTGTTGAGTTCGCCGATCGAATTGATCGGACAGATCCGAAACGTCCGTGAGAATACTCCATTTAGGTTCCGCGCGTCTCGGTGTCGCGGCGAACGTCGTGCATATAATGTAACTCCCCATCTTTTACCAGAATGCCGCCTAGATCCACGGTCTTTTTACATTTCAAGATTCAGTGCAAACTCCATGCAACATAAGATATCACTCCGTTCAATTCAATTCAAACTCCTCGAGAAGGATGTTCAATTGGTATGTTTCAACCGTTCTTTAATTCATCGTTAGTTGAAGCTGTCCGTATATATGACCTGTACATCAAGGTTCTGAAGTGTACTAGGATAAGCTGGTGTTGGCTGTAAGCTATGAGACTGATTTGCTCATGTATTGGTAGACGATCATTATGGTCGCGAACATCATTAGCCATTTGAAAGCAGAATGCTATTTACCAGAAGATGAATGAAATTGATAACCATGACCCGCCACTGGGCCGCCAGTGATGACCGATAAAGGATCAGACACGGCGATTTACAAGTTGCATTACCATGCACAATTCCAAGCGGCAGCGATTTGGCAATTCAACTGCCAGGTGAATAACACAGATCTGCTAAAAGCTTAGCATTGAAGCTCACACCGATTTGCATCAGCGACAGACGTAGTTACAGCCCATTACTAACGGGATGCAGGTTTCACTACAGCCAACAGCGGGTTAGACTTTTGATATTATACTCTATCTCGCATTCTCACATCACGATGTGAACGGAGCTTTGACATTCATGAGGTAGATTGATAACAATGAGTCTCTTCGACCATCTCGCGAGCAACAATGCTTACCATCAATGCGGTGTTAGTGTGTTGCTCGTGATACAAGCATGGCGATAACTTATTGTCGTGGTGTCACTGGCATTATATGCACTACAGCAAAGACAGCTTTTCATACCTTCTGTTATCGCCATCGCATGCGGGTTGAGGCTGCATTCCATACGATAACCTGTCATGATCATATCTAATACCGGGACCTGCTAGACGAATCATGGGGCCGAAGGATATCGCGAGCACAAAATCAAAACAAGTCGTAACTATTCGCGCATCAATACAGTATGATGACAATAAGCACCAAACGCAGTACCAACACCTAACCGGCAGACCGCATGGAGCGAAAGATAGTACGTAATAGCAATCAGCCTTGTATATCTATACCAAATGTGAATAATCCGGCGGTCAGGCGGAAAATGGTTCTGCAAAGGGAGGCGGTGTCAAGGACCGCCATTTCCAGCCAGTTCTCCCGACGAGGTCGAAGCCTCCAGCGCCGATGACTGTTCGAAAGAGTTTTCTCGATGTTCTGCCATTGCTGCAGTGCTTCGCTAGCACTGGGTCTGAGCGTCGGCTCATGCTGCGTCATGGCCTGTATCAACGGCAACAAGAAACCCAAGTTTGAAAATTTCTGGATTAGGCTCATCAACCAGAGGTCCTGACAAAGACGCAAGAACAATGACATACATTGTAGAACACCCTTCGAAAGACGTTGCCGATAATGAAAATATCGACTTTGAAAGGGTCGTACGGGACACGGGTAGATAGTTCTGGCACCTCTCGATCCCGGCCAAGATCACCTAGCGCGAGTTTGGGCTGAACATCAGGCGGTATGTACACTGATATACCAAAGTCGACATAATAATATTTGACGGAGACTTCAGACCTCGGGATAGGTCGCGCGACCGTCCTGGCATCGGGAAGAAATCGATCATTCACTGGATGGAACCCATGAGGATACATCTCTCGTGCATCCATCATGAGATTTCGCTCTGAACAATCACTGAGAAGTGATGAGCGATTACAAAGGGGCTGTGGTTGACTGCTCACCGATGTGCGACACCACGGTCGTGAAGAAAGAGCAGCCCCTACATACTCAAATAAGCAACGTGGACGTATGCACCAATCAGAAGCATACCTCCAGAATTTGGGTTGCAAATCCTATCACATCGTCCACAATATCGAACTCTGGGCGATCAACGAGACGGAGGAATGGCATGACCATATACGATATCTCCGGATTGTCCGAATCCTGGAATAGGTCAAGAACGGGAACACTATGGTTCCGCGGATCATTGCAATGAGGTTCCGCGGATAACATAGTGGCAATCCTGGATTCATTGTCACCAGTGCGCACCCTTTTGATGTAAACCAAAGACGCATCCGATATTCGTTTGGCGTCGATGAGATGCTCTCGAGACTGATCAAATTGAGGATTAGGGATTAAAAGCTGAGTAAAATACAAGCTTACAGGTAGCGATATAGAGTCCTCGAATAGGAGTGGATCCTTGCCCGTCCCTCTCCACGCAGGAGTCCAATCTGGTTGGTATCTAGGCCGCAACATGTAGCCCTTAGACTCCAGGAAGGGCTGGCGTTCCTTCCATCGCGCTTCGTGGGGACTCAACCACGACCAAAGTTCATCGTCGGATGACTGTTCTGACGACGCAGACGGCGAAGCCATCGTATGTAACTGAGTTTGAGGTGGAAGTTTGGTGCGAGCATTGTGTATAGCGCTCACGTTCACATGTAAGGCACGTGCACTTGTAAGTAATCACGGACCTATACGCACCTATGCCCAAATATGGCAGTCCTGGATCCGGTGATCGGTGGTTCGGCATTTACATTGCAGTGTCAGATGCGCGTTCCACGGGAAACGTATTTCTTCTTCTGTTGTTCTATGTGCAGACCGATGTTGTCTCCATGCCCTTTAGACCTGAAAACTGTATCACGGAACCCTTGATATGTGTTCCCCAACCCGATATCGTGAGAAGAATAGAGCCGGTGGGCTCTGCCAGGGCACATAAATTATGATATTACGTTTCACGGATAATTTACACGTGGGAGGATATAAAACGCTCACAGGGGATTGAGCCGTCCTCCTGTGTTATCTAAATATTCTCAGCTCCGGACTGGTCCTCTGGCGTCGACCGTCACTCTTTTCATACCAATAGCTGCGCGGATTCCTCTGGCAGGAACGGGATGAGTTCAGTATGTCGTCGTCTTACTCTAAAGAGTCTTCACTCATCTACTTCTATAAGGGTGGTTGGAATGTCTTGGGCAACGCCGTTAACGTTGTTACCTGTCTACAATTCCTTAAGGAGGGAATAAAAGATATGTATGACCGATGGTGGACGGCAGGTAGAAGACTAGCGGAAGTGAAAAGAATGCTTGATTGTTGCGAAGAGCTGCTTCAACAAATGCGGGTAAAGGATCCCCTTCTCGGCAGAGTCATCGAGAAACGCTATCCGGGCTTCTTGGTCATGTTTGAGAAAGATATTAGAAAGTATGCCGCATTAGTAGTGTTATCTCAGTGCCCGATGGATGTTGACAGCTTTTACAGGGCCAGAGCAAGGCACGATGCGTTTCAAGAGAGAATCAGAGTTGCTTCATGGTCAGAAGCCGATATTCCTTGGAGCGAACTCATTGAGGATATTGAGGGCTTGAGGGACCGAGTCGACGATATGTACCATGATAAATTGGTGAGTACGACTGGTGATCGCTACTTAACACGGGTTGACTGAGACTGTAACCCAATTTTCAGCACACATCTAACGCAATACGCACTGACGAGCCTGTCTACACGGAGATGTACGATTCGTTCTATCAAGATCCCCCAGAGTTGACACCCCTTGCACTGGACCGCAAGCTCGATCTGTTGCATCGGCAGCATCAACTACTTGTCACCGAGTTTAGTGGATATCCAGGTCGGTACGCTCGTGGCTTACAGCTGACCTACTCATCCTCATTGTTTGATTTTGGGGTAGAGATAGGCGTTGCTACGAAGACTGACGGGACACGAACGTCACGGTCTGCTTCAGACACGGATGCGATCTCTCTGAAACAGATGCCAGGTATGTCTTATCCAAGATTGTAATCGTTTAGTGTCCTGATAATGTCATATTTCTAGGTGCTCTCCCTTTGCCATAGTCAAGTGCCAATAATTCTTCTGCCTTCTGCCAGTGACATATCGGACTGTAGCCAAATGCATTCTTCTATCTTGCAAGTACACATCAGTCGTCTATATAATGTACTACCGTGAGCCATGATTATTCTGTACTCCGTAAATCATATGCGCGTGCTATAGTCGACACTGCCGACAGCTTGAAGCGAACCAGAAAATCGGCAATCTTTCCACCAGTCTTATGGGATAGTAACATCTCTCCTGATCCTCTTCCTCGGTAAATGCTCCTGCGAATGGTCTCCGCTTCTATACAGGTGGCCATGGTTCGGGTAGTGGTATAAATTCAGAGGAAGGGCAAACTTTAGTTTTGGCGTGATGATATGGCGGTTGGCAACCAGCCTCGAGTAATCCATATTCTCCTCATATTCTTCCTATCGTCCTGGCATCCCTTAGTAGGATCATCATTGACTCGGATCGCTGTTGAAAGGATCGCTGTTACGCTGGCAAGTAGGGAGGTCGGCAGGGAGAGTCGACCGTATCGGCATATCCACGGTTAGATCGGTCAAGAGCGCGATGAGCCGAGGTTTAATTTTCCCATGGATGTTCCACACAAACGCCGCAGTGTCCTGTACTTAACATTCCTGCTACAATGCGCGGCTAGGCCGATGAATGGTATATCATTATGCATCCGATGTTCGGATACATACTTCGCGATAGCTTCATGTAAGCTCGTGCTAATTATGACGGGATATAATAGGATCTGTCGCGTGGGTATACAGGCAAGCTTCTGGTCGGTCGATACCTTCTGACAGTCTAGATGCAAGGTTGATCAGGCGGGCTGGAATTGTGTCTGCTCTCGATACAGCAGTGCCATTGTGTTGAACAAAAAGAACAAAAAGTGTGACGGAACCTTCCTGACGTATGGTATGGTGGAGCCGTAACCATTGTGCGTCGAGAACAACGGATAACGCAGCGTGCCAATGCCTGATCGGCCCAGAACTACCGAACGCAATAGGAAGCATCCTATATCCACCACGAAGCCTTTGTACAGTAGACACTAATCCCATAATGCATGAGCATATTGACAAATAGGTGGCTGATCCCAAGTCACAAGTTCCTGACTCGGCCTGTGCATTATGAGGTTGTCTACTGGACATCCAAATTTCACGTAAGAGATCTCGACGGCAGGTGCTCTGCAGAAGAGGGTCGTTACATGAGCGATCACGTTCGGCCATTTCTCTTCCCGAGGCCGAAGCCTCTATTGCCGAGAAAGATTTATTATACGTCGTCAAACGATTTGCCCCTGTCACACAGCTGCGCCTGAGCGAAGGATCGTGCTGCATTACCGCTTCTATCGATGGCACACTAGAGCCTACGTTCGAATATTTCTATGTCCACAACATTAATGGAAGCTGAAGCATGGCTATGACCTGCAATGTATAGATTGCAGTGCACTCGCGTGTGGAATGTCTTGGTCCCGAGCAAGATCGTCCAGTGTGAGTTCGGAGGCGACGTGCGGTGGTAAATGTACAACAAAACCGACCTAGTAACACTTGAGAGAGACCTGAGACCCAGTAATAGACCTTCCAGCGGTCGGCGTAACGAACGCTCATAGGATGGAACCCTTGAGAGTACGTCCATCGTGAGGGTTAGTTCTGAACAATCGTTATATACAAATCAGTCATACACGACAATCGTACCACTGGTTACTCACCGGTGCGATACCATTCTCATTGCTTATGAAGAAATATCAGACCTTACACAAACACGTCAGATGTACGAGCTCTAGACACCCACAACCTGGGGGTCTCTGATATTTGATCCGCAAAAGCAATCAAATTTTTGGACCGGGGATATGCATGTAAAAGCTATTGTAGACAATAGGTGGACGTTAGAGATAAAGGTAAGACGTTCATGTTAAACCCCAGTTTTGAGCTCTTGCACCACTTTCCGGAGGTTGGTAAGCTGAAAGGAGCAGAAACATCAGGATTATCGAGATATAGAAACATATCGAACACAGGGAACACACGGAAGTGACAGAGTGTGACAGACTGAAGTTGGTCAGGCTCAAGTGGTAACACAGCGGCGATCTTGACCCAAGAACACACATATTAAGATACAAATCACCTATTTGCTACATAATGAGAGTACAAACCCACAAGTCTAACCATTCAACGAGTTCAGGAAGTTGTCTCTGAGGAGACGGCCGCAATCGGGCCCGCTTTGAGAGTGTTCTGGAAGAAGGGTATTGTACGTAGGTTGCCGGGTGCAGGATCATCGGCATCAAGTCTCTTGCGTGCCCGGTCCGTCTGGGGTAATTTGAGAGATTAGTAAGGATCTGGCGCAATCATGGCGGCAGGAAATGACCCACTATAGCGGCATTTGCCATGCCTCTTTCAAGGCCCTCAAGAAGCATGCACGCCTTGCATAAATCGTTGCTCGACATGTACCCGCATCTCTTGCATGTTTCTGCAGAGTGACCATAGGAACCTTACGCCTCCGGAAGAAGATATACACTCACGTTGAGCCTTCTGCGTGGCCTTTACTTCATCTGTGACCTCAAACGCTTCTCCGGAGTGGATTATATCGATGATTGCGCTAGGGCGGGCAGCTTCCAGATCCTTGAGAAAAGCTCGTGCGTGTCCACGATATGCGTCTGGCGAATATATGCATTCCGTGGAGAAGTAATCCAACTTCTTGAAATAGGCATACCTGAAGAAATGTTCAGTCCCACAAATCTAATTTGGGCTGTACCATGAGGTATGAAGAAATGGACCTCACATTACAATTTCCTTCTCGTATGCATATTTGAAAGGCTTGGACCGCTTTATTGTGTCCTCGCCTTGGGTGCATATGAGTGTACACCGGCCAAGACGGGCAATATCACCTCGCATGACTGGACCAGTGACCGAAGCACGTTAGTCAGTGCAGAAGAATCAATAGTTGCAACATACTATTCATAAGCACGGTCTCTGCGATGTCGTCCGCATTATGTCCTGTGACAATGTGATCAACGCGCAGAGCGTTCGCTCCTCTGTCCAAGGCCTGTCGTCGAAATACACCACAGAATGTGCAGTTATTCTTCTTTCCTACTTGTGACACGATAGCATCCATAGTCCAGCCGTATAGCTCATCATAAGATAAGATTTTTAATGGTATGTCGTATTGTTGCTGATTGCGCTTGACCGTCTGAGAAGTAATCTGTCAGATTGTGGAAGATTGCAGATGGTCACTCACTCACCTCAAGCGAGTCATCCCGATAGCCTGTGATACCCTCGTCAATGGATAGGAGAAACAAATCCAGACCATATTTGTAGCGGTCGTTTAACGCCTTCATGACATGTGCTAGAACGGTCGAGTCTACGACAATGTCAGCAACTTCCGAAATTGCTTCACGGATAGATACCTCACCTTTGCCGCCAGACGCACCGATGGCCACTCGATCGCCGGGCTTGAATAGCCCTGCCTCGACGATGGTGTTGTGCACCTCGGTCTCGAAGACCCAGAAAAAGCACTCTCTGCATATTTGCTGACCGGTTTTTGGCCGTTTGAGGATGGCACGAGCGTCGTTGCAGAGCGCACAATTTCGCGGCGGCATGATCGTTCTTGACAAGTCACGTTTGACCCGAAAAGGGAAACCGATCGAGGAATTTCTTCCGCAACTGGACTGCGAACACCGCTGAATTGACTGTGCTCACAATCGCCTTGATATCCCCTAAAATCAGCCATGCCCAGGGAAAACAGAAAGAGAGGCAAGAAACATAAGAAGAGGACAGATGAGGAGGTCAATCCCGAACGTCACGATGCTCAGCTTCCGGATCAGCACACAGAAGACTACGAAGAGCCGCAAGCTGGACCCTCGTGGATCGTTCCTGCATCCAGCAAAGTCGAAGTGAACCCTGAAGCACCGTTTGGATATGTTGACGCTGAGGTCAAAGCATACTTTCGAACGGTGGACCTACAGATCCGTGACTGGCAAGAGCAGGGCACTGCTGCTGAGGACGCAGATGAAGACATTGATCCCAACGAAGGTGAGTATGCCTGATGCTAGCATGACTCTAGTGGCCTCAAAATTGTCCTTCATAGACCGTAGACTGTTCTTTGTTGCTGCCCTCACAGAAATGTCGGGCAAGGAAAAGCAGCTCGCTACTGATCCAGACTGTTCATCTATCATGGAGCGAATGGCCTATTCCATGGATGATTTTGTACGCAGAGTTTTTGTGGATAGGCTCAGTGGGTCGTAAGTGCTCTATTATACATCAATCCCTCGCGCATCTCACTTATATCAGTCTGGAGGTTTGAGCAGTTAGTCAGGCACAGATTTGCCTCGCACGTATGCCAGACTCTCTTCACTGTCGCGAGTGACACAGTAGCTCGGGAGGTCAGCATATTTTCTCTAGTTCAACAGCTGCATGAATTGACCATCGTACTTGCATCTCAGTGCCGCGGTGTCTTGCCCTCTCCACCAGAATCATCTGAAGATGGTGAGTTGAGAACTTTGACGCAACTGATTCTAGAAACTTGCGAGGTTTGTCGCGAGATTCTTCTACTTTGAAACCCCCTTGTATTGACTTCTGTTCTCAGGAGTTGTTACCGTCTTTGCCGTCGTTAGTCATGGACCCATTCGCATCCCATGTCATTCGCGCTTTGCTTCTACTCTTGGCTCCAGTCTGTTTCCCTCCCGGAGACGGCCACTCCAACGGAGCCTCTGTACGCTCCAAGCGAAGCGTAGCCTACAAGGCCCGGCAAGGCCCTATGAAGTCTGTATTCTCTGACGGTGATGCCCAAGGATTCGACGGTTTAGTAAAAGAGACCCCGAAGGCCTTCCGCGAAACCGCTGAAAGTTTTGTGAAGGCCTTGCGAGATCAGCTTGGCGACAACGAGGTGCGGGCGTTGGCGGCAGACAAGGTCGCAAGCCCAGTATTGCAGGTACGCTGTGGGATATACCATATAGAATTCGGTCAAGTGACAGAATCTCTCCTAGATGCTCGTTGAAGTAGAGGCAGGGTATGGTATGGCCGACACACCTGGTTCGCTCATGGATCGAACGCTAGTCGGACTTATTACACTGTCACGTATGTCTCAGCTTATGCAAACCGATGGTGTAAACCGCTAATTTATGTTTCGTTTATTTTCAGACGAAGATCCCTCTGCCTCACCAGACGCTTCCGACTATCTTACCACACTTCTCCGCGACCCAACTGCCTCCCACCTTCTCGAGGCTCTGGTACGCCGAGCGCCCGAGAACGTTTTTGCCACCTTGTGGGCCACGTACTTCAGAGGCAAGCTTCAGAAACTGGCTATCCACCCTGTAGCAAATTTTGTCGTCGCGAAAGGTATCGAGCGACTTAATGCGGATCAGCTGGGCGAGGTTTGCGAGGAACTGGACGAGGTGTTTGGAAAGATTATCAGTGAGTGACTTTGGACGGCGGAAGGAAGTTGGCTCATGATTATTTTCAGAGAACTCGCGGGTCGGCGTCCTCCGAGCTTTGGTGGACCGAGCGGCGGCTTTGCATGTGCATGAAGGTGCTGTCGTAGAGGTGAATGCCAAGCAGCAGTCAACTTCGATTCTTTCCTGTTGCTCGCGCTAACTCAGGTCTTATTAGTCTATAGGCAAAGCCTTCGATTTAGCGAAACCAGAAGACAAGGACTTGGCTGTTCCTTGTATCTTGCGACTATTGCCTGTTAATGTGAGAGAGGTAACAAGAAGCCTTGGTCCCGACTCATATTTGCATTAGGATTACAAGACCGCACTGGCGACGAAGGTCGAGCAGCCAGCGAAACCGGATGGCGACTCTCATAGAAGGCGAGGCAGAATGAATGCCGATGACGACTCCTTAGAACCAAAAACACAGGGTGCTCTACTTCTGCAATCTATGCTCCGTTTGGCGTCCCCCTACAACGAAGTAGTCCTTGCAAGGTCAGTGAAGATGTTCTGCACGCTGACTAGCACAACTCATCCGATGTGCTCCATAGCATCCAGGCTCTTAGCCTAGATGACTTACTCGCCATGGCCCACCACGTCACAAGTTCGCGCGTGCTGGATGTCGTCCTGGACTCGCCAACAGTGCCCGCAAAGACGAAACGGAAATTCGTCCTCACTTTCCTCGGGCATTTCCACATCCTGGTAGATGATCGGATAGGCAGCCGAGTCGGTGCACGGTGCTGGGCGTATGCCGACCCCTATCTCAAAGTATATTTATATCGTCCATGGTTGCATATGAGCACAGCTGATATGTGCGTATGTTGTAGGAGAAGATTGCTCGCTCGGTGATACCCCACGAACACGCTCTCGCCGGCTCATTCTACGGCAAGTATTTCGCTCGAAGCCTCAACCTACACCTACTACAGCGAAATCCGGAGCAATGGAAGGATCAGCAGTCCTCTACCAAGGCAGCACCCCCTCAGCCTTCTCAGCCGAAAGCATTATCCGGGAACGTACATCCGACACCGACGACTTCGACACAAACTCCGGCTCCTGTCGAGGCCTCTGAGAGCGGAAGCAGACGCGACAAAAAGCGTAAACACAAGGGAGGCGCGGAGGATGAGATCGATGCGCTGTTTGATGCAAAGCTGGGCAAGAAGATCAAAAAGAGCGGACTCGGGCGGAAGGACGAGGAGGATCCTGAGGTCACGTCGAAGAGCGAGGAGCATGACGGAAGCACCAAGAAGAGGAAGCGGCACGCCAAGGATGAGCCAGCCGACAACGATTTGAAGGATGTGTTGGGTGCTATCAAGGCTGCGCCTAAGGACGATGGTGCGCATCGAAAGAAGAAGCGGGCCCATTGAGCTGTCGTACACACTTCTACCTGGAAAAGTATCGTACTATACGCGCCATATAATGTATAATGACGAGTGAGCACGATGTCGGCTCGCTTCAGCTTTCCAGCATGATCGTCAAGCAGTGTCCCAAATACATTCAAAATCCGCACAATAAGTATAGAAGGGGTACAAGCGCCGCTATGTATATCAACTCATATCCACATCGCCGTCAGCATCTGGCCGAGGATCACCTCGAGTAACAGAGTTGACCAGCTCCCGTCGGACCTCTGGCCCAACCTGAGGATGTGGGTTTGCCCGCACGACATCCAGCAGTGCATCCTTTTGATCAGGCGTCAAGTCCGACGAGTATCTGCAATGAATACACATCAGTCATCGTGGTTCTCAGTGTAACGGTGTGGTCTGTACCTTTGACAGAACACCAGAAGGGACTGATGCCAGAGTACAGGTAATTTGTCTACATCTCCTGCCTTGCGCGCCTTGTATGTGTTTGAGAGACGGATGAAGTGGAAGACGAGGGCGTCGACGACTTTGAAAGGTAGTGCGTACTTTTTGTCGAGCAAGACGCGGATGAAAAGGGAGTTGGGACCTGTCACACCGATCATTATTACTTATGCACCGTGAAAATAGCAGCGTATGTGGCTGACCTGAGTAGTCCATGTTTGCGAGTCGAATAAGGGCAGCGGCAGAGTGCATGAGGGGTACTTTCACTTTTGCGAGTACGGACGCTACGATAGCTGCTTCTTGGAGTGTGCATCCCGTCTGCAATCAGTCATACATCGTCAACGTCACAAATAATCCCTAGCACCAGACCAAAAATGCACTCACGCTCAATAATGGGAACACGATCCCCTTGAAAAATGCCGCCGGCTTATACAGCGCCCTCCGCATCGCCTCGTAATAGTGCACGTTGAGCTTTCTGTGGTTCTTATTCTTCCGCGCACCCTCTCTTGTCAAACGGATGTCCTCCCGTATCGCGTCGAGCAGCACGCCTTCGAGGAAGACGCGCGCCTGAGGCGGCTTCATCTGCGAGACGAAGATGCGCGTCGCGGCATGGCAGGCTTGTGGTGTCCACTCTTCCGGCTTCGTGAGCGCGAGCATGCGTGCCCAGGCAGGAAGGGTGGGGATGATTTTGAAGGGTTTGGGAAGGGGTCCGGATTTGTACCGGGAAAGGACCAGGCCGACTCTGGAAAGTGTCTCAGGTTATGCGCTACTGAGAGCTGAAGGCGGGCGTACTTTGTGTACAGCTCGACAACTTTTGGATTTAACCCTGCTGCAGGGTCTGGTGCTTGGTCTGGGTCTGTAATCGCGAGTAGCGTCGGTCAAGGGGTCTCACAACATAAGTATACTGGTACACACCCAATGATGTTTTACGTATGACAGTTGTTTTTCCTGACTCCATGTCCTCCAGCTTGGAAAAAATGATGTCCGCTAATGTTCGCCGTTCACCAGCATTCGCAGGGAGTAGCGCATCTAGTGTTTTTAGGTCGCCTTCATCGACTTCCTACTATTCATTAAAATTGTCGAGAGGATGCAGAATAGCTGGTTTTACTTACGATCTCCTCCACATCCTCCTCGAAGTCATCTCGATCGAAACGGTCGAGGTCATCGTCGTCCTCGTCGTCTAAATTTTGTGTCCGGGGGACGGAGAAATTTGGTTTCCCCTCGTCTTCACTTCCGTCCTCATCGTCCCCATCCTCCCATGCGCCCAGCTCCTCTTGCTGATCCCGCGCGAGCTCGAAGATGCGCCTGGAAGTTTTTGGATCAAGTATCACCTTCCCGGTTATGAGCTACAGCCATTCTTCTTTAATTGGACGTGCGGGCAGAGACACTTACATCGCCGCCTTCCTCCTCATCGTTGACCTTTCCTTTTGACTTTGACCGCTTTCCTGGCTGAGATACACGGCCATATTTTGCATGAAGCTCGTCCTCGTCGAGTTGGACGTGCAGGGGGTCATGCCTGACTTTCCCTGTAGGTTTCGCAGCGCGAGGCATGGTTTCAGAGCAGACTGAGATAGGAGAGGAGGCTCTGGGCCGCGTGTGAGCTTTAGTGTGGGCGCTGTTAGAAGTCGAAGAGATGGGCCGTCTTTCTAGCCTGCAGGCTGCGATAATCAAGGACGATGGGGACGATGGGGAGGTCTGGTGGACCCTGGGCGTCGTGCAGGGGGAGCAATGCAGCTTCGGCGTGCAGAAGAAATTGAGATAGGCGATCGTGATTGGATCGGCCATCGCCGCAGTGTCATATAGCTGTCCAGTCCGACTGCTCGGTCTCTTCAGCCCGCGTAAAAGGCCCTCCTCTTATATTCACTCAGGAGCGGTCCCCTTTCTCCTCGTTCCACACCATGGCGTCCTCTCAATCTCAGGCAAGTCTCTCGTATTTTAGTCGCGTGTTTTGGCGGCGAGAATCCTCGGCGAATGGGGAGATCGCGCAGATCCTCTCGCGAAGCTCAGCTTGCTCATTTCCACCCACGATGATTCTATTGCTATCGCGTGTAATTTACCTTTGCTGACGCTGTGTTCTAGTTTGTTACTCTCGACAAGGGCGGCAAGGAAATCAAAACCGTAGGCTTTGAGCGGTTCGGCTTCGACTGTGAAGTCCCTCTCGACGTCGTTCGTTCCATCTACCTCAACCCCCACTACGTTCGTAGTGCCAACTCTACCAGTCCAAAGCCCGGTAGCCAGTCGGATGAGGAATACAACGCCAACGCGATTTACTACCCCGATAGCAAGGCCATCTCTTACACGACCCTCACGCGTTTCCCCCCCGTAAAGCTTCTCCCGCCTGAGAAGCGCAAGCGTGTCCTCGTCACCGGTGGCGCTGGTTTCGTGGGCTCTCACCTTGTCGACCGGTTGATGCTCTTGGGCCATGAGGTCACCGTCCTCGACAATTTCTTCACCGGCTCGAAGACCACGGTCAGCCATTGGGTCGGCCACCCGAACTTTGAACTCGTCCGTCACGATGTCGTCGAGCCTTACATGACGGAATGCGACCGTAGGGCACTCTCAGCATGTCTTGCCGTGACAATGGCTGAGACCTTTGTACAGAAATCTACCATCTGGCTTGCCCGGCATCACCTCCTCATTATCAGTTCAACGCGGTAAAGACGGTGAAGACGTCGTTTATGGGTACATTGAATATGCTTGGTCTCGCGAAGCGCACCAAGGCCCGCTTTTTGATCACCAGTACATCTGGTACGTAACCGTCTGTTGACGATACTATCCTGCTAATACTGCTGCTGCGCAGAGGTATACGGTGACCCTGAAGTTCACCCACAACCCGAGGACTAGTGAGTAATTTAAGCTTACCGCAGTGGTGCTCATACTAACGTGCTCAATAAGCTGGGGGCACGTTAACCCTATTGGCCCTCGTGCCTGCTACGATGAGGGAAAGCGTGTCGCGGAGACCCTCACGTACGGCTACCACCGACAGGATGGCGTGGATGTTCGTGTCGCACGTATCTTCAATACTTACGGTAAGCTCATGCACAAATTCCTACTGTCTCGCAAGGCTGATTGAGGACTTTCACAGGCCCACGAAGTACGATCGTATACTTGATATCCTATGTCCATACGCTAACGGCTCGTCGTTCTCCCAGTGAACCCCTATGACGGTCGCGTCGTCTCCAACTTCATCATCCAGGCCCTCCACGGCGAAGACATGACCGTCTACGGCGACGGGAAGCAAACTCGCTCGTTCCAGTTCATCCACGACCTCATCGACGGGCTGATCGCGCTCATGAACTCGGACGAGACGCGCCCGGTCAACATCGGCAACGGCGACGAGTTCACCATCGGCGAGTTTGCCGAGCTCGTCCGCGAGGTCGTCGAGAAGGTCCAGCGCGAGGACGGCACGCCCGCCAAGCGCCACGTGCAGATCGTCTACAAGCCCATGCCCACCGACGACCCGCAGAAGCGCCGCCCGGACACGACCCGTGCGAAGCAGGTGTTGGACTGGCAGCCCCGCTGGTCGGTGCGCATGGGCCTGGAGGAGATGGTGCGGTACTACAAGGCGAAGATGGCCGAGGGCAGCATCTAGACTGGCACCTTTCAATGATTAAATCTACTTGGTACTGTGGGACATAAGCAGGGGGATAAATTGACCGTTGAAAGAGCTCGCATATATACTGTCTGTCTAAATTGGTTATAACTAGTTACAAGCATGCCTGGGGCGCGGCCCCCTGGTCACGATTAGAAGGGCGTACAACAACTATATACCCATACAATCAAGATACTTTTCCGACGCGTACCATCGTACACGGGAAGAAATTATTCACATACTCTAAATCGTGCTCCAGATGCACCACATAAATCGCATACCGCTCTTAACAAAGAGAAACACCCAACTAATATAAGGAGTCCGGCGTGGGTGAGCTTCATGCTTCTAACGCGCCTGAGCGCATCCTTGGCCATCCCTAGGTCGACCAGTTTTGATGGAGAGCCAGGGCGACCATGGCGAGATTCCGCTTTAACGGAGCAGACGCGGAAGCGGGACATTGCTTCCGTTCGCGACGACCTTCGCCATGGAGCCCTTGATGACCTGCTTATCGACCGCACCAGGATGGATAGTTGCACGCCGAAGTCGCGCCACTTGCTGGAGTTCCTCCGACACAGGATCCGATGGAGGGAGAACGATGCCCGGCTCGTGGTCTTCGCGTCGTCTGGAGGGCTTCTGCTGTCGCTTCTTCTCTTTCAAGAGCTTTGCATCTGTTGAGTTGAGTGTAGTTGGCAAAAGTCAAGAAGAGGGATTATCAGGATAAAAGGACGGCGTACTAGAATATGAGAAACCATCCGCGTCCCCGTCTAGCCAATGGTCCTTGCGTTCGGAGAACCTACGACCCGTCAGCTGTGCCCCAGCAGCTATTGGATAGCCAAAAACATACTTGCGGAGAGGCCTGCCATCGGCTCCCAGAGGCGAAAACGCTGTCCGCTCGCCCTTCTGATAGGTTGCATACGTCTCTTCCTGACTTTTACGTACTTCGGCAGAGACACACGAGAAAGAGAGCGGCGACAGTGGATCACGAGTGGGAAGCGAGGGGTCGTCCCGTAGCTGCGCCAGTTTCTCCAAAGCAGCTTTCATGCGCTCCTCCAAGGAGGTCTCGGGACGCTTTAAATCCGTACGCGCGCGTGGCTGCTGACGGAGGAATTTGACAACGACCTGGTTTACGATAGACGCACTTATGATCGACAGATATCCTTGCGTAGCTGATTGGGGCCCCGTGGCAATGAGTGCCGCAATATGAGCATAATTAGCGCACTCACCCTTCACAGGAAATATAGAACCGGAGCCGTCAGGTGTATTGACAAGCTTGTCCGCAATTTGCTCCGCGAACCCGAGCGGGTGCGTTTGGCTGCGCTCTGCCTATACCACCATGAGGACGAAGCGCGGAAGCGGCATCAAAAAACTGACCTGAATGATGACAACAGGACAAGTAATACTACCTAAATCTTCCTTAGTTAGCGGTGTCCGCTGAAACCGGTCAAAATTAGCATGAGTATGTTGTTTCGAAGTAGCCGAGTACCCACGTTCATAAACAAATTGATATTCGATATGACATGTGACCTCCGAAAGGGTGGATAATGCACCTCCCAATAAGCGACGAGCTGCGCGACGACAAATTTACGGTCAATAGCTTACACGAAAAGCGAGCACATCTACTTACGTCGTCTTGTAGATCTGGATGGGCGTCCTGATCAAACGTTTCCACGCACTGTAAGCACGCGACAAGGATTGCAACAGGATCTTTTCTTACTTGGCCTGCGAAAAAGTCTAAAAGCTCCTTGCAGGAATATTCGAAGGATTCGAGATCCTCCGAAAACGACCACAACTGTACCAGTTCCTCAAAGGCATCGAAGACGGATCGGATTCTAGAATGGAAGAATGGAAGTCATAAATCTCGAACGGGCTGCAACTGGCTGGGTGCATACTCTGTCTGTGCCGGAATATTGCAGAGCGTTAGACTCAACACTAGTTCCGGAAATCTGGAAAGAGCAATTAAACTGAGTACAAGTACATTGAGCAAGATAGATGCCACACTCACAATATTGCTAATCGCAAAGCAGCGTACGCGTTTAATTCGGGAGCAAATATGTGAGCTGGTGGCAGGCAAAGGTGCTACAATTGGTCGTCAGAATTGCTCTATTTGGTGAAAGCTTGGTTTCAAAATGAATGCATACGTGGAAAGCGTGAGCGAGATCGGCGGCGTTTACCCAGAGGTCGTGTCGACCGGTCGGTCTACATAGCGACTTGCCTGTCGTGCGCGTATCGAATGTGATGATGTTATACCCTGAATCTAGTCGAGGGTCGTCGGTCTGCGAGTGTACCCATGTCGAATCCAGGAACAGAGGATGCAACATGACAATCGTAGGCTTGTTAGGATCGAAGCCGCCTACATTGCCGCTGGGTGCATTAGTAGTGTACCAGATAGACGCATAATCGTCAGAGGAGACGAGGTCAATGTAGGGCATGGTGCTGGAAGACGAGATAAAGAGTGACGATAGTTGACGGTGAGCTCAAGACATGCATGAACAGAGGAATGTTGGAGGCCGTAAGCAAGCCGTAAGCCAGAGACCAGGTCGAGTGACGGTATAGGCCGTTCTGTAGGCGGGACAAGCCTAACCAGTCTATGGACATGGACGCGAGATCTGATCCGAGATGCCTGCATAAGGCAACTCTTCCAAAAGCGGAGCTTTTTGGAGCTACCACGTGATCGCGTTATCGCCTAATGCGTCGCTATTCATTTGCTTCCGGCTGTCCCCCTACGGAATTCAGCCAGCAATTTTCATGCTGGATCAAGGCCTCAGGCAAATATACGTGTACACGCCGCCTTGAGGAGGCATTCGTCTCGTAAAAGACCGTCGCCAGCACAGCCATGTGGCCTAGATTATGAACACCCCTGAGCCAACAGAACTAGCGCGCACGCCTAAAGAAAGTTCCATCAATAGCGTCGTCCATCACCATGGCACGGTTCCATGCGAAGGATCTGCACTATTCGACAAGCGGGAAGTCACTTCGCAGGATGTTAGTTGCTCAAACTCAAAAGTCGCTATCGCAGTTGCTGACGCAGACGGTGGCCCGTCTGGCGGGGTTTGTGACCGTTGAGATGACGGCAGCAGGAACGTAATACGGTGAGGTCCAGGAACGGAGGAGCGTACCTTAGAAGTAGGTCGGAAATTGGAGCCCGAAATACCGGTCATTCCGGAGAGTTTTCATGAAGGAGTAGCATTCCACAGTTGTTCCACAGATATGTAGACCACGACTTACAATTTACAAGATATATGTTCAGTTGACAGGAACAACTGATCACGATAACGCGACGGCATGTGCGGACATTCATACCTTAGCCGGTCAGCGCTGCAAATAGTAAACACGAGGATGGCTTGAAACCGCCCGCGAAGAAACGACGAAGCTGCGATACTGAAACCTGCGGAACATAGAAGGCTATCATCCGGCAATCATAAGCAGGCAATCCCCGAAGGATGCCCGGGCCAGTTATTGAATGAAAGAAGCGACAGGCTCAAAAACGCCACAAAGGACCAGCAGCATATCGCTTGCATCTCCTGTGAAATGAGCAAATGGCATGTCAACGATTAAAGGCACAGAACACGAGGAATTGTTCCAGCTGCTGTCGCCTTATCTGAAGACTGAGGGACTTACGGCAACGAACACAAACCTATCCGAATCAGAACGGACGCGAGGCGGAATGTACTCCGATGGGATTTATCATCATTCGCTGCTCTCGATGCCTGCAAGCACCTGGATGACTCGTTGTTGGCGCTGCGGGACAGAATGAGTCTCGGTTGTCAAAGATCACCACGTGAACGTACCTCTTTGTCTGCTTTCATCGTTGTCGGGTACATGGCAGGTACACCAAGTGATTCGAGTTTGACCTGCTGCTTGCTGACCAGGCCATCCCAAGCAGGCAACACGCGTTCCATGTCGAACTTCCGCAACTCCTTGCGAAATGTGTCTGACATCATCTGTGTCCGAAGGATGCGGTTAGCGTTATTCCATCAGAACCAGAGAACGCAAATTAAGCGAACATCAGCTTCAAATTGCGTTAGACCGCTCCCTATCATACTCGCTCTGTGGGGGTGGACGAACGTCGATCAGCTGAGTACCCCGGATAAGGATATCAAGGACCTCACTTCGTACGCGCGACCTTGACCTTTTCCTCTTGCTTCCGCTGGATGGCCCGTCTCTCGTCCCACAGCTGCCGTTCCAAGTCGGCCTGCTCCTTCTTCAACTGAGACACGTGTCTCATCTGTGGGTAGTACATGGGATCGTAGCGAAAATGAACTCACCGTCGAGATCGCATCTACAAAGTCTGGATCCTCAGAGAGCCTCGCAAGGTGAGGAAGGGCCTGCTGGAAAGTGCAGTTGCGCAGATCGTCGTTTCGGGCCGATGAGGGTAATGTCACGGGCGTGTGTGCGATCGGCCTGGCTTCGGGCACGGCGTGATAAGAAGTTGAAGGAAACGGGGGAGATGAGTTAGGTACGGCAGGCTGTGAGACCGCCGGCTGTATCAGAATGGGTGACATCGACGTGGAAGCCTGTAGCTGCGACAATAGGGACGCGACGGAAGTCGTGGGGACATCATGATTTGGGGCATGAGCTGCAGACAAAATCCCAGAAGTTTCACCGGATTCTGATGTGCTCTGAAGCTGGACGGCGACTCCAGTGGTCTGCGAGACAGTGGTCGAAGGCGATGCAGCAGGAACATGGGCATCGTGAATGCTGGGCGCGAGCTCTGGTTGCGGCTGCGCGATTTCCTGCCACGCTTGGGAGGACCTCAGCTGCTCCAGAAGGGCCTTCACTCCTGCGGGATCCTAAAGTAAACGCTGAGCAGCTGCGTGGGATGAGACCTACGGTGGCCAATACTTACATTTATGTTGGTGAAGTTCATTCTACCCAGGCGGCGTGCGAAACATCTGCAACGCCGGGAGTGTGTGTGAGCACGTGATCTATCGATCTGATCAAGATCTGTTCGATCTGCAGCCGATCTCAGAGCACCAGCACCTGAAAGAGGAAGAGGAGGCGAGCGAGCGAGATGGCTTGAATAGCAAACAGGCGTGGCTTCGTCGTGGCCAGCGCAGTCCTTCGCAGAACATCCTAAAGTCACCTCTAGCGAGTGTAATAACATGAACTTACGGAAGCTGACATTCTTCAAGCTTCCATACCGAGAAGCTAGAATGGTGAGTGCGAACGCTTTCTGAGATTTAGAGAACTCCTCGCGCCGAGTGAAAGCAAATGGAAAAGGGTATGGATGACTGAGATGTTCTTCCCATGCCCCCCCAAATGCTGCGGGACTGGTATGTCTGTTGGACCAATGAAACGACCAGCTCAATTTAATTTTCCCGTGCACCTTCATATCCTGCTCGTGTACTTAGCGTCCACATCCAGGTCTGTGCGACAACGGTGCGGTAGATGAGATTCGAGCTTGGGCAAGTAGGACAGATCGAGAACGCAAAAAAGGGGGAACAAGTCTGATATGCGAGGCAGGACAGATACTACTTATCCAAGCCACAAACACCTTGTGATTTGATCTTTGAGTAATAAACTGGTAAGGCTTGGCAAAGTGCACACTTCACAGCATAGTCAACTCCACTTCTGATATTCGTCCATACGGTCGAGCAACACCAACATATACTGGCGATCTCTGATATCCAATAAAAAGAAAAGAATAACTGATCTCACGTAGGCGTGACACGTAATCAGATGGAACACTGACTTGTTCCTTTTGTCGTAGTCGCCCACCCATGACGGCGGCGGTGTTGTCGCCAACCCAGAGCGCCTCAGACGTAGGAGCTATCTATAGCTTGATTGCCGTGTACGCATCCCAACAACGAAACATGAGGGTGAAGATCCGTACCTAGGCGAGGCCCGAAAACTTATTTGCCGGGCGTAACAGACATCCCAACAATACCTGGAACGTCATGCCTACGACATACTGCCGTAACGTTCACACAAGGGTCGTCGGTGGCTGCAGCTCTAATTTCCGGTCGATGGCCACACCGCTGCGCGTCTCAACGCGACAGGACAGTGCCTAGGTCAAGCCTGGGTGTGGGCCTGCAGTGCCTGTCAGCGATCAGAACGTGCAAGCGATGGAAAAACGGTATGAACTCCTACCGTGACGCACCCAGGAAAGACAGGAACATGCATATCGACGATATCGTCCCCAAAAGAGCAGCCCGGCGGATAAGCTGATGCCATCAGCTTCTAGGAGGAAAAAGAATTGCAGAGCGGAATCAAAAGTTAGGTGTAAGTGAGGATTACAACGTGCAGGACGATTCGTAAGTCCTGATAGCAATAAGCATACAAACGGCCCGGGCGGGGGGGCATGCATACTGTATCAATCATTGTTGACGGTTGACGAAGGCCATCGTGACGATTTGGGTGAGTGTGCTGGCAGCCTGGCACTGATGTCGCAACCGGTCCCGCTTGGCATCCACAGACCAAGCCCTTGAATCGGGTCGCGTGTCGCAAGTAGTGTTACAGTAGGCAGAGGTGAAAGAGCTGCGTTTCAGGTTCTTGCTTCATATCTTTCGGTCAATCGAAATACTTGCGGTTCTATCGGGTATTGCAATTGGAGAGCAGACAGGAATTGGCAAGAGGGCGAACGCGTACGGTACGCGTTTGGTTTCGGAATCGATTTCGGTTTAGCCCCGAGGTTGCAATTCGTTTTTGCGAGACACGGAGCGCAGGCCGCAGACCAAATGTTTTGATCGATATCGGTGCCGGGGACATCAGTACCGATGGGGACCGTTGGGCTAGTGAACTAGTGCGCCTCATGCTGGTCAGCGGCGGAGGCGTCGACAGTGATGTCGAGTATAGTGGATGCGTGTCGACCAGCTGAAGGATGATCAAAGGACACGTTCCCGCTGGTGGAGACGTTGCCGGCGGCGAGTGGTCGGTAGAAGGTTTGCGGAGATGCGGCAAGTCTGGCGAACAATGCATGCAGCGACGGCATCGTGTAGAGATAAAACACGAGTCAAAATAAATAAGTCGGGCCTGGTTACCGTAACAAGACTCTGCTAAGGCCAGAAAAGACCAAATGAATTGATGGCCCCTGTTTGGACCGTCCAAATAAGGACTCGGCACGTGGAGAAAAGACAGCGAAATCCGGCGTGTCAACGAAAGTTCCCACGGCCTGCATCGTCTTCTTGTCGTCGGCCCAATCTTCTCTCGCGTCCGACTGCACAGACTTCTTATCCTCGTCTTGTTTCTGTCCCCCTCTCTCCCCTCTCTCCCCCTCTTTGTCTTCCTAATTTTTCTTTCTTTCTTTTGCTCATCCATCCACCATGGCTCCTGAGCCCACTCCAGCGGCGTCTTCGTCGCACATGATGAAGACGACAAAACGAGGCAGGCCCTTCCTCAAGGTCAGCCCCAGTTGAATACTCTTCGTGCATTGTCTGTACTGAAGTGGTCTTTGATTTTTTATAGGACACGCTGGATTTGTTTGCGACATTGATAGTGTCACTGGAACTGACGTCGAACAAGCAGTTTTTCCGGACCTTCCACAATTCATTCACAACGTAAGTTTCTCCGCCCCCGTGTACCGTGGGTACCAGGACCGACATGCTAACCTCCCATTGCTAGGGATGACGCTGCGAGGAATCTCAATTCTCTCAAATTCTCCCAGTCAAATCGTGGTCCCGATCCTCGAGAACCTTCAAGGATAGTCACGACAACGACGACGACGACGTTCTCCATGACTCGTGAGATGGCAAAAGCGATGTGCCAGCAATTCATGGACGCTCGTCTCATTGAGAACGCTGCTGATCCCGGTTCAAACTTGTTCAAGGATCGCGGAGTATACGTCCTCACGCCCAAGGGTCTGCACGTTCTGGAACGATTCATGAGCAAGAACGGTATCAACGGTGACCACCTTGCTCCCGTCTTCTCGTCACAACCAATTTGCATGAAGTTGCTGCACCTCGAGCGACGATCAGTGGACGACGAGATCATCGTCTCCCATTCTGTCATCACTGCCTTGTTTCGGCGATTCGTGGGCCGTCAGCCTAACTACCCTCCGGATTTCCTCGAATCCATGGATGCGTTCCAGCGGTACCACGAGCGGTCGAAGGGTGTCGCACTCATGGATGTTACTGACAGATCGGTGGGCGCCAAGAATTCCGTCACGCACAAGAACTGCTTTGCAGCGGTGACTGCGCTGGAGTGGCTGTGCGACTTTACTTCTGTTATCGGAAGAGAAGAGGCGGCGGAGATGGCAGCGCAGTTTGTGCGATTCGGCCTCATCCAGCTGGTGAGCGATAAGAGGAAGAACAACGATTCGGCCATCATCTTTACTGTTCGGGGTGCTGCGGGAGGCGGTAACTCTTCCATTTCGGTGAGTTGGCAATGCTTTTGCAAAACATGTTCCACCTTTGACAATGTCTATCGTAATTTAGCAAATGGGAGAGTTCCGCTGTACAGCGAAGGCGATCTACAAGGTCACCGAGGAAGGTCGCAGGCTAGCCCGCTGGGACAGCCTGGATGCTTCTCGAGCGTCTCCTAACAATTCGTCGTCCAACATCGCGGCCGGCCGGTCTTCTGACGACCATGACACAGAATCACAATCAACTGACGCAACTGCTGTTGGTAGCGACGCCAAAATCCACCGACGTATCTCGATGACGGAGAAACTCAACGCTAGTCACGATGCGGACAAGAAGAACAACCAGAAGGAAAGCAACACCGATCGGTTACGGTACATCATCGAGGAGCCGCAGTTGCGTTCTCTATTCCGAGAGTTCTTACGCAGCAATTTCTGCGAGGAGAATCTGTCGTTCTACCTCGACGTTCAGGACTTCAAGCGCAAGTTCAACATCACTTCAAGTGCCATTGCAGCGAACCCTCCCGTTCGTGCTTCTTCGAAGGCGACGCCGGGCCAAGTTGCTATGGAGCGTCATCACGAAGCTCTCATCCAGATGGCGTTTGTGATCTATAACACGTACTTGGCACCTTCAAGCCAAAGCGAGTTGAATATCGACCATGGTCTCCGGAATGAGCTTTCTGGCTACCTGAACGAGGTGATGACCAACCTCACGGGCAAGACTTTCCAGGGACGAGTTGAGCTCGAACAGGCGAACGCTTTCAATGCCACGCAGTTGCAGACCATGATTCGGCTGTACGAGCGTATTCAGACGCACGTATTCCGTTTGATGGCGACAGATTCAGTTCCTAAGGTATGAAAGCACGACTACCACTGTCTTCATCTGACTAAAGTTTTGTTTAGTTCATCAAGACCCCGCGATTCCTTGCGCTCCGGATTAAGCTTGACAGCGAGGACGACAATTCGCTTGGCGAATTTCCCCTATTGACTGCAAACTCGTCGACACCATCAGTGCCACCAGGGCTTGGCGAAGAGGAAGTCGGCGGAGCATACGTGACCATTTCACAGCGGGCGGCTGTCCAGGACCGACAACAAGGCAGTGCCGAGCGAGGACCATCGTCATGAACGAGCAGTGCTCAGTTTATTTGACGATCGGTTGTATATATGCATATCAGTCTGCGCATCTGATCTCCTATGCTTATGTTAGTCTCGCTCGCACTACCCATGCCTTGCCTCTCCACATGCTCACATGCTCCCGCATTATGTATGGTCCTCCGCCGGCGCTATGGTCCTCGATCTCGTCTTCGTTCGCACCCGCACTCCTCCGTTCTGTCGCAATCGTCACCGGGCCTCACTGGAATCATCCGCATCTAATCGTAATTCAGCCGTTTCTCTCCTTATCTATCCGTTTGTCATTGCATCTTCTCCCTTCCTCAGACATTTCGTTTACCGTCGGTGCGGTGGCCTCGTTGTATCGCCCGGCCTGCGTGTCATCTCCTATACAGCTGTACATTCATAGTACCTTACGAGCTCCCCCCTAACAACACTAGGGATCAATACTCACCAATACATCTCACTTACCTCGCTATGCGAAGTCATAATGCAGCCTTTTGTACCAGTTAATGTCCGTGGGATTGCCCTGCTCGGCTACTGCAAGCTAGTGCGGCTTCTGGTCAATGTATCCTGACTGATCATAGCGATCAATGATCGACTTTGCTGTGGATTGAAGCACCTTCTGAACGACGTAAGTCCCAAGGAACGCACCGAATTGTGTCCCAGACTGCTTGCCTGGGAGTACAGACTGAGATGCATATGATGATCTACGAAGCAAATTCCCAGAAAGGCTAGTAACAAGTGTACCTCAGGGGTCAGGGGTAATCACATGATACCTAGTAGAGAGCGAGTGGATAGGATTGAATTTGTTCTCTGTATTCATAGCAATCTGCACTGTGCAGTGCGAACGTTGGCACCATCCTGTCAAGCGTCCTACGCTGCTGTCGCCATTCTAACAGCTGCAAACCAAGGCCGTTATAGCATCCCATCAGAGCACGTAGCTTTGTCACCGTAGCAAGAAGCGATTGTGCCAGCCAGTATGTCTTGGATAACGCGTCCTGAAGGTGACGGCGGCGGGCGTGCAGTCCGCAAACCCCGTACAGGTGGTCCCCCTGCGAACACCGAGGGCGAGGGGCCTGTCTCTCCCTGGGAGAAAACCCGAGCGCAAGACGAGGACCCCCTCGTAGCAGATCCTAATGATCCGGACAGGATGGTATCCACCAAGCAGGCGAACCGTCCGTTCCTAGGGTTCGTGCGTCGGAACTACCTCTATCTCCTGGCCGTGCCCAGCTTACCCAGAAACATGCGTTCTGCACAGGTACTCCGAGTATCGGCATAGACGTGAGCAAGAACATGCCGCCTGGCTGCAGCGCAAGAAGGAGCGAGAGGAGAAGCTTGCCAGGGGGGAAAAGGTTGGTCCCGAAGAACCCGACCCCACGGAAGAGCCAGAGGTCGGGTGTCTGGGCCTGCTCAAGTTCATTCTATACGCAACCATCTTCATCGTTCTCGCTGGCAAATTCATCACGGGCAGCTTCCTCTGGGAACACGAGCTTCCCAACCTCAGGCATCTGATTCCGGTACGTGTCGGGTCTGGTTTCGGGGACATGTGCTTGATTTATAACCGTCCGTTCGTGGTCGCGATGACTCGCCGCAGACGAACCAGCGACTCTTCTCCGAGGGCATGCTCACGACTTTTGATGGCTCCAGTGACACGAAGCCCATTTATCTCGCCGTAAGCTGTCTCTCCATCTCGCGTCCTCGCATCCGCGGGCCGCTCATATGTTTACATACAGATTGACGGGGATGTGTACGATGTCAGCTCCAGCCGCCTAACATATGGCCCCGGAGGCCCCTACCACATGCTGTACGTTCAGCAGTCACATTCGTGTGTGTCCTTGATCGCCACATTATCTCTTTCAGGGCCGGGAAAGACGCCGCACGGGCGTACGGAACGGGATGCTTCACCACGCACCTAACACATGACCTGCGGGGATTAAACGAGGAGGAGCTGAGGGTAATGCTGTCCTTCATACGCGCGACATATGGGCGTCTGCAGTGCTAAACAATCGGTCGCTATTGCAGGGCGTCGAGAACTGGAAACGATTCTATGCTGAGCACAAGAAGTATGTCAAGGTGGGGCGCGTGTCGCACCCTCCGATCGACCCTGCAAGCCCGATACCCGAGCACTGTGATCCGAAGAAGGCTAAAGCGGCGCGAAGTCCGGAGCAAGTGGAGGGGCTGAAGCACAAGAAGGATGGGCATGATGAATTGTAGCAGGCGGTTTAGTCCGGACTGTCCCGGGAATATATTACATACATCTGAATACACATGTATCTACGTATTATATGATAAGAGTACGCTACTCTAGACCTAGGATCCACACAGTTCATAGGGAATGTACGAGTTCATATTACAATCGGACGGAACGAGATCTTCATAGAGGAGTCCATTGGCATAACTGATCGCTCAAAATGAATAGGATATCCCAGCGGTCGACACTGAGCGCCTGCAGGGATTGAATTAGATGGTGAAGACTGGATTCATGAAGATCTGCCCACCTTCACAGAGCGGGGTGAGTGGAGAGCCAATTTTTAAGGATGGGAAAGTCCGCCATGGACGCGTCCATCATTTCAGAGTAGTCTGTGTCGCGATACTTGGCTAAGATAATGTTGCCACGCCATGCATTCGCCTCGTTGAAGGCCTGCCCCTGAATTTCGCGTACGCACTTGTTCACCGGGAACGGCATGCCATCGCGGGAGACCGTAGGATAGAAGAGAATGTAGGGGGATGGGAACTTTTTGTTCATGCCATCGAGCTGTTCCACGAGCTGTAGTGAATGCCAAGCGGGGTGTGCCATTGAGTCTGGAGGTGCACATGAAGTGCGCTGGGGGTTCACGCACCTTGAATCTCCAGGAACGGGCACCGAGGCCTTCCGCGATGTAGTCCATGTACATCTCTGGATGGGGCATGCGGCCAGACCTGAATGGCTCGGGCGGGTTGGTGATTTGCATGGTGAGGGGGCTGGTCATGAGCGCGACGAGATGGGGCGGGCGATCGTCGGCGGGGAAGAGGATCGCGTCGAAGGGGAGCATCTGATCCATTAGAAAGAAGAAAAAAGAGACAAAAGACTATGTACAAGAAAAGTGATATTCGAGAGAGGATCGCTGGGTTCTGTGCCATTGTGGAGGACGTATAGAGGACATATATACGGCTGGAGGCATGGGTTTGTGGCACTTGAGGGCTCGAATGATCTCTGAGGCGGCGTGAGCATTGGGGTCCAGTAGTGCACACAGCCTCTGTGGACGCATGATGAGGGTTCGAGCTCGAGGAGAACTAGCAGGAGATGGAGCATGAGGGAGACGCGTGATAATAAAGATATTGGGCAGGGTGAGCCTAGGGACGAGCCATGTATGGTATGCAAACTGCCATTCCGGGGAGACAAGCGCACCCGGTCACGCGAATACTCCGCCACGTGACTGCGTGTTAGCACAAAGGGATCTGGAGAATAAACGTTAACAAACGATCGCTGGTTTACCCACAACCACTTCATCAAACGCACCCTGCTCTAGATCTCGACGCTCCTCGTTCCAACCACTGCGCTTACTCTCCCAAGTTCCATGCGCTGATGCCTCCCATTACCAGCGGCCTTCTCGTGGCCTCTCACCTCTCCTCACTCGTTCCTTCGTCGCAACCAATTCCCGTTCCGACCACGCAAAACTATATCTTTGATGCACATCAGAACCCTTCCTCGAACTTACCACCAGATCACGCCAACTATGCCTCTTTCTTCTATACCCAACTCACCGGGACCATTCTGCTTCGCGTGACTCATGCTGGGAGAATGCTCGAATTACTTTTGCTCACTTCGGAAGTGCCTCCTCTGCGTTTCGATTTTCCCTCGCGCATACTGCCCCATCCCACATTATGGATGCCTTCTCCCCAAGAACTCTGCGTAATTGCCGTAACTGACATGGGTTCCCTCCACCGGATCATCATCCCCTTGCGCGAGGGCAAGCCATCGTGGTCACCCCAAACAAACAGGCAGCCCTATCGCGAATATGTCGTCCAGGGTATGAAGGGCACCTCGGAGGCTCTCGTTGGTGTGCAGGGAGACCACTGCGTCGTCATTCATTTGCCAAACGGGACCATGCTGCGTGTCGAAAGAGATCCTTTCAAGTCCAACGAGGACGGTATGACTGGTCCTGCTGTTCGACTATTACGCGTTAACTCATTTGACGAGTCTTTAGATAGATGGAAAGAATATAAATTTTTTATTCGCCACGGGTTGAACCCCCTCTCATATCTGCTGCCGGCTGTGAGTGGCGGAGCCGCGGAGGGGGACTATGTGATCTCATTGGCCAACTGCGCGCCCCCAACAGACATTGGGCACGTCTGGACTCTCTCCAGGGACCGCACACTTCGGGTATGGACTGCCAGGAATGGATGCGTTTTCGACCAGGCGTTACCTGCCATTGCACCCGCACGGTCTGTGACACCTAATATGGGATCGACTCCCACCACCGCCAAACCAGCGGTCCTACTTCCACCCGATCCCCAAAAACTTATTTTTGTTTGGGAGAAGCACAACGCGGCGTATGCCCTAGTGTTCATCCCCACTGAGTCTGCCTCCACATCCGGCGGCTTTTTCCAACTTTACCGCACAGATGCGTCGAGAGGTGGCACAGAGCTGCTGCAGGTATTCGAAGCTCCAGCGGAGAGCGCCCACTGCCACTTACAAGACTTTGTAGTGGATGTGAAACACAGCATCGTATACACTCTTTGGGATAAGCAGGGCCAGTCCATGGTGCAACATATTCAATTAGATGACAAAAACAACTATAAGATAAAAGATGCATGGCGGATTGCAAATTACCCCGAAGAGACCGAGCTCACGCCAGCCTACCTCGATGAACTACTCTTAGCCTCCGGATCGCTCACCGATAAATTCTTCGAAGCCGTGATGCGACCGGGCATGTTCTCTCCTCTAACGCTGCAGACTGCCATAGACCAGTACACGGACGCGTGCCGCTCCCTGCCACCGCCCTATCCACCACAGCTATTGACCACTTACGCCAATGTCGGCGAGCAGATCGCTGCAGTGGTAGGGTGCACCGTGCATCTGACGCGGGATTCACTGACTGGCGCTCCACAATATACAAATTATTGGAATGCGCTGAAACGCGATTGGGAGGGCTTTATCGCGCGGTGCAGGGAAGTGGAGAGAAGCGCCCGACGGCCACTCGCTATTGGAATCGGAAATACATTAGAGGGCGTCCTGGTTGGCGAACGGGAGCGCGTGTCTTCCGTTGCGATCGAGGATGCGCCACTCAATAACTATAGGCTGCTTTCCAATGCTGAGTTCCAGGACTCTCGGTTTCCCATGCTCGACTTGCTCTGGACGCTTCGCAACAAGCTGACCCCGCGAACGAAGCATACTATCGAGAGCCGAGTCATCGACATCGTTCGACAGGAAATTGCATTTCCTTTTGCCGATATTATCCTGGACCAGGCGCAGAGAATGTCGTTCCGCGACGAAGTTGACGAAGGCTTGGAGATTTGGATTGCGGGGCGCTTGCAAGGCATCAAGGATGTGGAAGACGGCGTCCGCGCTGTCCTTGACCTTGCCGGCGGTACCGAGCCTGAGGTCAAGGATGAGCCGGATAGCGAGGAGCGTATACCGGTTGCAGTGCCCATCGTCACTGATATGATGCGGGCGTTTGCGGTATCCTACGTGACTGCGACCGTGCACGTCAGGTATGACTTCTGCCTGTCACTCATCACATTACTCTTCTACGTCGCAGATGACTTGGCTCTGTGGAACCCGTCACTGCTAACCGAGATTTTCGCCGTGTTCCGCGGATTAGCCATGTTACGGTACATGGCGCGGCAGCCTGCCGGCGACATCCTCGTGCAGTCCCTTCCTGCCGATGCTGCTGCGGTGGTGGGTGAGGATGACGTCGTGTCGAAGATGCGCAACATGCAAGTCTCCGCTCGGCACTCCGGGTTCAAGCCAACGTACTCACTCACTCACCGCCTCATAGCGGAGTGGCCAGGCCTTCTCCTTAAACTCCCCACGTCTATTCTTAAATGGATCGAGGGCCTCGGATTGCTCCAGTCGCTCTCCCCCGCCCATGCACACAAGTTGGAGGTGCAGTTCTGTGAGAGCCTCCGTCTCCTCGGCTATCGTGAAGTCGCCAAGGAGATGCTGGCCTGGCTACCCCGAACACCTGGCGTTACGTATGTCCAGGGACGCCTGTGGCTCGAAGAGAGTCGCTTCGACGATGCGGCATCCGTCATGGAAAGCCTCGCAGGCAGCTTTGGTCCGTCCCGCATGCCGTCTGCGCGGCTGATAAGGTTACTGACATGGTCGAACGTGCAGGACCCGACTCCGCCTTATCAATAGAAGACATGCAGGCGTTAGCTGTGGTGCTGCCTGGCGCACAGCTGTTCGATACAGAGTTTGATTTCTACTTGCACAGCGCCGGCCTGTTCAGAGCTGCCGCGGCAACTTCGCATGAGGTAGTTTTCACGCAGCTCGCTCTGTCCGTCGCACCGCCAGATGTCGACACATCGACACTGTGGCAGGCAGTTATAAGAGGCCTCACGGACTCGTGCCTCTACGAAGATGCCTATGCTTCTTTGGTAGCCACACCTTACGACAGACTGTACGTCGGTGCCTTTTTCTCCCTTTGTCCTTTCGCATTCATGCTTGGCCCAGCAAACGGGAGTCCATCAGCCAGCTGGTGTACCGGATGTGTGAAGAAGACTCGGTAGAACGGTTGGTGTCTTTTAATTTCGCCGGATTCGCCGACGAGGTGGAGGACGCGTTGTCGTTCAAGGCACGGAATGCTGACCCACGCATACGCCCGTTCTACTCGAGGATCCTGTATTCGTGGTATGTCTCGAGAGGCGATTATCGTAACGGTCAGTAGATCCATCTTCGTCTCGAGTCGTCGAAACAGTCGTCTTACGGTAAACCTTGCCACCCATAGCCGCTCTCACGATGTACCAAAGGGCGCGAAAAATCGCCAGTCTGATCGGTGACCAGGCAAACTTTATTAACCTAACTGATTTGCAATTGGAAGCATATGTTGTCAGTATGGGCGCTCTGTCTCTCATCGATGAGAAGGAAGCATATATTGTCATTCCCGTCGCGGCAGAAGCCGAACACGAGGTAAGTGGTCATTCCTTCGCCTAAGGCCAAATTATTATTCAACGTAATGGAAAATAGCCCCGGAAGCGGCGGAAGCTTTCGAAGTATATCCCCGAAGATAGGTATGCTCCCGGGAAGCGTGATGCAGAAATTGTGGAGTTGGCAGACATGCAATACGAATATACGTTATTGTCAGCTCGTCTAGAGTTGATCCGAAGAGACCCCACGCTGTTGTCGGCTGGAGGCAAGCGTACAGTTTCCATTGACGTCTTCGATGCTCTGACGGTGAGGTCTTCAGGGCTGCACTTATCACCTCCGTCAATAGTCCTAAGGCTGGCACAAATGAACCGCTTCAACATGGCCATGGCCACTGCCCGCAGCCTCGACGTCGACATGGTCGATCTTTTTGGACATTTGGCAACCCAATGCTTGCGCCTTTCCCACCACCTCGACGCTGTGATGTGATTATACAGTTTAGCTTTTGAAATGCTTCCGCTAATTGGGCTATTATAGAGCCGAGGACACGTCTGACTGGCTGCTCACGGATAAAGTTTCTTCGTGGCCTGGAACGCCAGTCGACAGGGGCTGGAGGTACCTGCGGCAGTCGTTGGAGCGTCACGACGGTCCGGATACGGATTACAGATACACTAAAGTGGTGCTGGAAACCATCTTAGAATTCGACCGATCATCTCCGCCTCCCCCGTGGTTGATCCATTCGCTAGAGGTAGTCTCCTTGCTGTCGGATCCCCAAGACCACCCCTAATTTCTATGCAAGCAGGTACAGCACCCGGAATATTTGATCCGCACGTGTCTTCGGTATGACCATTTGGAGTCCGCGTTGGAGCACACACTGTCACTTATGCGCAGGGTGAGCTGGTTTTTTCCTTGGGAAAGCAAAACGCTGATGAAACACCGTCAACTTCTGCAGAGTGATGCGCAACTCACGCAGGAGCAGCCCAAGACCGCGTCGGCAACGTGGCTGCCATACACCCTGATAGACCAGGTGCTGCTGGCCGCGGATTCTCAAGAGAATATTTCCCCCCGTGGCGAACTCCTGCGGAAAGAGTTACGGACCGAGATTGCCAATCGCATGAAAAGGGTACAAAAATTCAGCCAGGCCTCGCGATGATTATAATTGCACGAGCCGGGTGCCCGTTGCTGGTGTCTGTAATATAGCAGTATCATACCACGCCGCTTGTATTGATGTTCATGAAATTTATCGATTTCTAGCTTCTTGAGGGCCCATACTGGGTGCTATACAGATTCTGTTCGCTTCCTGTAAGGTATGGTAATGGGGTGAGTCAATTGAGCACCGTCCGTAATGGCTGACGGTGTGATCATGATCGAGAGCGAACCCGACTGGATCAGAGCACGTGCAGTGACGAGGAGGCGTGGGAAACGTCCAGTCCGAGCCTTACGGTGCCCTTCGGGTGAGCGCAACCTCACAAACACCCTTTACCTCCGTCACTTGTACGAGCCCTTTCGTCGCCCAACATGTCTGGAATGCTGAAAAAAGGCTTCATGAGAAACTGGTTTGCCGTCGAGGTATGCATGTTCATTACTATTCGAAGGACTGATGAATTCTTACTCGTTTGGTATCAATCACGCCTAGGCCACCCCGATGTAAGTGTGGTGTACATTTCGTCTTATCACCGTGTTAAAGAGGTGATAGCTTTGCTGTGGTTGGCATGGCGGTCTTGGGTGGAGGCTGGTATCTTGTACGACTCGCCCGCGGGCCTTCAGGCGAGTGATACACGATTGAGGGCCCGAACGTAGTTTGACACTATGAATTCCATACAGTGGTCTGGACGAAGGACAACCCGACCCCTTGGAACACCATCCAGCCTAACGAAGGTACCAAGATGCTGACCGTGAACCAGCACTTCGAGAAGGGGTTCGTCTCCCTCCACGCCCTATCTGCCGCATGGTCGCTGATACTAGCTCCGCAGATGGGAACGGAAGAAGCTTTAAATGTCCAATCCTAGTGCCCGTTCTGTATCGCAGGCCTAGAATTCATCTATTCGTACTGAGCACTAGCCATTGCGTGCGGTCATCGACATTGATCTCCCCCCAAGTTGAGATGTAACACGATGCGTGACGTGTGATTTATGCGGGCGTGACTGCGATTACGGCCTCTAATGACATCGGTCCATCCTAATATCTGATCCCCCAGCTTCCCTACTTTCCGTTTCATATCGTCCATTATGGTTGTCCGTCTTGATTCCTTCCAACCTGTGTATTCTTTGCCGTCACTTGACATTCCTGACGATGACGAAGACGTACCGGTGTCTGGACTCGCTGTGGTGAGGCTTTTTTGAGAGACGCGGGGTGTATACTCTGAATCGTCGTCAAGGGCTCGACCGGTCCCTTGCAATTGCCTGAGATCGTATTTGGTGCTGCTACTCTGTCCAGCATTTACAACAAAGATAGCCACCTAGCCAGTTTCACACCCGTTCGCACAGTTCGCCTGGCCCTTCGGTGCGCCTAGCCCCATTCATATATTATGGCTTATCATGATGGTCAGTTCAGTTATGGCATCAATGTATTCGACACATCTGCCTATTATCAAGAATCTGAAATCGTTCTTGGGACCGCTCTGAAAGCCCTCGAACCAGACTTCCCGCGATCTTCATATAAGCTGGTATTGCTTCTAATTTCTCAGGGAAGTCTGCCATTAATCTCTGATGGCTCGAACCTAGATGACGAAATGCGGCCGGTACGGCGGCAAAAGGGCTGATTTTGACTACTCGCCGGCGACCATTCGCGCTAGCGTGCAGCGCAGTCTCACTCGTTTAAACACGAACTACCTGGATGCAGTGTATCTACATGACGTTGAGTTCGTGTGCACGCAAGTCGGCCCATATGAGGCTGGAGACCCAACGACCGCACTCACTGACAAGAAAGTGGATTATGGTCTAGGCGAAGGAGATGAAGGGAAAGTATGGGGAGAAGGCGATAAGAAAATCTTAGACGCGCTCGCCGAGCTTCGAAAGATGCAGGATGAAGGCATTATTAAATCTATCGGGATCACAGGTTGGTACCATTACTCGGTTCTGCGGCAGCGTCGTCGCCGTCATTGACATTCGCACCTTCGTATTCTCTTCAGGATACCCCTTGCCGACATTGTTGCGGCTCGCACTTCTCGTGCTGCACACTCCGCCATACAGGCCGCTGGACGTGCTTCTTTCTTACTCGCACCTCACAGTCCAGACCAGCGCCTTCGCCGCCTTCCTGCCGCACTTCCGCGATCGCGCCCGAATTCCGCAGCTCCTGACGGCGTCCCCTCTCAACATGGGCTTGCTCACGCCGTCGCCGCCCGCTTGGCACCCTGCTTCCCCAGAATTGCGCGAGGCTGCGAAGCGAGCAAACACAGCCTGCGCTCAGTGGGATGGGGGCCTGCCAAACGTTGCTGTGGGGTATGGATATCGTAAGGCACTTGAGTTGGACGTACCCATGGTGGTTGGACTGAGCAACTCCCGCGAGGTGCATGAGAGCTTGCGCGCATGGCGGGAGGTGAAGGAAGGCAAGGATACAGACAAGCGCATCTACCAGGAGGAGACGGCCAGGAAGGCGTTCGGGGACTTTCAAGGGTGGTCGTGGGCATCCCCACCGGCAGAACTGCCGTAGACTATGGTGAGAGTGCAATGATGTAGATTACTAGTGATACAATGTGTGTAAACAACGGATAACTCGTATGTACTACTTCCAACATTGACTTTACATATACCAGATGCCGCCACTGTCCTGCGCCCACTCCCTTGCGATCACCGTGTCTTGATAATGCCTGCGTTGATCAGTTTCATGATGTTTTGCCGGACTGCGGGATTCTTCATGTGGTCCTGCAGCGCTCCAGGGTCGGACTGCGCCTGCTGGAGGATAGATTGCATGATGGGGTCGCTCATAATTTTCTGCACACCGCATCAGTTTTCGCCCTTGATAAACACAAACCTGAATTAACTTACCGCAACCTCGGGATCGCGCATCGCCCGCTGAAGTGTCTCCTCCTCGCTCTCGTCCGTACGTTGGCTAAACAACTCCTGCTGGCACTTGAGCATCTGATCCTGGATCTCCCTCGTATGCTTCTTCTCCGTATCGACGTCCGACGCCTGCTGCACCGCCTCGATCGCCTTGGTGTAGTCGCGCATCGCATACAACACATGGCTCTTGCGGACATACGCCTTCACGAACTTGGGGTCCACGCGGATCGCCTCCTCCGCGTCCTTGAGGGCCTCGGGGAGCGCCACGAGCTTCGTGTACGCGTTCGCGCGGTTGTTGTACCCGCGCGGGTCACTCGGGTCGCGCTTGATCGACTCGGAGTACGCCTTCACCGCGCCCGCGAAGTCGCCGGCCTTGAAGAGCTTGTTGCCCTCCTCGCGCGCTTCGGCGGCCTTCTCGGGGTTGATGTATGCGAGGCGTTCGGCCTCCGACTTGGTGCGCTCGGCCTCGCGCAGCTTGGTGAGGATGTCGGGGGTGCGGTGTTCGGTGAGCGACTTGTTGTAGAACTTGATCGCATTTGCGAGATCGCCTTTCTTGGAGTAGGCGTTTCCGGTGCGGCCGAGTGCTTTTGCGATGAGCTTGTAGTCTGCACGAAGCTGAATACAGGGAAATGCTGTCAATTACAGGTGAACGGCAGTGGCGATGAAGATGAGACTCACCGAGCGACCCTCATCGACTGCCTTTTCGCATGTCTCGATACACTTGTCATAATCACCCTGCTCGAAGTATGCGGCTGCAGACCGTGTCAGTGTCAGGATAAGCCACCAACATACACACGCGACTCGCCTGCAAGGTTCGTGAGGAATGTTACGTCCTGAGGGTAGATATCCCACGCCTTCTGGAAATGTGTGATAGCTTCGTCCAACTTGCGCGCTTTGTACGCGTCCGCACCGAGCTTTTTCTCCGCCTCTGCTTCCGCCTTCGCCTTGGCAGTCTCGTCGTCCTCCGGCTCGACCATCTCCACATCCTCCTCCTTCTGAGCGGGCGGCGGAGGCGACTTCGGTGCCGAGCTGCTCGACGACGCAGCGGGCTGGGGCGGAGGCGAAGACGGCTCGTCGGCCTTCTTGTAGCCCGGGGGCAGCTCTTCCGAGCCCATCTCGCGCTCGAAGCCCTGCATGTCGATGCCCATGAGAGCGCCCATGACGTCGATCATGCGCGGGTCCTGGAGGGCGCCCTGGGCGAGGTTGGGGTTCTTCTGGAGGAACTGCAGCTGCTGGACGAAAGCGGGGTCGGCGAGGTGCTTGGCGGTGCGGGGGTTCTCGCCGAGCTTCTTGAGGAGGTTGGGGTCGCTGAACATACTCCCAAAGCTGAAGGGTGATGCGCCCTCGCCTCGCTCGAGCGCGGCTATTCGATGTGCATGTCAGGATAACGAAACCAAAATGGAGGAATTGAGGAGAGGCGTACCTTTCGCTTCTTTGACTTCCTGGAGACCTTTTCCTCAGCACTGGGCTATCCTCGAGCTTGAGACCAGTCTCGTATGCCGTAATGGCGTCGTCGTATTTCCGTGAGCCGTGAAGCGCGGCACCTTTGCGCGCATATCCCTTAGACCACGCAGGGTTGATCTTGATACACTACAAATCGCGACTACGGCTTAGTGGCACGCTCACAAAATGAACGGAGGAGGTCGCACCTGCTCTGCATCCTCGAGCGCAGCTGCATACTGTCGCTTGCCGGCCTTTGCGGCACTGCGATTTGAGAATAGGACAAAGTTACTGGGATCGAGGGCGATGGCCTGGGAGAAGAGGTCGATGGCTTTGTCGTAGTCTTTTGCCTGGAAGGCCTTGTTGCCCTGGTCTTTTAGTGCGTCGGCCATAGGGTGAGTGAGGGGGTATGGGAGTTGGATGTTAGTACACACTGTACGGTCTGGATAGTCTTGCAGGGAGACGGGCTGAGCACTGGCAGCTGGACTTTATGGCTGCTTGCTGCTCAATTCCGCTCAAACCCTCGAAGTTTCCAGAACCGTTGCCTTTCTGGGAACACGAACTGATCGAGTCAAAGAGAGTTATCTAATCTGATAACAGCTTGTTGCAATCGTTCAATTGCAAAGCGGACGCTCAGTTACAGTGCGACTCAAGCCTGAGGCTAGCTCTAACGCAAGAGCAGGAGAGAAGGAAGTTTCACACAGTAAATCCAGAGTTTGATTCAAAAATACAAGCAACCTCCCGGCATGTAGCTCTCTCAAAGCAAGTGATGTACACCGCCTGGTTGCGACCAGAACGAGGACTCATGCCCGCTGCGACCGAACTCGAATGGCGTGGCTGTCGACGAGTTAAGCGTTCCCAAGACGTGTTTGGCAACGAATACAGAGTAAATTTCGAATGTCCATGTGGGGCACCCAGTTGCCCACATACAGTACGTATCAGTTTGATTATTTGTGCCTAGGCGAATGTCGCAGTTGTATTAATCGGACAGGTGGAAACGTCTCCGAGGACCCTATAAGCAGGCAGAAATTAAATTCTGAGATGAATCCCAATACCACCGGCGGCGTGAGCCAGGCAGCCTGGCAGAAGCCGCTTCATTTACAACCATCTGGACCAGACTGATGAGGTCAATCGTATCGATAAAACATATTAGGTTGGGCTCACCTGCAGCAAGACAGCCCGGTTCGCGTTCCAGGTATCGTTCTGCGGGACGCCTTGATATCTCACGTATGTGGTGCTTATGTGATCGAGTGTTCCGGTCATGCCCACACTGTCTGAAACAGTGCACGCTTTCGCTTTGCAAACAAGTAGCGTACCAGAGTTGACTGTCAGAGGAGCTATACTTAGAGATACAGCCTGTTCTACGGCCACGCATTCCCGTTAGACGGCTTCGTTGGGGGTTGCGATAAACATAAGCGGGGTATAATTAAATGAGGGGAGGCAGGTCGCCCGCCAGGGGGCGCGTGATGGAGGGTCATGATAGATCGGAAGATGCCGAGTGCACCTATTTGTTCTGTGTTCGTTTTGCTGGCCTCCTCCTCAGGCCGTCATCTGCTTGCCATCTCATCCCCCTCCGTCTGTCCCAGAGGCGCAATCGCCGTTCGGTCCTGTCCTTCGTTTTGTTTTACGTTCTTTCAAGAACTGCCACTCCTTTCTGAGCATTAGCTCACCGACAACCTAATAACAATAACCATGGACCATTCCGCAGCCGCCACCGACGCACCCCGCGAGGAGGGCATTCACGCAGATAAGATGAGAGTGCGTCTTTGTGCCATTGTTGCACTTACTTGTCGAATAACCGTTACTGCCACTCGTCGTAGTTGGATTCATTCAGATTGGGCAGAAGTCCCCCTGCATCCACGAATAACTTGAGCGGCCCGAGGTCAGGCCACGCGCGTTCTCATTCCCGTAACGGTTCCGTATCTATTCCCCTCGCTTTCCCCACACCACTCAACTCTACTTCTTCTGTGACGACCACCGACGAGCGACCGGCCTCTCCTGTTCGGAACTCGGTCGGTGCAGCGAAGCGCAACTCGCACCATCGCCGCCGCTCGTCCGTGTCCACCCGACGTGAATCTGCAGACATGATGGGCGTCACTCTACCCAGCATTCCTCCGTCCGTATCCGAGGACAACATCAACCTCGGCGAGAAAGACTCTATTCGTCGTCGCGCGTTGTGGACTCTGGAAGGGAAGACTGATGTGGGGGCATTCTCGAAAGTCGAGATCCCCGAGTTTGATAGCACAGAGAGCGCCAGGCAATCGTTTGAGTTCCGTAAGTAATCTACCCTGATCAGCGCCGCCTTGTACTAAGCTATCACTAGCGAGCAAGCCGTCGTACCCACCCGGCGTAGGCGCGGGTCTGTCGTCTCTTATCGGCGCTAAGCGCGATTCGTTCAATAGCAAGCGAGATTCGTTGGGCAAGTTCATGGCCTCTGCCTCAACAAAGGAACAATTGCATACTCTCGTGGAAGAGGAAGAGGAAGAAGAGGAGGATTCTGCACATCCTGTTCAGAGCCCTGTTGAGGTCACTGTTACCTCCCCATCGCCAGCGCCCGTCCGGCATCGCCCTGCGAGCCTCAATCTGCGGCCGCTATCGCTCGTATCAGGTAGCATCGTTGAAACAGCGAATGGAGAATTGCCGACGCCAGTGCTCACACCGAGCCCAAACCCACGACCTGGTCTGCGGTCGCTCACTCTGGGCTCGGGGACTGTCGACAAACGTCGGTCACTGATCTTGACGCAGTCACCGTCTCCACTGTCTAATAACTTTACAGCACGGCCGTCGCTGAACCTCAAGACGGGCCCGGAGACTGGATCTCGGCATTCCTTTCAGCAGCCCTCGCGACGGAGCAGCCTTCCCTACGTATCTTCGACGGACACGCCTCCGCAGTCCGTGATCGGGCTGCCTACTCCAGAGATGACGCCAGTCACCACTGAGCGACGTTCTCCTGGCCCTGGCTCTACCTCCAGTGTGAGCGAGGACATGGAGGAGTTTCTTGCCAAAGGCCCCTCACGCCCACTCTCCACCAGCGAGCAGCACTTTCTCTTTCAGGCACACGCTACTCTCGTACAGCGCATCACTGATCTCGAGCGTGCTTTGTCCTCTCGCTCGAGCCGCTCGTGGTCCCGGCCTACGTCGTACGCATCGGACGTCTCCTCGCTCAGTGAGCCCAGCGACGAGATGCTGCAGCTGATCGCCGACCTTAAGGCTGAGCGTGATGAGCTGAAGAAGGACGTGGATGGGTGGCGCGTCCGTGTGGGTGACCAGGAGCGACAGCTCGGAGTGCTCGCGAAACGTATTGAGGCCGAGCGCCGCGATGCGTGGGTTGCCAGGGAGCGCGTCGGCTTGTTGGAGATCGAGAAGGGTACGCTGGAGAAAGCTCTCAGTGACAAGGCTGCGGAAGTGCAGGAAGGTCAGAAGCAGCTTGAGCAGGCTCGCGCGGGTATGGAGAAGGCTGAGGCTGAGTGCACGAAGCTCAAGGGGGAGGTGGAGAGGATGCAAGGATTTGAGGAGGAGCGTGCGAAGTTGAAGGCGGCGCTGGAGGAGGAACGCAAGAGGCGGGAGGAGCTTGAGAAGGACCTCGAGCATGCGGGACTGTTGGATACCCCACGCGCGTTCGATTCGGTGGTCTCACCGCCTCTCAAGGCCATGTCGAGGACAATGATGTTTGCGAAGAGCAGGGGCCTCGGGTTCCAGTCGATGGACTCGGAGAGCTCCTTCACGGATGTGGAGTCGGTGACCAGCCCGAGGGACAAGCTCGAGTTTGGGCTGAAGGCCGTCGCTGAGGAGGACGAGGAGACCCTTTCCAACTACTCTGAGGACGACGAGCTCTCTAGGTTCGAGGACGAGGAGGAGGGTGACGAGTACGCGTTCCCCACCTCGATGTCTGCATCATCCTTTGGTTCCGCCGAGGACGATGTACATGCGCCTCCCGAGCTACGCGCAGACATCTCGGAGCCAGCGCCCCCGTTGACACGCTCAAACACGTCGTCTCCATCGCCCTTGCCCTCTCCAGTCGAGCAGACCCATCAACGCAGGGCGTCGCTTGTAAAGGCTTGGACGTTCCCGTCTGGCTCGGAGCCTGTTTCGTCATTCGGCCCTGTCGAAGAGATCGATCGCTTCTTCGGCTGCCTGGAAGATGTGGACAACTCGCCTCCAATGCACGCCAGGGTCCACTCGTTCGACAGTGCGAAGAACTTATTTGCGCAAGCTTTGATGGAGGACGACGATGACCTTCCGCCGTTCGTCTTGCCTACTGATGTCGGCGTGGAGGTTGTGACCCCTGAGATCAAGCAGGCGGCGCCCAAGCATGTTCTGGGCGTTGTTGTGGAGGAAGACGAGGAAGAGGAGCAGGAGAAAGAAGAGGAGCAGGCCAACCCGGATGATGAGTTTGTCGGTGAGGTCTATGACGGTGGTATCAAGTTTACTTTCACCGTACCCCCGGAGTATCAGGAATCCCTTCAATCTTCCGACAGTACTACGGACAGTCCTTCGACTCCGCAGAACAAAAGCTCAGCAGCTACAACAGGGCCCCTTGATGAGGATGAAGACAGTTCATTTACCTTCCCTCACAGTCGCCCTCAACAAAATAGCCCGTCGCCGTCGTCCATTCCGCGGTTGTCTTCTGCCAGGAGTTCCTCGATCCCGGTCCCGAGTAGCAACTCTACTCCTGTAAAGTCGTCCTCCGTTCTTCTCGCTCGGAACAACAACATACCTTCCGCCTTCATGACCCCTCCTAGCAAGCGTGGAGGGCAGTCGCCCACTTTTATACCTCAGCCACGCACTCAGACAGGGTCTCCGTTCAAGATCTCGTCTCCTCTTAATGCGAAGGCTGCTTCGTTCATCCCGCAGCCCCGACGCATTTCGCCGCCTGCGTCGTCCAAAACATCCAGTATTCCCATTATGAGCCCGACAAGTAGGCCCCTCTCCAAACCTCTCGCTAGTATGTGTATCTGATTGGACACTTCTCATGCGCTTCGTAGCCAACGCATCGAGTTCTTCCCCCAGGTCCGGTCATTCAGTCACGTCAGCGCCTCCTTCTGCATCTCCAACAATGAGCAGTCACGTCCTTTCTGATTCCAACGCACGTTTCCCCAATTCTCAGACTTCCCCGCAGACATCTACATCTCCCTCTTCCATTATGTCCATGTCTCCTACGTTTGCCGCACGCCTTTCTTTCCAGACAATCACGAGCTTCATTCCTCTGCCTGCCCTTCCTTGGTCTCCCCGTTCCTCCAGAGCAGCCGCGGCTGCCTCTGCTCTATGTTTCATACCCGACAGCCCAAGCCGATCGAGCTCTATGGGCGATATTTCTGATCTGGCGCACGGACGTTCCAACTCTTCCTTTGTGAATGCGAGTGTCAGATCCACGGCCACCCAGCCACTCGCGAAGGAAAGAGGTTATGTACCAAGGGAGAAGCAGCTGGAGAAGTTGAGGATCCGGATGGAAAACGAGCGCCGCCTGCGGACTTCGGGTGCCTTCAATGCTGGGCAGGGTAAATCTCAGGGTGGAGCGTTGCACCTTTAAAGTAAGTCGAGACGATTTGGATTTTTGTGTCATGCTTATGATTTCTGTCTTGGCGCAGCGCTTCAACCCTACCTCATGGGCATCTCTTCCACGGTTCTTCATCGCTCTCTGCTATCGAATTCTTTCACATCATGTCATGGCTTTTTATCGTCTCACGTTCCACATCCCCTCCCCTCCCTTCCCCCTACCCCTTCCCTTTATGAATTTCCACATTCCAAAACCATCGTTCCCCCATTGCCTGCCATTGACCGCATTCATACGTAACCTATTGAGCTTGAGGCTCCTTTGGCCATGAACGCTTTTCACGGACATATATAGTGTGTGCAAAGCGCAAAGTCGCGTGTCCATGTACCATTACATTCGATGTTTTACCGCGCAGGCATTGTCCTGAATTATTATGCCTTGGATATATGAATTAGCATGCCAGTTTTATGTTCTTCCATCTGGCTTTTGCGAGCATGTTTGTAGTGATCGTCCGAAAGGGCGAATTTACAAAACGACGAGCGAATGTCATGACTTGAAAGATTCAAGGCAGGCTGCGAGGTCGTCGGCGCGGACAGCGATCAGACTGTCGATCACGGCGCGTACCGGGCGCCTTTCTTCCCCGGAGTCGGCGGTCTCAACTCCGCGACTATCGACAATGTTCAGAACGGCGAACGTCCAGTTGCGTTCGACTTCAACGTTTAAATGTCTCTATGCACCACCGGCTGTCTCGCGCGATAGACGTCTGATCCAGAACTAGCTCACTTCCGAAGACCATACTCTGCAAGGCTTCTTGTCTCGAGGTTTATGGCGCAAGAGCGGCGAAGTCTGAGCGTCGGGGATCTGAGACTGCGGCTGTGCATCACTCGCCTCGGGACAGCTTACTGAATGTTTCAATGTGCATTGCTGACCGACTTCTGAGTAATGCGCCATTGGGATGATATACATAGAGAACGGCAAGGCATCTACTGTAAAGAGAGAGACCAGCGCCTACCCCTCATATCGAACCCTGTACGCCACGGGAATCCCTTCTCGTCTCTGTACATCTTGCACGGCTGCTAGGACTGTATCTTAAGAGCGCCATGGATGCTCATGATTCGTCGGCCCTAGCGATGTCTACAGACTCGGGGGCGGCGAAGATGAAGATGCGCCGTGCGCAGTCGTCGAACTTTGAATACGAGGATAGCGGCGGGCGTCGGGGAGGGACGGACGCGCGACAGCCCCCAGCTAAGCGTGCACGCAAGGCGATCAACTGCGAGCCGTGCAGAAATAGCAAGCTGAAATGTGACAGGTTCGTCGTCTTCCTGTTATTGTTCCTTAGGAGACCCCGCGTATCGCATCTTGTTGGGTGACGTATTCATATCTCCTCGTTCTCCTCGGAAATCACAGGAACCGTCCGTGTTCTTCATGCGTTCTCCGAGGTAAGTTTAGTTCGTCCATTGGCTGGATGACATGTTCTTCCGCCAAAACATTCGCCGTGATATTTAATTTCGCGATAGGTACCTCCGCACAGTGCTATCAAGGATCAGACAGCGTGCCTTCGCACGTCGAGAGTAATCGGTACGTTATAATTCGGCGTCTTCTGGCTTCCATAGCATTATGTTGATATTCTTGTCCTATGTTGTTTTTTTCCTAGACAACAAGTCGACCCTCTTGTGGAAATTGCTCGTATCCGCCAATCGCTCGTTCACCTCGAGACCCACCTCAAGGGTGCGCCTGGCTCACATCCGCCTTCTCCGCCAGTGCCTCCGTCGGCTTCAACTTCGATCACACCTTCTCCCAGATCACCCCGCGACCATCCTGTCGGTCGACATTCAGGTGATCCATCAAGCTCCCCCTTCGATCAAGGAGCAGTGGGAAGTTCATCTTTAATTAGCATGCCTGGAAAACTGGGCCGGCCCGGCTCAGGGGGGCTATACGCAGGCCCAACAAGTGCGGCAGCCAATATGATTACTGTATGTCTCAGCGCGAAACGCCGCGTTTCTGTTTTTGTTTTTCACACCATTTTTTGCAGAATTCAGACAAGGAAGATTCCGATTGCGCCGACCCGTCGCCGCCTGCAGACACGGATGACTCCGCATTCTCACCCGACAGCACCCATGGCTCGGTCGGCTCGTCGAGCTCGTCAACATACGACGAGGATCTCATTGCGCTTCTTCCGAGCGTCGAGATCGTCGATGATCTAGTCGCGTATTATTTTGGCTACTGTAACTGGGTCTACCGACATGTCCATGAACCCGCGCTCCTCTCCGGCTGGGCACGGTTTAAAGCAGGCCAAGACGGTGACCGCGTCGTCCTCGGCACCATCTGCGTCATCATCGCGATCGCCATCCGCTACCTTCCCGCGGGGCACGCGCTCGTCTCCCAGCTCCGCGGGTTGCCCGTCGAGCTCGCGCGCAAGTACCACGGCGTCATGCGCAAGGCCTTGAAGCGGCACCGCGAGGACGCCGAGAGCCTCACGCGCACGTACACGCTCGCGCTCGTCGAGCTGCGCCTGGTGGAGTCGCACTACCTGACGTTCGCGAAGGAGGACCCGGAGGAGGTCTGGAGCCTCGGCGGCGAGCTCGTCAGCATCGGCACTGCGATGGGGCTGCACTGCGATCCGGGAAAGACCCGGTACGAGCCAGCCGTTGCGGAGCGTCGACGCTGGGCGTGGTGGCACATCATTCTCTTCGAGCGCTGGCAGGCATTCATGTTCGGTCGGCCGCTGCGTGTTGCCTCGCACCATTTTGACACGCAGCTGCCGACGTATTGCGACCCTGCGCTCGACAAGTCCGGGCGGCTGTATCTCCCCAACCTTGCCCTTTTCCGCCTGGCGTACATCCTCGGAGACATCATGGACGACGCTGTATCCTTCCGTGCAGTCCCATACTCCTCGGTGCAGGAGAAAGACAGACTGCTCGATAGCTGGTACGAGGCCTTGCCGCTCGATCTATGTCTCGATGAGTTCGCGCTTGCTCGGGGCCTGGCCAGTGCGGATACCGCCGCGCGCCGTGATGCTGTCCAGAGCGTGATTCTGCGCTGTGCCTCCTACCACATTCGCTTCACGATGCATCGCCCCTATGTCAAAGTACCGGCGAGCCTCGACATTCGCAGTCAACGCCGCGTCAGATCTCATTAGTCTGCTATGCCAGGCGCTCACCGCAGCCCCCACTCCCGGGCATTTCAACTGGGGCCCGTTCCACGTCTTCTCAGCCGCCATGTTCTTCTCCTTCCAGCTGATTACGAACCCTGACCAGCCCGGCACGGGCCTCTTTCCGCGAGCAGATCCGCAGAGCGCTCAACCTGCTCGAGCGCAGTCGGACGCTGCCCGTAGCTGAGAAGTCGCTCAAAATACTGCAGGCTCTTGAGCCACTGTATTCTGACGCGCTCGCGGCAGATCCGCCGCAGGAACGTGCGCGGAGAAAGTCGCAGGTGCTAAAGGAGGTGAAGACGCTTGCGTTCCCGTATCAAGATCCGCCCTATGCCCGTAACGCAAATTCACCGAGCTACAGACCGTTTACACCGAGCGTGACCGTGGCGGGGTCGTCCTTGGGGACTGCGGATCATCAACATCGGATCTCCCTGGCTTCGGCATCATGGGCCCATTCGCAAGCCGCATCGTCTTCATCACACTATGCGCGTGTGCCGTCTTCATTCCAACCAACGCTGTCGCAGCATTCTTCAACTCACCAATCCTCCCCTGGCCACATCATCCTTCCCCCCCTTGCGCACCATATCCCACAAACCTTGTCCTCCGTCCGACACACACACCCCTCCGACCAGCTTGTCGAAGTCCCCCGAAATCAACGAATGTCCGTCCAACATACGTCCGTGCCGTCGTATCCGGTGCTGACGATGGCAACGTACGCAATGCAGCAGACAACAGCGATGCAGCAGCCTCTGCCTCATCACGCACAAACGTTCGAAGACGATCAGAGCATGGCATGTATGCATCCCGCAGACGAGAGTTCCATGTGGGGCGCTTCAGTCGGATTTGGGCTCGGAGAGTGGTCGCGATTTCTTGACGTCGTGCACCGGCCTGAAGCCTCGGACGGCGATCGATGAACGCCGTCTTGGCTGTCTGTTTTGATCACGCGAGGAGGTTTCTCTGATGGACTATATCTTTCCTAAGATCTCGATATATTGGATCGATACATTGGCGCATCGATATCTTGATTGCTTTCTGTAATATCAGCATCTTGCGTTTGTAAGGGCCATCCGGCGTCCTGCATGTCTGAAGTTTAAGCCGCGACCAATTGTATCTGCATTAAGCTTCCAAATGCTGCTAGTCATCGTCAACTGCGTATCACTGTGAAACTGTGAAGCTGATCTTGTCTCGGAGATGAAGTAACACCATCAAAGCTCTGCGGGTTCACCGGATGCATTTTTCATGAACCACTTGTAAGGGGAGCTCGTATCGAGCCTGATCAGAACATGATGGCCCAGACTCAATCGCAATACTGTACCATTTCGACCACTTGTTCAGTCACATGTCACGGACTCCTCTGAACTGGGCTCTGAGTTCAAATATCACGGTCACAAAATACTTTGAACTTCGGCGCTTACTAGATGTCACGTTCCCACGGTCCCTCTATAGTGAGGATGGCCCTGGATGGGGGGTGTCTGAACCTAAATTTAGGGTCTGTCACGCACCATTCCAGCCTCTGAACTGATGAACTGGCCAAACTTTTGGTCACATGTCACAGTGCCTGAACTGGTGGTCGAAATGGTACAGTATCTAGAAGGCACCTCTGCGCCAAACTTGACACGGGCGTCGACCAGGACAACAACGACCAGTTCTAGCTTTGAAGTTCTAGGGCGCGGAACGAACTACAACCGTTAATAGTCAAAATCCTACCTGAAGTAAATCAATAACAAGAGTTGTCCACGTGTGGGCCCAGGGGACAGTGCACGTCATACACAGCTTGAAACATTCAAGAAGAGAAGAAAGATATACCTGCCAGCCAGGCAAATCCGAATGTGAGAGTTGAGACAAGCGGTCCCGGCCGCCGTGCGCATTACAGGAGACCAGTGACCGGTCAAAATTATGCCGGGTAGTCTTGCCAAGGCTCGGGCCAATACATATTCTGGACGATGTTCCACCGTATAGCGACTGTAGATGGGTTTAATCGTGATCACTTGGAACTGCTCATTTCAGAGACAGGATGACCCAAGAATGTTGACTGTGTTTGCTCAATATTTACTTCATCGATGCCGAATACGCGCGACACGAAGGCATTAGCCGCGGCGAGGTCGAAGTCATCTGTATAATTTTATGTATGATCGCAACGACGGATGGAAGATTATACAAGAAATCAAATGGATAGATAGTAGGCAATGCCCCGCCGGCGCGCAGGTGCACAAGCGATCAGGTGTCGTATAAATATGTGCGAGTAAAGAAGAAGTGTATACACCTGACCAGGCATATCAGATAATGGGATTGCATGCATGAGGCATCTAGGACTTACCAAGAAATGCGGTCCTCTATTCTTATGCCAGCATCCTCTGACATCATTTCAACTGTACACCGGCGGCCTCCGTCTGATGTACGCCGCAGCCTAACACTTCGAGTTCAATAGCGTTTTCCTGGCCCTCCCCGTCTCTGACATCCCCATGTACCATACTCACGTACTCCTCTCCATCTGCACCCTCATCTGTTTCCTGTTGGCCAGATGGAACTACAGTATTAGGTGCAAATTCCACACTGGACATCCAAGAGCGTGTTGGCACGATATCACCCGACCGAACGAAAGACGGTGTTTGAGATCCAAAATGCACGTTACGATCCGCGGCTCTGCGGATACGTAAAAGAAAATGGGAGGTGAGGATGGATGAAATCCTGATCGCTCCGGATTAGTTACAAAGAGTGATATATTCGTTGAAGAACAGACGGGGTGATCATAGATGGGATATTCGTATCCGTCTGTGTTCATTCATACTGTGAGATCCACATAGCGCCAGGTGTTGCGGTCAACATACATAGATGGTTATGAGAATATCCGTGATATTGAGCAACGTTAGCACCCTTCACAAAATATTAACCTAAAGTACGGAGAATATTACTTGCTGCAGTCCTTACACAAAATATTGAGTGCCTGTATATTGAAGGGTAATTAGCTGTGATCCATGTATATTACAACAAGACATTACGCCTGCATCTCACCATCTTCCAGCATTACCCTTGACAGCACGGACTTCATGTTGGATAATCCTGCGGAGGCCGGATAGATTAAGTGTGACAAGTACCACCATGTCGCGACTAGGACTAAAATATCTGATGCTATCACAGCCCCACGCGTGGTGAACAACACTAGGGTGGAACCATCAGTTAGTTTCGAAGGCCAACAACAATGGTCTGGCGTCCACATACATCTATCGAGTGTAGAATCATAGTATCAGTCATCAATAGAGGATAAAATGGTTGCCAAGGAAGTACGCAGTAGCAGACGCATCGGATATACTTATATTTCCAATGCACGTAGTTCCTGTTTGACTGGTGATGCTGAAAATGGTGGAGATTTGAGAAAATGATGTCCGACCAATCGCAAACTGTCAGAGTAATCATTAAGCAGAACTGTCGTATTTCATGATATCAGCAGAAAAAATACGGACCGCATTAGTGCCAACAGGTACCAGCCCCAGTGCCAGCGCAGGGCCTACCAGCCACCGATTACCCCTGCTCACTGCATGTACACGAAGGGACGCGACCACTTCCTCATGACGATGAGTATGCTGATATACTGATGATGTCCCTAAGACTCACCAGCAGATATACAAATAGACATCAGGAGAATAACATCAGTAGTATAATCTAGAGCCAGTGTACAGCTGAACAGCTGCACTGTAAGTCGTCGCAACAGCAACTATTCACGAGCACAGACCTCTTTTTGGTGAATAAATGGGTTTGTAGTCAGCGACATGAGATCCACAAAAAAACCAACCTCATACCGGGCCATTGACTGGAAGGCATGACAGGATATTTATGACCATAAAGGCGGTCAAAGAAAGTCGGTTTAGTAAAAGTAAGACCGAAGAAGCCGACTTGCGAGCCCAAATGAACACAACCTCGTCCCCGAAATGGAGGATGTGGTCGTACGCAATCATTGCTATGAAGACGTAACAATTGGTCAGTCGCTGGCGGTCAAATATCAGATATGTAGAGGCAATTACAGCAGACTGCTATTGTCTCGTAGTTCGTTATGAGGCTTGATAACACATCAACATTGTGCATACCCTGACTGCTGAACTATTGGACTCACCCCCCCTGGAGATTGGCGATGAATAGCGGTGCTGAGACCACTATGGAGTCGGACATAACGGATGACCCTGCTCGGAGAGACGTACGAGAACCTCTGGACATGAGGGCGGTCTTCCTATATACTCGTCGAGACCTGGAAATTGATTATGTGAGCGGAATGCATTGGTGAAATCGCCTCATAAAGGCTATGCGCAGTATTATGGAACCAGCTTACCGATCTTTCCATCGCTCAAACAATGATCGACCGAGGAATGTTTTCGAAGCCATGCTTGTCCACGCAGTACGTGTCCCATGCGGTCTCAGCGCTGTCACAAAGATGTCTGAGGTCTGAGATCTATTGGGCTGCATGAGTCGATCACGGGAGGCCGCTGAGGCCGAGCGTTCTAAAATTTTCAGATGGAGAAAAGAGGTAAGTAATGGGCGCGCGGAACGTAGATAGAAGGGAAGAGGCAGACCGTGCCACGAAGCAGTGGAATGATAGCGGTTTAATGAAGTCAATATTGGCAATGCGGGAGGCTGTGACTATACGGAAGCAGTAGGCATGAAATGACCGGATGCGAGTCCAAGACACCAACGGCATCCCATGGTCACTGTCAGTGTAGTTGAAGATAGGCACGTAAAGTGATGATCTAGTCTTCATGTGCGACTCGCCTTTCATTCAGTTTCTAATGGAAGTCTCTGGAGGACAATGGAAATCGATGAATCCATGTTATAGTGGAATGGGCGAATCAGAAAAATATCTTGTGGTACATATGATCGATCCTCACCACATCAATGATCGGTGAACCAAGCGGTGCTCTGGCAATTCGCCATCGTGTCTTACCGCAAAGATATCGCAAATATCGCAGTGTACGCATCCCGCTGTGGGTTGACTTTCCTGAGCTGAGAAGACAGGATGCGGGAGGAGAAAGACAAGGTTGATCTAAAGAGATCGAAACGAACGCTCCTGGCGGCACACCCGACAAAGAACTGATAACATGGGCATGACTCACACGAGAAGTCTCTGTAATAAAAACAGTAAGTGTCTCAAGGAGAAGGTTCGGGCGGTTCGTAGGGAACCCATACATCTAATGCAAATTGCCTCTTCCTTATTCGTCACTGCTTACGATTGGCCTGGCAAGACAGTGTGGTACGGTCGTGGAGATGCGGTGACGGAAATACCTGCGAGCAAGTTGGTCACTCTGTTTCGAGGAGCACGAAGACACAAGAGCGCGCATTGAGTAGCGACTGAGGATGGACGGGTAGGTCAGACAGACAACATACCCAATTTGTCTACGAAACCTGTACCAATCCTGCTCCGGCTTATCAGGCAGAATAGTAGTGATAAGCCTTATCCCACCACACTCTTGAGAGAGCGGAGGTGGTTAACCAATTCTAGCCAGGATCCATGAAGAAGTCATTGCATTCGAATTCATAAGGTTCATACTGTCACCGCACTTACCCGCCCAAATGATCCTCTGTGTACAGCGTATGGTTCAGGATGCAGACCACCGCGATGCACTTCCACAGCAAATCAAACGATAGCCCCTCCCCGTAGGTCGAGCATCATAACAGGCTGTCACTGAGGTCCCACGTTCTGCCAAACACGATGGCTGGAACATTGACAGACGAATCAGAGCCTGAGACCCCGCCATGGGTAGGCATAATGAGAGGGACAGAGCACCACAGGGTGCTTCGCAGGCATGGTGGACACCGTAGCAAGCATGGCATCCACCCGAAGGCAACAACGATCGCGGTGATCTAGGCCATCGCTACATTTTCCGCACTTTCCACACCCGCACCAAGAACCGCATCCACTGAACCAACGTCACTTCCAACCTCCCAGCCCACTACTGAACCAACGAGACTCCAGCCTCACCGCCAGGAGAACACCGGATGATGCCGACTGAGGGTCAATTCATATCGTGTACCCAGATTACAGATTGACAGAAGCGCAGGGCATTGGAACCGCCATGCAGTGATCATTACTCACGATATCTAGGATATGCATTTCGCCGAACATACTGGTCTAGTGCAAAGCGAAGGCCATAGCAGATAACTGAAGAGATGGGTACCTCAATAGAGTTTCTCCATCTCATGCAAATCCAGTTCTTCAACCATCTGACGACTTGCATAGCAGAACCCTTGCGGAGATTTAATGTTGTACTTCGCCTGCAGCTCTTCCCGTCTCAGCGGAGTTTGCAGTTTGTAAAGTGCCCGCACCGGATACGCGTAGCGCGACATGTCTCCCGCGTCAAAAATATCATTTCCAACCCCAGTAGGATCGCGTAGTTGACCGGGAACCTTTGGTGCGGCAGTGTCAATCACGAAGCTGAAATACATGGTAATCAGGTGAGCACATTTCACCCACGCATCAAACGCTAGGTTCGAGTACACACGTTATGGCACACGTCGGAGAGGATTCATAAAGCCACAAACGCTCTACATCCGGTCGTAATTTGTAAGATCTAAATTCGTGGTTCTTCTCTTGATTTCGGATAAGCGCAGCAAATTTAGGCTTGATCGTGAGGATGACATCCGTCCAAACCCGCTCAAGACTGGGCAGGGAATGTGAACGCGCACTTGAGGGAGAAGGTACAGAGTGTTTCCGAGACAAGCGCGATGCTGGCATCTTAGCAGTTATAGCGAACGTAGCCGACGACGATGCCGAGACAAACACCCTTTCAAGTTCGTCGGATGAAAATTAGGCAGAATGATGACGACCGACAATAGAGAGGGTTTCTCAAACGCTATAGGGCTTTGAAATGTTATGGCCCGAGTCTGCTTGATTGTCTTTGAAATGGTAACTGGCAAGAAAGTGAAGTCAGTGAACGCTTTGGGCGCCTGCAGGATGTCGCAGATCTCGATCTATCCGTTTTTGGCAACGATCAATTGAGGTCAGAATTTCTCTGCTGAATCGAAAACTAGCTCTGCTCACATCCTGCTTCAACTATGCCTCGCATTCGCAAAAGTATGTTCAACTGCTCTTGTGATAGGAATTAGACTAATAAGATGCTGTAGAGACCACCAAGCGAGGGACTACTAATCAGCGCGAAAAGATCAAGCACAAGGTCGCAGAGACCAGAAAGAAGAGGAAAAAGGAGTCGAAGAAGGTCACGCAATGGAAAACGAGTACGTCCTATATCTTTGTTTGGCTGTACTCAGTACTGAGCACTCACACAATTCATGCAGAAAATCCAAAAGATCCAGGCATCCCCAATAACTTCCCTTACAAGGATCAGATTTTAGCGGAGGTTGCAGAGGAGCGGAGAAAGGTATGTCATTAGCCCTAAACATCATTCCAGACAGGCTCAATATTTTCAACGAAAGGCTGCAGAGGAGAAGGAACGACGAAAAGAGGAAAAGAGAGCTGCTAAGGCGAAAGTCACTGCTGATGAGGACGGTGCCGACGACTCAGGTTCAGAAGCAGGCTTCGAAAGCGTCCGGTCAATAAATGCAAGCAAGCGTGAAAAGCTCAGCACGCAAGCCGCCCCTTCAACCGCCGAAGTCGAGGATGCAGAAGAAGTGCCCGTTCTGTTTAATCGAGACTTACCCACTCTCAAGTCCGTCCTCGATTTGGCGGATGTGGTAATCGAGGTCCTGGATGCCCGCGACCCTCTACTTTGCAGGAGCTTGCATATCGAGGAGGTTTCGGAGGGCAAGAAGACGTTACTTGTGCTGAACAAGATTGGTAATTCCATTCATCTGTATACAAAACTATGTCACTCACAACGCCCTGTACAGATGTATGTCCTCGAGAGGCAGTATCTTCATGGGCTGGCACGCTTCGAAGCCAACATCCTACTGTCTTGTTTCGTTCTGCCTCTGCCTTTCTCCCGTCTGCTCCAGAACAGTCAGGGAAGGGAAAGGGCAAGGAGCGGGCTAATGATGCATGGGGCGCCGAGTCTATCAAGGCATGCTTGCAGCAGTGGAGACAAGAGAAGGGTGATGACGTTCCGCTGGTGGTTGCTGTTGTTGGCGTCACGAATGTACGCAGTCGCAGTCTGTTCTCATTGCACGATATGCTCATCTACTGCTCAGGCTGGGAAAAGCTCACTCATCAACTCTGTATTGGGCAAGGCTGCATTGTCTACGTACAACACGTCTGCAGCATTAGATGGGCCAACTACTACCGCATATCCACAAGAAGTCTCTCTGGAGATTGATGGGCAACCTATTCGTTTCATCGATACACCGGGACTTGCGTGGTGTGCTTCCGAAGAAAATACGTCGGAAGAAGTCCAGCATCTGCGAGCACGAGATATTCTATTGAGGAATAGGGGTAGGGTCGAGCGGCTGAAGGATCCAGCTCCAGTGGGTAAGTTCCAGCACAATTGCTATCTCTATTGGAAGCTGCTCACTTCACATCCTAGTGGCCGAGTTGGTCTCGCGTGCCGATCGCGAAGACCTGATGCTTTTCTACAATCTCCCGGCTTTCGCGGACGGGGACGCCAATGCCTTCCTCTCGGGTGTCGCACGCTCCAACGGACTCATCAAGAAGGTCTGTATTCGGAACTACCGTACTATTCGGACATCATTCACTGACTAGTCCTGATATACTATTAGGGTGCCGTGCTCGATCTCGCAGGCGCTTCTCGTATTGTTCTTCGCGACTGGAGCACCGGGAAATTCCCTCGTTACACGGTCCCGCCCTCAGCAGCTTCGAGCCCACCTGCCGATGCTGCCTTTGCCGACATCTATGCCAAAGACGAGGATATCCTGTCTCGTCTGGCGACACGGAAGGAGATGCGCAAGGCCGGAGGGGTCGTCAAACTCAAGACCGGGGAGCCAGAGGCCAGGAAGGCCGTCCTTGATGCATCTTGGGCTGGTGATGAGAATAACAGCGGCAGCGATGGGGACGAAGAGAGTCAAGAGGATGATGTGGATGAGGGTGCTTCCGACGATGTTGAAGATGATGAGATGGACGAGGATGACGACGACGACGAGGATGAAGAGGAAGACAGCGAGGATGAAGAAGAGGACGCACCGGTCCCGCCACCCGGCAAGCGGAAACGGAGCGCGTCGAAGGTCGCTCCTGCTCCAGCTCGTCCCGCCAAAAAGGTTGCTTTCGCAGCTGACCCGAAGGAGTCCAAGCAGGCGCGTTCCGCGGCCGGTGCGAAAGGCTCCCATGCAGCGGCCCGCAAAGCAAAAGTTGAGGCCACGGTCGAGCGTTCAGATGACGCTGCTGCGAAACCAAAAGCGAAATCGTCCAGTGCGGCCAAGCCGGCGCAATCCGCCAAGGAGCGAAAAGCACCAGTAAAACAGGCGTCCGCAGTCTCTTCGACGAAGAAGGTCGCCAACTCGTCTGCAAAGAAGCTCCCCCTGTCCTCTGCGAAGACTGGCGAAGAGGCTTATGACTTCAAGCAGTTCTTCTAGCTCACCAGCTCGGTTGTCACGATGTATTCTTTATTCCCAAGCCCAATCCGTTATCTACAGGTACATGCATGATTAAAATTACTCGTGTAGCCAAATTTATCACCGTCTGTCATCAATGTTCTATATCGTGGGTGGAATGTGAAAGGGTATAAGTCAATTGAAACTAGGGTGACAAGATATGAGCATGAAAGACCAAGATGTATTGCTGGTGATAATGCAAGTGTGAATACTGCCAAGAAGACGATGCATGCAGGATTAATAGTAAGCGGTGAGATGAATGATGAGGACGTCGCCCTCCGCACTGGCTGTCAGCCGAGCACAGGAGCTCGATGGGTCGTAACGAGAAAAGAGAAAAAGGAAAATGCGGGAAAATGACAAAGCAAACGTTCCATGCACATGCAAGAGAACCCAGAAACCAGAAAATCAAGTCCAGGACGCGCGCAGATCGACTACGCGCCGACCTTGACGACGCACGTCCCTCCATCCTTCAAGACGCCTCTCGGCCCATCCGCGTCGCGCCTGAACGCTTCCGGCGCACGCTCGAAGGGCACCACTCGATCTTCTTCTCCTTCCTCCCCAAGACCAACCCACGGCCGGACTTTGCCGCCCTCGACCATCGCGACGACCGCACCAAGCGAGTCGCGCACGTCCTCTCCCTCGTCCACGTCCGCCGCAACACTGATGCACGCATACCCAACCGTGCGCTTGGCCTTTCCTTTTCCACCGCTGCCGAAAACTCGACTGGATGAGCTGGACGAGGCGGTACCCTTAGCAGGCGCGCTAGTGGACATGGCGCGACGGAGGGAGCGGAGACCTGACCGAAGATTATCCTGCGCTTTGGGAACCGCGCGGGAAGGCATGTCCCCAACAAGGGTGGTGAATTGAGCATAGGACATGGTCTCCTTCTTCCTTCTCTGCTCGTCGAGCTCCTCGCTCGTGAGATCCTCCGGGGCCGTATGGATAGCAGAGAGTGTGGGCGCCGACTGCGTCGCAGCGGCAGACGGGACGGTGGCCAGCAATCTCTGCGCTGCCTCCCATATACACACGCCGCCCACCGTGTCAAGCACCGCATCGAACGACCGGCCCTCATCCACGAACCGCTCCAGAATACCAAGCGGCTCGCCCACGCAGATCTCCTCCGCACCCCACGCACGGAGCCGCGCCTCCACCCGCGCCCTTTTGCTAAACGCAGGCGACCGGACGCTCTCCTCCGACGAATCCTCCTTCTCGTCTGCATCGCGCACAACCGACTTGGGCACCTGCACGCATATATGCGCGCGCTTCCGCCCGATCATCTGCAGCGCCATCGCGCCCGGCCCGTCGTGACCCATGAGGATGAGGACACGCGGCCGCTCGGGGTTTCTACCAGGCCGCGAGGCGAGGACGTCGGCGAATGTGCGCACGGCACGGTGGGCGGGAAGACCACAGAGGGCAAGAAGAGCAAGTTCTTCCAGCGTGAGCGGGGCAGGAGGTGCTAGCGGAGAGGGCGCGTGTGGCTGATGCGCAGCAACGATCGGGGGTTGAGGTGCAGACGGGAGCGACAATGTACGAGTATGACTATGCGTGCGTCGGCGAGGAGGGAAAAGATACGACGGCCGCGCACGGGGCTGCGGGCACCGGAAGACACGATGGCGCTCAATGAGGACAAACTCTGCAAGCGCACCGCACTGCCATAGAAACGCATCAGCTCACTAACCCTCTCCACATACACACGAGAAAACCGAAACTCACCTTCCGCACGTCCAACAAGCCAACGACCCACTCTCCCCTCTTACACACCTCCCGACTGACCTCAAACCCACACTCCATCGCCCGCCCCACGAAGCTCCGCCCAGGGACGAACCCCCGCTTCCTCTTCCCCCGCCCAATCGAGCCCCCACCGCCTCCACTCCTCCGCTCCGCCTTCTCCTGCACCATCAACGAGTCCAATCCATCCAGCCCGACCGCAAACACCTGCACGAGCACATACGCCGACGGCACAAACGACGGCGGCGCCACATGCGCCGTGAACGCCACCGCCAACGGCAGCGCCCCACGCAAATGCGCCGGCGTTGCGCCGTCCCTATCCCTATCCCTGTCCCTATCCACCGCCCGCTCGCGACTGCGCAGCCGCCGATCCATATCCTTCCCACCCCCGCTCTTCTTCCGCCCGAGCCCCAGCGAGAAGCTCCGCGAGAGCCGCGTGCGCGTCCTCGTCAGCGCCGACGCGGGCAGGGCAGCCGCCGCGCCGCGCACGACCTCGACGGTCGCCATGCTGCTCTGCGCGCGCCCCGAGCGCACGAGGTCGACGCGCCCGTCCGCGAGGGGCTTCCCGTTCTTCGGCGTGTAGCTCGCGTGGGGCAGCGTCAGGCCCGTGTACCCGCCCGCCTGCACCGCGCCGGGGGCGGTCGGGATCGGCGCGGGCAGCGCGTGCGTCGGCAGCCCGGAGTCGGCGGCGAGCGGGGACGCCGTGCGCCCGGGCGGCGTCGAAGTCAATGTCGGCGCGGAGATGAAGGACGGCACGGACATGGATGGCGAGGAGAGCGACAGGGAGCGCTGGTGCGTGCGCTGGCGGGCGTAGTCGCGCATCTTGGAATCGGGCGACTCGCTGGGCGATGGCGGGGGCGAGTCGGCGTGCAGCCCGCGCTGCATCTGCTGGAGGAGCTCCGACTCGGACATGGACGCGCGCCGCTGCATCATGCTCGACACGAAGCGCATCCCGGGGTACGTCGGGCCGTTGTTGGGGCTTCCTCCCGTCCCGCCGCTCACATTGTACGGCCACTCCCCTTCCAACCCAACGCTCGGCGCCGGGGTACTCGCGCGACTCACCTCCGCGCTGCTCGCACCTACATCCGTACTGCATTCACTCTCGTCCTCCTCCCACAGCGCGCTCATGCGGCTCCTCGAGTGCCGTTGGGAATGACGGCTGTTCCTACGCTCCTTCGGGCGTGGCCGCACGGGACGCGGCGTCGGCGCAGCGACGGTGGGCAGGTCAGGGAACGGCTGGCGGTCGAGCTGGTGTGGCGCAGGGAGAGCAGCGAGCGCAGGAGGTGGAGGGAGTAGATCCGGGTGCAGCGGACGCGCACGGCGACGAGGCGAGTTGTTGCTCGCGCTCGCATGGCTGGTGCTGCTCGCCGGCGTAGATGGCGATGGCAGAGGCGACGGGGACCCAGAAGGACGCGCGCGCACGGGCGACACGGGTGAGGCCGGCGGAGGGGGCACGAGCCACCGCACGTCGCGCGCCCAGTCCTCGTCCGTGCGCGCGGGCTGCGGCTGCGAGTGCCGGCGCGTCGCGTGAATGGTGCTGGCAGCGTGGGGTGCAAGCGACGCGGGCGAGAGGTCGATGCTGAGTGGGCGAGGACGCCGCGCGGACGCCGACGAGCTCGAGATGATGGTGATGACCTCCGTCTCAGTCTCGCGCTCGGCAATGTCGAATTTGGGCGGGCCCACGACGGAGCAGGCTGGGGTGGTGACGCGCGTAGAGGTCGTAGCCGCCGAGTCGAAGAGGGACGCGGTATCGTGCTCGGATACGGACACGGAGGGAGACGTGGAGAAGGAACCGGCGGCGGAGCACGAAGAAAGGGATGAGTCCGATGCGGTGCGAGAGACCGGGGCCGACGCGGGGTCCGCGTCCGAGGCGGGCCCAGGCGTCACTGTGGTGTCAGCTTCCGTATCGTGGTCCACGCCGGAGTCGGTACTGGGGCGCACGTGGGGAGAATAGACATCGGGGTCGCGCGAGAGGGTGGGAGGCGCGAGGGCAGACTTGCATTTTAGGCTGGGACGGCCGTGGAGGGGCAGGAGCGCGGAGGCGAGGGCCTGGGGCTCGAGGAGGGTGGCGGGCATGTCTGAGGAGGCGGGGAGAGCTGAGGACGAGGGGGGAGAGGGCGCGAGCTCTGAACGGGGGGTATAAAAGACGTCGCTGTCGTCGTCGGGGCTGTCCTCTGTGCTGGGGCCGCCGAGTGGGCCTGAAGGAGCGACGGGGTGCGCGACGGCGAGACGCGAAGGGGGAGGAGGGGTGCGAACGTGTGTGGGACTTATGTAGGGCGGGAGGGGAGGGAGGGCATGGGTGCCGGCAGAGGGACAGGCGTTCTTGTGGTTCTGTGAGATCTGTAATGAGGAAGAAGAGGATGACGCGATTTGGCGGATAAGAGATCGGCTAGGGAGAAGCTAGCGACGTTGGCATCAAGAGAGATGCGTGATAAATAAAAATGGGTGATAAGCTGGTGCGTCTCGTTAGCCGAGCCGGAGAAGCACTGACCTCCGAATGTGGTTCTTGGGTGGTCTCCGGCGTGCGCTGCCTGCGAAAGCGGCGGGAGCGGGAGCGAGGGGATGGGGGAGGTGGTGGGGGGTGAGAAAGGAGAGAGGTTGAAGGAGAGACATGGTGAGAATGGACGGAAGCAGCGGGGGAATGATCTTCTTCGAACGAATGGCTTGTGGTTGCGACGCGGATAAGATCGTGCTTTGTGGAGTGATAGTCCTTCTGGGGTGGGAAAGAGTAGCTCTGGGACGGGCGGCCGAGGATGGACTGGAGGATAGTGGGCTTGGGCATCGGCTCGGACAGCGACGACGGAGGAGATGATGGTGGTGGAGACAAGGGAAACACGTGTGAAGGCTGCTGCTGCGTGTGGGATGTGATGGTGTGTTGACGGAGAAGAGAGGCGCATGATGCGACGCTGCAGTGGCTGCACACGGTGAACCCGGGCCCAGGGAGTGGAGCACGATGGCGTACCCAGCGGCGGTGCCCTGCGACTGCTGTTGCCAGCCGCCCATTCCGGCTCGTCGCATCGTCCATCCTTGCCTTTTCTGGCAACCACACCCAATCGAGATTATCGTCCAGCGTTGGCGTCTGCTCTCCTGCTTCTCTGCCCGATTGGCTCTCTCTGTCAGGTTGTCCCTGCTGCTGCTGCGTACGTCCCTGCGTCCTGTCCACTAATAACAGCCGCGCCCGTCTGGCATCACAATCTGCCCATCTCTCCTCTACCATCCATCACATCACGTTCGACGCCACCTAACCTTTCAGAAATCAGACCACGGTCCTATCTCTCTTCACCCTCGCACGAACGTGATCGCACACTTTGTCAGACCCGTTCTCTGGTCTATCCCCCAACCATCCATCACGGACGTTTCTGATACGCGTTTCCCCCGGCACATCCTCATACATTCACCGCACACCAGATCCCCCTATCTGCCCTTCCAATCCACCACCGTGCGTCCCGTTCTTCACCCTTCCAATCCCCGCCCGTACAAGCTAAGCTTCATCCTGTTCAATTCCGTCTTCTTTCGACCTCCCATTTCAAATCACGTGATATCCATCCATGTACCCTCTACTGCTGCATCTGACATCTCCGTCAACTCCGCGCACGCCCCGGTAACCTCGGCTTTCGGCAGCAAACAGCACATCCCTCTCACTGCGACTCTCCTCACCCAGCACTAGAAGCCAGCCCACCCCCGCATCCCATTATCACGCTCGTATCGCCCCATCAGCCATGCCCCGCCTCATGGCCGCCTTCCTGTGTGAACAGAACGCACAGAAGCCCTGGGGCGTGCCCTCGTCCACGCATGAACGCACCCATATCGCCCTCCGTGTATGTATATCACGATAGTAGTCCAGATAGACTCGCCGGCTTCGCGTCATGCGGGGGGCATACTCACGTCTCAATAGACGGACGCTATCGTTCTATGTATAGAAGCCCTGTCATCCCTCTGCATATCCGTCTGTACGGCGCACCATCCTATCCTATCGATAGCTCCCGGGACCCGTACGCCCGAGACGTGAAACTCGAAACGAAACCGCTCGCTAGCCCCCGCGCGCGTTCACCCCTACTAGTCTCACAATCCCCTGCCACTAGTTTTCCGCCTATATTTCTGACATCTTGACGCCAGCCCCAGGAGTCGAACCGTCCTCGATACACGATACGCCGCAACAACGTCCATACGTGTCCGTGAAAGGCATACAGCCCCCGGGCGCACACGGATAGTTGCCATGGCACGGCCGCGCGCAGGCCCTTCATTGTGCACTTATTCTCCCAAACTTCATCTGACAGGCTCGGAACTCTGATTCGGATGGCCAGGGCCTGCTGCCTGCTGCCAGAGCCCACTCGTCCGACTCGGGACTTGGGATCAGTGGGCACGCACGCACGTTTGTTCCTCCTCCACATTCTCATCCTAGTCCTAATCCTGGGCCTCGCCCTCGCCCTCGATTCACTCAATTCAACCCTCTTCCTCAGCCCACCTCTAACCAAGCATGCATCCCCGTTCCCTCTATCAAGTCACGCTCAACCCTAACACGGATCCAGGATGCGTCCGGATGCAGATACGGACACGGATACAGATACAGATAGACGTTCACAGTAATAGTCCCATTCACGCTCACACTCACATTCATATTCAGATAGGATGCGTACCCGCATTCCGGACAGCTGTCGCCTCAGGGTATGCATCATATCATTCCCTCATCCATCCATCATCTATCCATTCAATATCTATCCATCCATTCATCTTATTGCGCCCGCCACCGCCTTCGATCATACCAACACTGACCACCGAATACCGAACAAAGAGCCCAGGACCCAGACTCAGAACCAGGACGGGTAAGCAATAATAGTCTTATTCAACGGCGGCGTGGGATCAGTACTGCGTTCTGCCCTGCGAACTCAGGAAGCAGTGAGCTTGAATGGCGTTTGGCCTCGTCTTTCCCTTCCCCTTCCACTTCGTCTGATCCCGTTCCTGCCTGGTGTCCCAGTGTCCTATTGTCCCGGTGTCCCAGTATCGCACTTTCCAGGTGCCCCATTCCATCTTCACCGGTTCCTAGCTTTATCCTGTCCACGTCTCGCTCGATTTCCGTCCCCAGACCAGACCTCCCCCCGCTCCCGCAGCGAGAGAAGCATCGCAGACGTTCTCTCGTTGCTTTCTACACATTCCTCATCGCGACGGCCGCTCTGCCGCCCCGCCCCCGCCCCCCCCCCCCACACACACCCTCGCCTGGCGGAAATTGCATACGCTCACGTCCAATCTGGAACCCAGAAGCCACCAGCGCACGCGCGGAGCTCCATAGACATCGCCATTCTGCAGCACCGCTCCCGATGACTCAAACGACCGCCAGGGTCTTTCGAATGGCGCATCGCGCCGTCCTCTAGCCGCATATCCACGGCGACCTTCCGATTCTCCTTCTTTCTTTTCTATTCAGTGCTGGCCCCTGGCGCTGACGGCCTCCTTGAGGTGAGCACGGCCGTCCTTCGCGCCTGCTGCATGCGCGCACTCCGTAACGCTTCGCCGGTATCCACGTGCGGCTTGTGCCCAGGGGCCAGACAGTAACGCCCAATAGCGCGCAAGGCACGGCCGGCTCCGCCTCGGTTTCGGCTACGCCGAAGCGCAAAGTCGGCGTCCAAGTCCACGTCGAGAGATCGCCCGCGCAGATCGCGGTGACGTCGCCGTGCGACGTGCGCTACCCAAACATTGTGCTTCTTCGGCTCCGCCCGCGGCTGTGTGCGACTCTATTCCTGGCGATAGGGTCGCGCGGAATCCAGATTGACGTCGCTTACGGCAGGGGTTACGTTGAGCGTTCACGGTTTGCTTGTGACGCATGACGCATGCTGATTGGCAAGATAGGCGTGGACAGCTGCGGGATTTTGAAGGAAGATGCACCCGTGGGCGCGAATGCGCTGAAGTGAGGGGTGACGTAGGCTGGACGTACGAGATGCAGCTGCCAGCGCGGGCCTTGTGCGTACGTTTCGCATTTCTATCGAATTACAATCTGGCAGGGAAGCAGGCCGATCGTGGCAAGTTCATTCCCCTCCCAACCGGCCGTGATGTGGAAGCCTTGCACTTATCGCACGCGATGGGAATTTATTCGAAGATGGGAAGACCTTTGCGTAAGTACGCAGTCATGGTGAGCACGTTCACCAGGGTCGGCCTCGCTGCTGCCGGGAGTAGCACCATCTTTGATGCTTTCCTGCCGTGTGTATGTGCCACGCGTTCTTGCTGTCAATGTCTTTCATACGTCGCTTCGTCCTGCACAGTTGCAAGACGCAGCTGGCTCTTCCTTTGTGTCTCATCATGGAATGGAACGTCATGACGCATTCAATCCCGATCTGTCAACCCTGTCAAGACTTCACTCATGTTACAGAAAACGTTTTCTGCCTCAATGTAAGGACATGAAGAACTACTAGGCTTGCATCGCTCTGGGATACCTCCTAGGCACGCGACACACCAGACTGGCGAACGTAACATGCGCTATCCATGGACTTTGATGGCTTATTAGTAGCTTCGGCCTACGCGTTTACCTGTGTTTATCATATCTCCTGATTTCTTAGTTACTCGATAAATGCAGACGATTCGTGCTCGACTATAAGCTGTCAGTGCGAGTTCGAATGTATTCATCATCCTTTTTTTTTGTCTCCATTTATTGTCCGCGAGGGCATCGCCCTATGTAGACCGTAAGTACGGGATTAGCTACGTAGTACCTATACAATTATCATGACGAGAACATTAGGCAGAGGATGGGTTGCCCCATCCAAAGCCCGGTCATCATCCTTGAGGTGGGTATTGCGGACTGCGGGATACTCGAAAATCTGCATTGGAGCGAATTTTCTGGAGTGTACTTATACATGCATGATTGTTACACTATTGAGTTACAATCTATACAAGACATGGCCAGCCAGGTGCGAATCCACTCCCTTCCTTTCAGTTCCCTTCAGCCTCCGAGTATATGGTTGTGTGATGTCGAAGAGTCTCCGAATCTCCAACACCTATAAGACAACTGACGCATCCTTCCAACCCACCCCGCTGCAGATTTTAGAAAGGATACACGGATGCAGGTCGAGGTTCATCTGGCTGGACAATCCCCTGTACTACCTGGTCCGCATGACGCTGGTCGAGGTAGTCCAGAATGTCCTTGTACGCGAACAGATCCTTGTATCTGCAGCACAAAAAAAAAGACGATGAGCACAAGCCTGAGCCAGCCGCACCACCGCAAAGACGTACTGCGCGACCTCCTCCGACCACCCGCGAATCGAGCTCGCCAGTCTCCCGGGGACGCCCGGCTCCTTCGCCAGCTCGACCACGGGCGTCTGGTACACCCTGATCGTGAACGCGATGCCGCCCGTCTTGGGGAGGCGGCGCAGGGTCTGGCGCTCCGTGCGCATGTACACCGTCGCGGGGTCGAGCGGCGCCGCAGGGACCTGCGCCATCTGGTTCGTGGGCGACTGGGTGCCGCGGATGACCGCGCTGCGCTCAAAGTCGAGCTTGTCCTCGTTGCCGTGCATGGTGCGCGACCAGGCGAGCTCGGTCGGGTCGAGCGCGACGAGGGGGTCGTCGGGCGCGAAGGACGGCTCGGCAGGCTTGACGACCTGGAAGCCGTAGTTGTTGCGCACGACGGGCTTGTCGACGGGGAGACGCTTGAAGAAGCGGCTCATGCTGAGGTGCAGCTTGCTCTGGTCTGAGATGGGGGAATTGAGGGATCAGGGGATGCTCGCGTGTTATGGCGGCGTCGCGCATGGGTTACTCACAATGCGGGACGTTTCCTGTTAGGTGGATCTCATCGAGTGGCATTCCGATTTTATCTTGCAGTCTCCAGAATCCTGCAGGCGAAGTCAATACTGTCGGGAGTTCAATCATATCCGGGTTTAGCTTACCTGGAATGCAGATTGCGCCAGCTTGCAAATAATATCGGCCGTCAGTACCTATTCACGGTCCGTGAGTAAGAGCGAGGCAATGACTAAAAAGTGAAATACCCTCGAGCATTATCGTATAGTCTTCTTGGGTCCTGTGAATAAGGCCTTCTATCAAAATAGAGGATAATGTCAAGCTACGAGCGATACTGACAGGAGGGATACGATTGTCATCGGATCCTGCTCATCCAAGTCATATGTTTTCTGCAGAGGGGCGATCGTAATCTTCTTAATCTCGCCTTCCCCATACCATCCGGACGAGGTCTTCTCGCTCTTGGGCTTCCGCTCGACATGATAGATGGCTGGATATCTCCTGGACAAATATTCCGCTATTTCGTGGACCAGTTCCTCCGCTAGGCCAAGTCCACGAACATCAATGGGTGAAAGTTACAAGGGCGTGAAATGCACCTGTACCTGCAGCCTGCCCTGACCCTACAATCCCAGGCTGGGCAGGGTTCACTTTGATGGCACGGTCGCCACGAGTTTCGATACGATGTTCCACGATTTTGTGGTAGTCAAAGAACTGCTGGTCGAGCTGCAGGGAATCAGGAAAAGAAATACATATGATCAACTTCCCAAAAATATCAGTGCGAGATAATACAGCCCTACGCACCTCTATCCATTCGTTCCAATGCATACTCCTGATGCCCATCGTGACGCTGAAGGGTTGTCAGATTGCATAACTCTCTGCATCTAATGGCTGTCTCACTGATACTCTCCCCATCTGAAGGGGCGGTAGGGGATGGGTTTGATCGTGTTGATGTCGGCAGTAGAGGGCTCGACCTGCGGGTAGTCGAACGAGATGGGGGTCCATTCTGGAGTATTTTCGATGCTGAGATCATGTCTGTTGTATAGGCCCTGAAGCCGGAATGGCTCACCTCCTGGCTCCCGCTCACGACTGGCCGCGGTGGATGCTGCTTCGACCTTGCTGCTCGCCGATCGTGATTGGGAAGGTGGGGATTTGGCCGATCGCACGAAGCGGATCACAAATGCAGCCACCAACAATGCACACAAGGCCAACAGACCGCGCTCCGACGACATTGCACTGGTGAGCGACATGCTAGCTCGAACTCTTCTGCGCTGGAAGCACTTCAGTCTTTCAGAATCGAATACGGGCAGAGCAGATAAGTATTTATTCCTTCAAGTCTCCGCCCGCCTCCGGGCCATCAGTGCATGCATCGGCAAATTGATTTTGATTATCGTGCTTTGCATAGATTGGCGCCCAACAATCGCCGCACGGGAAGCCGCTCGAGGCTCGACAGTAGTCTCCTGTGCAGCGGAGTACAGTAGATACTTGCTTCAACCTTTGCATGCTCAAGATATCCGTATCTGACCTCGAGAGTGCAGTCATAATTATAACACACCGGTCGACCGTATGGGCTTCAAATTGTCAGTTCGTTAGGACTATTAAGACACATTTACTGCAAGTACTATAAAGGGGGCTAATGGTAGGTAGCTCACCCGACCTCCACAGACCATCATAGTGGTTATTAGTGGTTATCCCTCTCGATGTCGATGTCCATGGACATACAATTTACAGGCTTCACATTCACAAATGCTTACTTTGCAGCTGTTGCCTCACCTGTCGGGCGTGGGTTAGGAGAAGCCGTTCTACAAAATTGACATCGCGAATTACACAGCTCGCCACCTTTCAGCTACGCTCACACATAATTCCAAACTGGCGTTTTATAACCTGGATAGGCCCATTCGTGGCTGTTGTCCGGTATTCGGACCTTGCGATGTCATTGGCCAAATTGTATCCAGTCACAGGGACTAAAATGATTGTCGGCGGTCAGAGTTGTTGAATACACTCATTATGTCAGTCTGACTAGTGGAGCAACCTTCACATGTAGAAACAAAAAGGCGGAGAGAGTTGTATCAACTCACAAACAACAACGACGGCTATGAGCCATGAAATAGAATTAATGAATAAGCATAATTGCACAAGCTCGAAGCAGCGCCCCCATGGATCAACGAGGAGATCGAGCCGAGAGGTCCGGATTCACAAGTTCCAGTCATCGATTCGTGTAGTCCCGACGATCCACGAAACCGAGAGCGGAAAAAGGTCCCGCAACAGAAGCCTAGAATACAAGGATTGCACGAATAGCAAAGGGCTCTGCTGGGCCGGATGATGTCTGGAAGCGACTGTGTGGCAAGAAGCGCCAGGCTGAGTCTGAGAGCGACGAGGCACTGGTTGCCAAATTGGGGAACCGACGAACGATCGGCCGCCTGCGGGGGTCCCCACGTGATCCCAGAGGTATGTCATAAGAGATGGGATCGTTCAATCCATTTCGGCGCGAACTCTTACAATTCCTGGCTTATCCTTTCATCTTGTCCCGCTTACTCCCTCCTCCTCCTCCTCCTCCTCCTCTAGGCATTCATGTCGAAGACGTCCACTGTATACGGCGTGTCAGCCGAAGCTGAACGCAGGATCTTTGACGACATCGAAAGGCCAATTCCAGCTCGACCAAGATGCTCTCATCAAAATCACAGAACAGTTTCTCGAGGACTTCCGACTCGGATTGGGAGGATACAACCATCCGATGGCTATGATGTATGTTTACCAGCTCGTTGAAATTTGGAGGTGATTGCTGACGTCGATGTGAAGCCCCACATTCGTAACCGGCGTTCCAGATGGTACGGAGACTGGGTGAGTGCTCTTGCGACCTGGTGTTTGCTATTGGAACGCGACTTTCCCAAGGTATCATGTATACGCAGAGCGTTATACGTTGTCCTTACATGGGGAGAGCGTTGGTATGTGCTGGCAGGGCCGACTTTCCATGTCGAATGTTCCGGTCTATGTCCGGTATCGGCGCTGCTTGATATGGCAATGGGCTCTTCCGGTATATTAACTTACTCTTTCCCGAGAATCATTGATCATGGGCTCGTGGGATCTGCGCTCTCGGAGAAACTCGTTCCTGTTCTGCGAAAGCTCGCTGAACATTTGAGGAGACTGCTCTCATGGCTTGGAAGCGAGCTCGCACACAGTCGCGTGCTTATTACTTCGCAGGAGGTGGCCTCTACTCCCTGCCCTTCACGAATACTATGTCGCTCATTTGGGCCGAAAGCGTGTCCATTTTACTCCTTTACTTGTATCTTTACTGTTCATCGTGCAAGGTTTACTCACCGCTGTATGTTACAGGACGTTCCTTGCTCTCGATCTAGGCGGAACCAACCTGTAATCCATCTTCCGTATTTTAACCTTTGACAGCTACCCTGAATCATCATCTTCAGACGAGTGTGCGAAGTCACACTTTTGGGTAATCACGAGTTCCACTTGAAACAGCAGAAATACAAGGTGTCAGAAACACTCAAGACAGGCGAAGCGAGCGCGCTATTCGGTGTGTATTTTTCCGTCTAAATCCATCCATTCACGGGGCAATGCCTGAACTTGAACTGGCCCTCAGACTATCTAGCCGATTCGGTCGACGCCTTCCTTACTGAATTCTCTAACGCTGTTGGATCGCCTACGGCGTCTGAGGAGATTGGCAATCCCTTTGAAACTTCTCCGCCTGCAGTACCACTGGGGTTGACGTTCAGTTTCCCCGTGGAGCAGACTGCACTGAATCAGGGAAAGATCCTCACATGGACAAAGGGATTTCTCCGCGAAGAACGCCGTAGGGAACGATGTGGTGCGACTTTTGCAAGATGCATTCGACCGGAAGCATCTGCATGTCCGGTGTGTTGCGCTCGTAAACGATGTCAGTATCTGGTTATGACTCCACGTGTCATAAAATGGCGACTAATGAGATCTCTGCAGACCGTCGGCACTCTACTTTCTCGTGCCTATACCGCGGGATCGTGTATCCTTGGTATGTCCTTTACATTATGGCGAATCTCGAGCTTTTCATAAATTTCTGGATGTAGGCGCTATCTTTGGTACCGGTACAAACGGCGCATATGTGGAGCGTGTAGAGAACCTCATCAAGATGGGCAACTGTCCTGCGCGTGATGAGGGCGGCCTCATGATCGTCAACACAGAATGGGGCGCGTTCAACAACACTGTAAGTCCTCTCGCTCAGGATTCGATATCACACGGTATGGTACATTGGATGGCTCACGTTCTTCGCTCGGCTAGCGCACCACATTGCCGACGACCCCATACGACAACAAACTCGACCGCGAGTCCATCAATCCTCGCAAGCAGGCGTTCGAGAAATTCATCTCGGGCATGTACCTCGGCGAGATCACGCGCAACATACTCCTCTCCCTGATTGACGCCGCACCCAAACCCCTCCTCTTCAATGGAAAGGCTAGTGAGCCTTTGAACACTCACTACGGCCTGGACACTGCCATCATCAGCGAGGTCGAGGAAGCATGGGAGTCCGGACGTACCAGCGCCGCTCCGAAGATAAATGGCACCGTGCCAAATTGGCAGTCCGCCCACTTCACGGATGTGGATGCGCTGAGCCATGAGGATGTCGCTCGGCTGGAGCGCATCCGTGGGATCCTCGTGCAGAGGCTTGGGCTTGACTCCGAGGACGTCTCCCTGCGCGATGCGGCGATTGTGCGATGGGCGGCGTCCCTCGTGGCGAACCGCGCGGCCAGGCTGAGTGGGACGGCGATTGCTGCGGTTCTTGTCCAGACAGGGAACGCGAAGCTTGGTGGTGGCACCCCTGCCCCGAGTGAGAACATCATTGTCGGCGTTGACGGCAGGTACGATTTACTCAATCCGTATCTCATGAAGAGTGCCTTGTTGATTTGAGCTGGCCCTAGTCTTATTCAGCACTATCCGAACTTCCAAGCGCGCCTTCGCGCGTCTCTGCGATCCCTTGTTGGCGAGGAAGTGGAGAAGCGCGTCGAGATTGACCTGGCAAAAGACGGGAGCGGTGCTGGAGGTGAGATTGACCCATTTCGTACAGTCTTCGTACAGTCTTCGTACACTAATCATTCTGCACGTAGCCGCTCTTTGTGCGTTGCAGGCTATCAAGCAAGGGCTCTAATTTTTATCCTCATTATGACCTACCGAAACGAGGTCCCGCATTACCTACTGTACCACCGGCATCCCTGGACAACTAATGTTTCGATAACTGTTTCATTGCATGTCGGGACTCTTCTCACCCTTGTGTTCTTTTCTTCGTTGTTAACAGGTGTCTCTGGTGTAAAAGATAGTAAATGTATACCAGACGATGGTGTAGAGAAGAAGAAATGTGTATCCTAGTCGTCGTAAATAAACATAGCTATTAGATGCGATAAATAACACTAGCGTACATATGCACGAGAAGGGACGGTAGAAAAGGACGATGATAACCGGAATTGTGAAGTTTAATTGTTAGGCGGAAGCATATGAGTGACTAGGTAAACATCGAATACCCCGTTGAGCAGCTAAGCGCCCCCCAATTGGGCAAATGCGCCAGGGGGCGGGCAGCGGTAGCACGTGATCATCCCGCTCGCCACTGTTCTTGACCACGGACTCCCAGATTCCTACATGGTATTAGTCTGTACGCGGCGACAATAACTACATTGTTCATTCTTCGTGAACCTCCAAAGGCCTCTTAGAGCCGCTTCTACTTGTCTGCTAGGGTGAACACCTTACCAATCCATCTAGTTGAGACTCTGTGGAGTTTCCGAGAACTAAAGACGTCCCGACCACCACGCATTTGGTTGGTATTCCGGTTGATATAAAGTGTTTTAAAGAGCGAGTCTAAGAAAGTGGTCTTAGTGGTGATGGCGATCGACGGCCTGATCATTCTTGACTCGGCTGGGTACGTTCCCAGACTATGCAGCGACAGAAGTCACTGACACAAATCTGCACTTCGGTAGTCGTCCTATAGTGCAATCCGGGTTTCGCTCTGCTGCTCCGGCTTACCCCCTTCTCCACATTGACGCGTTGAACAATGCTTTATCCAACGCACCACGCCCAGACGACGTGGATCCGGTTCTCTACGTCTCTGGCTTGAGCGTCGACACGCCCAGTGCATGCTGCCATGCGAAAGTTGGTGATATAAGATTCCTGTGCCCTATAAGTGGAGACGGTATGCCGTGTTCAATGCGTGCATCGTCTGTACCGACTCATACTGATCTCCATGCAGTTGACCCACTATATGCATTTGCATTCATGCAGACTTTCATCGACATTCTGCGTGAATACTTCGGTCATATATCTGCAGAGACACTGAAGGATAATTTTGATGTGGTCTACCAGGTGTGTCTAGTCGCCCCGCGCCTGAATCGCTAGCCGACTGTTGCTGGGTAACAGCTTCTTGAAGAAACGCTGGATTCGGGAGGACATCCTCTCACTACTTCACCAAATGCACTCCGCGATATCGTGCTTCCTCCTTCTCTTTTGAACAAAGTGCTCTCTGTGGCAGGTGTTTCGGGCCTCGCGAATCCGCTGGCAAGTTCACAACCCTTTGCTTCCCCCATTCCATGGAGGAAAGCGGGCGTGAAATACAATACCAACGAGATTTATTTTGACGTCGTCGAGACGCTGGAGGCTATCGTGAACAAGTCAGTCAGTGACCGAGAGTTTCATTGCATTCACTTGCCAACTCGTTGGCTTTATTGTCTATAACACAGGAACGGAAGCCCAGCTGTCAGTAACGTATGGGGAAGGGTAGAATCAAATTGCAAGTTGTCAGGTAGGCAATATTACAGTCAGCACATTTGCATTGTCACTTCTGCAAACTTCTTTAGGCACACCTGATCTTCTATTGACATTCTCAAACTCAACAACTCTCAACGACTGCTCCTTCCATCCGTGCGTTCGGTGAGTCCACTCAAGTCTTGTCGCATTCTTGAGGACACCCTCATCTGATGTGGGGTCTATCAAGGCTGCAGCGGTGGGCGCGCGACAAGACTTTGTCGTTTGTGCCTCCAGACGGCCGTTTCAAACTCATGGAATACCGCTATGTCCCGGCATCAGCTTCGAACATGCATCAAGTAGCTGTTCCGATAGCCTTACGAAATACGATTCAGATTCAAGAGCACGGTGGTAAGTTCAACGATGAACTTGCAGTTACCAACGGAGCTGATTTCATTCTCATGGCCCCTTCAGGCACATTTGACCTAACATTATCCTCTCGATTGACGACGCGTGCGATAGAAAGTGTAATCGTCGAACTCTTTCTTGGAGAAGGCGCCTCTGGTGCCAGTTGCATGGCATCGCATAATGCTTCTTGGGGCTTTGATTTGAAGACTTTGGTGCGTACAATTTAAATATTCTTAATATTCACTAGATCCAACTCATACGCTACAGAGTCTGAAATGGGAACTGAAAAATGTTCAACCATCAACGAATCATACCCTCCGAGGCTCATTCACATCTACGTAAGTGCTCTGTCGGTCCGGAGAGGCGTCGTTTAAGGCTCTTTCTAGTGCACTGGTCCCTCGCCCCTCACGCGCATTCCGAGTGCGCTTCGAGATCATGCAGCACAGCTTTTCGGCATTGAAGATCGACCAGCTCAAGCTGACCGGGGAGATGTACAAACCCTATAAGGGCATGAGGGGAAGGTCAGTCGGAGACGTCGAGTGGCGGTGGTAGCACGCCCCGCAAACCCACTCTGTAGTGCCTTGTGTAATTCCACTACAACCGCCGTCGTATCGTGCGCCGTGGCAGTCTAAAGTATCCTTGTTCAGGGGTGACATTACGCTATGTCACTCATGTCTCAATTGACAGAGCGAGCCAACGCATGTGTGGCAAGGGTGTTCGCATTTCTACTAAGAGAACGCGCTTCGGGGGTCTTAGATATTTAGTAGATACTTTTCGAAAACGGCCATTACTATTCAAATTTATAGTGACTGTGTAACCCTTAGATGCGGTCGATTAACAATCTCCCCGTTCACAAAGAGCAAAAATAAGCAAGCACAGAGATTCGCCTGTCAATTTCTGCCGAGGGCGGCATTGGCCATTCTGCTGGCGGCAGTTGGCATAAGGCTCGAACCGATATTACTGCCACCTACTCTGACCCTAACCATGTCCTAGACCCCCTTGTCCACTTGTCGTAGGCGTTGCTGACCGCAGCCCAATCCAACGCCGTCCAGAACCGTTTCATGTACTCCTCTTTCCCCACACGCCATATCCCGCGCCCACCCATGCGTGTTCGTGCAGAGAGACACAGAACAAGGGATAAAGGACGTCGCCAGTCTTCTCCGGTACGCGCTTGTTGGTAAGTTGAGTATACGTCGACCCGTAAAATCCCTCCGCAGGTCTCGGCTTGTAACTGTGCTGCACAGGAGCAGAGAAGAATGTCCGCGTCTGCGTAGGCGGCTGCATTGGTGGCGGAGGATGGGAGACGCCGGAGACAGGAGAGGAGGGAGCTGGCTTGTCTGAATTTCCGGCGGACGGATTTTGGCTCTGGGCTCTGGGAGCAGTAGCGGTGATGCTACCCACGATCCCACTGGAAGCGTCGAACATAGCGGTCCTGGACCGGACCAAGAGCGTACCTGGTCCGAAATGTCGGGCATATGGCAAGGTCACCATGATTGTCGCAGACAAACCACAACCATCCGGAAGAGAACATGCCGAGCGACGCTGCACCAAGGCTGGATTTCAATTGCTCGAGACTTCCATATTGTTGCCGAATCTGCACGGAGAGGGATGAGTTCAGCGCCTGGTTTGAGGGCCCGCTGGAAGACGGTGGTGTCTATAAGAAATCACCACATAAGTTTAGTTTAAATATCATGATGATAGGAAGAGTAGCGCTATGTGCGACGTACGAGAGAATCGAGGAAGAACGAATTGTTCAGGGCCTCGCTTGCATAGTTGAACGCTAGAACGCTATCGGGATCCTGTGCAGCCTCTACCACAGTCTGAACTACGCTCTTGCCCTCCAGCACAGTGCCTTAGAAGCAGTCAGACAAAAATTCCCTCCAATTGAAGAGACCACGCGAGTGAGCGTGTCATCACTCACCTCTGACCTGTTCGTTGAGTCTATCGAGGAGACCCTGCTGGTAGTCCACGGCAATCATTTTCAATGCGTCTGGCGACAAGAAGTCCCCTAGGCCATTTTCTATGGGATACTTCAGTCCCTTTCGATGGTGCGCGTTCCTCGTTGGCACTCGACGGCCGTGCGTCAACGCCGGCGCAAGACGTGCGGCTCTCGAGCTACCAGCCGTCAGTCGTAGACCCAGAGATGCCATCTGTACGGAAGACAGCAAATTGAGGATTGAGGTTGCGAGCAAGCAAGGAGCGCCTGGTTTACCGTCACGGTGCAGACGCGAAATTTCGGACGCGGCGTGACTGCTGTATTTGGCAATCCCACCTTTGCTGTTGTCCACGTCGGCGACTGTGTAATCCTCAATGGCAGGCCCAAAGTCAACAACACCCACGTCGTCAAACGCTGTCCGTTCGTTACTCAAGGCTTATAATGAGTCGACATCCTCCCGCCTCAAACTTATTGACGCGTTCTTGCTATTCCTCATGCTCTCCGGCGCTATACAATTCCTCTACTGCATCCTTGTCACTAACTTCCCGTTCAATGCCTTTCCTCGCTGGGTTCGTAATCATTCTTTCCCCAAGTGGCAACCATCTTACGACTTGCTCCAGCTTCGGCAGCTGCGTGGGGCAGTTTGTATTGACGGCGTCCCTACGCTCGCAAGTCAATCCTGCAAACAGGTCCGAGTTCAAAGATGTCTCTCCGGAGCGGTGCGTTGTCCATAATCTTATACAGACGTCTGAATCTCAATGATTCGTCGCTCTAGTGCATTTGCAGACTTCGCCTTGGGGTCCATTGTCTTACACTTCTTCGTGTACAACTTCCTAGGATGAGAGACTCGTCAATTGGATGTATGCGCTCCCGGATTTACTAGGAGGACGTGAGATTCATCAGCTGTATTTGTACATGGGTCTTATGTACCCTAATAAGCCTTCCGGGAGATGCTGAAGACTGACGCGATGATACAGTGGGTAAGAGGCAGTCCGGACTCCAAAACATAATAACCGGAGGGAATGGACTAAAAGTAAATGGGGTATGCAGTAGAACGATGGACAGAACTAATCACGTCTTCTCTCAAACGATGATGATCTCTGCACGTACTGTCAGTGTTTACATGTCGATAGCGGGAAAGCCACACGTACGCCGAAAATTACCACTGCAAAATCGAAGACATATTCTCCTATCGACGGTGTAAACTTGAGCATAGGGATGGATCCCTTTGACCAAGCGGACGTACCGAATTCCAAGTATGATCGGAGCATTTCTGTGGAACGTGATCAGTCTTCCTGTATGCGAACGCATGAGGACATTCCAACAACTTACGGCGAATGTCTTTGTTTGGAACATCCGATAATCTGGGTCTACGAAGGGATTTGACATTAGTATCGAAGGGCTGCAATAAACAGTGCCACGAAGTCTAGGACTTACGTGAGACCAGTCGTCCTCTTTATACCCGCTAAGAAGGCGCTCAGGAGGAGCGCATCGAAGCCAAGATGAAGGAGCGTTGAAAACATTGTGACGAGGACGAATTCAGGTCGCAAAGTACTGGAGAGAACGAGGTCGGTCGTTGCGTCTGTAGCAAGCTTAGAATGCCGAAGGGAAGATGAGAGTAAGTTGTCACTAAACGGACCGCCCGCACGACCTGAAAGCATCCAGAGCACGTGGCATTGTTAGGATCCAAAGCCATTGCCAAACAACCCTTCGCGATCAGGATCGCAGAAAGATGAAAGCACAGGCAATACTATACAATTACCAGAGAGACATATGCACTACAAGACGCACCCACGAAAAAGATGCATAGGTAGTATTATACTCGCTAATTACGGCCTAGACTCACATTTTCGTCTCTGAGATGAGGGGACTTACGTTGTCACACAACTGGGCCAGTCAATCGTTGACAGAACGGAAACGAGGGGATCACGTCCACCAAGGATACGAAGTTGCCTGCTCAACGAATTGATGTTCAGTTCCACCCACTTCCTCGCTTCCGCTGTATTTGCGTATCAGTGGCTCTTTGTTAACAATAATCTGGCCGACGACAGAACCCTCAAGAGACTCAGAGGAAGGAGCCTATCAGTATGCGCACGTAATATATATGGATATCATCGGCTTTGTAGAACATTTCACTGAAGGCTGGGATGTATTCAGACCTTGTATTCAGCTTCCGATAAGGTTGAGACATGGGAACAGCGAGGCTGATCTCGCCAATGTAATTATGAGTCGTAGTCGCAGCGATTGCCACAAAAATATCGTCTCGAAGTGAGGAAGTTAAACCATTATGACAGTGAATGAGCGATGCTGAAATGACCGACACGGCTTGCACTGTACATGGCGGAAACACTTCGACAGATTGCACACACATGAGGATTACGGGACACAGAATCCCAGCATCGGCGCTGAATGATTGAAATCGCATTGATGTATGATTACATACAACAAACAGAGTAATAGGGGTATCATACATCAAACCCTACGCACCAAACACTTCAGTCCTCCAAATTCCAATAATGTCCTGCTGGTTGATAGACGTGCAACCGCTGACGACCTGCTTGCGGGTAAAATCCGTCCGATACGTTTGTAGAGCGGTAGCGGACGACCAGGAGCTGAAGGGAGATTTCCCATCACTTACGGACCAATTTGGCTCGGTGCCACTCGGGCGTATTGCCTTCCATTCTTCCACTTGACAGCCTGCTGAATGCGTCCATACAGGGTTTCTACAAGTGGCGCTAGGCAACAGGGTAAAATTTGCGAATGATATTCTGCAACGTGCGGCCATCTTCGGCGAAATAATAGGTTTGTACTTTCATAGATACCTGTCCACTGTCAGTACTACCGGACACATCATTACCAAACGCCCGAAGGCTGTGCACTGAGCAACGTTCACTCCCAAACCGGCAATTGCATGCCTCAATTGCGGAATACAGCGCTCGCCATTCAAGGCCAAAACCAGTGGGCCAGCCACCGGCCGAGATTAGTTATGGAAGCGCCTTGCTTGCACTTGCAACTTGCAACTATTCAAAGTAGTCCGAAAAAGCGATTACAGAACATTCCAGGCGTACGAAAGCAAACTTGACATGCTGGGTTTCTTTTTTGTGCTATTGAGAACGGAGGGAACGCATGTCCAGACGAGGAAAGCAATACTTGAGGAAAATTGAGGAAACTCTGAGGGTCTTGCGAAGGAAACCACCGCGGTGCTCTTCAGCACTTGAAACCTTCTGCGTTCGCCCATTCGCCTATCTGTTGACCGCCCTTCACAAGAAAACAAACCACTTCTATACCTGGTTGCGAAGCTCCAAGACCATCTCTTCACCAACGGGGTGGCTCAGAGCCATTGGGAGGCAACGCAGACGGGCCATCGTAGTCTCTGCCTCGAGCCGGGCTGCTGCCTCTAGGAGGGCTCCTTGAGTAGCTCCTGCGCCTACGATAGTCCGGAGAGTAGCGGCTACGAGGAGGAGGACTACGGCGGTCGCGCCAGTCACGATTGTCCCTGCCATAAGTGTCGCGGTCACGTTCGTCACGGCGGTACGGGTCACGGTCACGGCGGTCGCCGCCGCGGTAGCTGTCACGGGGATCCTCGAAACGGTCCTCCCGATGACTAGGGTACGTGTCACGACCACGGCGGCGACGATGACCCATATATTCACCCGGAGTTGGAGCATGAGGACGGTCCGTAACGGAGTAGTCAACACGAATGCGACGACCATTCAAGTCCTGATGCAGAGTGAGCCACGATTGGAAAGCAACGTGATTGGCGACCTACCACTCCGTTCAATTCCTTGATACATCTCGAGGCTTCCTCCACCGTGGACATGGTGATGAACCCAAACCCACGCGAACGGTCTGACTGCTGACTCGGGTAAGATATCATACCGCTGCAAGATGCCACAAGCATAACTAACCCTTTGATCATATACAATCACGACCTTCTCAACACGGCCAAAACGACTGAACTCGTCGTCGAGGTCGCGCTCGGTGGTGCGAATGCTCAAGCCGAACACTCCCAACACGTTGGAGGGATTGGGCGCCTGCTTCGCAAGGTAAGCACAGCCACCCCAAGACAGGGATGAAAAAAAGGACAACGAACAATGGGCGCATGCACAGGCCGACGAGGAGCCGGCGACCTGCGGTAGCTGGAGGCCCGCGCCGGGCTGCGAGAACGAGAGCGGCCTCGCACGGGAGGCAGGTCACGGTCCCGCGGGTCGACGGGCCCCGGCGCAGGCGGGGGCGGCTCATTGTAGGCCTCAGTGTAGGGGTCGACGGGCGCGGCGGTAGAGTCTCCGTACTAGAGGAAAAAACGCGGTCAGCTAATCCCTAGCCAACATCAGGGGCCACGGCCCCAGCAGCAGCGACGACGCGCACGCACCATGGTGGTTCGCTTTTGCTGGATGTTTGCCGCTGTTTACAAAGTGGCGCCCCCTTTCCGTGAGATTGGAACTCCGCGAGTCCCGTGCAAACCTTATCAGAGGCGATGCATAGTTCTTCAGCCACCGCCGCCACCCGAGGCCCCGCCTTGTCCATTTCCGCACAGCAAACCGCCGCAAGAGCCAGAGCAAGATGGTGAGGACGTCGTGTTGCCTGATGCTGAAGAGCCTAATGCTGATTTTACTTCTGGGATGCTAGGGTATCGACATCCAAAAACACCACGTCAAGAAGGGCCAGCGCACTGCGCCCAAGAGCGAGGATCCCTACCTGCTCTTGCTTGTCAAGGTACGAGTCTTCGCTGCTCAAGAGATATCGTCAAGTTGACCCTATTCTGCAGTTGTACCGCTTCCTTGCCCGGCGCACAGACTCGGCGTTCAACAAGGTCTGTACTCCATCTTCCCTGGGTGCATCACGGTTTGTGGATTAGTGACCCCTTGAACTCGCAGACTCTCCTGCACCGTCTCTTCCTCTCCAAGACGAACCGCCCGCCCATCTCCCTCTCGCGCATCCTCAAGGAGACCGCCGCCGCATCCGACCGTGACTCCAAGGTGATCGTCACCGTCGGCACAGTCACGGACGACGTCCGCCTGACCGAGGTGCCCAAGCTGACCGTCGCCGCCCTCCGCTTCACCTCCGCGGCCCGCGAGCGCATCCTCAAGGCCGGCGGTGAGGTCCTCACCCTCGACCAGCTTGCCCTCCGCGCGCCGACCGGCTCGAATACCATCCTGCTCCGCGGCAAGCGCAACACGCGCGAGGCCGTCAAGCACTTCGGCATGGGCCCCCACAAGCACAAGAAGCCCTTCACCCTCTCCAAGGGTCGCAAAGTGCGTTCGGCCATTTCTCTCCGTCCGAGGGAGTTGCTGACTCTGTCGTATCACAGTTCGAGCGAGGACGTGGTCGCCGAAAGTCGCGTGGTTTCAAGGTCTAGATGGGACCTGTGCCAAAATCGACGTGCAGTCAGAGTCAGTGGACGCGCGGAGGCGGGCAGTACGCTGCGGTGGTACTGGTGGTGGGCCTGGGATATGTATCTCTACATGCCTTGTATGCAAAAGGGTGTTCATCCTCACGATTATTATGTTTATCTCTGCATCCTCGAACTCAATGATGTATGGCCATCACCTGATAATCTCCTTGCGTTGCTTTGCGTGTCAATGAAGATCTCGCCCACACCTCATAATTCGACTTGCTGGCGACGTACTCTGTGGCAGTTGCCTCTGGTTTCCTTCACTGCTCAGACATTCGCTGGTTTCGTACACAGACGGTACATGTCGCATCCAACAACCACCGCACATGAACCGGTGGTGGAGTGCGAGTGCGGCATAAACGGTACGAGATCGACATTCACTGACCTGCGCCTGTGGGCAATGACTATGACGAGACACCCAGGCATTTCTCGATCTTGTGCTTTCATCAGGATGTGAAGTCCACTTCAGAGATGGCGGCGGCGGGCGCACACCCGCTAATAACTCTAGATCTACACGTACTAGTTCGTATGGAGTGCAAACTTGTGGATTGAATTTTAATAGAAGGGTCAACTTGTCAACATATACAATCCCGTTGGTATGGAGAAGCAGATTCGAGTTGTCTTTTCAATTCCGACATGATCGAGGTGAGGTGAACACAGCCCTCGACCCCAGCCGATCTTATGCGGTGGAGCAATGCGACGCTCATTCTCCCAGCAATCCATCTTGTCGTCGTGATTTTCACCCTTCACGGCACTCACTTCCACATCAGAAGTTCGAATCCCAACCCCCAAATGCATACAGTACTTTCAGAAAAACAATGAACGAGATTTCTATTACTTCAGAGCATATAATGCACATCGGCTACATTACAACAGCACGCCCCTATCGTGCATCGCGCGTCGAAGTCGAACGGCCTCACACCCGAGGCCTTCCGCCACGAGCTACCGCCGCCCGTCGCACCACCGCTAGCGCTATGTACGTATATGCGCACAGTATGTACTACCAATAATTCGAAAGCAACCGGGGTGATTCAGAGGGAGGCTCGCACGCACTCGCACACGCCACCTGTAAGCTACGCATGTCCACAGTCCACCGACCCCACTTCGCACCTCTGAATCGCAACACACGCGAGCCGCACGTCCGACGCCTCCCGTTCGCTCTGCGTGTGTACGAACGCAAGGGGCAGTGTCGACGGCGGCCCGCACAAGAACACCTCTGCACAGCACCACACACCCACCACCACGCGCGGCGTACCCCTTCACACCAAAGGCAGTTCAAGATGCACGATGCACCTAGCACCGAGAATCTAGTACCCATACCCCCTCCCGCCCCCACCCACCATCGCGGCGGCGCTCTTCCCATTCGGCGGCAAGCTGACGCTGACACTCACTGGCGGACCGCCCGCGTTCACGCCCGTAGATACGCCCACGGAGTGGCCATTCATGCCGTTGACACCGCCCACGACACCGGACATGACGCCCGATGGCCCAACGGAGGCAGCGCCTACGAGCGCCGACAGCCGCGAGATCTCTTCCCGAGAGGCGACGAGCGCAGATGTGAGTCGTTCGTTTTCGTTTGAGAGGTACTCCACTTTCGCCTGGAGCTGTGCGAGCCATGCCTTCTTACGTTGGCGACATTTGAGAGCGGCTGCACATCGTTGAGTCTCGGCATACCAGCATTGACAAGTAGAATGATAACCCACCTTGTCTGTTCCGCTCGAGGAAATTTCTCCTCTTCTCCTCCTCCGTCTCCGGCTTCTTCTGCCCATTGCTCTTCTTGTTGCCACCGGACATTTGTAACTCCATACCGTCGTCGTCCTCTTCCTCTTCTTCCTCACCCTCCAGGCTGCTTTGCACACTCACGCCGCGCCGTGATTTGTTGCTGGGTGGCGCACCACCCGTTGATGCCGTCGACGAACGAGTGCGCTTCGCCATGCCCATATTGCCGTTGACATTACCGTTGCCATTGACGTTCACCTCCTGCATGGATTCAGGCGCAGGCGAATCGTACGCTTTGCGCTTCGTGCCGCGCTTCCCGTTAGCGGCAGACTGGCCGTTCGTAGAGATACCATTACCGTTACCGTTGGAGGGCGGCGAAGCGGCGTTGGCAGCAGCCGCGGCCTGCTGCTCACGCTTCGTGAGCTCCTGGTGCGCCTGCGAGAGCAAGAACAGCCCGTTCGCGGCGTTGTTGGTGGCAGCGTTGCTGTTGTAGGCGTTCGTGTCGCGGGCGCCCTGACTTTGGTTCTGACCTTGGCCCTGGCCCTGGCTCTGATACTGGTGGGACATCGACAGCGGCGAGGGGTTGTTGCTCTGGTGCGTGTGCCCATGGTGATGGTGCGCGGAATGGGAAGAGTGGTGAGTGGAGGAGAGGGCGCCGGTGATGGCAGAGAGGGTGTTGGGAGTGATGGTGCCCGCAACGCTCGACAGGCTCGGCGTGGTGCCTGTAGTAGTGTTGTTCATCATCGCGAGGAACGCGGCGGTGTTAGGCGACGGCGGCGGGAAGGAGACGGGCCCGCCGATGAGCGGGGTAAGCCCTGTGCCGGGGGTGAGGCCGGTGCGCGGGGTGAGACCTGTGCGGAAGGCGGCAGGATCAAAGGCGGGGAGGGGCTGGTCGTTGTTCGAGTTGGGCTGGGGACCCGCGAGCATGGCGGGAGATAGGGGCCCTGCGCGGAGCGAGTTGGAGAGGGATGACGAGGAGAAGGCCCATGAATAGGACGGGTCGGAGGGGGAGGAGATGCTCGCGAGTGGAGGGAGGACTGGTTTTGGGTCTGGGGGGGACGAGGAGTGGTTGCGGTCGGCCTTTGCGGACGCCTGGGAGGAGGATGGGCGGGAGTGGTCACGGTCGCGGTCGCGGTCGTCGGGTGCGCCGGAGGAGGGCGCTGCGGACGAGCGGGTGGGAGACTTTTGGAGGGTGCGGACGGAGGAGTCGTTGGAGGGGCGGGCGAAGGACTGCTCGAAGGGGTTGGGTTCGAGATCGAATGTGGACCTGCGTGGCTGACGAGGAGCGGAGGCTGTTGACGTCGACGGGCGGGAGAGGTCGGCGGAGTCGTCGGGGGAGTGGTCTGGGTGGTCAGGGGACTGGAGGCCTATGTGAGAGGGAGCAGCTTGGACCTGAGTGGCCATGACGGAGATGGGCGTCGGTGCGTGGAATGGAAAGGATGCGGTGTGAGCAGGAAAGGATCGATGATGTCGTCGTCCGTTAGCGCAGGTAGCGAGAGAGCCGCAGGGGGCAGACGATGACGGTCCTCGAAGATGATGAGATGGCCAATGCCCTCAAGATGACGAATGCTGACGTCGTTATGTATTTCCCCTAACAGGCGGAGTTCAAATGCACCGTCCACTCCGACCCCGGCCACCTCCTCCCAAGTCCTGCATGTCCCCTCGATTCCTCCCCGCCGCCTCCCTCCACTCGCCCTCTGCGTCCATTCGCTCCCGCTGCTCCACTCCCCACTCGCCGCCCCTGCACCGCCCGTGCCGCTGTGGCTGCACCCTGTCGACGACTCTAGGCTACCGACGTGCCTTCGGGGTCCCACCACCGCGCTCGGCATCTTACGACAAGGCAGCGTGGAAGTGGAGAGAGTTGCCTCGCTGCCTCCGCTTTCTCACATCTTTTTTTTCCTCCCTGCCCATTGTCCTGCCTGCCTCTCGTTCCCATTCTTTGCCCCCTCCAAAAATCATCCATGCTCGCGTGGACACACACCGCATTAAACCAACCAACTGTCTATCTACGCCGAGCCGCTGATCCTCTGCCATCCGCCATTCGCCATCCCCCTGTCGCCCGTCCCAATCTTCATCCTATCTGGCATGCCGCCGGCGCTTGATCGGGCCCAGGCCCCGTCCCGCCCCATTAGGCAACTCCTGCAGGCCAATCTCCAGACCGCCCTCGGCCAGTCCGAAGCTTCATCAAGTTCAACTCACCGCCATTTCCCCATCCTCCGTCCAACTAACGTAAACGGCGTGCACAGCGCGTCCTTCTTCTGCCGCGCAGGCGCGAATTGCGGCCTGCAGCTGATCGCCCTGCACGCCTCCCTCGCCAGGTGCCCCATGATCTCCTTCCGACGTCCATCCATCCATCTATTCATTCGCGCGTTCGATCATGTTCACATTCACAGAAGCCGCCCGTCATTCAGTCCCCCGTCGGAATCCAATCCTATCAGCAGGTATTCCGGTCGTCCTTCTAGACGTTCATGCCCACTTTCCGGCTCATCTCTAGCCTGCGCCCGTTTCCTGGCATGAATTCTTGCTGAGATACAGCTGTAACCACTCCGCCAGTTGACGCATTGTCACGTCACATTTAGTGATGCATCATCCACAACCCATGTCCTTTGCGCCAGTGGCCCCTGACCCCGAAAACCGGCAGAGCTCTATGAGACAAAAGCTGGAGCTCCTGCTAAGTTTGAAGGGGTCACACTTCTGGTTTTAAACCGCTCTACAATGCATTGAAGAAATCCGAGCGAACCGACCTGTATCGAGCAAGCTCACATGCATTGACCCCCCGGTGTCATCAGTCCATTGAACATCACTGCTTTGCGCCGAATTCCCGGCCTGCGCTGTCCTCGATCCCTCTGCGAAGACACTGATTAGCCCTAGTACACTGCGCTCCAACCCTAGTGCCCGCGATGCAGACTCGTCACCAACGGTGCAAATGGACAGCGCAGGAGCTCAGAACGCTAACGGCAAACCTTAATGCTGATGCCCCTACACACATTGTCGCACGGGCGCGGGGCTTATCGCTGCGATTGGTCCGTCAATGGTCAGGACGGTATCGCGAAATCACAGCATCTCAGGTATGTCAGCCCGTCGCCCTGGGCTCATCATCACAGCAGACCACACTCGCACGCCCGTCCGTCCGTGCCTCGTTCCGCTTGGCCTGGACGCGGACGCGGACGCGGACACGGCTGTAGGACGTAGCACTAGCACGGTTCCCCTCCTGCGTCTGTGCATGTCAGTACTTGTACCGGCCCGTAGGCACCCGTCATGTATGTACGCCAGCACACACCCAATCATATTCTGCGGATTGACGTCCCATGTTCGTCGCTCCTGTCACGTATGCGATCTCGCGTCCCTCGATTTTCTCCTTTCGACCTCGCCGCGATGATTGTCTGCCGGCTCGGTATCTGCGCTTTCACGCGTCACGGCTTCCGAGTCGCACCCGCGCTTCTATCTCTACGTCGAGACGCGCGGTAATACTGTAGTGCAGAAGCAGAATGACACGGAATGAGGGCTCCGAATCCGTGCGTACTGCTGACCGGCAGGGTGCGATCGTAGTCTGGCTCTGGCGCTTCTTCCGCGCTTCGCTTCGCCTTCGCTGCGTCCCCGTTTGCGGCGAGTGTGCGATCATCCGAGCCCGCTGGGTAGTGGACGTTCTCATAGTGTATCGTGGGCTAGACTTCGGCGCTCGCTCTCGCCGCAGCACGATTGGGATTAGGGTTCAATGTTCAGTTCAGATTCAGATTCGAATTCGGCGCGGGGCACGGTGGCTATTGACTGTTCGGCGGTTCGTCACGGTGTATGGCAGGGCGTGCAGCTGCCACTAGCTGCCAGGCTCTCGTGAACATGTGAGCATACGCATAGACGGCCTGCCATGGCACAGGCAATGCCCACTCATCATCGCCTCCCGCCCACTCGCCTCTCACCCGTCCGCGAACTCGCAAAAGACGATCCAAAGACCCAGGCCCAGACTCAGGCTGCGGTACCGGTAGCACCGCTCACTACAGCCTCCTCTCGATCCCTTCTTTCTGTGACTGCCCCCGGGCCCGTGTCGATGGCCAGTCGATCGCTCCGGCTCATCGACCTTACGGCTCTCGCACACGCGCGTCTTACAGCCCCCGTCCTCCCTCTTCTCCCGCGTTTCACGCTACGTCTAAAGCTCCCTGCACCGCCACCCTGACGATCCTGTGCCGCGTGGGGTATGGGGGAGGGGGGACATGTCGGCGGGTACCGGGCTGCTTGCACGCCCAGCAGAATAGACGTCGACGAGTAGAGAGTGCACGAACGCGCTATGTGAGCCACTGCGAGCGTCGCGACAGGGATGGGCAGCCGAACAGGCCATGGCCCATGGGACGCCACGCGGGGCAGTCGAAGACACGATTGTGGCTCGATCGACCCCGCGTACAGGGTCCGTATCGATCGGCAACTCAACCGACTCAACGGGGCACAGTACGTACGTAAACGGCGACGACGACGAATGCGGATAATGACGCGAACGGCACGCGGCTCATCCTGGCGAGGCAGCCTCCAATGTCCATGATAGCGTGCATCTGTTCCGCTCACGCGCCAGGGACTGTAAATAGCGCACCGGGGATTCGCTCGATACGTCGCGCGTGTCGATTCGGTATTCCTGCTTTTGTCCGCGTTCTTGCTGCTTTGCTTCCTGCGTTCTGATCTGGCACTCACGCGGAAGGTCTGCCGGAGATGCGAGCCTCGCTGCGGGGACAACGGGCGATGGCGAGCAGGGTTGTGGAGTACTGTATGCTATGGAGTACGTGGTGATGGCCTCGCCTCTCGGACGTCCCGGGGAAGAAGTAAGGGGATAACTTCCGTAACAGCAGACTGATGGTGCACTGCGGATGTGCCGGTAGGTCCAGAGTCATCGTGGCGCAGTACGACGACGGGTGTAACTCAGCCCGACCACCCCTGGTCAAACAGAGTGTGCGTTTTCCAAGCCAAGCCATGATAGCCAAGACGCGCCCCGACGTCAATGTGAAATGAGTGCAAGTGTCATGATCGGTGCCTTGCACCATTTGGCATGGGTTAAATCGACGGGCGAAATTGAGGACGCAGTTGACAGGCAAAATTGACGATGTTAGGCGGTGCGCAGTCTGCGCTGTCATCGATTCATCAGCGTGCCTCACCCTGTTGGCCCGTTGGCGTGTGGCGTATGTCGTTCACGTTCTTTCTCCCATCTGACGGAGGCAGTAGCCAGGAGAGGGAATTCATCTGTTGCCTATCTTGGACGCACCAGTCCACCGATCGCTGCGAACGATCGAACATAGGGTCCGCAGCATCTAATTCTGAGCAAAATTTACCTATTTTCCCAATATTCTGTGTCGCGTATTGACGGCGGCTCAAGGGGCTTATACTCATGTTCAACTCTTAGAGAGATCTGGTGATTTCATGAAGCACTCAGAGTCAACCTGGCCACGCACCCCGTACGAACGTTCGCTGATTACTCACGCCTCTCAGAGGATATCCCAACCAAGTTCCGAGGCATAGCTTGCAGGGTTTACTTGGCGTCTCTGGTACCAGACAACATCCAGCTGGCACGCACGGTCCAATGCTTCCGAACCCTTGCTACTTGCAGACCTGACGAGCTATCTCAGGTTCGGAAAGCAGCCGCACAGTGCGATAAGCACGGACCTGCATTAGTGCTCATCCGGAATGAAGATAGAGGCATTACTGCACTGCTCCTTGTGTTTGTTTTGTGATCGGGCCTTCAAGCTCCGGGTTGTCTCTGGCTCAGATAGATAGACGTCCCACTGGATTGCTATTGCTCAGCGTCGTCGCACGATGGCATCGCGGCACCTGTATCCGCACTGGAACACCAGCCTGGGCCCGGCCTATTCAGCGTTCCCAAGACGCGCAATCCCTGAGCACAGAAGACGTGTGTGGCCGAGCTAGAAGGCTATCTTCCGGAACGCGATCTCCATCGATGCGTGTATGTATTGCGAGCCCTACGCCATGGACGCTGAAAAACCCCCGCAGCGGTGCACGCCTACTTGCGTGCCATATCCGTCCTGCACGGGATCTTCGACGCGCGTGGTGGCCCATGGCCAGGGCCCACCCCAGGCCTCACGGATACTTCACCCGAGGGTTCCGCAGAAGTTTCATGTAATTACGGGGTGTGTGCATGGCGCGGCTGATAGAGCCTCGCTTCGCTGCTCGCTCTGGCGCCGTCCCGCGTTCATATCTCGTCATCTGAGTCTATCGATGCAGATCGACTCGAGGCGTGCTTCTCAGGATGTCGTAGCTCTCTGCAGGTTTGCGACGGATCACTGGAGTTCTAAATGAAGCCATGCGTTTGTCGCTGAGTCTATTGCGGGACGCAGCCCCTTCGTCATTCAAAGTCGTTTCTATCGCCAGGTTCTAGCGGTGTGTCTTGACCTCGCGATTTGTAGTACCTCCTCAGCTCCGAGCTTTCCGGGTACGCTGGTTTGTCGACTTTGCCCATTTAGTGTTAGTCGCCGCGTTCAATACGAACCCCCCTCCCCAATAGTTTGTGTCACATGCCGAAGGTGAGTGTACCTTCTCTTCCGCCGAACACAATATGATCTATTCTTCGTTGCTTGACGTTCCCTCTAGTTCTGAAATATCTCATCTCCGGCGGTCTAATTTGAACGCAGTACAGAGGAATCATGCCCTAGTAGTCATTCGCCCTCGGCTCGGGAGGCCCCTCAGAACACAATCACGTGAAGTCCGGATGCCCGCTCCTCAGCCTGAGACGATACTACACGACGTGTCCTTTGACTATCCGAAGCATTCCATTCACATCGCGCACACAGTGAGACACGCACTATCTCCGCTTTCTTCCAAGGCACATGCATGCTGACCCCGCTTCCCCTTTCAAGTGCGCAGCGTCTACGGTGGGCTGCTTCGCGCCTCCCATCCGCACGCCCGTCACGGTCTCTCATCCGCAACGGACGACAGCGCGCATACGGTGAGCACGCGAAGCGTCCAGCACGGACCCGCCGGGCCAGCAGCCCGCGCCTCTGCTGGCGCGCGGTCGCACGCCGTCAATTGAGATGGATGATCATCTGGCGTGATTGAGATAGGACGTGCGTGCCGCAGCCTCGCGCTGGGCTTCCCTCGCTCGAGTTATGCATTTGGTGGCCATAAGGAGCATGGCGACGTGCTGGTTCTGGCGCTCCGAGCTTTAGGGCAGGCCTTGGTATAGGCATGGGAAGCGGGGGTGGTCAAATTGGTATGCACCCTCGCGCTTAGAGCTATGGGCGACATTGGGGGTGAGGACGGACGATACAGTCGATGAAATTGGCGGGGAAGGAATTGCTTGATAGGCACAGAAATGCGAGCCATTTCTGCGAGGCGCTGAGTGCTAGGCCAGGTACATGGCGACAGTCAGATGAACGCGACTCATCATAGGGAATAGGAGATTGTGCCGCCGAATCGACAATGCGGGGTTCGTGGGCTCTCCAAGGATTTGTATTAGTTTGTGACGATCGCCTCCTGTAATAGTACTCACGCCTGGCCTCTGAATCGTTGACTCTCCGGAGGCGCGCCTTGTGATTCCGGCTTGCGAATAAAAATCCCGAATGAGTGATCCGCTACTACCAATTCGGGTACCTGAGGCACGTATTCCCAGATGGACGGAGGTAGTGCTATCCTTTCTTGCGCTGACCGGACTTCGTAGCTTCGATTTTCACCACGTTGCGTTATGTTCGATCTAACCTGGGCCGATCGCAGTACTCCATTTTGCAATAACTCGTTGAGCCGCTTCCACGCGGCTTCGAACGAGCGGACAGCGCTAACTTGAAGGGATGTAAGAGGAAAACATGATACCGAGATCAGCTGAAGCTGAACGTGGCCGACATGTCCTTTGCAGCGTACGGCTGCTGTGGAAACCGTACGCCATATTCTAATTTCGCCGACTTGATCCCTACGGTCCGGCGAAAGGTTGAGAATGCGAAAGCGACTCACCTTATGCGCGGTGGCGCAGCTGGACAATCTCGGTGGAATACTAGTGTTCCTCGAGGACGCGACGACGTTTCCTTAGAGCGTACCAGAGTGTCATCGTGGAAACGAGGCAGATCACGAGGAGAACTTGGATCAGCCGCCAACGCTTGGCGAGGAATTGTACACTCCAAGTCGCCGCTGTACAATCTCGTGAGGCTCCTCGCTGTCTACTAGGCTGAATATGGTCATTTGTGGTTGTTCCCTACGATGGAACTTGCACATTCTGTTAGCGCCAATTTGATGAATTCAAACCGACATACAATTCAAGCGACAGCAAGAGAACAATATACCGACGTCGTGAGCTTTCAACGGGCGGACGTTGTCATGATCTTGGTATCGATCGATTCAGCGATCACATGGCGGGATGAAAGTACACATCCCGGCCTCCGTCACCTCGATCGTGTTAACCAAGGGTCGTTGAAGGAGACAGGTGACCAACGAAACACGCGCCTTTGAGCAACAATTAAATTGAACTGCCCGTTGATCCTGGGCTGTGAGTCTCTGAGAGGCAATATGTCGACTGCATCGCCGAACTTCTGAACCCCATTTATCATCAGCCGGAGTTGTTCCATGTAAGCAACCCGAGGCGTCTGCCGTTACAACCGTGTATCACCACTGACGATGGCAACTTATAGCCTCAAAGAGAGTTACAGAATATGATGGGTCAAGTAGCATCTTTGATGATATGGGGGGCATGACTTTCATATTTGATAAGTACGATGGTGTCTGAGAATTGCGTCCCCATTACAGATAACATCTGTTCTAATTGAGCAATTGAGTAAGGGTATAAAATCCTTTGCTATTGATTGACGTGTGGACGGTAACTCGGCGTTAGATTGACGCCAGGTGCACAGGTGATCCATCCACATGTCGCTATGGAACAAGAAATGTCAATGATATGGTCTACCGCAGCGGACCAGATTCAGGAGTGTTTGAAATGAGAACATGATGTTCCTGCATCCCCGTCGGCACAATCACGACTTCCGACGGACCGGCCTGTCTGGACGGAGCCACCTTAGCACTGTTGTTGAGCGCATGCACGCAAGAGAATAGTGGCCGCGAGCCTACACATCTGGACGAGTGTTGGTGTCCTGCATCCCATCTAGAACTCGCAAAGATGTATTTGAGCCTGGGAGTCCACTCGGGGAACCTTCCGAACGCATCTTGACATATCCAAGATGAATATTGCGGGATTCGCACGTTAATGAAATTCTAAGGAAAGTACGCCTAGCCTACCTTTCTATCAGCACCTGTTATGGTGGACCCGATGAACCGCCAATGATACCACGACCTCCATTAAAATAAGATCCGGGGTGCTACCCCTTCTGAAACAAGGATGAAAATGTCTGCGATTATAGCCTCAGGCTATCCTCAGCACTTACACGAATCTGTTCGATGATAGAAAATTCCTATCACAAACAAAGGCATTCTGAGCAGCTCAGCATCATAAATGTCAGGCCCGGAGAAGTTGATGATTTCCATCCATGCATGTCATCGTATCGGGGAACACAACTCGGATCATCAGCTGCCATATTGCCTTTTGCAGTGCGCCAGGAATGCCGTCTGAGCCTGTTGCTACAAGCTACTGTGGACTTCTTGCAGTCGTGTACTGTGTCTGAGAGGATGATTCCTTCCGGAAAATGATGGTGATGATTAATGGTAATTGCAGAGCTGGCTCCGAACCTGTTTTGGCCAATCTATGACTGAAATACGATATCAGTCGACATCGTGGACAGTTAGACAGGTGAATGTACCAGCATCATACACACCGGATTCCCGTACTAGTGTTCGTAACGTATTACTCACTATCAAGTCATTGACTACATCGGCCAGAAGACACCCTTACGTACGTCAGCTGAGTCGGCCCTGGCAGATTACACGCGGCTAGAACGAATTCTGCCGCTGGCTAGGTAATGGAACTGGTGCCACTAATAGCTGTAGTATAGCCCGTAGCGACCCTGCTGCGCGCTATTTTAAGTGCATGCATCTTTGTGGTAGTGGAAGAGCTCGAGTTGCTATATAGCCTACACCGTTCGAGGCAGTAGTGGCGTCACATATAGTCATGTGATCGAGCCACTGCCATGAATCTCGATCCGGATCGGGATTAGCGGAAAGCTTTATACGGCCTGCTCGATGCTGCATGGCACCGAGCATTCCCAGCCTGGCCATAAGCCCGACAAACGGCCTCCCACACTTCATTATCCCTTCCATCCGCTCTCATGTCCGCTCCCGAGCTGTAAGTTTCTACCTATCATTTTGTGTCTGCTTCTCACTCTTTCAATGCAGGCCTTCACTCTCGCCAACCGCAACTCTACCTCCAGCGACGGATTACAATACCTTTGTCGTTCCCCTAATGGGGCACCACCCCGACATCGTTTGCCGAGCGCGCGAGGAGCTCGACGAGGAAATCTCCCAGCTCCAGCAGAATATATGTGCGCTCAGAGCGCGCCGCAACGGACTCTCGCCCGTTGCTTGCCTCCCCGTCGAGCTCCTCGCGGAGATATTTATCCTAAACGCAACTGCAAATCAGGACCTGAATGACCATGATGGCGACCTTACGTGGCTAAATGTCGCCCATGTCTGCCAGCACTGGCGCAGCGTCGCTTTGCAAACGCCTCGAATATGGACCCGAATCGATGTTAGGAGCGCAGACTGGGTTTCCCTACAGCTAGAGCGTTCAAGAACTCTCCCATTCGTCGCTCATGTTGACTTCAGGGGAAAGTCGAGCCACAGCAGGCTACGGGCGACCGAGTTGTTGGCACAGCACGCATCTCGCTTGCAGGCCTTCAAGGTCACCTCTTCCAGATTCGGACCTGCAACATCGTGTCTATGGAACAATCTCACGTATCCAGCCCCACTTTTGCAGTCATTCGTCTTGCACCGTGCCGATCGCGACATCGCTCAGGGGAACAGCAATACACTGTATCATGTCCCACACGAGCTATTCGGAGGTGAGACCCCCTCCCTTCGGCATGTCGAACTGCACCAATGCACGTGGTGTTGGCAGACATCACTTTTCTCCAGCACTATCACACAGCTCGTCTTGGATGGCCGGGGCACATGGATACGTACCTCTCCTCAGGAGATTCTTGGCGCATTGGTGCGCATGCCGTTGCTGGAGAGGCTCGAGCTTGAGCAGATCATGCCCCATGTTCCCTGGGATTTCATCCCGAGGATGTACAGCACGAGTCCCGTGGAGCTTCCGCGTCTCAATTTCCTTCGCATTGGCGCTCTCGCGCTGAACTGTGCAAACATCCTGTACAATTTGTCCTTCCCTTTAAACACACAGACAGTCCTACAGTGCCATATCTTCCGAAGCCACCACGAATTTGGAACGCTCGGCTCTACCATCGCCCATAGATTCCGCTGCAATGCAACACCTCTGGATGAAGAGGTACATCTGCAAAGCCTCACGTTCAAGCCTATCTCCAATCATGTCCTCCATATCGCCGGCTGGACGAGCGCCCTGTCACCTGAGGTCCTTCCTTCCCTAGGCTCTGAAGCTACGCTCAGTTTGTATATGGAAGCGGACGGTATGTCGCTCAACGAGAACATCCGGAATCTTGTCCACACTTGCCGCACTCTCCCACTTGAGAATGTAAGGGCTCTGCACGTCCCCGCTTTCGTCTCGCTGTCCACCCGTGCTTGGCTTCAGATCTTTGGTGCCATGGATCGCCTTGAGACACTCTGGGTCGTCGGTCGCACCGCGAGTAATCTGCCCAATGCGTTGCGAAAGGAGGTAGAATGCGAGTGCACGGTGGACGGGCACCCCAACGGAGACCAAGGGGAGCATGTTCATGGACGCGCTCCGGCGCTCTTTCCGATGCTGCGGCTGTTGACGTTCGAAGATGTGGATTTCACGGCGAGCTCCTGTCCCGATGCGTCCTTCTTTTGGCAACTACAAGACTTCGTAATGGAGCGCCGGAAGCACCAGAGCGAGGTCAAGATTCGTATATTCCGATGCCGGAACTTCATCGTCGAACAAATGCACGATCTGAAGCTCGTGGGCGGACAAGTCGAGTGGAGCGGGGAGGAGCTTTTGGACTTTGATCTGAGAGATATTGATAGCGACGATTCGGAGGAGGACTACGAAGATTTCTATGATAACTGACTTTGAATTGGACGATTGAGATAGGTTTTGAGAACGGAAACGGTTATATTTGTCTTAGGTGATCTCTGTACCATACTGTGAGACCGGTCTGACATGCGTTATATAGAGCTGTCCAAATGCATTGCATACCCGCAGATTATTGTATGGAATTCAGAACAAAGGTGTCACTGTGCCTCAAGCTGCCTCAGGGTATCACTGCTATCGGCAGATTGTTTTTAGAATTCGCGACAAATATGGGAAGGCGGGCTGGCGAATGGTTGCCGCAACCGATTTGCAGTTTCCAAACACACCAGGATGCGATCGATCGTCAGCCCCGTCCGATCTGCGATCATCAATGTGAGCCCCGTTCGAAGTCTTGGCTGACCATAAACGCGTCTCCCAGTCAGCCTCACATCTTGGCCAGCCACCACGGTATAAATATGGCTCCTACTCCCCTCAGGCTTCTCCTTGTACATGTTCGCTTCACCGCGCTCTCTTACCTGCGAATCGCCGACTTGATATGCTCTGGCAACAGTCTGTCTCTAGTGCTATGATTAGCAGTCAACTGGCTGTGCCGTCTATTACTCTCTAGATGCTACTTGGTATACTCAATGCTGGCAGACAGTGAGCTATCCCGTTCCACTGCCCGTATTCAGTGGATTAGCACACGGTCACACCGCTGTTCAGGTACGTCTGACGAGGTGAGTGGTCATTTTGGTCCCTGTTATGTGGAAGGACAGACTCCTTAGTGACGTCGGCTCTTCCGGATGGAGTCCTATGTCGCTCGGGAATCTATTCTTCCTCGTATGAGGGCTCTCGGGAAGCAAGTTGCTGTCGTGCTCTTCCCGGAAGGGTATCATAACTCAGGCCCACTTGGGTTCTGATCAATGATATGTTTCCCGGATGAATGCCTCATATCGCACATTCACAGATACCCGACACACATACATAGCGCATGTTCTCAGATTCGAGCCATGAGATAGCATCGTGTCAATGTATTGGCTCGTGTTTCGCATCCTGTCGAAGCGCTTCAATAGGATGGCTACTATTTCACTGGTACACCGCTGTCACTCTCTTCATTGCATGAGAACAGACCCAGTTTAACCATCATCAAAATTATGTCCCGCATGATGGACACCAAAACATATTGTATCTCGGAGCAGCTAGCACAATCATACGAAGCAAAGACTACTTCCCAATGCAAAAATCGCGAAAAACAGCATCGAATACATCCTCAACATCAATCACGCCTGTGATCTTGCCCACTGCCTGCGCCGCATAGCGTAGCTCTTCTGCAGCCAGCACAACATCCTCGGGTGCTGTTAGGGTGGTTCAGTGCCACCAAGAACAGCAGGCGTGGTGAAACCATTAGCTATGAGATAACGTGAACTCGACGATGTGACTTACGATAGCCTAGAAAAGCATGCAAGAACTGAAGGGCACTTTCCAGGTGTCGTCGATGGCGGGCGTGGGTAATTAATGGCTCGGCTTCGCCGGCACTGCTGTCTTGTAAGATATCGAAACTAAGGGCAGGATAAGTGCACTGTAAGATATACGGATGAGGGTGCCTACCGCTCACGAAGTGCTTCCGCGAAGCCTTCCAGGAACGCCTGAGTGCCCTCTCCAGTAGTCATGCTGACGCTCCAGGCCGAAGGAACGCCCACGGCTGACTTGACCCGCTCGACCTCGATATGCTTCTTGTCGACGGTGTCGAGCTTGTTGAGCAGCAGGAACGTGTCTCGGGTTACGAGCGAAGAGACCGAGGGTGGGAGGACAATATCCCATTCATGTGAAGGTAAGGTTAGCGGCTGTGGTAGCACGTCTGGAAGCGAGAGGACACAAAGAGATACGTCCGCCGATTTCACCCTGTGAGACCGCCATTAGCAGGGAGCAACAACCTAATCATGTGCCATGTAATGACTGACAACTGTCTTGCCCGCTCGACACCCAAGCTCTCGACAAGATCATCGGTCTGTCGTATTCCTGCTGTATCCGCAACAATCACCGGTAAACCGCCGATATCGAGCGACAACTCTAGGATATCTCGCGTGGTTCCAGGGACGGGCGTGACGATTGCTGCCTCGCGCTGCGCTGAGCACTCAAAGTATCAGAGGATGTGCGTGAGCTGTGGATATATGGATGGTGACTTGCCAAGAAAATTGAGCAGACTGCTCTTTCCCGCATTCGGTGGGCCAAAAATTGCCAGCCGAATACCTGAGCGAAGAATTTCGCCTCGCCGGCTGTCTGACAGGTGAGTCTGGATCGAGCTGCAGAGCTGGTCCACTCGCTCTCTAGCTGCAGAAGGTTTGAGACAGAGAACAGCCCTGTTCAAGTGTGAACAGACCTTGTTCGTAGACACCCTCCTCGATGTCTTCGCCTTCCCCGAAATCGATGAGAGCTTCTACTAGGGCTAAGCAATGAATGATGTCTTCCCTGAGTTGCTCAAATCGATCTCGCGTGACGCCCTGTCTACCGTTCGTTGGTTCAATCACAACTTATGTTTATTCATAGATTCCTCACTCACCCCGGCCGCTTTCAGCGCTGCCCTTCGCTGGCTCTCAGTCTCCGCATTAATGAGATCTTTCAGTCCCTCCACTTGTGTGAGATCGAGGCGTCCGCCCACAAAAGCACGACGGGTAAATTCTCCAGGCTCGGCAGGACGAATGAAGGGAAACCGGGATAGCGCGGCCAGAACAGAGGATATGATAGCTCGTCCAGAGTGGATATGCAACTCCACAACATCCTCGCTGGTAAAAGATTTAGGTGCTTTAGAACAGCTAAAGTTCAGCTACCCTACACATTAGCAGAAATGGTGATGGACATGCCCTTGAAATACACAGCCAGTCCATCATCCAATAGTTCTCCGGAAGTGGGATGGATGATCCTGCACCTCTGCATCTTCCACGGTAGAGGATCTCGTGCCCGCTCTTTGCCTTTGTTGCCTTTTGCTTGCGCATCGTGTACTACGCTTCTCCAGACGTGCAAGGCATCCGGCCCAGATATTCTGATGACTGCGACTCCACCTTTACCCGGCGGGGTCGACAACGCGTATATGGTCCTACGCTGCGTGTCCGACAATGGCAAGTCCGCCTGGATAGGTCCCCCTGCATGCGAGCCATCTGAGTTGGCATACCCGATCCGAGAGCCGTGCAGGGTGCCGGCCTGCCTGACCCGAATACTCGAAGTAGAGGAAGTGATGTTTCCGAGGCGGTGCATATTCACGAGTTGTGATCTAAGTCTTCTGGAAAGCGTGTGTGATGGCAGAACCCTGAGAGACACAAGAGCGCCATGGGGCTGTGAAAGACATGGCCTGCTTGCATGTCTGTACCACAACATACGAATGGCTGTCCTCGACGTCGCGCCGCACTGGCACGGCCTGTGCTTTCGATACTCGGGCGCCCATTAGACCAAGCGCTCGTTTTCCCACGTACCTGGACTTTGCCTCCGGCTCATTTACTTATTCGTCTTCACGCCGTCCTCCTAACGCGGTCTCGTCCTCGCAAAAATCATCTGTAGACTTCCAGCACGCCGCGAACCCCACCCAACTCTCCAACATTCGGATTCGCGTGGTCTGAGCGAACATGGGGCAATCACGTTCGCCGTCTCCCTTGGATTTCAGGCTTGCGCAGATCTGGTAACTGACGGTGTGCTATGTTCCGCATACAGCTTCTCAATTCATGGAGGACATGCAGAAGCGGTCCAACTGTGCGTCTCATAATTGGCATACCTAGGTGCCACTCAGAATCCGACCGTGTTGACATCTCTTTCTCAGTCAATGCGAGCGAGTTGGAACGACTGAAGAAGCGGTTCATGAAACTTGACAGGTACGCCCTTCCCGCGAGTATAGCGTGTACATCGGAGCCCACTTATGGACCCGAGACGAATGCAGTGACGGCTCCGGATCGATAGATCGAGAAGAATTTCTGCAAATACCACAGATCGCGAACAACCCCCTCGCGTCGAGGCTAATTGCCATTTTCGATGAGGAGTCAGTCGACTGAGCGTCTTGCCTTTGTCACCTTTGTTGATGGTCGTGTGATGCAGCGGCGGAGGCACGGTCGATTTCCAGGAATTCGTTGGTGGACTGAGTGCGTTTAGCAGTCGAGGCGGGCGGGAAGAGAAGCTAAGATGTTCGTGGTATACTTCACGTTGTTCAAATTGCTAGCTAACGTCACCACTAATTTTTTTTCTAGTCGCATTCAAGGTGTATGACATGGACAGAGATGGATATATCTCGAACGGAGAGCTGTTCCTGGTACTCAAGATGATGGTGGGCAACAACTTGAAGGACGGCCAGCTCCAACAGATTGTCGACAAGACGATCATGGAGGCGGATCAAGACGGTGACGGTAAACTGAGCTTTGAAGAGTTCGTACAGATGGTGTCCAATACGGTATGACCCACGTCCTTCAGCACAGCTGGCATACTGATCTTTCAAATGTGCAGGATATCGTGAAACAAATGACGCTGGAGGACCTGTTCTAATTTATCACTTTTCCTGTACGTCCTGGTCTGGTGATCGCAATACCCTAGCTTTCCTTCCTGCATCCATCCATCCTCTTTCGCATCTCCTAATCGCTCCCGGATCGCAGTCTCACAGTAGGAATTTCTTTCTCAATCCCTCGATTGCACTGGGCCTCACGATCATAATGCATAATGAATTGTAGTTCTACTTGCATCTCTCGATCCTCGCATTTGACGCTGTTTATCTTCCGCTGTATATTTTATCACCGTTCCGTCCGAATCAGATGGCTGCATACCGAACAGAGTTGCCTACCCGTGGTAGATTCAAAAGAGAAGTTCAATACAAGCCGTGAATTTACCTTACTGTATCTGCGCAATTGTTCTTAGCTCCGCACTTTCACCGACATTGCCCTCACTCGCGAGTCAAAGTACAATCGACACCAAGTGTTTTTCATCATGTAGTAGTCAGAACGTCAAGCACATCCAAAGTCTATTGGCAAAACATGGATCGGACAGACTACATGAGCGTGAGATCGCCGAACTTCTCCTTGTAGCCTTCACAAAACAGGAGTCAGTAATGAGAACTAACGCGCGAGAAAAAATTCATACCTGGTACAGTCCATTTGCCCTTCTTCATCATGTTCTCGACAGTCTCCAGGATGCGAGGGTGTGCGGTTCCAACCTCTTCCGCCTGTAATGAAAAGTTGTTGAGTGCAGGTTGAGAAAACAAGCGGGGGAAAATACGCACCGTGAGGTCTTCAAAGGGACGGGCATCCTCGATGTTCGCAAGGGTTGCCTGGAGATCCTTCAACTCGATGTCGATCTTCTCCGTAGTCTCCTTTGCCTTAGCCACCTAGTACGCCGAATCCCATCGCAAAGCAATACCACGCAGGCAAAAACCGCAATAACCGAAATAGCAAAAAACTCCATGTCAGGAACGAGGGCACGTTAAGATGACGCAAAATGCGACACATACCGCCTTCGCCTCGAACGTCTCAATCGCCTTGATCTGTGCGCTCACATCGTATGAGACAGGCTTGAAGTCGCGAAGGATCTTCTCCGCCTCATCCACGACGGCCTTGTTCTTGAGCACCGAACGGTAGTGCGAGAGGTCGACCGTCGTGGACTGCGAAGCATATTGACTGTGAACACGCTGGGCATCCGCGTGCCGCTTGCGGAAGGCCTGGAGGGCCGCGATAGTCTCTGCGAAACGTTCAACATAAAGCAGCCGTAAATAACATTCCATGCATCAGACTAACCCTTCGAGAGACCGAGCGAGGAGTAGATGCGGGCGAAGTCCTACATGACATGTCACCACAGATGACGGGATATTTGGCGATGAAAATTCGAGCGACTCACTACCGCCGCGACCGCTGCTTTTGAGGCCATTACGGACTAAAGGCGTGCTATCGTCAGGATAATAGTCACGCTTTGCAGAGAATGAAGCGGTCCTTACTTGAAAAATAGTTACGTGGAGGAGGAGGTCACAGTTCACGAAGTCGTTGCTCGTCTCGGAACGGTACCGGGAACGGCCGAAGCGGTTGCTGATCTGAGATCTCGACTATCGAACAAGTGGCACTGGTTCGTCTGAACCAGTTATTGTTGCACATATCAACATCTATCGACATAGCATATTCCTTGTATTCGAGCGGATACACAATTCACGGTCGCTGGATAGCTGCTGCCACCTGCAATATGGACAGAATGGCTACACGGCCTTGAATTTCAGTGCTCTCCTCGACCTGCCCTGGCCAGCTTCCGGACCTTTCCCTCGAGCTCATTCGACTGAAGAACGCCGGCCGGCTGGAGCTAATTTTGAATACCACTTATATCTCTTACACGTCGAGTGCGAACTTGGTTACAGCTCTTTGCATTGTTGCTGATAGTAGTTGTGCGGTTGCAGACTGAGCGTCGGGTCTCATGTACAGACGGAGATGGCTATATGTACAAGAGCGCTGAAACTTAATGCGAGATGGCTGCATTGTTTATGAACGGAATCGGATAAGTTTGGCAGCATCCGCCGCGGTTATGAAGTCCTTGACTAGTTGCCTAATTTGCGGTCAGTGAGGAGTGGGTACAACGAGTCCATTCAGGGCATGAAATGGCAAAGATACTATGATTGATAAACTACACCTGAAAAAAAGAATTTTACACATTACAACCTAAAACTGCATTCAACAATGATTACACGAGGATCGTACTACCTTCCCAAATTCCGAACGACGCCGTTAAGATGACAAGACAGAAGCCAGGACAAGGACAGCGCTTTTATCTAACAGTTCAGGTGAAGACAAGAACATGAACAGAGTCGGGGCGAGATAAATACGAATATCGTGTTCAGATATCGGTCTGGGTCCGTCACGGAGGCGGACATCGTTCATTATAAAGGCGCGGTCGAGTAGAGGAGGGTAACGGGTTCTGTGGATTCTGAGAGCATCGGGAATGACTGGCCGTCGACTGTGGCACCGGAAAAATAAGTGGCTGGCTGCGGTATACGAGATGAGCGGCGGAGGCGGGATGGTTCCGGAACCTAAGCTGCAGCTAGAGGGGGCAACCTCCAAACACAAGGAGTGGCCTTGTTATCCCGGCCTGTCAACATGTAAATGTTGTTGGTGGCGCCGCAAACATATGATGCGGGTCAACCTCGGAGTGGCTATGGGCGTGTCCGTATGCGGACTGGAATTGCTGTGCCAAGAGGAACGGCGAGTGGGCAGAAGGGCGCCCCGACTGAGCGAAAAAAGACGACCCAGTGTTTTGCGCCGACTGCAGTTGTGCCATGAAGAACGGATCGGTGGTGGCGAATAAGGAAGTGTTTACGGGGGAAAACTCCGCTTGTGAATGGTCGTACGAGCTTGAGACATGCTGCATGCTGGAGCGGCGCGAGAGCATGCCTGAGGATGCCTGCGCGTGCGGCAGATTTTGGGAGTGTGGGGGGAAGTGAGTCGTCGTCGGAGATGAGAACAGCAGGTCCTCGACCATACGCTCGTCCTCGTCCATGTCATCCACCTCCTGTAGTCGCTCATCCGTGTTCCTCCTCTGGGAGGCGCTCGCCACACTTGAGCTCCGGGCTCGAGCAAAATCGCTGGGCTCCCAGCTGAAGCTCGATGAGGGTGTGCGGGCAAGAGGGGTATTGGAGGGAGCATATGCTCGACGGGGGACAGGCTGTGCACTCGAGGAGGCTTGGGAACGCAATGCCTGGGCAAGTTGGGCCTACGCGGAAAATATGAGAAAAAAGGCGACCCCGAGTGCGAGGAGAGGAGGCATACCTGGAGGTTGGCAAGGTCTATGGCTTCCTGTCCGATATGATTGGAGTTGAAAGAGGCAACGAGGTCGTCGACGGAAATGCTCATGGTGAACGGAGGTGAAAGGTATACTGTAGTGCTTGGTTGGTGGGGAGGACAATGGAGGAGCTGCTTTGCGGTGCAGAGATTCATGCACTTGAGTCTTGGAATTACCTATTTCCACGCGTGCCGGCGCCTCTCGGTCCGGGGTCGGCACCGCTGTGGATTTACCCGAATGGGCAAATTCCTCCCGAGTTTCACCGCCCGGCTTCTCCAAGCGCGTCACAGCCAGCTGCAGGCTGCCCACTTTATCACTTCATTTCCGGGCAACCATCTCGTAAACGGAACCTTAGCTTGCCCTAGCCTGGTCTCGAAATTGTCTAATTATCGTGCGAGGAGTCAGCGGACCCTCTGTGTCATCTGAGATATCCGCAGCCAGCACACATGCACAGTCTCCACGATTAGGCACTCTAAGCCCGAGGTTTATTAGCTCATCCAAATATCCTTTACACGTCGACGCAAGGTGGCTGCATTTGGGAAAGAAATAGGTCAGGCACCGCATGGTAGCACCCGTGAAATGAATCCACAGAATGTTCGTTGATCAATCCGGGGACTGTCCGGGGATGTGTATATGTGGAGAGATCGGGGATGGTGCGTACTATCATCTCTGCTTGGAGGACGTGTCATCGCATCTTATCATTCACGGCCACGTAGTCAGCTTAAACTCGCAGCATAACTATCAAGGCTGCCCTTGGACTCGTAAGAGCTTGCATTGGTAATGCATGCCTTGGTACGACAATTGGGTTCCCAGTGATACGCCAAAACGCGCTGCATCCTCTGGGATGATCGTCAGAGGAACCGTGTTGGAAATCAGTGCACGAAACCCTATCAGATAGGCCACTCTGGCCATTGGACGACTTCGCGAGTTCTAAAGCAGAGCTTGCCCTTCCAGTCATACTTAGTTACCGGAAGCCCGTGCCCTCCCTGACTGGGCGTGACTCCCGGGCGTAACTTCTGGGCCCTCCTCGACCCGCCGGAACGGGGTACAATCTGAATAAGTCACGTCCGCATGCGCAGAGCGGTGTAATCTCTCGGATTCTTCCGCTTCCATCTCGGGCTCCCTGTTCAAGACAGTGGTGTGCCGGTCAATGGCTGACCCCCTGACCCTTTGACCGGGGTCAATGGGTCTGACCGGGTCAGACCCCACTGACCCCAAGGGGTCAATGGTCAATGCGTGACCTCGACGCGGTCACCTGACTCCGTCAACAGACAGCGGCGCACCATGATATCATACTATACAGTAGCCTAGCTACGCTAGTATACGCTCGTCGCGAATGGAATAATACATGTTTTTTACCCATTTTTCCTGCTGCCAGGAAGCACGGCTCTCAAAGTAATCTCAACTCAACTCCTATATGCCACCTAAATCCGACTGGTGGCAATATTTTCACTGTGGCACTACTCGATATGCAAATGATAAGACACACTGGGAGGCTTGGTGCGCTGCGTGTGTCCGCGACATGGTCCGCGTGACACAGAATAGCGAAATAAATGCTGTCAATAGTGGGCAACTTGTCACGATACGCAGTGAAGTAGAAATCCGTCAGCAAGGTATGGAATCATTCAGTGTTCGAGTTCTATTGAACTCACATACTAATGTGACCACTAGTAATGGCCGAGAAGCTCGTCCCCGCTATACCTGGGAAGATCGACCGCTTCGTTGATCACCTTTGTCGCTGCCCGCATATTCGAGACGACATCAAGCAGCAAGCACAGGAAGCCAAGAAGAAGCGTCGTCACCATCAACCCGAGAAAGAAAACATGCTGGTATCAGACGCCATTCTGCTCCGTATCACACTTAGCGAGTTCGACACCACTTTCTGCGCAGTCAAGCTCGTCTAGTCTCACTTCCAGCGGCTCGTTTGCTACGGCATCTTCACCCGGATTGTCATCTCAAGTTCCTGACATCACAAATGTCTTCCGAGACCCGTCAGATAATCCTCGGCCCGGAAAACGTCAGCGGCTCGATACGGATACACCATTCTACGGCGAGACAGTGTCGGTACAACATTGGCCAGACAGCAAACAAGAAGAATTTGCTGCTGACTTATGCTGTCTACTCGTAGCTTGCAATGTAGCATGGTGGGCTGTCGATCATCCATACTGCCGATTCTTCTTTGCCAAATGGCTTCCGGCTGCCATCTTACCTGGCCGTAAGGCGTTGTCGGGGCATGTCCTCGATTCTGAAGCAGCGAAGGTTGTCGAAGACATGAAACGCCAAGTCAACGGGCGGTTCGCGACGGGCCAATCTGATGGGTGGAAGAACATATCTAAATCTTCCATTGTTGCCTCTATAGTCAATGTCGAATTTATTGTAGGATCACTTTAGCTTTCCGAGCCTATTATGGACTGACAGTAATTTTATCAGCCCTGGCTACTGAACATTTTTGATATATCAGCAGTGGTCAAGAATGCTGAGAACCTACTTTCATTGGTTGTCTCCGAAATTCAATACTGTGTAAGGAAACTTTGTCAACCATCATCGTGGCATGGTGTACAGATGCTAGCGGGGAGTCACGGAAGATGCGACGATTGTTACGGAGCAAATTTCCATGGATTATCACCTTAGACTGTTGGGCTCATCAGGTAAGTCTCGTGATTCACAAGCAGTAATTGTATTTACGGAGTTTTCTTTGTCTATCAGATCAATCTTGTTGTCGGAGACTACTTCAAATTGAAGGGACCATTTGCTGCGGCCATGGATGAGGGTCTTGAGGTTGTGAAATGGTTCAATAACCATAGTCGTGCACTCGGGCTGTTGCGTGAGCAACAGAAACGTTACGGGAATCCAATCACATTAATACTTCCAGTTATCACACGATGGACAGCACACTATCTCACCTGCACGCGACTTCTTGAACTCGAAAAAGCCATCCGCACGCTAGCCCTGGAGCAGTATGACAACCTGATCTTATGTGCGGGAGACAAGCAGCAGGCAAAAGAGAAGGCCTCATCAATTATCAGGTTAGTCTTGGACAGTAATTTTTGGGACAAACTCAAAACGTAAGTTTGACTCGAGAACATCACATGAGATAAGGAGACTCATCTCGTGGCTAATGGTAGCATCAAGGCACATCTCGAGCCGCTAGCGATTGCAGCGAACATCACGCAAGCTGACTACGCTCGTCTTGATGTGGTCCTCCTCACACTCGGAAGCCTGTTTCGCACATTCAGCCAGTCGATGTTTGATCACGATGTCCGCGAACAAGTTATCCGCAGTCTCGAGAAGCGCTGGGCCCAGGCAGACAAGGAGGTCTTCATATTAGCCATTGTACTGAACCCATACCTCCGACAAGACTATTTCAATCCTCGCAACCCAGCTTTAACCGAAGGTGAACTCTGGAACATGCTCAAGAGGGTCTTCCAGCGGATGATGCAGCGCGATCCTAGCGGTGCTCTCATGGAAACATTCAATGAGTATCTGCATCGCGTCGGTCGTTATTCGGATACGGCGATGGCACTGGATGACATCAAACGAGCAGCTGACAAACTGGTGAGGTTTTTGCTAATAAGCCTGCAGCGTGGAGGCGACCGTATTGAAAATTGCATCTAGAATCAGGGTGTGAACCTTGTATTTGTTTGGCGACGCTTCCATTGCGATTCCGGGACCAGCCAGGATGAACTCGCAGAACTTGCCATGCGAATCCTCAGCATCGTCCCAAATTCAGCGGCAACCGAGAGAATCTTCAGCAAGATGGGTGTGGTTCACAGCAAGCACCGAAGCCGCCCTAGATCCACAGAGAGTGCGCCAGACCGTCCTGCTCAGAGAGGCAGTACAGAAGTCGTTTCCGCGGCCGATCCATCGCAAACCTCGCCATTTTGGTCAGGATGAGGACACTACTGGTGACCAAGACTCAGGGCTCTTGGATGCAGACAAGGACGAGGGTATTCATGGGGACTCCTGCGCCGACGGTTCAGATTGCGACGAAGAAATTGCCGCGCCATCGCTCCTTACCATTCTCGACGCCGACACTGTTGAAGAGTCACATGCCGAGTCCGAGTCTGGAGAGGCTGTGCCGCAGGACTTTGCCGTCGCGGACAGGCCAATCACGCTTACCAACGGACTTCATCTCAAGAATCTTTTGACTATTCTCGCCCCCTTCATAATGCCTTGAACTCATGGAATTTCGGCCAGGAGGGTCTTCGGGCTGAGATGACCTACCACGAACTAATGAGTACTGATACTTCGTCTTCTAGTACATCCACAGCATAATTTTTTATTGTGTATCTATTATCAAGTTCACTGTCCATAATCTATTTCAATTGTACTCTACTTTGCGCAATAACAGCGGACTTAATCACTGTGAATCTCCCATTTCTCGACGAGTCGATGCTGCCGACGCCGCTGCACGGCCGTTGTCACGTGCACCGGTCAAGTCACGCATTGTCTATGACCCTGGGTCAAAGGTCAAAGGGTCTGACCCCCATTGACGGGGTCTGACCCGGGGTCAGACCCCGTCAAGCACATCACTGGTTCAAGATGCTAAGGACGAAAGCAGCGTCGCCGGCTCGTTTCTGACATCTATCATCATCTCACTTGGGGGATTCGGTCCTGATATCAATCATGTCTGCCTGATCGTTTCAGCAGTGGTCCGAACATGCCCTCGTCCACCTGCAACAATTGAGCGTATTCCACCTACATGTGCAAGTGCGTCAGGCTTCGCAGATAACCGATGCACGAAATGAGCTTACATCTGCTACCGAGGGACAAGCATCCCGAAGGCGATCGCACACTTCTTCCAATCCCCGCCTCAGCGCTCTCCCATCTGCGATGACAGATGACCACATCTTAGGACAGGATTTCTCCAAGGTGGACACTGAGACACGTACGATCGTCTTCGATACCCGCATTAGCGAGTGTGACCCAGCACCTAAGGACGCCATCTAGGATGGTATCCTTCCATTTATCCATTCTGGGCGCGCATGCTTCGATAACCACAGAGAGCGCACGAAGGGAGCCGAGCTGAAAGCGCTTAGCAGCACCATTCTCAGGAGCCGGCAGAAGAGTGAAGACTAGCTGCGGTACGATAGCCTGTGCCGATGTGCCAAAGGATGCCAAGGATGGACGAAAGGAAAAGACCGACGATCAGTGTCTGGGTAATCTTCGGACGGCTGAATCGAGACAAGCGCACCTTGAGATATCGTACAGTCCCGATGCCTAATGCCTGAACGATGTCTGGCAGAGCGTCCACCGATGCTTCGATCGCATCGGACTCGCGCGTTGCATACACCCAGACGCTCCCGATGATACCATCCCCCAGTATACTACACAACTGGTCGAATCGTTTCTCGGAGCCTGCAGACGTGGTCATGAGGACTAGAGAGATCAGGGTAGGTATAGTATTCCTGATGAGGCTGGGCGTTTCTGGATTGTGAAGGTATGTTAAACACGTTTTGAGCGACTGAGATAAACTGTCAGAGTGATCATCGGATGAGCGGAGGCGATCACGCACGGAGAACAGCAAGCCGTCGACCCCGGTACGTCGGAGTAGATCCGCTGGAACGTTTCGCAGCATGTCCGACACGATTTGTATACCATGTAGCTTATAGGAAGCCTCGTAGTCGTCCAGTAAGATCATGACCGGAGGGATTATAAGGTGCCAGAGTTTTTCATATGCAAGACTCTACCACAGGTCAATGTTAACGCACACGTTACATGTCGGAGCGACAGCCTGTACCAGCTTACATCGCTATGTCGCACACACCAATGTACCAAATTGGGTGCTCCGGGAAGAGACTTCCATGACTGTCCCTCGTAGTGATCTAACTGCGCCGTCGGCCCACCCGCCGTCCGAGGTAAAATACGACCCGTTGAGGCATTCAACGATGGGTGAGGGTTTGCTTGGAAGATAGGTTTAACATGACGACTAAGAATGTGCTCGAGGAGAGATGTTTCCGGAGCCGCATATGGCTGCAAAATTTCTAACGTTTATGTTAAGAAAGAATGAGCTCGCTGCGAGGTGTACCACTCACCTCGTGCGAGCGAGCTCGTACTTCCTGAGACCCATGGAGCCTCACTTTCGAGAGGTACCGTCGCTGAGATTATTTGCGCTTTCTCAGGTAAAGACAACGCGTCCCTCTCCTCTATTTGCGCGCGGAGGTCGGTGAGGATTGTGAAAACCTGTCTTTTCCATTCTTCGAGGCGAATGAACGTCTGAGGGTCTGATATCCCATCATATCGTGCAAATTCCGCAGGAACCTGTAACTTGTTTACGGTCGCTTCTATGGGCGAACGTTCTGTGTCCGACATTATGTTGTGTGTCTCGGTGGGAACACATTGCGAGTGCAGAAGACAACGCGTGTAAACGCGTCACGTCCTGTCCCTACTGCCATACCGCGACGTCGATTCTAAAAACACAGCTCTGGATTGCATCAGAGGTTGCAACGTTCCTCTTGCACGATGAATGGAGCTTTGGCCCTCAGTGCGCTCCCTTAGCCTTTGGAGACCATCTTAGAGCTCATAGCTACTCATAGACCCCTTCAATATCACCTATCCAACTGCCGTACAAACCTCGCTCAACTCGGGAGCCCTCTTTTCCCAGTTCGACAACTCCGGAAGATTCGTCGCGGCGGGAAGGGGTGATGGATCAGCCGTTATATGGGATCTGGATACGAAGGCTCCTATTCGATGGCTCGAGGGACATGTGAAGGGGGTCACCAGCGTAGAGTGCGTGGACGCCAATCCCATGTTCTAGTGTGAGTGCTCAGTCTATGGCCAACAGCTGGTCACGGAACTCCCGCTATATACTGACTGCGTCGAAGGACTGGAATGTGATTGTATGGGATCTGGCATCAGGCACGGAGCCCACCCGCCGGCAGGCTACCATCCGGTTTGATGCACCTGTGGTGTCTGCTTTGTTTCACCCGCGGAACAGGCCAGTTGCGTTGCTTATCGTCATCTATGTCGTCTGACATGGCTCTCTCACAGTAAGATTATTTTGGTCCTGTTAGGTACCGGTGAGGCATATCTTGTCGATCTCCGCAAAGAGCATAGAGGTCGGTACGAGCTATGTGAGGTCCAAGACGACGGTGACGAGGAGACCCAGATGAGTAGGGCAAGGTATATGCGGTATTCTTCGCCTCCATTCACAAAATCTGACATAAAGGACTGACTCCAGGTCTGGTATGACGGTCGCTCGTTTCGATACCACTGGTCGTAACGTTTTTGCTGGTACATCATCCAGCTATATACTCGTTTTTAACACGCGCACAAAGTCGGTGAGTATAAGTACGGAGAGTTTACGACATTGTACCCTGACATCATGGTTACGAAGATGGTTGCCCGTCACAAAATTTCCGGAGCAGGTATAATCAAGGGTCTCGACTTTGCAAAGTCAGGACGGTAAGGGTTACTTATAATCTACCTTGTAAAGGGGAGCTGCTAAGTTTGCTATATGGCCAGACGTCTTGTGACCAACTCATCAGATCGTACTTTACGGCAGTTCAATTTGCCCCTCTATCCTTCGCAGGCGGCAGAAGGACAGTTCCTCGATCAGGAACTTGAACCCACATATCGCTTCAACGACCCAATCAATAAGACGGCATGGCATAGTATGTCATATAGCCCGGATGGCGAATGGCTTGCAGGAGGTGAGTTTGACGTGCTATAGCGAACTACCAATTGTTCAAGAATAAAATGTTTCGATGCATGTTTCTGAACGCTCTATTCAGGAGCTGCCGACAACGCTACACATAAAATATACATCTGGGATATTGCGAATGAGGGACAATTCGCTACAGCGTTGGATGGCGGTCGTGAACCTCTGATACACGTTCATGTACGTCTATCTCTGTTCTCCGGAGTAACTTTGCTGACATCTGGACCTCCAGTGGCATCCAGCAAAACCTGCTATTGTCTCAACTACAAACCAAGGCAATGTCCTTGTCTGGCACTGTCCGACGCCGGAGCGATGGGGAGCGTTTGCTGGTGGGTTCGAAGAAGTCGACGAGAACGTGGAATACGAGGAACGCGAAGACGAGTTCGATATCGTATGTTTCGGTCACAGCTCTGTTCTTCCTGTGCTCCTATACTCATCATGAACCACGACAGGAAGATGAAAACGAGATGGCGCTACGGAAGATGAAGGCAGAAGAGGAGGAAGTCGACATCGATGGGCTGGTGGAGGAACATGCTACGAATTCTACTGACCACCTTCGCGCTAGTGAAGATGACCCAGAAATCGCTTGGGCGATGGAGGATCCCGATGATGATGTGCGTGGATGGAAGATGAAGGTTATGATCGAGGACGACGCTGAGTATATTTAGCTCGCATGTTCATATTTTGAGGTGAAAATACTATGTGTGAAGGCACGTAATGGTGCACCGATGTCAATGCGAGAACGAATATCATTCAATACAACAGCATTCGAAAAGCTGCGTGGGCTATGCTACTCATACAAATAGGACATATACAACAGGGCTACATCTATCCACGTTGCTGGAATTGTTTCTGCATACCTTCGTGCATAGAAACGTCCAAAATGAATTCTACTATATCGTTCTCTGTCATAAGTTGAGGAATGGTAGATGGAGCTCGAAACTTCTGTTCACGCGTGCCCGTTCCGCCGCCGACACTGGATAACATGGCGAGGATGCTCGCCGTAAGCGGCGATTCCTGGCCAAGCTTTCCATGAACGTTGACGCCACCGTCCCCGAATACTTCCTTAAGTCTTGCGGCGACTTCTGGAGGCACAGAGGGTCGCCCTTCCTCCTGCGTGGCGTGCAGAAAGCCTTCGACGTCCATAACATCGAACGGGTGAGGGAATTTCTTCTGTTTCTGTTTATCAGAAGATGATGCTGGCTCCGGGGCGCCCTGCGAGCCGTTTGCCTCAGCGTCGTGCTCTTCAACACCATCATCCTTCTCGGGAGAGCTTGACTCCGTCGGCGTGCTAGTCTCCTGAGAAGTTCGCTCGTCACCGCCCTTCATGTCTCCTTCAGCAGGTTTCTTGAATGCCCTTTCCGGCCTAAACCGCAAGAATGCGTACTTGACGCCGGCAGGGCGGTGCAGTCCGTAGAAAAAAACTAATGCCCATCCCGGCTGATGACCACGGAAAACATCTGTACGGAGAACGGGGACAGCAACGACGCTGCGCTCCTTCCATTCTTGTCCAGGGGAGCGATTCGAAGTAAAGATACTCTGCGCTGCCATGCCGCCACTGAGATCATAGCAGATGGGTTCCGTCCTGACAACTTTCAGGAAGTCTGCAAAGGACTCTAGGATGCGAGTGGGAGTAAAAAGCGGCAAGGAGCAGCCACGGATAAGCGGGATCGTGGTTCCATACGACGCAGCGAAGGTGAATGAAATAGGGTACTCCGGGGGCTCGGTAACTTGCAGTAGGGCTGGATGCATCAGCGCATCAAGGCGGTAGAAGAGCTTTGGGTCCGATCGAAGGAGGGCAAAGAGATCTGCATCGGCGATGGACGTACATCCCATGAGAGTGAGACGCTGCAAGTCGGGAAGCACGGCAACAACGTCGCGAACGTCATTCGCAGTGATGTGGACATTGTAGGAAAGATCCAGCGACCTGACGGTCTCTTTGGCTGCCACTATTTTCAGAATTTGTTCGGCAGACATGTCGAAAGCGGAGAGGTCTAGCGACAGTTTGTCCTCCAGCTCGGAGAACACTTTCAGAAGGAGAGCGATCGCATTGTCGGGGAACGGTGATTGGGTACGAAGGAAAGCCTGAACTTCGTCGGCCTTGCCCGGCAGCCAGACGACACTTTCCAGTTCGCTGGTATCGCCATCCGCAATGACATGGCTCAGAGCAGAATTCATCGATAAGCTGGCAAGGGATGGAAGAATGCTCGTCGCATCTGCAGAGCCCGGAGACACTTCAACTGCTATAGGCCCAGATAGTTCCTGAGCTTTCTTCAGTTGTCGGCTATATTCATGAGGCCAAGCCTCCGCCAACATCTCCAAGGTGATCATCTCCACGCCGTCGAGTGCATGTATGGATGCCAGGACATCTTCCTCCAAGGCACGCGCCCTTGGATCTTCCATTTCTTGCTCACTGGGTTTCTCGTAGTATCCTCGGAACATATTTCGTTGCCGAGAGAAGGCGACGGGACCGCAAGAAACAGTAGGCAGGGGCGTCTGGATCGGTGACATCAATGACGGAGATGCCGTCGTTGTTGTCTATTCAATAGATGAGTATAAAGGGAATATCAGAACTGCAAACACACTGACCGCCATCCCAGCTTCCCATGTCGGCATGCAGAAGTGAGTGAGTGAAGGTGATGCCGCTCATGTACGTGTCTCGATCCGCCGAAACGCCAATGTTCCAGCTCGATCCTAGAAGGGACGCAGTAAATGGACACGGAGCCATTGGCATCTGGGGCTTCGTTCTATGTCTGCCATACTTTCCATGGATGCTTTGGATTTCTGCGCGCACAATCTGCGCGTTGTCCTTCTGCTTGACAAGAGTAAGGAAGCGGTGCACGGCCTGCAGTGGCAGGCGGCCATAGCACCACTGATGGTGGAAAGCGGCTATGCAACGGTACTTCTTTTCGCCCTCTGCAGCGCCATGGGGCTGAACACGAGCGATGAGGAAAGCCTGGTGTCTCTGGCCCATGATATTGGGTTGTGCGATTTTTGACCTGTAGATTAGAGCAGCACTCACTTGGAAAGCGAAAAGGATAGACTCTGGTGAGGGGTACCAGCGTGGCTTTATAGCAAGGCGACTCGAGCCGTTTGCCAAGGCGGCCTTGATCAAAAATGGAGAAAGAACATCTTGCTTTGTGCCCTCAAAAGAGAGCGGTTGTCATACGGATCCGCGGACAATGATGAATTATACATATGTCCTTCTTTTATCGATATATTCGACGTTTGGCGTCGATTCTGGAAGCAGCACATAAGTACAATAGGAAGCGATTGGGATCTACTCACTAATGCAAATATTGTAGTCCGGCGGCATTACTGTGCCCGCCTTCTACCCAAAACACGCCTGTCAGCTGGTTACTCTCCTAGCAGTGAACCTTTCAGCGCGGCGGAGAACATGGAGGGCGTGATCTCATCGATATCTGTACGCTGCTCTCCTGAGACAGTGACACGATATAGCCAACTTTTATACCAACCTCTTAAATTGCCAGAACCACGTCGGTCAAGAAGAGGATTTTGAATTTACTATTGCATACAGATATCGACATAATAAAGAGGCCTATAGAGTACGTCTGCATATATATGGGCGGTGGTCCACCGAGTGCAGCAACGAGCATGGAAGTTTGTAGTAATACAAGTCCGAAATTACCTGCCAATGTACATGTGTAACCGCCCCCACCATGCTCTATCATCAATCATCACATCTAGACACAAAAAGAAGGGGTATCAACTCGGAGTCCTCATGATCATGAACTCCCTTCCTGGAGTCCCGCCAACCGGTCTGTCGTCCCCGTATTCCTCCCTGCTGATGTCCCCATCGTCGGTGTATATGGAATCTGCGTCTCCACTGGCAGCACTATGAAGGCTCATAGTTTCCGAGGACGCTGAGGAGTGTGGAGGGCGAATTGTGGGTTCATCGTCCGTCGAACAGTCGACGTCTGTCTCTGTTCCGGCCTCACTATCTGATCTCGATGCAATCGACATCGACCTCCTGGAGTGGCTCTGTTGCGAGGTGCACGAGAGTAGAGAGACACTGTCTGAATCGTCCGATGTAAAACTATGGAATGTTGGTCGCACATGGCGCTGGCCAAAATACGCGTCGACGGCAGCGAAAAACTCCGCGGGTCCCACGGCCGGACTCGACGACGATGGAAGATACTGTGAGAGGTCGACGCCATCCGGGATCTTAGACTGTAGGTCGATCATCTTCGTATAATACTCCATCTCCTGGCAGGAAATCGTCAAGCCGAAGTTGTTCAAAAGCAGGAACTGCAGCTCCAATTGGTTGAGCTCGGCTAGGGGTAAACCGCCAACCTGGGAACAAATTGATCGATTGTTACCAATTGTCCAAAATAGTCGAACAATGGATTGGGTCTCACCTTCGCGTATCGTGAGTTGGTATAAAAGACGTCGCTGAAGAATTTGCTGGCAACGGTCACACCCGCTATGATCAGGCGATGGATGTTATACATGTCGATGGGGAACGTCTTGCCACAGGCTTCCTTCGCCAACCTCGTCATGCGGTCGAAATATACCAGCAACGACACGAACACTTCATTGCTCGCCGGACAGTACTTGTGTATCCTGCTTAGATATCCTTCCAGGGCTATCGTCGGCACGTTCCGTGCATGAAAAGCAAGGCATGAGGTCGTCGAGAGCGAATGGCGGGAAGCGCTTGTCAAGGTGCGCCATATAGGAGGATGAGGATCTCGGTGAGAATCTAACTGATGCGACTGGCTAGATGAAGGCATGTATGTTTCTGCAGGCGTGCTAGCATTCAGCTCTGCTATACGTTTCAGGGCGGTGGCCAGCATCCGCAACAAGGTCTCAGGCTCATAGGTATGAACGTCGAAGCCTGCCAGATCTGGCTGCGCAGGTCCATTGTCCTCAGAGTCGGACGCAGGGGGTGTATGTGGATCCTCCTGTTCGACCTGCCGCTGAAAGACCGTCGACGAGACGGGTTGGCTCGGCGGTGTGATGTTCGAGTGGGCACGTTGTGCAGGACGAGCCTCAAGCGGTGCAGACCTGCTGGCAGATGATGCAGTCACGTTGATATAGGAGGAGGATGAAGAAGGAGTCGGAATGATGATGGATGAATGCAGCTTCCGCTGTGAAGAACGTGCAGAACGTGAAGACGTGCTGGACGTCGAAGATTGTGGGCGGTGTGGGTGATCTACAGCAGTCACGGTGGTAGTATGCGGCATGGGATGGGCCAATGCGAGCATGATGTGGCAGACAATAAGCTCGGATGTGTATGGGTATGGACAAAAAAAAGAAAAGCCTTTGTGTTGGTGATGGGGGTCGAGTATGAGCTGATGTCTCGAAAACGTTGCAGGTGAAGCAAAAAGTCGGTGCCACCAGGCGCCCTATTAGAGCGCCTCATGGGTTTGTCATGTCACACCGCGGGATGTCACATTCATCAACGTCACGCTTTCAATCTCATCGGCAGCAGTGCGGCTGTGATCGCGCTGCGGTCCGCACTGGTTGCACCGACTCGTCTCCCGACAATTATACACGCCCTCCTCATGATATCTTTCTCCTGCGTGCAAAAAGGCATCATCACATTGCTCTGTAGTTCGGGGTATCCGGAGTATAATGCTATCTAAGGTTACGCATCTTCCCCTGGCGTCAATACATGAATTACGGTCAACATACTGTGGGAAGCCTCTGGCCACAGTTCTTATTATGACCGGTGCACTTCTACGATTAGCCGTTTCAGTCACTAAATCACCGATCATCTATGCGGACATTGGGGGCCACACCTCGTGAACCGGATATGATCAGCCTCGGTGGATTTCCATTTGTGTACTCTGCACATCACCGTGTTGTGTCACCTTTACGGCTCAGATTCGTGATGGACCTTGGGCCTTTTCGTTGGCCGGTCGTCTTCCGCTGCAGAACCCTCCGAGATTGCCGTCACAGACTCGGACATCGCAAATCCTGTGGTTCTAGGCCTCTTCGAAACATGACCAGCCGCGGAAGCATTTGTATCGGATAGCTCGGAAGTATTCATGTCGTCTTCCGAGTCTTTCGTCTTCCTCTGCGTCAGCTATTATGAAGGGTGAGTACGGTTCCTCGCCATGTCAGTTCAACTGCATCCGCGGCAGTAACAAAAGACGCACCGCTCTTGGTCGTTTCCACAGACCTCGATTGAGATCACCCGGTCCAAGGCTGGCGTCCAATCTCTCCTTGAATTCTGCTGTCTGCGACCAACGTGGAACAGTATAAGAGTTCCATTCCTTCTTCTTCCCCGCGCCCACGGCGGCCTTCAATTCAGGGCGTATGAACCGCAGATGTGTCTTGCAAAGATTGTTTGTTCGGGCTGTCCGTCTTTGAGCGTCATGTTCGTCAAGAATGCTGGTGGCCACCTGCGTGTCCAGCAGCTCGTCGACCGTGCGCCAGTAGTTGGCAACTGCTTTCGCGTTATTCGTTCGGGGGTGACGCAGCTCGCGCTGGATCTCCACGTTTGTGCTGGCAGCCTGACGCGTTGGAAAGTGGGCCCTATGAGCAAAGGAACGTGCATCGTGGTTCAGTGACGGCGTCGAGGGATTATGGATCTCCGATTTTGCGTGGCTGTTCTGAGCAAATGCAGATGTGAGCGCAGATGCAAGATCGGAATGGCCGTCCTCATTGCTCTTAGACGCAGTCTCGGAAGCGGCGGAACTCGCGGCGTTGTTATCTTGGTCTTCACCGCGAACGGATGGTCTTCTCGCGTGCTGATTTACTCTCCGGATGGGCGGCAATTCGATAATGACGCCATCGAAGACTTCCTTCTTCGCTTCTCCTGCAGGGTTTCGTGGAGCTTTTGACCACTCGTATTCCTGCGTCTGAGATCCTTCGTTCAACAAGTACCCCAAGGCTCGGGCCGGCGGCTGGCAGGACGTCTGGTGATCGGTTACGCTGTGTAGAATGTGACGAGGATCCCGAGTGGGCATGATAAGATTGAGATCTCGAAGGCGCAGATGCTAAATCCCGGCTAGTTCTGCCACGAAAGGGTACGAGTCCGCTGCGTGAGGTTTTCCCTACCACATTCTTTGTGGTGGAAATTACGTCTTGCGGTTTCTCTTTCTCACTTTCCGAGTCCGATGTTTCGGTACCGAGCACCGTCCATGCTGGAATTTCTTGAATAACCCTGGAGCTGCCGGTCGCGCGGCCCTCGCTGGCAAAGACAAGTGGCTTTTGCAAGTCCCGTTCAGGTGTTACAGTTGTGAAGGTGTTTCTTCTTCGAATATGGCCACGAGCCATATTTTCGCCAATATGGAAAATGGTGTGGTCCATAGCTGCCCATTGGTCTGAATAGAGGAGTGGTAAGTTCACGACATCTATGCCTACCACTGTATGGCAGTAGGCCACTCACCTTGGTGAAAGGCCTCCAAGTTGGTGATACCATCTTTTGTTGAAGAAGATGCCAGTGGCCATAACATTAGCTGATTCATGTCAAATGAAACAGGGCCTCCAGTCATTAGAACTTGAGGTTGGTATATGCTGCAACAATAGCACCATGGTGAGTCACCAGTGAATGTATGATTGATCCAGAATGCAGCAGAATAAAATAAAGCAACAGTAAGGATTGACTCAGAGATGACAAATGACACCAGAATATGAGACTCCAATGTGAGTGACAGGTATTAAGCATGGAACATTTAATATAACCTGCACAGCAATAATCAAAAAGGAGGCTCAGTGATGGGATTGTCAACCATTTTTGCATTTGTGGTAGTATTTAAATGTGAAAATGGTGGACAATCCCATTGCCAAGTCTGCATACAGCAATCTGGAAGCCTATAGGCTTGTGGAAAGATTTCAAGTGATACCAATGATATTCATAGCACATGCCAGTGATGCAGTGTCTTGGAATGACAGAGCCAGAAATGCAATCACGTGATGCAAGTTTCTGGTACACAACCAGAGAATGTCATAGGCAAATATCCCCTATGACCTGAAGTAGAATGAGATACAATGACTTACCAGTTCACTGTGTTGAAATCTTTGTTGTTCAAGGAATTGGTACAATTACGCTAGGCTCTAGCAGCAATAATGTGGTAGTAATTTTTGAGCTTCATCAATGCAGCATCCAAAAATTTGCTGAACACATACCTAAATTCTTAATTGCCAGCTCAATGGACAGCCAGTCACCATGAACTCTCAGGGAATGAGTAATGCAAGTTTAACTCTGAATCACAAAGCATCCAATATGCAAGAGTGGCCTATTTGTGCATATTTGTCACATCACGTGATTTGCACAAGGGGAGGGCCTGTGACGTCATCTCAGCAAGCAAGATCCATAAAGAGTGGCCCATTGAAAGGATTGGCTTCTGTCAGGCTTCAAGCTGGAAGATAGTCAAGAAAGGATTTCATTGCTGGGCTATTCACGGAGAAACAAGATAGCTAATGAGCCATCTAGTAGAAAGCGTCGGATAGACCTCATCCAATGAAGGTCGACGACTGTCTTGCGCATGCATGTTCGGAAGTCACAGTAAATCTAAGGGCATCCATTATTACTTCAAGCCTCACTCTCGGTCAGATCACTACGTAGTAACTAACAGTGGTCATGTATTCAATAAGATTACAGCTCGTCTCGCTTCTCATCAGAAGCATCCAAAGGCAGACACAATGCTGGCGATGTCACCGTGAATTGGTATTCGCACTTCTCTGGCTCCGCCACGGTGAGAATAGCGTTTTCTAGCCCGCAACTCATCACAAGCTAATTCCATCACAAAGCGATATATCAGTAACTGAGCGAAGTTTGACACGCAGGTATCTCACGTTTACGCTGCGCATAGGGCCATTCCAACATTTCGTTCCGCCGGTATAACGCTGCTTGCTGTAATATTCTGGTGTGCCTACAGCGACGCCGGGGGCGTTGTTCCAGGAAGAGAATTTTCTACGATTCGCATCTATTAGCGCTGAGGTAAACCAGACATTCATATGAATCTTACCCTAGGCTTTGAGTGGAACCGCCTTTATTGGGCTTTTGTCTTGCCTCATCGAAGAGGCACACTTCATATGTGTACCTGCGAGAGAAATCACGTTTAGAAGACACCTTGTCAGCCGGTTGCATCCACTCACTCTCCTGTGTCCTTTGCTAGGCATACGCCTTGCAGCCGCTTCCATTCGCCGTCTGCACCGAACCATTCAGGATCGAAAAGACGAGCCAGCTCTTCCTGGGCCTTCTCGCCCTCTCGCTTGGCGGCGTTAAGTTGCTGTTCTGCGTCGGAGTATGCCTTACGTGCCTTGGACGTGTCTGGATGTATACAGGTCTTTCGTTGATCGTCGACTCACAGGATGTAATAGATAAACTGACCTGGTGACTGTCCTTCGCTCATGCCTCTAGCTATACCCAATGCCTCAAGCCACGAGACAAGTGTGGCACGGAATGCTTCGTATTGAGGAACCAAGGCATCAGGCATGTACGCAGTCAAGTCAAATACTAACCCAGCCGTCAGTGACGCTCCGGTACGGTGCACATGTAACACTCACATAGCGAGTCCGACGCAGTTGGTGCACCGATATGTTTTTCGTGCTCTAGCAATAGCGTCTCGTAGTCGCTCTTGAGTAAACTGTCGAGCTGCTTCTCGAGCAGCTCCGCAGACCATATGCCTTCCTCTAGCTCCTCCTGGACTTGTTCATCCACACTCTCCTGCTGTTCGGCTGCTCCGTCGTCCTTCGCTACGTCGTTGATGTGCGGCAATCCCGCAAGCGCCTCCCATCCACGTACAGCTTCTAGGACTGCCATATCCTGATAATTGGGGTTATATCCGAGCCTCAGAGCGTCAAGAATATCACCGAGGGCCTTCTCCCGTTCCAGATGCTTAGTATATTCACGCTGCAGGGATTTCAATGCTCGTGCATGTTCCATGAGGGAGATATAGAGCGCTTGGGAACGAAGAAGACCGTAAGTATCTTGCATAGACAGAAGAGGAAACGACTCACGAGATTGCATCTTGTGCTCAAGCGCGGCCGCAGAAAGAGATTCTGTCCGGTCAACGAGATCTGGACAGGCTGTTAGGGAATATGAATTGGGAAGGCTACGAAATCAGACCTTTAAGACGCGCCACCTCCTTCTCCCGTATACCAATCTCCTGTTCGGACGCAGTGATTTGCTCCTGCAAGCGCTTCTTCTCCTTCTGTGCTGAAGCGATGTACAATGTGCGGATCTTCGAACCCTGCGTACGACATTATGATACAAAAAGTAGACCAGAGGACTATAAATACGTGCCGTTTTCCTCATTTTGCGGTCTGCTTCTTGCTGCTCGCGATATGCTGCTCCGACCTCCTTGCATATGTTCGGACACACACCTGGTCGCTCGTCCGACCCGTCACAACACTCGGGCTCTTGAGAAGAGAGTAAGATTTACATCATCAACTTGCAGTAATCATCCACGCACCGCAAAGACCATCTCCTACCCGTGTACTTGGTATATGGGCGCCAACGTGGCCTTCATTCTTGCAGTAAAACACGAAGTTAGGACATGCACCGGTACCTGCGAAGGCTTGTGATCAGGATTCTGCACTAGACATTAGGTGCCTCTTGAACCAACCAGGCTCGTCGCTTCCATCCGGACAATCACAGTAGTCGTCGTTTACAGACGACCACGGAATTGTTTTAGAGCCATCAAGGCAGGTCCAAGGCGATGATTCAGAGCCAGGCGACGCATATCGCGAAAGTAACGAGGGCGCTACCCCACGTGTCTTCTCGATGCCAGCGAGAACAGGGAGTGGAAGTACAGCTAGGAGCCAGAGGACCATGAGCGATGTATAGTCGACGTGGTCGCACAACGTTCTTTGGAACGAGCATGATCACAGCGCCTGCTGCATCTCGTGATGCTCTTGGCATAGAAGTACGCCCGATCACATCACAGCGGTTATAATTAGCAGGTTTGCAAGTTCGAACGATGAGGACGCTCAGCAACAGCTGGAAATGTTACATCTACGAACTAGGCGTAAAACAGTTGATGTAGTCACTAGTCATCTCTTACAGCTTGACTCACAGAAAGCAGGTAAGACAATAAAAAGTCAAATCCACCGTCGCTTTGCCATCCAGAATCTATTAAAGGGCACAAGTGTACACTAAGTGTGTGCCACATAAAGGACCTCCTCAGACCTCCTCCGTCCGTTTTGACTCAATTCGATACCACCGTCATAAATGAAACAGCCCATAAGGCAAGTCTCTTATTAACACGATGAACTCAAGAGTAATACTTGATTACGGTTCAATTGCAGGCTAACAAGTGACGGTCCCCAAAAGTCAAGACAGCACAGCCCAGACAGGCATAAGAGTAGCCAGCAAATTCCGGAAATCAGCTCTCCGATGCCTATCAAGGGAACAGGGAGGCAAAATGCCCCAAACGGCACAGAGAAGTCTCCCCGCAGTATTCTCCGACCACCTGCAGATGATACCACCCTGGCACCACCTGAACGGGCGGCCAAAGTTCGATTTCATGCAAGCAATCCTGAATCCAATCTGGAGAGTGATAATGCACTCCCTGCACAGACGACGTCTACACCCTCGCAATACCTCAAAGGGTACCGTGACCACCATGGTACTTTCAACTGGGAGAAGACTCAACCGACGAAGCTGAACATTGCATTGCAGGATCAGATTAGAATGTCAGTGACAAACAGTAATAAAGAACGAAGACATGCAAGATATTTTCAGGACGGCGCCGCGGATGAAGCACTGATGGCAGAGACTAGAGCCCAGATTCAAGCCACCATGATGAACAAAGACAAGGACGCGTACGACGCTGAAGCACCAAAGAGCTCTGAGTCGCATCACTGTAGCATTGCCAATGCCAACCAAGGCTTGGCAACCCCTCATTCACAGCGAACGAACCTAGCGGCGTATACCTCAGGAAGCGACACTTGTCCGTCGACTTCCAAATTGAAACAGATGCAACGGAGGGGTGATTAGAAAGAGAGTTAGAAAGAGAGCTTACCATATGCATCGGCATCTAATCATGCTGGGGGAGAAGACGAGTAAGCTCGTAGTTCTGTAGCATATCCATTCCGTTATTGCTGTCATGGTGCAAGTACTTCTGAATAATTAGAGCTTTCTAATTCCACCAAGGTCCGAAAATAATGAGCACAACAAGAGCAGGCTGCAAATGCTACTGACCAGGCAATTTCTCCACAATACCAGTAAGTGACAATCGCTCGCAGGAGTTGGGGGCAGACATGGTAGCTCGTGCTCGAAAGTATATCCCAGCAGCAACAACTACAAATTGACCATACTGTACCAACAATGAGACTCACACTGAGGCAGAATTTAGAACTCCAGGAACAACCCATATCTCAATTACACTGAACTTGACACTGAACGCATGAACGTGAGGTCTAGATCACATAATGGAAGTTAAGACCGACAAATCCAGGCGACTGGCCAAAGGTTTGAGCAAGCCGTAGTGAACGAACAGTTGAACTTGTGCCGGCTTAGATAACACGACTGAGCGCCCAGAATTACATCTCCGCTCGGCATCCTCCGCTACTCAGGCTTATCCGTTCGTCGCCTCGGGTACCAGCAACCACAGCATCCACGAAAGGCCGTCAAGACCATGGTGAGTGCATACACATACTGCGTCTTGGACCATGCATTCGCTGTCTATCAGGTCCACATAGCGTGTGGTGGAATTTTATCACCTGGTAGCGGTGGATGCATGAAGTTCGCGTCGGATGTCATGAGGTGATGCTGACTGGGACCTCATTTTCAGGCCAAAGCTAAGGCAGCTCCCCCACCGTCAAGCGGCGGCAAGGCCGCAAAAAAGAAGAAGTGGTCCAAGGGAAAGGTCAAGGACAAGGCCCAGCACGCCGTTGTCCTCGATAAGCCCACTTTCGACCGTATCATGAAGGAGGTCCCGACCTTCCGATTCATCAGCCAGAGTATTCTCATCGAGCGGTTGAAGGTGAATGGGAGCTTGGCTCGAGTAGCCATCAGTCACTTGGAGAAGGAGGGTCAGATCAAGCGGATTGTGCACCACAGCGGCCAGTTGATCTACAGTGCGTAACCTTTTTGTCAGGTCGATGTATATCCTGACCCGGTCTCTTCTAGCACGGTCAACTGCTGGCACGGATTGATGTTGTTTCTTGTATCTGTTCCTGCTCTCATCCTCTCCATACGCCTAAGGCAGCATATGTATTCACATCGCGTAAAATCATGCCATGCCATGCCATCTAAATGTCTGATCTTCTGGTGCCAGTCTGCTACAAGAGGTTGAGCCTTGAAGATTCAAGTACTACCTAGTATCTCTTTGGCGGCCTTGGTTATGGGATCTCCCTCAGCGTTGACCTCGTTTTCCAACTGCACATAACCTACTGTCAAGGTCAAAGTAAGATCAAGTAACGTGCTATTCCTTACCGCTATTGGCTTGAGGTAATTGTCGCTCATCTCATAACTGCGCCGTAATCTCGAGCCGAAGCTTTATCATGTGCCGTAAGCTGACCTTCTAGACGTGGAAGCGCTTACTGCTCGATCGTTCCAGGCGCCCGTGGTGAAAATACAATACGGACAAGTATGGTCAACGCGTGGATACTACGGCATGGCTGGACGCGTTGTCTGCACTGCCGGCTTCCTTACCTCCCATTCTGGTAAACTCACTTTCGTGGCTCGGGCTGCCATGTTTCACAGCATTCAGACCTTCCTCTTCGGCCGCTTGTTGGCGGTGTGGTGGCCCTTTCATTGCGATATATAACACGCTGTTTCTGCAGTGCTCTGACAGCTTTTGCCTTTCCCCGTTTCCCTCATCTATCGAATCCTCACCCGCGACAACTTGCATGGATTCTTTTCATGTTTCTTGCAAGGCTCCGACGATTGACCCTGCGAGCCAAATTCCTACCGCTCTCCGTGACCCTGCAATGTCGAGGCTGTTGACAATACCCGTCAATTGGGACTTCGTGGGTGAGTCTGTGGCGTTGAAGCGACTCCAGCCCTTGCCCTGATACGGGTCGCCTTGTACAGACTACGTCGTTGACTACATAGTGGAGGTTGTCCGCAATGCATCGCCGAATGATACCCGCCGCTTGAAGAACGCTTTCTTCGTCAACTTCGTAAAGAACGTCATTGGAAAATCGAGCATGGATGCCGGCCGTCTCTTGGTGGCGCTCACATACGTCGATAGAGCACGTTGGGCTCTTGCAGAGACTCAGAGAGAATGGGACTGTGAGCAGGTTTTCATGGGTGCTCTGATGCTTGCGGACAAGGTATGATCAAATTTCGTCGTCGTCGTTGTCGTATCCCTGCAACTCAACATCATTGTGGCACTCCTACCTAGTACACACGCGACTCGCCCTTCACCTCCAAGCATTGGGAATCTTGCACGAACGTCATCTTTTCGCCGAAGGACCTCAATAGGATCGAACGAGAATTTTTGCACGCCATCGATTTTGACCTACGGGTTCGAGAAAGTTCCATCCTCAAACACTATAATGCTATCGTGGAACGTTGCATCCACAACACAGGGTATTGGTCTCGGCCACTGTATGCAAGCCTTATGGCACCTCGTGGTGAACGTTGTGGCGTCCCGTCGACACCACCTCCTGTGATCCCACCATCACCTCCCGTAATACCACCCTTACCGGCACTCCCCACTACTCGATTCGCGACTGCACGACGTCCTCGCTGTTCATTCCCAGGATGCTCCGGTGATTGCTCACCATCATCCTCGTGGACCGAGTCGCCTGTGGCCGTCACACCAACCGATATTTCACCATTGGCCACATTGGACTCACGTATTCGCCAGCAAGGCGATCCTTCGCCTATGCATTGGTTATACAAGTCTGCACAACTTAATGATCGAGGTCTTCCCATGCTGTCCTGTCTAGAGGAGAGATGTCGGCTTCCCGACAAATCAAAGTCACGGCCGTTTCCTCCCCCGAGGATTGTCTTCCCGGACTACTTGAATTATCTCCCGCCGGGTCCCAGTACACCTCCATACTGATCTGAATGGACGGATTGCAGGATGGCTAGCAGAGACATACGAGTGTCTCCATACTGTCAGCGTTGTTCCTTATCCCATCCCCGACACACGTACACCTCGGTGAAAGCCGCACAACACATCTTGTGATATACCTCGGTTAGGAATCAGGATATCCACAACTCGCATCTCTAGGCAACCACTTTCATCTCCTTACCTTACTCGGCAAGTGCAGGCTGCACAAAAGGACCACCTTGGTCATACTTGACATGGCTTTCCCCCGAATATTGTGCCATTGCACGCAAGACCGAAACCGGATTGATCGTCCTTTCGTACGCTTCGAAGCTTCGCCATGTCGGATCCATTCTTAGAGAACAACCTCTATTCCTCGGGATCATCTAGGTTACCGGGTGGACATTCTTATTTACGGTTGATGTGTCATGCGCGTTGCCAGTAGATTCGGACGCTTAGCTAGCATTCAGACGGTGACTTTGTAGCGTTTTTAGTTTGTCCCTGCAGAGTATTGTGTCGTGCTTCTTAGTTCATAGATCTATGTGCAATACCGATGATTGAAGAAGTAGTCACCTGTGTGATAACGCCGTCAGTTTTCGCTATGGATTTGGCTAGTGAGATCATAAACTTGCAGCTAGATTTGTCGATGGTCACTCCAAAGTTGCTCCAAAGTCAGTATTGGGTTACTTGTCAGTAGCGCTCACATTCGACATGGCGCCTAACTAGTGCTCCGCCTAACTGCAGAACGCGATTATTCGAAACTTGAACTATTTCCTCTGCTACTTCGACACTTAGCCGGAAGTCCAACGCAATTCGCCTGTCTTGGAAAAGTGCTGCTTAGTCGGCATTGACTATGTTAAGCTGTACATAAGTTATCCGTAGGGACCAGCTATGTCAATGGCGGCAGCTGTACGCCTGTTTCCTCTTGCAGGGTTTTCACCGATGTCGGGACTGCCGAATGTGGCTTCCAGTGGCCGTGAAACTTGGAGTGGCACAGTAACACTCATCGCTAATGTGGGCTATTTGTCATGAACGGCTACGGCCACTTGTGCAAAAGGATGAAACTCGACCACAAATGCGTGCGCTTCAACACAGTTTCATGTATGTATGTTCGGAAAATGCCCTTATTGTACATTAATGTTACAGTGATGAAGGTAGCAGGCGTTGTTGGTGAGGATTATCGCTATCATGCCTGGTGGCCATCGCACTGACTACCATTATCGTGTCCAGGCCAAAGCGCCTCCGTAACGATGTGCCACTCGGTGTCTGTGATTACAAGCGAGAAACTATAATCACCACGCGGCGTAACGCCAGCTTTGTTCCTTTCATAGCGCTAGCGCTGTCGTCGCCGGATACAATCACTTAAAGCGACGCACTTGGGGTCAATGCAGGTGCAGCACGATGGGCCTCCCATTGTATGTTGCTTTGACACTGGCCACCGGTCCTATCGCGGTCCGCTTATATAAAGCCAACTTCATGCATGACTTGCTCACTTTATCCCTCATCGACTCCATCTGCCTGCTCAATCCTGTCTATATTTTGAATTTGTTGCATTGCGCAAACATGAGCTACACCGGTGCTTCCAGCTTCTCCCGTACGAGCAATCTTCGCTCTGGAATTTCTCCTAGCAGTCAAATGAACTATTTCTTTCACAATCCTGCATTAATGCAGCTCCTCGCCATCCCTGTGAATTGGGATCTCATTGGTGTGTTTCGCCTGGGTTTACTGCATGATGCATCCCTCTGTACTGAACGGCTGTGCGTCGCAGACTATATGACCGACTCTGTCATAACCATAGTCGGCTCAGTGTTGAATAGGTCCGACTTTAGTTTTGGGACCACGTTGAAGACTACTTTCTTTGTCAATTTTGTCAAGAACGTAGTGATGAAGTCTGAAGCTTCCACAGCTGAGCTCTTGGTCACTCTGCTTTATATGGATCGCGCAGGCAAGAATTTGGTTGCGCTTCCTCGTGAGTGGGCATGCGAGCGGGTCTTCCTTGGTGCCTTAATGGCGGCTTCGAAGGTACGTCTTTTACCATTGATGGTGCAAGGCAATATTGATCTTAATCGTGCACCTGCAGTATGTGAACGATTCATCGTACATGTCATGCAAATGGGCCGCCCTCTCCGGCATCTTCACAACGTGGGATGTGAACAGAGTGGAGCGTGAATTTCTCGGCCTCCTCGAGTATCATCTTCAAGTGGACGAAGAATCACTCCTTGCCCATCGTGATGCGCTCGTATCTCGTTGTATTCGACGCCCTGGGTATTGGTCACAGCCACCATCGTCGACTTCAGGACCGACAGGCGAAGGCGAATATGCCTGGAGACCTTTACAACCTCCATCCTCTGGTCGTGCGCATCCAACTTTTCCACCGGCGCGATTTGACACTCCACCTATGGGTTGCTCTTTTTCCGGCTGTCTCGGAGACTGTTCTGCGCTCTCTTCGCCGGCAGACTCCCCGCTTATCGTGACACCGGGTAGGGATTATTCCATCGCAGTCGTCCCTCAACAGAACCACCTCCTTCCGTGTCATATCCAAGAGGAACGAATGGGTGGCTGGAATCACACCGTACCACGGTTCGAGCCGCTCAAGTTCCCAGCAACCCCTGATACACGGGAACTACCACACATCCGCGAATTTCTTCCAGCGTTTATGCACCATCTCATCCCGCCGTCCCCACCTTAACGCGCATTCAAGAGCGGTACATGGTTGCGGGAATGCTGGTAGAGAACCAGCCTATCAGTGGCACTGTGGCGCTGCTGACATCGTCGCATGCGCGATGCGGAGGTGCTCGCCAGGTCCCTAGGAGAACACACACTCTTGCTCCGCATGATCTCCGTCAGCGATCGGAATGGACTGCTGGGCATGGTCGCGATAGCTCGCAACAAAGGAATATATTGAAGTCCACTATGGCCTGTGCCACCGGCTACAGGGATTTAGCTTGCAATGGTCGGAGCACAAAGTATTCGGCCAATGAGGTGCGTACTTGAAACATGCTTGTAATGGGACCATTCACTCATTAGATGGACTTATCCAGATCAACGTATCTTCACACCTTCGGCGGCCACTTCGTTTGAGATTTCAGGCATGCGTGCGGCATTTAACAGCCCCTCATGCGGGGTTTGCGGCGATTGCGGACATACAAGATTCCTCAAGCGCTCCCTACATTCCCATGACCAAGGCGGCTCCCCGGGGCAGCTGGACTAGTTTCGCACTTCGGCTTCGCCATCAGCCATTGCGCCGGTCCTCGGAAGTGACTGCGCGCACAATCATTTACTGTTTTTCATATTTGCTAGGATGTGACTGGTTCAGTCAATCTGACACATTTCCTGTTTAAAGGTGTGGCCATAATTTTATTAGCTATCATCAAAAGAATCGGTACAGTAGTATGCGCTGCGTTGATTATACTTATTATTGTCTAGTCGTGTAACTTTAGACGTGACTGATTTTTCCCCAATGACATTCTGAATTTGGCTGAGAACCTTTCAGCCTCGAGGACGTCGAGTTGCTCGCAATGCTTGAGATAGTTCGACGTCCTGAAAAGGGAATTCCCGACGTCAGCTAGCCCCACATTGGGTTGGGGTTAGCGATCATGACGTACGGCCAGCCCGGGCCGCGAGACCTACTAGTATAGTACCACTTTCTACCCGCCCCCTCCTCTCATTTAACCTCGACTTCTATTATCTCGTCTCTATACATCGGTCATTTACCAAGTAGTATGGCACCCGAAAGCTACTATATCGGCGTCGACGTTGGCACAGGCTCTGTGCGTGCCGGCCTCGTCAAGCAGGACGGCACGCTCGTTGCGTCTTCAACCGAAGCCACCATCACATACCGCGATCCCAATGATCATCGCATATTCGAGCAGTCCACCAATAATATCTGGTCTGGAATGTGCAAGACGATCAAGGCCGTACTCGCAGAGGCCAAGGCCGCACCATCTGATGTGAAGGGCATCAGTTTCGATGCGACCTGCTCACTCGCTGTGACTGACATGAACGGTGACCCCGTCGTGGTGACGAAGGGTGATCAGCTGGGCGAGATCGGCGACCGCAACATTATTTTGTGGGCAGATCACCGAGCAGAGCAGGAGGCGGAGCTCATCAATAGCACCGGATCGGTCGTCCTAGACTATGTCGGTGGTACTATGAGTGTGAGCGGTCGATTATTTCCCTTGGTATTATCGTAAGATGCCTGATACCTTCTTCCAGCTCGAGATGGAGATCCCCAAGACTCTTTGGCTTAAGAAACATATGTCTGCAGAGCGCTTCTCTCGCTGCCAGTTCTTTGACCTCCCAGATTTCCTCACGTACCATGCCACGGCCGATAACACCCGCTCATGCTGCTCTCTCACGTGCAAATGCTCTTTCGTGCCTACGAAAGCCGGGTGGCAGGCGGAATTCTTCCAGAGGATCGGCCTGGAGGATTTCCCGAAGAATAACTACAGGCAGATGGGGGGTGCGGACAGGGTGCTCACGGCAGGTATGCCTATTGGCAATGGCTTGTCGAAGAAGGCAGCAGCGGAGATGGGCTTGGTCGAGGGGACGCCCGTAGGGAGCGGAGTGATCGATGCGTGTGTGCACAAGTTCATATTGCCACATGCCCATTGCTGACCCGGAGTAGCTATGCAGGATGGCTCGGCACGGTTGCTGCGCGGTACAAGGAGAATGGCAAGCTCGTAGAGAAGATTCCTTCCATAGATGAATCGCGGCATCGTCTCGCAGCTTGCGCTGGTACGAGTACTTGTCACATAGTTCAGGTAAGGATACGCGACTAGTCATCTTACCTCAGTTATTGATTTCCTTCTCAGAGCAAAGATGGTATATTCGTCAATGGAGTATGGGGACCGTACAAGGTCCGTCCTGTGTACACCTCATTGTGCAGCGGAATGAATTAATGTGATGGCTTCAGGATGCTGTTTTCCCAGGATGGTGGATGAACGAAGGTGGTCAATCCTCCACCGGCCAGGTAAGTTTACCTATCATGAACCGATATTTCTCCGCTAACTAAGTGAGCACAGTTGATCGACTTCATGATTACGACACACCCTGCATATCCTAAACTCAAGGAGCTTGCTGAACAGCAGAACACCAATATTCATGAAGGTGCGTATTCCTCCATACCCCTGCACATATGAGTTCCTGCTGACACGTATTCAGTGTTGCAAAATGAATTGAACAAGCTTTGTGAAGAGAACAAGGTCGACAGCTGGACGGAGCTCACGAAAGATATGCATTTCTACCCCGATCTTCACGGTAACCGCTCGCCTATTGCTGACCCTCGCATGCGCGGCATGTTGATGGGTCTCGCTCTCGTACGTCTTAATCTGCGCATTACCCGCACCGCTTACTCACTCTTACGACACTTGACGACTTAGGACGACGGCCTCGGTGACCTGGCGCGTAAATTTAACCTCACGCTCGAGGCGATCGCGCTGCAAACGCGGCACATCGTCGACCAGATGAACGCCTCGGGTCATGCGATCACGGCGATCTACATGTCTGGCGGACAGGCGAAGAACCTCATGCTCATGCAGCTCTTCGCGAATACGTGCGGGATGCCTGTGGTCCTTCCGGAGAACAGCGGGGCGGCCGTCGTCCTCGGAGCGGCTATGCTCGGCCGGTTCGCGGCGGAAAGCGGTAAGAAGGGGAAGATGACCGAGGAGGAGCAGGGCGAGGCGTTGTGGAACATCATGGTGCGTGCTCACACCGCAGGCGAGACCCAGGCAACGTCCTGACACCTACACAGGTCGAAATGACACCGCCAGGAACGGTGATCGCGCCTTCTGCGACCCCCAAGGAGAAGAAACTGCTCGAGGCGAAGTACAAGATCTTCCGGGAGTCTATCGACATCCAGTACCGATGGCGGAAGCAGATGGAGGAGGCAGCATAGCAGGCGGTCGCTATGACTCTCGAATTAGAAGTGTCGAAAAGAGGCACACATGTATCATCAATGTAAATTCCACACTCTGGTAGACAATAGAAGCCTTCCCGGCGGATTTCGCTCTGGACACCCGAGGCAGTAGCTTACGAGATATTTCAAGGCGACAATAGGTTTTCTCAGAATGCGTTATTCTCGTGGATGAGGCATAAGTCATGATGCATATGCAAATCGCTGCATACAAGCTTTTTGTGACAAGTGCAGAGGTAAAGTGGCATAGAAAGAGCAATGCAAAAACAATCCGACGACAAGCCCTTATACCTCCTTGACCTTGACAGTACCCCGCAGCAGACCAGTCTACAATTTCCCTCAAGTCAAAACGTAGCACAATCGCAGGGAATGACACAGTACGTACCCGGCGGGCGGCAATAAGACCGACTTTCTGACCGGGGACAGCGGAGCGTGCGATTGTCGAGGCCTTACCGATATGCTGGTGGTTACCACCACCGTGAGGGTGATCAACCGGGTTCATGGCAACACCACGAGTGCGGGGCCAGCTGGTACGCGAGGATCAGCAGCTGCATATATACGGATATCGAGGACGGAACGCACTTGTAACGCTTGGCCTTGTATTTGTGGAACGCACGACCAGCCTTAAGCAGGGGCTTGTCGATACGTCCACCACCAGCAACGATACCGATGGTTGCTCTGCAGCTTCCCGACACGGTCTTCTTCGCCCCACTGGGCAGACGGATACGGGTCTTGTTCTCATCGGGCGAGTGGCCGATGACGGTAGCGTAGTTGCCGGACGTCCGTGCGAGGGCACCACGGTCGCCGGTCTTCTCCTCCACGTTACTCACGATCGTACCCTCAGGGCACTGCGAAACGGGCAAGACGTTGCCGACGGCGAGTTGGGCCTTCTTGCCGGCGTAGACGAAAGCACCCGTGTGAAGACCCTCAGTAGCGATGAAGGTCTCCTTGCGGAGCTTGTACCGGTAGGGGTCGCGGAAGACGACACGGGCAAGGGGAGCACCACTTTACAGGTGAAAATTAGGGATCGGCTTTCAAAATGTTGCGATTCCCTGGGGAGCACGTACCGGCCAGCATCGTGGATAATCTCCTTTACAATACCCTTCACGTATCCATTGCGTTCCGCGAAGTCAAGAGCACGGAATTGCGCAGGCGACTTATTATGGTGGGTATGCGCCTTGAACTGCGGTCGCAATAAAGCGGTTTGTCAGGGTCCAAGACGGGGCGCAAGCAGGACGTACGATAGCGTGAGAGCGCCTCTGTGCCCGAATAACCCTACCCATTGTTCAATCTGCAAGGGACGTGTGAGCCAGTGCCCGAATGACGGTTGAAGGTGAAACCAAGAAATGAAGTGCATCCAGAGGTGACCGACAGCATCCAGCCCAGTTTTCGGTCAAAATCGACCGCGATTTCTCGCCAGAGCAGAGCCGAACGTCCATAGATCCTCTCTGTCGACCCACTGCAGTGAGATAGGAGGGCATACTCACATTGTTGCTGGTCGGAGACGTGGATGACGGTGTCGGTGTATTTTCTATTTGGGTGTTGTTTGGGGAACTCGCAGTGCTTATCACGTGACCGGGGCGGGCGGCGGGGCGCTTTCCACTCGATCATTCTTTGGCATCGCGCTTCTATTTGTCGAGCGCCCTGTTGCGCTATTTCTGCGGAAATCTTATAGTCACAAAAAGCACTCGGTCCTATCAGCAGTCAGGGGGAATAATCTGTCTGATTCTGTCATGGATGACTATCATGGTGTCATGGAACACGTATTGTTTCTACCGATAGAAGGGAAGGAATGTCTCGTCCGCACTCACGCTGACGATTTCCCGTGTGCAAATGACTGAACATTATTGGATGAGGCGAACAGTGGTTTTACGGTCGGCTTCCCCTGCTCTCCTCCCACCTGCTGAGTCGAGTGTCATACTTCATATCTCAACTCTGCCGGGAACTAAACCACGGCAGTCCTGGCGGTGCCTTGTGGCGCTAGTAACGATCGGGAATTTGTTGCATTCTCGACATGTCGTATGTGCTGCGCGGCGTCAAAGCCTGCGACGAAACTGAGGGCTGACCGGAGAAGATAAGGTACGTCCAGAACATGTCTCCTGATTGATTTGTGCGGACTCGCCTCGTATGGCAGACAGGTCTCTGATCTGGACATGAGACGGGCGTTGGAGGGTTCACACCCGAACGGCAGAGACTCTGGGCTTGCGGAGGACCCCTGCTGATATGGGAAGCGTCTGAGAAGGGTCACATTGTCGCCTGGTGGTGTAGTGCAGGTAACGCTGCAGCGGAAGGGGAATGTCTTGGAATGTATTAGTGATGGAAAGAAGCGGACGCGCTCGCCGCGGTACCTTCGATTCCCACTTCAACTAAGGTTGCTCTTATCGAACGCGGGACTGGAGAGCGTTTGAGTGGATGGTGCGACAGGGATCCTATGACATATGGACCTTTCGCCTGGTCGTTTCATTTTGTATCGGGAAGGGGACGAGATTCCGTGATCTGAAGGGACGATTGGATGAAATCGATCACGCTGCGTAAATGTGTTCTCGAGTGCCACGATCTTTATATAAATCGGAAAGGGCGTGGTTGCTGTGTGCGTGGCGGTAGGTATATAAGAGAGCGAGGTTGAGAGGCGGAAGAGCCAGCCCAAGGCGAACCCCCCTGGACGACAATGGGCGGCACTGGGGCTGCGGATTCGCACTCAGCGCCGTTGGGCGTGTTCGAAAGTCTCACGCGCAGAGCCGCGTGCGCAGCTCTCTGCCCTCTCCCCCAAGCCTTCGACGACTCTCCAGGCCTGTGCTGCACCGGCCCAAATTGGGTCTCCTCCTCTCGCCTCCGCCCTGGGGAAAACATAGCACACCGCTCCCGCCCGACCCACCCCCTGTTCTGGCTCCCTGTCGGCCTCCCTCTCCCGGTCCCTTCGGCCGCTAGTTCACCCCATCTTTTCACAGCGTGGACGTCCTCTGCGCTCTTCGTCTCTATATCCGGTGATTCCAGATTACCATGATACATCTCGATCGGGGTCATTCCTCTGCTATCGCTCGTCATCCCAAGTCAAATTTGATTCTGGCGGATCCCACCCATGCTGATCAGCATCCCCTCCTCGCTTGGTCAGCGCCCACCCGTAATGACCCTCCATTCTATCAGGGACACCAGGAGCCTTACTCCTTGCCAGGCGATTCCACAAAGCACCCAGCACCATCTGACCCACCTGCCCCTAACGCAGACTCCGCACCCAACCTAGGGCCAATCACCCCTGCCGACACAGAGGATCCCAAGTTGCCCGAAGCCTCACCCTCCAGCCCCGCCGATGTCCCCTCCCCCGCCCCCGCAAGCTCGTCTTCTCTCACCCCACCACCCGACACGGCGACGCCCCGGAGTGCTCTCGTAGAGGTGGACAACGTGGATGGGCCGTCGGGTGAGTCGAGACAGGAGGGGGCGCAAGATCAGGCGGAAGAGGGCAAGGACAAAACAGTGACTGCTGAGGAGGTGGACAGAGCGTCGAGACAATCGACCCCTCTCAGCGAGCTGTCGTCCGCGCCAGATGATGATGTTCAGGAGAACGATGTCAAAGACGAGGGTGCCCTGCCACCTAAGGATGGCCCGGCAAAGTCTGAGACAACCCGTGAGCGAGATGTTCTGCAGGGTAATACAAACGAGTCGGCATCAACCACAAAGTCCGCTGCAGCAGCGTCGTCATCTCAATCCCCACGAGAAGCTCTGGCTGAGACTTCTTCACAACCGAGCAATGTCGCGGACTCTCGACCTCAAGACTCGCACCCACTATCGGCTTCTCGTCAGTCGTCGTCCGCCTCGAACCTGCTTTCGCAGCAAGACGTTCAGTTTTCCAACAACAAATCATCGTCTTCTACTCCACTGCCATCTCTTCCCACACCGTCTGCAGGCTCCAATTCATTCGATCCTAAGGTCGTGACGGTTCTGGAACTGAACAACCAATTACTGAGGTAATGTATGCCGTTGAATCTTCCATACCTCCGCTGACGATAATTCAGTGTCCTGATGGCCTTTCAAGCTCGTGGCGTAGTCCCAGACGTTCCTTTACATACCGAGTACGCGCCACGCCACACCTCCACAGATCAGAGCCCTTCACTTATTGTCAACTTTAGATACGCTTCCCGTCTGCAGTCAAATCTGGCTTGGCTTGCGGCAGCGGCAGATGCAAATCCTCAGGCTGTATGTTCTTCGTGCCCATGACAATTCTGGTTCTCAATGACATATATGTGTACAGAGTCGGGGAACATGGCCACTCCCCAATATGACAGCCCCCACACCTGTGGATTTTATGTCCACGGAGCGGATACAGCAGCTGTACACCGAGTTGCCGTCCATATTTGCCAAGGAGATCGCACGTCGATTGGCACCAGGGATTCCGGCAGCGGCATCGCCTTCGCAAGGCGACCTTCTGAGCGGAAAGCTGAAGCGAGACCGACCGGATGAACTGCTCCCCGACTTGTCCCATAAACGGCGCGACACGGGCGAACACAAGGTATTGACACCCAATGTACCTGTTCCTCCGCAGATGCCCCCGCCTGTCCCTCATCTTGCGTCAAACGTGATGCCCTATGCAGCTAGCACGCCCGTCCCTACACCCAACCTTCAGGCGGGGCCTACAGGTCAAATCGGCAGTCCGTCGATGCCGCCACCGTCAGTACCTCCCGGCTTGATGGCCAATACAAATGAGCAGATGATTGCGATGCGGGAACGTACACGGCAGATGCAGCTCAGGCAAGCTATGCAGCAGCAGCAGCAACAACAGCAGCAGCAGCAGCAGCAGCAGCAGCAACAACAGCAACAACAGCAGCACCAGCAACAGCAGGCAGAGATCAATCGGCAGATGTCCCCTCAGTCGATGCCACAGCAGCAAGGGTCGTCAATGCAGAATATGCCAGGGCAGAACATCGCTGGACCTTCGTCATTAGGTGCAAACAACCTGACACCGATGCAACTCGCTTCTCTGAATCAGATAGGGCCAACTGCGGTGCAGAACTATCAGATTCTGCAGACCCACACCCATCCACTGGTGCAGTATTTGATCAAGCAAGTTCCTGGCTTCTTGGGGCTCCCGCTCCGCGAGCAGCTGCAACATATGCAGAAGGCGCAGGTCAGTATTATTTCTCAAGCGACGTGAACCGGTAGCTCACCACGGTATTCATTAGGCGATGATCCAGCAGCGACAACAGATGCAGAATCAGCGACCAAACGCCCAACAGCCCGGAGGATTGCCGCAAGGATTTATGCAACCTGGCATGCAGTCCTTCTCCAATGCTGGGATGTCATCCGGTTCAATGCCCAATCAGAGTACGAGCCCTACAAGATCGTCTCCGCTTTCGCAAAATCCGATGCAGGGCCAGTCCGCGGCTGGAGGATTCCCACTCACGAATCATGGATCAAATTCCGGAATGGATTCTCGCCTGGCCGGGGCTCACGCCACAGCAGCAGATGATGTTCGCCAATATGAACCAACAGCAGCGGCAAATGGTGCTCATGCAACAGCAGCAGAACATGATGCGCGCGGGCAATCCGTCGAATCCTGTGATGACCAATCCGATGCTTGCCGCGGCCCAGGAGATGCGACAGCAGCAACAGCGGATGGCTCAGGTGAATATGTCACACAACGCCGGTTCTCCCATCCCTGGCGTGGATGGCAATCAGTTCCCTGCTCTCCGTTCGAACCCGGCGGTCCCTGGCATTGCGAGGAGTACGCGGACCCCGTCAGACTCGGCACCTTCACCGGGGGTGTCGCAGAGGATATCTGGGCATTCGCCAGAGGACTTCCAGCGTGCGTTAATGATGCAGCAGGCCCAGCAACGCGGCATGACCCCGCAGATGCAGCAGACTGCTGGATTCGGGCAGATGAACTGGCCACAGAACAACCAGCAGCAAATGTCGCAGATGTCGCAGATGTCGCATATGGGCCATAACCAGGGCTCGTATGGGATGTCACCACCGAACAGCGCAGGCCCGACGCATGGTGGATTCGGTGGGATGCAAGGCGGGATGCAAGGTGGGATGCAGGGTGTGCTGTCTCCTGCTCAGGTCGGCGGTCAAAATCAGTGGCAGCAAAACACCGGTAACGGACAGTTCCCATTCGTCCCACCGTCTTCGGCGGCGGGCCACCATCATTCCGACGCAGGAATAACGCCGCGACAGACTTCGGCGACGCCGGCCCCATATCAACAGTTTGCTCAAAACAGCCCTCAAGCTGATCAGGGAGGCATGGGCGACCTGGATATATTTAATTGGAATCAGTAGCCTCACTTAAGGGGCTGTGTTCCGACTCTGCTTTCCCACCTCTCACTGTGCCTTGTTTTCGTTGACTGCCTAAGCTATTCGGCAGCCGTGCATATCGTACTGTACATATGGTGTCTGCCCTTCAGTCCTTCTCTCGTATTTTGCTTGCTTTTTGGTTTCTCCAGTCGTTCCGGTATAATATCTGTATCGTAGGAAGGCTGATTGCTGTCGCAGTGATATTGATACCTAGCTGTTGTATGTCGATAATCTGTTATGGCAACTACATGAGTACACCGGATTGCATCGCCTTCGTGCCAAGGTAGCGTCTATCAGGTACAACAAGGACTTCAACTTCTTTGATATGCGTGTGTGCATTGACAGCTGTACGTGTCAGTTGTAACCGCCGGGTCATGACTAGGCTTATGGCAGATTCCGTTCTCTTCTCAGCCATATATCCGTCGCACTTGTCTTCAGCATGACCTGACTTCTGATCTAACCTCATTGAACGTCTCTTGGAAGTTGGAACTCGTCAAAATGGTCTTCGCCAACCTATCCTCTCATGAAAAAGATGCGTTCTTCTCTCTACTTGATGAGTTGAGTGGTCTCACGCGGAGCGCGATTCAGCTGATCCACGCAATCGGCCATTTGTGTATCATGACATCCTGACGGATTCCTTTGCAGATACTTTTCGTCGCGCCCTGATCTTTTGGCCAGCGCAGGCAATGGTGTGAGCTCAGATGCCGGGCGCGCTGTTGCCACTTCGGCGCTGCAGAACGCATTTAGCAGGGCTAGCCCACAAGACGTGGCATCGGCGGTCAATCATGCCAGTGGCTTCAAGCGATCCGTTCCCAGTGCTCCTGTAAGTAGACTGACACCTAGTATAAGACCTGGAACGTTGAACAAGTATTTGCCGGCGCCTGGAGGGTGCACAGCCATCCAATGTGGATATCGCCAGCTCCGCAGGTCGCGTAGCGGCAGCTGCTGCAGCGTTCGGTGCACCCCCTACCCCGGCGCCTCGCCCGCCCGCCCGCAGAACAACGGGATCCGAAGAGCAGTTGGTCCCTCAAAAGGTGAGCCCGACTCACTGCTTGCCACATCATGAATTTCATGTATCGAGCGGCTGCAATCATGCAGAAATTTGGAGATGTCGACATCTCTTCGGGGAAAGCGATGTTCTCATCTCTGCGTAATTCCACGGTAAACAAAAGCGCTACGCCGCCACCAGTAGCAGCACCCACACCCCCTGCGTTTGCCAGGAAGAACAACTTTGCGCCGCCACCCGTGAGGCGAATGGACTCTACCGCGTCAAAAGTGAACAAGACACCATCGCCGCCGCCGCCGCCGCCTCCTCCGGTGAGACCACGGCAAGAAGAAGTGGAAGGAGATTGGGCGGAAGTCATATATGATTACTCCAGTGATGTGCGGGGTTGATCAAGTTCGTCTTACAATTGATACTGAAGATCCTCATAGGATCCCGGAGATCTCGAGATACAAGCGGGCCACAGACTACTCATCGTTGACAGGACTTCGGATGACTGGTACGTGATTCTCGCGATATTCAACTGAAATTGGTCCTGATGATGGCAATGCAGGTGGACGGGCGAAATGGACGGTAGAAGGGGTCTTGTTCCCGCTGCTTATGTCAAATTATTGTAAAATGGGCCCTGTGCGAGTTGCTAGTACGTTGTGCTGCCCGTCCATGCTATCCTGACAGCTTGTTTGAAGATGCCGGCGCATGTTGTTTTTATTCATGTAGTATTTCTATGATATCTACCAGTGGACTATATACTACCTATGTATCGCGCCATGTGTAGACGTGTCTTCCGATGCTAGAGTCACCGACGACCGTCAGCCTCCTGTCAGCGGTCAAAGACGCAACGTTCGGTATACATGAGTGCGCTGTCGGGGTCACTTCTCCCCTGCATTCTGCCTTCTTATCTGTCAACTGCAGTGCTTTTTACTCGCGACATTCGTGCTGTTCATTTGCTATTCACCTTCGCATATTTCACAGGACTCGATCGAGGTCCTTTGACGCGACGCGTCTGTTTGTTTGTGCGCACCGTCGATCGGCTTGGTTGAAGTATAAAGCCCGGTCGTCTGTTCGCTCTGCTCTCTGCGCTCCGTCCGTTTTCTTTTCTCTTTGCTCTCTTTTGTCCCTCGACGGGCACCTCCACCTCTAAAATACCCCACTCTCCCTCATAATAATTCCAACATGTCTTTAGATCGTCGTCATCCTGCGTCTCTCCTGCCTAGATCCACGCACAACCCGGAGTTGGTTGACCTCATGCGCCAGCCCGTGTCGTACGACATGATCTGCTACATTGCGCTGCAGGCGACGAGGGTCATCCGGCTGGGCGAAGAGTCTGGTCAGAGTCTGCCGACGCCGCCTCACACCCCGCAGAAGGTGACGTTCAACGAGAACGAAGTGCTCCAGGTTCAGCCTCAGTCGCCGACCCTGCCTTCGCTCCAGGACTTCATTATCATGATCGTGCAGGCCTCCAATGTTCAGGTTCCTACTCTCTTAACAACCCTGATCTACCTCGAGCGGCTTCGGTCAAAGCTGCCCAAGATGGCGAAGGGTATGTCCAGTTCGAACTCGTTTCTTCCGTTCTCACCGTCTCACTGCTAGGTATGCCTTGCACGAGGCATCGAGTGTTCCTGGCGACCCTCATTGTTGCTGCGAAGTATCTCAACGATTCTTCGCCGAAGAACAAGTGTTGGGGCGCGTACGCAAGCCTGTTCGACCTTGCGGAGATCAATCTCATGGAGAAGCAGCTCTTGTACCTTCTTGATTATGACCTGCGCTTCGACGAGCTTGAGGCTATCTTGCACTTTACGCCCTTCATGCCGAAGCTCTCGTCTCCCAGTGTTACATCTGCGAAGGAAGCTCGGGCTACTGCTGTCAGCCGCGCTAAGGCTAGAGTTCAAGCCCACATCTCGTTGCCGCCCACACCGCCGCACGATGCTGCAGCTCCTCTGCCTTCGCCGGCTCCTTCTCTGTCTGGTGTTCAACGGCTCATGAAGCGGATCTCTACTCAGTACCTTGGTGTGCCTTCTGCTTCTGGCAACAGCCCGCACACTAAATCTGTGGCTCGCGAGTTCTCAAGTAGCAGTTCCGATGGCGCTAGTACCAGTGGCGACTCTGAGGCTGGCTCCCTGACATCTGACAGCGGCTCTTCTGCCCCTAGCTCTCCGGACTCGTCTGACTGCGAAGTCGAAGTCAAGGATAACAGCCGCAACGAGACTGCCGACAGGAAGTTCACTCTGCAACCTGTCCCGTCATATGCATTCAGGCAAGGTAGAAAAACCTCAGCGGCTTCGACTTGTACTATCAAGTCTGACGCGACAGTGTCTGAGGTCAGGAAGCCTTCTGGTCTAAGCAACAGTCTTTCTCGGGCTTCGTCGCCTTCGCCAACAGGGACTGACGAGGTTTGCGACGGAAGGTCTGGCGTCGGAAGAGGCATGGGGCCGCTGCGGGCGAACACATATGCTCTCGGGCAGCAGGCGCATGTTGCAGCCTCGCTGACACCAAGCGCAACAATGCCCGCTATGCCGCGCAACGCCTCCGATGTCGGCCCCTCCTCTGGCGGATTTCTCAGCAGGATGTTTGGCACGGCGAACAAGGGTCAAGAGAAGGACAAGGACAGAGACAGCGCGGACAGCGCGGAGCCGTCGGAGACACACGGTGTCAGCAGCGCATTCCGTCGGCTCGCGCATTCCAAGTCGGCTCTGTTTCGCAACCAGCCTCAAGTGCAGGCCTAGATGTCCTTCCAAAAAACCCGATGCTTCGTTGTATGCCGGATACATTGACGACCTAAGACGACCCCCATAAGACAAAACCCCACCCAACCACTCGTTTCTCTACCCCTGCCCCTCTTTTAATACCATTTCGGACATGGACATGGACACTTTGTTTTTGTTTTGTTTGCCATTTGGATTTGCCGGACAATCTACCTACCCAACTTCCCACCTTCCCTTTACCCGCTACGTCAGTGCGCTTTTTTAATATTTGGATAATCGTCTCAGACGCCTTCCACCCACATCCTACCCCACCCCCTACCTTCACTTGCTACATATTGCGTCGTGAGCACCAGGGACATTGACATGTAAACCTACCCCTCCCCATTCTCCACCCCACAGTCTCATCCCATTGCTAGATAGTAGCACTCTATGTTCCCATTAATGGACTTGAGGGATGCAAATGTAGATCTGCATTCGCCTATATGTGCGCATTACGCGTGAAAGAAACAGCCTGCTTCCGCATATTGATCATGTCGCCTAGGCCAGACATGCCTTGCCAGTGCCTCCGGATGTTGATGAGTCGCCGTGGACGTGTCGTGACGGTGAGCTGTCGCGCTGAGTCGATCGCGATATGAGTCGCGTGACATAACGCGTCTGATCCGGTCGGAAGTGACATTGACATGCTCTCCCCACATGCTACGCCTCGCCGTCCAGAAACAGGCGCGGCCGCATTCACTGTCACCATGCTATACCTTGATCGCTAGTACTGTACTACAATCATCTCTTGGCTGTAAACCATGACTACCCAGACATCGACCGTTTTGCAAAGTGTATCTATTGCATTTGTTTCCGAATGGATCTCCATCCTAACACTGATATTTGGAGGATGTTGCAGGCAAGTAGCCCATCCTCGTTATGAGAACCTTACATGCTGAGCAAGATCCATCTCTAGCAATGCACTCACCCTCGAACAATTGACCCACGATCATCCGCATTCTGGGAAGCTACTTACTTTCTGCCAGTTCCTTCTAATCACTATCCACGGACTGCCCAAGTTCGTCACGTTCAAGCCGTATCCTCGCTTGAAACCGCGGCAAATACCCATATTCCCCTTCTTAGTACAAGTGCTATTATTCTATTGCATCTCCTTGCTCAATAATGCCGCGTTTGCGTACGCGATACCCATGCCTGTCCACATCATATTCCGCAGTGGTGGATTGGTGATCAATATGCTCTTGAATTGGATCTTGTTACGTCGAAGGTGAGTATCTCACCCATTTCGATAGTAATGTGCTCACACACTTCGTTCTCAATCCACAGATACAGCATACTGCAGGTTGCATCCGTCATGCTAGTCACATCGGGAGTCATTTTGACGACGCTCTCTGCTTCTAATCCTAATCCGAAGTCGGGTTCAGCGTCTGTTTCTGACCTGCACGGCGGCACGGAGCCATTACGCTACGCAACAGGCATAGCGATCCTTACTCTAGCTCTTGTGTTATCAGGCTTTCTTGGAATGGTCCAAGACAGGACATATGCGCAGTATGCGCGCCGTCCAGCCAGAGACGAAACTAAAGAAACCCCTGGTGCTGAGAAGAACCTCCCATCAGCGCCATGGGAGGAGTCTATGTTCTACTTGCATTTCCTCTCCCTGCCGATGTTCCTCTTTATCCGGAAAGACTTAGTTGCTCAAGCCAGAGCGATCAGCTCAGGACCCAAGTACGACATCCCACTCTTGTCGTTTCTTCATCCCTCCAATTCAACCGCGCCCTCGCTCTTCTACGCGATGGAAGAATCCGAGTTTTCTTCCATGTCCCAAGGAACGCTGTCCATCCCGAAGGCTTACGTCCCGCTCTTCCTGAACACGCTGACACAGTTGTTCTGTGTCGCCGGGGTACATCGACTGTCTGCACGCGTGTCCTCGCTTACGGTCACCCTCGTTCTCGTGGTGCGGAAGGCGGTCTCCCTCATCATCAGTGTAATGCTCTTCAGCGCAATGGGGCGTGGTTCATCAGGCGGAAGGACACTGGAAATGTGCATGGGTGCAGCCCTCGTATTTGCGGGGACGGTTGGGTATTCGCTTGGGTCCGGTAAGAAGGATGTGGGCAAGAGCAAGGCGAAGAAGGAATAATTCGGTGTAGAGTCATCTATTTGTAAGTATTTTTATCGAAGAGTTCAAAGGTTTCATTTGCTCGACATGACACACTACTCCGTTTCGGTCTCGGCTGGTCTTACTAGAAGACGATTCCTCATGTGTATCATGTTAAATGGTGTATCAACTGCACGGGCAGCATTTGCACGACGATATTCAACAACATATAATACAAAGATGTACAGGATAGTGTTACATATATACATTGGGCACGGCGAAAGAACAAGCGACAACAGGGATAGCGAGGACAGCGATAGCATGACTAATTAAATGAGACTGGGAAAGGATCAGCAATGCATTTGTTTACACAGTAAAGGGACGACTTAAGAGAGCGAAGGAAACTGCGTGCATAGGGGCAACGGGAATACAGCATGAGCGAGTCCAGACGGAGGTCAACGACCAAAACAATGTGCATGGACTGGGTATCGGGGTATAGGATGAGGCCTGCAGACCGAATCCGACGTGCTTGATATCTTGACGGATCATGAGTGTGTTCACCATTTCAGACTGGCCAATAAAGTGAATGCGCCCCCAAGGAGCGGAGTCGGGGACAAACCGAACAGCGGGATAGGCAACAGCATCCACCTTTTAACAATACAATAGGATAAAATTATCGATACGCACAAGCGACGAGCTGATTATGCTACGACTAGTACACTTACGCCTCCTGTCCAGTCGCGATGTTCCACGTTTTTCTGAAAGAGGTCCACGGCAGGGTCTGTGGACGATCCGACCTTCGTTAAGGAGGCCGCCGCAAGCGTGTTGACATAGTTTCGGAGGTAAGGGGAGTACTATATAATCGATGTCAGCAACGCATGCACTTACCATATGTTCAAGTTCATCTTACCGTTCTCCCGAAATGGCGGTACCAACACCATGTTTCCCATGTCTCCCATTCAGATTCGCCCCAGTTGGCACGGTTGTGCCATGCTTTTTCGGTGATGACTTCATGTGCTTCGGGGTTCGGTTTATCTTCGGCGACGAGATAGTCAACGAAGCCGTCAATAGTGCGAGAAAGGGCGGCCTTTTGCTCTCGCGTTAGGGTTGCGAACGCTTTCAACGCAGTAGAAAGGGCCGGCGACTCCGCAGCAGGCATGACATCTACAAAGCTTTTAGGCAAGTTCAAAAATTTGTCAGGTAAGAACACCTTACCAGGCTTCGCATCAGCGTCGACCTCCATCGTAGCACTATCGCTGGCCTTCGCTCGTGCCGCATTGTCATCTTCCTCTTTCCTAAGGGCGGTGACCTTCCGGCGTGCAATCGTAACACGCCCATTGGCCTTATCAAGTGCACCCTTCAGCACATCCCACTGGAATGCGTCGAAGGTGACTTTCCCTGTAGGGGAACCGCCGTGAACGAAGGTCCATGCAACAACATCCGTCGGATCCACGATTTGGTATTGCATCAGCTTGTCGAAGACGATTATGACCATATTTCTGCTGCGCTTCCAGAAAGAGGAGACGGCACTTAGGATATCCATGCGGGCTTCAGTATTCGAGCCCCCGTTGTTGCTGGCTATACCACCCGAGGCAAGGTTCCGTAAGAGGGGGAGATATCGCTCGATAGCATTCAAAAAATGTGAAAACGAGCGAGAGCCGATATGGAGGAGAGACTGCACTGCGATAGACCGGACAACAGAATCGATGTCCACGTTCCCTTCGGCAGTCTCTGAGAGCGAGTTCTTCAACGAGTCAAGGTGGCCAATGACATCGTCCGCCTTTGCACGTCCACGGAAAAGATTTAGGACAGATTGAGCGGCCTCGTGATATGGTTTTGCTATACGCGTGACAGACTGAGTAAAATACATTTCGCGGCCTACTACAGTAACTCACCTGGATCATCGTAATCGAAGTCAGGACCGGGGGCTTCTATAGGCATGACTTGAGCGTCTGCAGCTTGCATGGGCTCAGGGAGAGTCTTCAGAATCCTATCATAATACGATAGTCTGATTTCGAATTCCACAGCTCTCCGCATGAAAACACGCTTGGGGTGGCGGGTCGACAAGGACAGGTCGGGTATCCTATCGGTTATCGCCGTATATTGAGTGAATTAGCTCTAGACAGGCAAACGAAGCACGGACCATTCTTTCCAGACCCATTGGAAACCAAAGTTGCTCATGTGGACGGAGAACCAATCAGCCATACGGTGAGAAATTTCAACGTCGAGACCATCTGCCAACAGGGAGTACAACTTGCGGATGGACTTGCCCACAGCCGGACCAACTGTTGATGGAGAGAGCTTGCATAGTTCGGTGATCAACGCAATATAGTACACAGGCTTGTGGATAGACTCGGGCAGCAGGAATATTGAGCCGAGAGTGGCCTGAGAAAGGACATAGCCTTAATTCCATAGACAGATGCAGATGGATATCTTGCTCAAGGCTTACCTCGATAATGCTACTTTCCAGTTGCCAGTCCTTGCCTGCCACTGGTTCTTGCGCAGGTGCGCCCGGTCTGGGCTTAAATGTACCTGGTAACGTCCATTTGGGGAACTCCAGTAGCAGTCGAGCACATTCCTTGCGATTGACCTCGAAAATGTCGATGATATCCAGTATGCCGGAGCGTATTGCATACCCCACAGGCGTGGCCGGATCAGGTGTCACCTAAATTCAGGAAAGGTAAGGTTATAGTTTGCAAGAGAAGCTTGAGGCCACCTACATCGTTGTCGAATAAGCGGACATAATATTGCGGCCATTCCTCCTTCTTGACCTGCGCATCCTCACCTGTGTCGGTGGTTAGCCCGTCCAACTCGATGACTTCTGGGGGAACGAGAACAGAAGGCAAATTGAACGGCGTTCCGCTGAACTCGGGAAGCTCTAGGTACGGTTGAGGGAAGCTGTCTGCTATCTGGGCAAAGTCGTCCTCTACTAGAACCTTCAAAGCGGCAAGAGCAGAGTCCAGCAGCTGGTACAGGTGCAGGTCAACATCCACTACTACATTTCTCAGGAGGACATACGTACCTCGTCGGTATGTTCAATTACTGGCGCGTCAGAATACAGCCTCACTATAGGTTGCACAAGTGTCTTCGAGGTCGAGACCGATTCAATGTACGTGCTTATGGCCGTAATGATTTTTGACACATCTGTTTCAGGGTCCTGCTTGATAACGCCGCCAGCCTGACATAAGGAAAAAAAAGTGAAGCCTCTAAGATTTTGTCTGAGCTGCGATAGCAATTTACCATCATGAGGCCCTCTGCAGCACACAAGCCCGCTTTCATTGCACGGCCGTGTGACGCACCGAATTCGTCCAGCACGAGTGTGAACGACTGCAGGAGCTCGAACATGGAGTCCGCAGATACCAACTTGGCTACTGTGAGGTGGGCGAAAAAATGTATCTAGTTGTAATGTGTCAATAGTGAAAGGCCATTCCGTTCTTCAGGTGGACTTACACAGAGACGAATCTCCCTCCATGCTAATTTGTCCAGAAACGCTTGAAAGCCTTTCCAATAGTCTTCCAGAATTTGCTTTCCTAGCGAAGGTGTATCTTCGGCGGAGACGCCCTCTGGAAGATCTGGTGATGGATCATGGAGCAGGCGAAGTAAAGCGGCGTAGTAGGAAATTTTGAAAGGTTGTTCGGTAACGCTACACGTCTCCGGTTGAGAAGAGCCACAGGCGGAGATGAAGATGTCAGAAACGTACCCTATCCGAAAGCCTTCGGAGATAGCGGGAACACTAAGCGGCTCTTGTTCACGTATTAGTGTCGCCAGACGAGGCAGCTCTTGTACGGGATCCTGAAGAGGGCTGTTGGATTGACTTTAAAGCTGGTTTGGAGCAAGAGACTTACTACTTCACCCAAATTGATGATGCTTTTCCTGAGTTTTTGCTCTGGTGTATCGTATATCTCTCGACGACGGTCATTATCCCAGTCGTCAGAACCTAACAAATATTTGTTGGAATCCAGTACTGTTCTTCAGAGACACGGTCTGGTCGTTCTCACCTCTGGGGTGCTTGCGACGGTGGCCTCCCGCATGGTAACTCATTTTATGCAATACACAAAAAGCTCAAGTTGGTGAGAACTGAACACCAACGGACAGTGGTTGTCGTGGTCGTCGGTGACCCCGAACCAAGTTCAGCGTCCGAGTTGAAGCTGCAATCCAAATGTGGCTGTGCCGCCTATGCACTCTCTCACGGGGTCACACTCAGTGGTGAATACAGTATGTAGCACAGAGAAAAGCCAGACAAAATTGAGTTGTATATGTTATATAGCTTTCTATGTCAGAGGAGGGCGGTTCGCCGTCTGACGCGAAAAAGGCCTAGGTGGAATGGCTTGAAGTCTGAAGTGAGGCGTCGACGGGCAGGCCCGGGCAACTCTCGGCGATTCGGGGAGGTCGTCTAGACTCGAGCTGCTCCGAGCTAGCATCTTCAGAACGACGACCACCCACTGCTCTCGCCGTCCTTGCAGCATACACTAGGTCGGGCACCCTCTTAGCCTGAGGCTTTCAAGGGCTGACCTGGTAAGTAGTTTGTCGATTTCTGGTGGCTCTCACTTACCCTATATCATTGCAGTTATGCGAGACATATGCTATGCAATTGGTCTACAGCGGCCAATACCATACTCCACAGTGTCGTCCGCCGTAACGCAGGCGTGCTGACAAGATGGTGCGAGCCACGAACATTCTCCCAGCCCACCGGTCTGGGCTGGCAGGGGAAACCATCTATGTCGAGCCGTGGCCAGTTGTCACTTGCCTTCCCGTCCAATTCCTTCCGCACAAACCACGCGGATGCTGCCAGTGAACGGCCACCAGAACCACCCTCCAATCCGACCTCGTCGCCTCCCTCGAAAACCGACTTTTCCTCAATTCCTTTAAAATCCAGTCAGATATCTCGTGCCGCTGCCCAGGCCGTCCGGTTGTCCGCACGAGACGGAAAATTCGGAGATGCACTCTATCTCGTCAACTCTCTCCATTTTTCTGTTCATCGAGATCAAGGCAGATTCGCGCAGCATAATCCGGAGATAGATGGTGACGCAGAGGGGGGCGGCCAGTCGCAAATGAAACCTATTGATTTTGGTCGACCCGTCTCCCCTCGTTTGTCTGCCCATGCCTTCCTTCATGGTTTGGTCCGCGAGGGATATGGGAAGAAAGCTGCATCATACGCGGAGATGATGATGCAACAGGGTATTCGCATCCGAGGAGCAACGCTCAACTCCATCGTTTCCTCACTCACACCGAATCTTGCCAAACCCCTAAACGGTGGCCCATGGTCCACCGTCATGCGTCGTCCGAAAGTCCGCCATGCTGCAGAAATTTTGTACCTACGGAGCTCGTTGATCGGCGACCCCTGTACGCAAGCAGCGGTGAATTTGCTGCGAACGGCCCGTTTCTGGGGACAGCAACGCTCGGAACGGATGTGGGATAATGTGATCAACACTTGTTTGATGCAAGGAGAGATCATCGTTGCGTCTTTGCTCATCGTCCTTCTGGTGAAAGACACAGCGGCCAGGTACGGCAGCGTCGACGGTACCCAGCACACTGACGGCGACGGAGACAGAAGCTTCATTGGCTCAGACAACATAGATAATCCATCTCCGGAAAACGCGTGGAAGTCGCCCTCTATCAGCCCTCAGAGGATGAAAAAGGTCCTGAAAGGAATAGACCAGACATTGTCTCGAGATCTGTCATGCGCCAGGGACGAAGGAGACGCGGTTATCCCGTTGCAAGCATTGGCGAATTTCGCAATGTTATTGGATAGCGGCCAACTACCTCGCCGATGTGTGGCCCAGGTCATACGATCTCTATACTCTTGTCCGAAGACAAATCGGCGCGTATGGATAACGGAGAAAGAAGGCACCCCGACGCAGGTTGCAGCGTATCCTTACTTCCAGAGTGTCATCATGCGGTTCATGACCTCTCGATGCGAAGTCGGCGGAAGTGTAACATATCCGCGTTTAAACCTGCAATCGTACAACGCTCTTCTTCACTACACCCTTCGCCACCGCTTCTCGCCGAAGTTAGCCTCGCGAGTGCTCGAACATATGTGCATCCACAGGGATCCTCCGCTGCAGCCGAACATCATTACTTACAACATCCTCCTCCGCTCCGGGACGCTCTTACGGAAGAACAGCATCAGTGAGGCGGCATTGCAGATATTGAGGGCCATGGACGTCGATTTTAGGCAAGGACTCATACCAGAAGAGGCCAGCACACAAGAGGTTGCGGACGAGGTTGCGGACGAAGTTTCGAACAAGGTCTCGGCCGACATTTCGGTCAAGGTCTTGGACGATGTTTCGAGCGATGTTTCGGACGATGTTTCGAGCGATGTTTCGGATGATGTTTCGCCATCACCAGCCTCCCCCTTCTTAGCCACACTGCAGCGTCTGAAGTCGGAAACATTGCAGGTGCCAGACCCCATGACACGGCCGGCTTCTGAGACACAAGCAAATGCATACACACTTACCAGCAGCATAGCGCACTTAACGTCTTCGGGACGGCCCGAGCTTGTCGTTAATATCGTCTTCGCCATCCTGCCTGAGTTACGCACGATCCGCGACGACCCTTCATGGAGCTCATTGACACCAAGGCAGCGGGCGTGGAAATGGCGAAAGTCTCGGGCAGTCTGCGTGCAGCGTGCTGTGTCGCGGGGGCCTTACGTCTTCGCCGCCATACTCAACGCACTTGTCAAGGCTAACATGATCCAGCTCGCGGAGAAAGTCTGGATTCTGGCGCGAGAGGCTGAAGCTGCCAGCTGGAAGCGTCAGGTGGTCCCCAACGTCGATCCGTGGTGTATCCCCGTGCATGCCTACACCTCGATGCTACAATGCTACGCGTCATATGCACGTCGAAGTATAAGACTACTCCGTCGTGACCCGGGCAATCGTGACGTGCGCCTCGACGAGACGGAGGAATACGAGAGACCCGGATTAGGCCATGCACTTGGTTGGACTAGGTTCGCCCACATGGTTCGCGAAACCCAGAGGAAGAGCCGCAAGGATGTGTCGGACAGAGAAATGAATACGCTCATGTACAAGCTCATGCGATCCGGCGGACAGACTATCTACAGGTCACTAATCTCACTCCGACACGTCACGGACAGCCCCATTCCGCTCCCGTCTCCAGATGCTCGATTCTTCAACGCTGCGCTGGACCTGTTCGGCCATCACCCGTACATGAAACCTCGCACACGCAATCAGAGACTCGTGCACGCTGGCGACGCGGCTTGCAAGGAGCTCGCGAGCGGTACGTTCACCACGGAAAGAGATCTCAACTATGGACGCCCATGCTCCAAGAGGTCGCAGAGGACATTATGGCAGCTGGATTTGCAGTTCCTGCTGGGTATCACCCTTTGTTCGTTGGTCGACAGGCGCCGCCTTCATTATACTCTGACCGACCTGAACAACTACTGGATTGTCGCCCCCACGAGTTTCCTCCAGTGCGTCACAAATTTAGCTCCCATGCTATTCCGACTGTCAAAACGCGAGGCCTTCCATTGCGACGTAGAGTGCATCGGACTCGGAACAGGAGAGATGTGTAGATGTAGATTTCAATTTCATCCAGTGTATAATTATCGCCTCGAATGATAAAAGTAGCGGTCTCTAATACGATCATGTCTGTAATGGCTCAGTAGACGGCGTGTCGCCCTTCGTTTTTCTGGAAAGTCGGGATGGTAATGGTGGCGGAGTGTTGTGTCCTTGTAGGTAAAGGAGGACCGTGGTATTAGTCACAACTTTTGGCTGCCATTCTTTGCCAACATCCGCGAGTGAGTCAATGGTCTCCTGAGCCCGTGCTGCCATCCCCTGAGGTGTCGGCTTAGCTTGACCTTTCTTCGTCGTATACACCAGGTCGACCCGATTACCCTTCTCCAACTCTTCGCGAATCTTCGTCATCTTGTGCTGCAGGTCGCTGGGCGAAATACCCCATGTCAACTGTATCTCCTTCTGTTCCCTTTGCCGATGCTCCCTCTTCCTGTCCTGCTGCGCTTTCAGCTTGTTATAAAGGTCGCTTGATTTGACGATCTTGACTATGGGTTCGGGTTTGGAGGCGACGAGTTCGAGCCACTCCTTCTTCTCGTCGACTTTGGCGAGGATGTCGGACAGCGGGGCTGGCGGATCCAGCTGGGAGTTTTCTGGGTTCACGAGCCTGACGACGCGGAAGGGAATATCGCGATTACGAGGTCGACCCTCCTGCTTGGGAACCTCCTGCTTAGTTTTGAGCCTACAGGCAGTCAGGTGGAAGCGAGCAGTGTGTCCTGTCCGTGGGCGAGTAACACATACGCATTCGCGCGACGCAGCTCTGAACGACGTCCCGACGAGCGAGTGCATTATTAAGGACACTCCAGAGACAACTGCGCGATATGTCTCAGCGATTGCCAGACATCGGAATCGCAAAGATGAGACTTACGGGTCGTTCGCCAGTGGGTCCACCGATGAACGACCGACGAAGCAGGAGTTGTGTACACCTATTTTGCGCTTATTTGCTTTTCGCACACTTTGATTACATTCTTACCTTGAATTCGAATGACCCACAGCGTAAGTGCGCAAGCTGAGCGCGCCACCATCATTCAACATTAATATTTACTATTCAATAATCAGACTTCAGGCCGACGCAGCAGTCGCAATTCACTTTGAGTGCGGCTTATGCGTGTAAGCCTGTATTCTGCGCATCAAGAATGCTGCGGTGGTTGGAGTATGCCTGCCCCGCCGTCGCGCGAGTATAACAATCATTAGTGCTAATAATGATCTCAAAATCCCCGCGTGTGCAGTGCATGCATGTGAGGAAGAATATTAATATTCTTTCTTACAGAACGCCGGTTTGATTATATTTTTCAGTGCTAATACATCCTGCGCTGACAGCTGCAGATCGTTTTGTACCGAAAGGGCAGTCCACCTGCCAGATTCGGTTTATCTCGTGTGACATACACAGGCTCACTGCCAGATGTCTAGAATGGTCTGTACATGTGAGAGTGCTGTAGGTCAAGCCTTCTGCGAAGGACTCCACCCAGTACGCCCAAGGTAGTGTGCACGTCGTTCTCACTTCGGGTTGTCTTGAATATTCTCGGCGGGAATTGTATCAGAAATAACCCGCAATGTACTCTATGAGCAAAACACTTGCATCCGACGCCCCAGCTTCCGGAAGCACAGAGCACGCTACTAGTACTACTGGCGAGTAGCGGTCTCACCAAGCAGACATTTTGAAGGACAATGGTGGTCCCTTATGCCATCACAGCGTTGATAATCGTGCAGGTACAGATGAAGGGGTACTCAGAGAAAGCACACCACAGGACTTCCATCTTTTACGGTTGGAAACCCTGAGACACTGTCTAACACTAAACAACTTCCGTCTGCAGGAGCTCCGCAACACGCTGCAGAGCTATAGCCTATATTGCCCTATATTATCTGCCAGGAAACGAGTCAACACGCGCGTGCCGCTGTCAGAACTTCATTATCAACCATGCTTAGCCTTGAGCCCTAAAGACTGAGCGATGAAACCCCATTTATCTGCGGCTTCTTGGATCCTGTCCATCGGTTGTCAACATCTAGGATGATCAAGAGTAGAGCCATCATACGACATACCTCTTCTCTGTGGATTTTCCCGCACCGTGGCCGGAGTTCTTGTCAATCCGGACGAGGAGCGGATGGGGGTTGTGTGGCAGAAGGTACTGCAGCGTGGCCGCATGCTTGAATGAGTGTAAAGGCACAACCCGATCATCATCTGTGAAGAGCAACGCAGTTCATTTCAACTCGGTATTCAGGCGAACTAAATTCACGAACGATCAGCAGTCATCAGAAGTGTCGGCGGGAGGACTTTATCGGTTGGAACATTATGCAACGGCGATATAGGGTATATAAAGTCGAAGTCGTGCGCAATATGCGGGTCCCCGAAGTCCGACGTCCATGATCGTCCTGTAATTTAGCGTGAGCGTGACAAAGAAAAAAGGTATAGAATAGGTATGCGTACCAATGGTGAAGTCGGCAAACTGAGGCCGTGCGCATGTGAGCTCTCAAACGGTAACAATGACGAGGGCACAATTCACCTTCAGTAAATCAAGAACGCCCACTTCAGCGATTGCCGCTCCGAGGAGTCCCTCTGGTGCCCGGTTCACACAGGCAGCCACAAGTAGACCTGCGAATAGCGTGAGACACAGTGGATAGACAGCACGCAAACATCGTACCGCCGTTGGATCCGCCGTTAAGGACCACTTTACCAGGAGCAGCATACTTGTTTTTCACGAGGTACTCCCTAGGTCAACGCTATGAGCATCGGGTGAATAGGAACGTAGCCCTGGCAGAAAAGAAAATGACACGTACGAAGCAGCAATGAAATCATCGAAACAGTTAACCTGCAGTCCCAAATTGATGTTAGCGGGAAGTCCAGAGAGGTCTCAGTGCAACAAATGGTGCCCTCACCTTGCGTTCCCTCGTTCCAGCCAGATGCCACTCCTCGCCAAACTCGTTCCCGCCTCTGATGTTGGGTACGGCTAAGATGGACCCGTACTTCTGCAGGTATGTGAGGACAGACGAGCTCCAGAAAGGGGAGACGGGTATCGCGAAACCGCCATAACCTATGGAAGCCCACGAAGATGAGGATTCCATCGGCTGCATCGGATAAAAAACGAACCGTATTGAAGAGCAGCTGCAGTGCCATCGAGCTTGGTGCTCTTGTGACGAACAATAAACATGGGGACCTTGGTCCCGTCCTTGCTCTCATACCAAACCTACAGCCACATTCGATCAATATCAAATGCATCACGCCATCCTCGAGGAGTGATGGGTGCACCTGTTCCGCTATGAAGTCATCAGAGTTCAACCCGGTGACATTTGTCTTCCGGTAGACGCTCCAACGCTTCGCTTCGTCCTTCTCCGTAAAGTCGTACCGCGCGACAATCCCGGGATTGGTGAATCCCGTGAGCGAAGCAAAGAACCAGGGCTTGTCCACGGCGACCATAAACGTGAGCGGTTCCGACGAAATCAGATGCAAGGCGGCTAAGACGTTTGCCCGACATGTCATAGATATATATCTCGTCCTTGACCTAGATAAACTATAAGCATCGTCACAAATGGCCATTGCCAAGCCCATGAATGATACTGACATTGCGCTTATATTTGACGACAAAATGTTCGTTGTTGACAGCAAGAACGTCGTCAAGGTGTGCATCTTTGTCTTCTGCAATGACGTCTGTGAAGAGACGCTTCTCCGGCGGATCGACAATATCGACCGAGACCAGCTTGAACTGTGGTGCGTCCTTATTTGTCCTGAAGTAGAACTTCGTGCCATCATTTGCTATGCTGATATATATTTGTCAACATAGAGGAAGAAGATGAGTGGAATAATATGATGCTGACGCACTATTGGTATTGAGCTTCGTAGTTGTCGATCAATTTGATCCACCGCATGTTCGGGCCTATAGTCTCTTTATGAAGATCCGCGATCCATAAGGCATTTTTCTGATATAAGCTGGTATTGAGTTGCGTACGATACCACGCCGTAACAGTACGCACCCGGGCTGTATCGCGGCTGATCGACAAAAGGAGGTAACGATAATCCACTTCCGTCACCTCTGGGTACCACATCCATTCTGGATGGGCCTCGTCCTTGTGAACAAGGACATCCTCCGCTGTTCGATTAGTCAGATGATATCACGTAAAACGTCCAACTTCATGCACACGCGGCGCAAAGTACTGCGATGTGTCTGGGATTTAAGTAGAAAACATACCCTGATCTGTGCCGAGGCGATGGTAGTACAGCATGGCATTTTGATCGGTGTCGGTGTCGGTGCCTAGATCTTTGTCTGCCGACCCTTGAGACTCGCGAGACGGGTAACGCTAGATCAACATAGAAAACGTATCAATCTAACTAGACAACTGCATTTCCAGAGGACGCATTTGTCGAAATCGCACCTGGTAGAAGAAACCCTTCGAATCGGGTGACCACGTGATACTGGAGAACTTCACGAATCGAATCTCCTCGGGAAGTCGACCATCATCGTGAGACGGACGTGATCCTTCGACAGATGTGAAGGGTGCACTTGTTGGCCTAACATAGATAGTGAAGAAGTCACTGCCCTGAATACCAAAAGTGATCAACCTTATTCTCATCAGCCCTATCACCGCATAAACATACTGAACGCGAAACGCCATATGCCCAATATTCTCCTGTCCTAGAAAAGGACGTCGATGCCAGAGCCGTTGTTCCGTCTTCCGACAACAAGTTAGGCTGCGGAGTAGTTGAGTCACCGAGGTTTGAAAGCCACAAGCACGACTCGCAACGATTGAAAACATACGTCAAAGAAGACTTCGCCGCCTGGACCTTGCTCCGTGGTAAAATCAGGGAGCCGTTCATCCTTAGAACGATAGATGACTATATGCGTCGCAAACAGGTCAGCCACATGGTAAATATCCCAAAGACAGATCACACACCGGAATGGCCTTGTAAGCCCGTATTATAAGACCAATACCATCTGTTGTCACGTTTGAAGCTCGGAGGAGAGAACTACGGAGAAACGATGTCAGATCACCACGAATGATGCTCCATCTGCGTGAACCTCGACGCACCTTTGCAAACTTTTCGTTGTTCCTGATCTCGTCCTCCAAGCCCTGCCTCTCGGAGTTCTGATCCAAGTAATCCCTGGTAAAGGCCTCCTGGGATGTTACCCACCGTTCTGTCTCGTCCGTGTTCTGTTCCAACCACTGGTACGGGTCGTGGACGCGCACTTCTCCCTTGGCCTCACTCTTGTACACGTCTACGTGGTCTGAACGACGTGCCTGCGGGTAGCGGCCGGGAGTCCATTGGGTTCGAGGAGGCATAGCGCGAACGGACCCAGTGTGAAACTTCTGAGTGCGAAGAGGGCGCCTTATAAACTCGATAGCGTTAGGAGCACGTAAGAAAGCACCACGCATAGCATGTGCTATTTATCTCGGCGTGAATCTATATCGATACTCCCCAGGGCACAAGTTGTAAAATCTCGACCCCAATCCTAACTCGGCCGGATTGGATCAGCGTGACCCTGAACACATACACGCTCTGACGGAAGACAGTATATGAAGGAAACATGCCTAGGCCATTCGCTGATTTGACACACCTCGAGAACCCTATCGCTTCGTATGGTACCTTCCTGCACCGTGTCCGGATGAGTTTAAATTTCCGTCAATTGTATCCGACGGGACCGCGCACGATAGCGGAACGAGTCAAGAAGAGCAACGAAACAGGCCCTGCAGGTACACGGGTAAGAGCAATCTAATCTATTGCCTTATTGGGACATGACGCGATCCCTCTGTCGACTTTGCCAGTGAATCTCTCTCCAGTCCGAGTCGGTGGGGTCTACTCGCTGCGCCTCGAATGTCACAACAGCCCCCCAGTTTCTTTCCGACAACTGCTATCGTGCGTTGCTCTGTCTAGGCCAGTCCGGATCGCTCACACAATTTATCCCTCACAGGACCATGCATTTGCCGGTCTTGGAGCCGGAGTTGTTGCCGTACTCTGCATGCACCCCTTGGATCTTCTCAAAGTGAAATTCCAAGTAGCAACGGACAAGCCTCGGGGTGGCATTGGAAAACAGATATGGCTGTCGTTGAAGGAAATCAAAGCCCAACAAGGGTGGAAAGGTCTATATCGGGGCGTAGGTCCTAACATCGCAGGAAACGCAACAAGTTGGGGCTTCTATTTTCTCTTGTGAGCATCTTTGTGTCTGGCACGAGATGCGGTGCTGACGTGCCCGCAGCTACAACATGCTCAAGAGCCGCGCCACGGGTGGGGATCCGAGCTACCAGCTGTCGCCTGGCTCCTATCTCCTGTGCTCTGCGGAAGCGAGTTCGCAAATTCTCGAGGTTCGACCCGACTCGAGACGCTAATATCTTTGATTTTTGTAGGTGCCGTGACGGCTATCATGACGAATCCCATATGGGTCGTTAAGGTTCGAATGTTTACGACACGAGCCGGCAGTCCAGAGTCATATCGGGGCCTTTGGCGTGAGCAGAGTTCTTCGTAGATGAGCTATCTTCTCTCAGTGCTGACGAATTAAGGCGTGCTATTTGCGAGCAGACGGTCTTACGTCGATATATCACAACGAGGGTGTTCACGGTCTGTATCGCGGCACTTCGCTAGCGCTCTTCGGAGTCAGCAACGGGGCAATACAATTCATGGCATATGAAGAAATGAAAAGATGGGGGTTTGAGCGGAAACGCAGGCAGATCGCCAAAGCCGGGAGAGAACTGACTCCAGCGGACGATAAACTTGTACGCCGATTCCCAACCCGTACACAGCCTCGGCTCTTACATGTCCCTTTGTAGTCAAATACCGCGTACACACTAATGTCAGGTGCCAGCAAACTGGGTGCCCTGACTCTAACATATCCTTACCAAGTAGTCCGGTCCCGCATCCAAGTACGTATTTTCGCACACCGTGCTCGCTGGTGCTGCGCTTACAGATCCCTAGAATAATGCTACGGTCCATCTTTACCCCACCATCCCAGCCTGCATTAGGCGGACCTGGATCGAGGATGGCTTTCGTGGCTTTTACCGCGGTTTAGGCACGAATTTAGTACGCGTCCTACCGGGGACGTGCGTTACTTTCGTCGTCTACGAGAATCTTGCGTGGCTCCTCCGCACCACCGCTTCACGGAGACGCAGAGAGTCGGAAAATGGTGTTAGTTAACGTGTGCAGGCGGGAGTCAAAGAACATGGTCGGGCTCCGACTGTCGCTGCAATCTGTATGTGTAGCCTCTGATAGAATGCACGAGAAAACATCCGTATCCAATTCGCTAGTTCTTAGAGACATCTGCCCTCGTGGAGCTCCTACGCTATCTTAGTTCATCATTTAATCGTACATCGGTCATCTTTACTCGTCTTGTAATAGCATGCAGTTCTAGGATAGACGCTACTACGAACATGGTCAAACTGTCAACCACAAGATACCCTGAGTTGTCGTAGATCCCCGAAGCAATGGATCAGACCTGCTTCCGCTTCCATGGGCATCGAGATGCCCTAATGATATCACGAATGTGAGTCTGTCCATTCGTTAAGAGCATGCACGCGCGGCGGGGTAGTTTTCGAGGGCTCTGTAATCAGAAGTGTCAGCGAAATACAAGCGCAACGATGGGGCGGCAACCTCCTAACAACTTCAATGGACGTAAAGCCATCTGATAGATGGCCCCGGCGGGTGAGAGGCGCGAAGCTTGTACACCCCTGCATGCAATGACATGGTCAACATTAGCCCGGCAAGCGGGGAGGAGATTTTGAGGGTATGGTCGTCTTGAGCACGCGGTTCGCCTTGGACTTGGGAACCGGGGCTATATACACAATTGGTCAAAACGGGCGGTGGTATGGTAGAATGACGCGGAGTTTCATACCATTGACGTTCTCCGTGACATAAAACCGTCTTAAAACCATTATGGCCTCTTCGCGAAGATATCCGCCGGTGGCTTTGTAGGAAGGATGCCTCGGATGCGCAACCCTGTGGGCACTTTAGCAATGCACATCACGCAATCCTCTCAGGGACGGAAATCTTGGCTGTCAGGCTCACCCACTGTTCACGCCCAGCACGCTCCCGCACCCGCCAAATCGATCGTTCTCGCATCCGTAGAACACCTCCTTGATGCCAAGCTGTCGCAGAGCAGATGCGCACATGATACAAGGCTCGACCGTCACATAAAGTGTCGTCTCTGACAGCGGATAGGTTGTCATGACGGGGGTGAGCACTTTGTCGGCAAGGATCTCGTCAATAGCCTCCAGTTCCGCATGACGAGTGGCCTACGGAGGAATCGAGTTCACATCTCAGTAAAATTTGGTAATTGACAAGACATGAGAATGCCAACGTACGTTGCGCAGTTCGTTTGTCCGATTCCGAGCCTGTGCGATGACTCGTCCGTCCCGAACGAAGACACAGCCGACGGGGACTTCACTGGCGGCCAATGCCTCCTCTGCCTGGCCATACCCATCATCAGTCGGTAGTTTAAAATAGGATTCAGGGTATCGAAATCACCATATCCATCGCCCTTCGCATCCATTGCAGATGCTCGGAAACCTCTGTTTCCGGATGAATCCCAACGGTTTCCGCACTCACGGACGGGGTTCCAAAAGAGTTCATCATTATAAAATACAGTGGCCCGTGACTGTCCAAGAAATAGACTGCAGGGTTGGGGCACACAAGGGAAAACAGTGACGGTAAGTCGGTCGGGCGCATCACAGATCCGATCTCATTCTACTAGTTGATCGGGAGATGGTCAAAGTTCCACACGCATCGATGTACTCGGATATCCTGTCAGTGGCAGCCCCTCAGCTCGTATTCATATCACCTGAATAAATCATAAATTCGAGAAAAACACCAAACATGACTCAGAGCACTGGTATAGTATACTGGTGGTAGCGATGCTACTGATTAATAGTACAGGACGGTTCCGCCACCTCACGGATCACAGCTTTGCATTCTTCGGGAATTTCCTTATAGCCTGCCGCACGCCCATGTCTCCCAAAACATCTTCCTGGCCTCCAAGGATAGCATCGTAGGGGGATGTGCGATGATACTGGGAAGACATGCCAAGATTCATTGATCATGTGATGAATGTGGTCCACATCAATACGGTGGGTTATCGGTTTCCGTGGATGGACTTACATTCTCTATCAGTTTGCCCATACCGCTTGCTGTGATGGAACGTCCACCGAATATCTGTGTCGAGTCTTCTGCGGTCTCACGCCCCGTACGAGTGATGAATCTACAACAAAGAAAGAGTGGATGGTAAGCGTCAATCTAGCACTTTCCAGACATTGGCAGAAGGAAGAACAAACTGTTTCAGGAGTCCTATCTGGCCCGCCAACTTATCCGATTGTTCGCTGTACGACATCTAGACAGACAGAGATGACTGGGATGCACGATGGATGAGGCGGGAAAAAGTTACGTTGTTCATCTGATGCGCGATTGACTCCAGCCAGTTCTGCGCTGCCTCTACGCGTGCGATCATATTCGCGAGCTTCGCGCGGACTACTGCTTGCGAACTGAGGGGTTTTCCAAATACCATGCGTTGATTCACCCATCTTCACGATAGTGGTCAGCACTGTTGTCGCAGACGCCAGCTAATGAAACAGATGCTGGACCGAAGAAAACTAACTTCAGGCATTCCTCCACAACCATCCTCTGCGCACTTAAACTCGTGCAGGCAATCATCCACCGCTCATGGTTGAAGTTGCTCAGGATCACCTGCAGGCCTTGTCCAACCTTCCCGAGGGTATTTGCCACAGGTACGCGCGCCTTCTCAAATGTGACATAGGCTGTGCCTGCGGTAGCAGAGTAGGCTGTCTTGATGGCCTTGGTTGAGACATTGTCGGAGCGCGGAACAAGGATCACCACATAGCCATCCTAATAAACGTCAGCAAAAAAGATACGCAAGAACCTGGAAAATCACTCGTACCTTGCTCTTGCAACCGACGGTGAAGTAATCAGCAAACACGCCATTAGTGATCCACCTGTTGAACCATGCTTAGTGGCAGAGCGAGCATAGCACACTTCGGCGACCCACTTCTTTGTGCCCGTGACGATCCATTCATCTCCATCTCTCACGGCCATTGTCTGCAGCCCTGCCACATCGCTGCCAGCGAATGCCTCGCTGATAGCCAAACAAATGAACTTCTTTCCATCGAGAACCTCTGGTATTACTCGTGCTTGCAGCTCAGGCGAGCCGAAGTTAAGAACAGGAGGGAGACCGATGACTTCTCCCGCCAAAAGTGCGTCCACATACGCCCGGGTACCAAACCGGGCCAATTCGAAATTAACAATCAGCTAAACCAGCACGTCAGGCCGATTAAACCATATGTACAAGAATTCAGATACCGCACCTCATGGAAGTGATCGAAATCCTCTGCTGTGATAATACCGCCCAAAAGCGTCCGACCTTTAAGGTGCTTTCCCGGACCGAGACGCATTGCAGGAATGTTCATCTCGCTTCCCATAGCATAAGTTCTGCTGGCAACATATTCAAGACGTGCAGCAAGGGCGTACCAAATTTGCTGTAGGACATCTTGAGAGATGCGCTTCCCATTTTCCTCGCACTTTACCGCATCCGGATGGACCACATCCATTGCGAACTTGCGCATAGCCTTCTGGAATTTCCTATGACTATCGTTGTAGAATGGGCTAGAGAATCCCTTGAACAACCAAGACGGCTCCGCATATGGAACACGGGAGGGCTCTCCCGCAGCCAGAGGTTTGACTAGTGGCTCTTCTCCCGCAATAGTGCCAATTTGAAGGCGTGCGTATTGAGGCCTCAGAAGAATTTCGTGTCGGTGGAGGCCAAAGAATGCCTGTGTAGCATCCTGTCCAGCTATTCCCAGCAATTAAACCCATATTTGCGCCAAAGATCATTTAGCTGACCTATCGACTCTGTCAGGAGGACACCAGTGCCTCCTGGATGCAGATCTGCAAACTTCGAGATATCATACACCTTAGAATCGATAATAATCCACTGTAATAGAGATCCGCTCGTTAAAGTTCTGTCCTGAATCTATTCAGCAACTGCTTACGACGTCGCCCTCCTTGTTGTGCTTCAGACCGTAACACCCGACAGTGAGCACAGGCTTCGCAGTAAGTGCCAAGAATTCATCTTCACCTGCGACACCTCTTCTACGCTGAAGGTTTGCGACCTCGGAGCCATGACGATCAATACACGGATCAAGCACAAGCGGTGAAGTACACGAAGAGGCTCGGAACGCCCACCAGTTCTTCAGACGCTGAGCATGACGCAGCATTACGCCGACACTCTGCCGAACGGGGTGAGCTGAGATACAGGTCAACACCAGGCCATCTTTGAGTCCTCATGCATTACTCTACAGAATACTTAATCGCACGCTGAAGGTGCTGCTACAATAATATCGAGAATACGGATAGTGATTTATCCCGATGACCACTGGCACCATGAACGGTCACTGCGGGGCTTGCTAACATGTGATTCTCACCCCTTAATTTTGCACTTTATGCCTCTTTAGGCAACTGTTGTGCTTCTTTTCCCCATCCCGCTGTGGACGTTCATAAACATCTTCGAAGCTACGTGTTGTGACATGTTCATACCGTTGAAGTTGCTGAGTACATATTGCTAAATTCTAACCTTGCATCACAAGTGTATCTGATCAAGATTTTGATAGTTTGTGGAGGCTGTGCTTGACGTTATCTGAGCTCTGCTATATCGAACTTTGAAACTGACATAGTGGCCATGCAAAGACGGAACTTTGACGAAACCAAAAAATCTTTCATGAGCGGATCGGACCTATCGACTCAGTAACGGATCTTTCGATGTGATTTCCGGGCTTCCATGACACCACCACAATTGATTCATTGCTCCTCCGATGATGGTCCACTCATTCGTCATTAATTCACATTCCAGGGAATAATTTTGTAGCTTCCTGTACGGACCATTCTATATCCTCTGTCCGAATCGGACTGAGATGTGGGCTCATTATCTCCGTTATTTCAGGGATTGCCGCACTTCTGGCCACTATGAGTGCTTCCAGGCAGGGGGTTTCATTCGCCTATAAAAGTGGCCACGAACGCTGGACGTTTTATCAGTATACAAGCAAACTCCCATTGCGTACATGTCCACTGCTTTCGTGCTCTTGAAGTTTTCATTGCTGCTCTCAGCGGCATACTCCTGCACCGTGGTACGTATTTTGACCGTATTTTGACCCAGTAGAACAATCTCCTCCTGCTAAAGGATTTCATTAGTGTGGGACAGCCCCTCAGCCCACCCCAGAGAAATGCGAACAGTCCAAGTTCGATGGATTTGAATCCAAATATTTGAGGGCTGTGATAAAATGGCTACCCCCGCTTTTCCTGACGGTACTTTTCTTTCTACGAGTGAAGTAAGACGAAGATAAAACTGACTGTGCTCCACAGCCATCTCTTTGGCTAACATTTGCCTGCGAAACTATATTCATACTACGATCACAGACGTCCTCCCCGCCCCATCTCGAAGTCCGCCTCACAAGTGCATTTCTCACGGGCTGGATCCTATTGACCTCCGGTGCTCTTATCCGCCTTCTTTGCTACCGCTATCTCGGCAGATATTTCACCTTTGAACTCGCGGTGCGCGCGGACCACAAGCTCATCACCACCGGGCCCTATTCTGTCGTTCGCCATCCCGCCTATACCGGTAGTATCATGGGACTTGCCGGTGTAGCCCTCATAGAGCTGAGTCCTGGGTCATCCTGGGCGGAAACCTTTCATCTATGGACTACTACAGGCGGAGCAGCAGTTGCATTCATCTGGCTGACCACTCTGTTTGTTATGTCGATGGGGATCATAGCCAGAACAAGTGCGGAGGATGAAGTTCTCAGGGCTGAATTTCGCGAACAATGGAAACATTGGGCGAAAGGTACCCCATACAAGCTACTTCCCGGTTTCTTTTGAAGGATACAACTGGTACGCATCTCGACAGTGCAACTGATGTGAACTTGTGCATTAAATCGTAGCTCTACAATTCTACAGATAGCCAAATATAAGCAAGCGCAATGTAGATAACATCGATTTCAAGAGTTCAACGATAGCATTGCTGGAGAGCGGTACTTTGCAGATATGACATATAAAGTAAAATATCTTACATCTTCCTTTGCCGACCGATCAAAGGCAGTATCATAGCTGAGATGACAATCAGAAAGTATTTCTTGAGATAAGCAGGTACAACTCACCCTGAACAAGAACCCAAGCTATATTACGATGACGATCGATTAGCATCACAGAAAATGAGAGTCACTGTCTAACTTACATCCTGAGGGGTCAACCTGCCCATAGCCTACATAAACACATTGTCAGTAGGTCTTTCTTCGAGGTAGTAACGATGTCTTACAGAATCATCTGTCGATAGCGTCGCATCCACCATAGCAGCCTTTTTCTCTTGCAGCTGCACAACAATGATGAAAGAGAATGTCAGCATCATGACCGAAGACCAACTTCGACAGCTGACCTGTACTATTCGACTTTCTATACTATCCTCGACCACGAACTTCACGACTTGGACAGGACGGTGCTGTCCGAGCCTGTGAATCCGATCCATCGCCTCTGCATCTCGATCAGTAAGTAATGCGGACCATCTTGTTCATTTCAGACTCACGATATTCAACCTGGTAACATACCGATTAGGTAAGACAATGAAGCTTGGAGCGAGTTAAACGATTGACGTACAGCAGGATTCCACCAGCTATCCATGAGGAAGACACGCGATGCCTCAGTGAGGTTGAGGGCGACTCCTCCAGCTTTCAGACTGACAAGGAACACGGTGACGTGGACGTTGTTCACTGCACGAGGTTTACATGACGTGTTGCAGCAAATATTAAGAGGGTACGCACTGAAGTGTTGGATAGTAGCATCGCGAGCTTGTGGGCTCATGGTGCCTTCCAGACGGCAGATCTAATGCTAGTGTCAGATATCCTGTATGCAAACAAATCTCAGTGCACTCACGACGAAGCCGGCTTTCTGCAGTCTATATGCAATTAGATCTAGGAAATTGACAAACTGACTGAAGACGATGCTCTTCGTAGTGGCGTCTTGTTTCCTCAGATTGGTCAACTCCTCGATCAGCGCCTCAATCTTTGACGAGGAACGCCATGTATCCAGATCAAGCCGGCCAAGGATACCTTGACGAGGCTTGGCATTCTCCTCCAGTTCGAGCGCAGGAGCTTCTAAGTCGATGGTCAACGGAAGATGACATACGGGGCAGGCAGGCTATTTCAGAAGTCATTAAGTCACGTTCTCGAGAAAGGAAGGCTGGAATCGTACGTTGGCCTCTATAGCTGTATTTAGATACTGTTTGATGCATTCCCGGTCAAAAATGTGCCTGCACTTGGCCTGAATAGCATCTTCCGCAATGTCATTGCATAGCCGACAGACTGTAGCTTCGTCTGTATCGCTCTGTAGGAATTTTCCCGCATTGTTCTTACTCTTTAGGACGAGATCCGGATGGCATGCCATTTGTCGCATACGAGTCAGCCTATTACAAATAGATTCAGTGCCGCTTGAATATACCATCAAACATGATACTTACAAACTAAATATGTTAGAATAGTCTGGATAATAAGGTACTCTGATTAGCATACACCCCGACGCGATCAACGGCTGACACTTACTGTTGAGGACAGTACCAGAATCAACGTATGTGTTGAACTGCCTCTTCGCATCCGAGAACAAGGAAAGATATAACTCCTTCTCTTCAGGGCTGAAGTAGTCCCGCCTTATGACCACTGTACGGGGCGGTAAACCAAGATCATCAGCCCTTTGCACCTAAGTGTGACGGGAACAAT